>OX438749.1:22917321-24117321 GCA_949316235.1 Oegoconia quadripuncta
CAAACAGGTCGTCAACTATGACTGACTGACGTCAACAACAACGTTTGACTCTCACTTGTGCAATTTTTTTTTATTTTACTAATGGGATATCCGATTCAGACTACATAATTAATTTACAACGTTTTATTGTAACTTTAACCAATAGAGTAATAAACTTAAAGCTAAATACAGATGGCGCCACTTGAATGTACCTAAATGCTGTTCAAAACCAAATATTAAAGCCTACTTATTTCAACACAATATGGCGTAAAAACTGCCCTTAAAATGTTACCCGTATGGATTAAAATAGTCCCTAAGCTATAAGGTTCAGTTTTATTTGCTGCATTTTAGAATTAGTAGCGTCATCTGTTATTCCGGGCTATACAACGAAGGCAAGCAATCCTATTCGTCCGTGGTACACACCTATTGGCTCGTTGGGACGAACTCTTCCATTTCCCCCCAGTTCCTCCCCTTGCTTACGGCCACGGGCAGCGTCAAAGCCATTCCGCAGCGATGGCCACACGCTTCCATCGTACTCTTGATTATTGCTGTTATGAAAAACACTCCTCCGTGGCTCATTGTAAACAACATTGGGTTTACGATTCGGAACTCGCGGGTTCGATCCCCAGCGGGGTACATGTTTAAGTTACTCGGTTTGGTTGGTGGTAGGGCATTTTAAATGTCCGCCTGGCTAGCTACCATCATCTTATCTAAATCTGCCGCCAACCAGCAATGTTAATAGCATTGTTGTGTTCCGGCTGTCAGAGATAAGATAGCCAGTCCCCCAAAAGTGTTGGTGTTTCCGGGTCAGTACGCTTACACCTTCGACCTCATTTTCACTTAACATCAGGTGTGATTGACGTCAAGTACCAACCCGTAAATTTTCATGAAAAACAAAGAATTTAAGTGTTACCTGAAAATTCGAAATTTGAACATACAGACACCTCAATGGTTTATGTAAATAAATATTTTGGACACTTACACCAATCACTTGGTCCCAAACTAAGCAAAGCTTGTAATATGGATACTAGATAACGGATAAACATACACAAATATATTTTATAAACATCCATGACTCGGGAATAAATGTCGGCATTCATTTCACAAACATTTACCCCTCGCGGGATTCGAACTCGCAACCGTTGGTTTCGCTGACAGGCTCACTATCCACTACACCAATCGGTCGTCACCAATGTAGTTTGTATATACATAGTATACATAATCACAATCATAGACTATCAATTGCACTCGTCGTGGGGTCCAGATTAATTATCCTTTTTTTTTTATAGGTAGGTACAACTTAGGTGTTTAACGAAACGTACTGAACTTAATGACACGTATCTCAAGTTGACATCGAATTTAAGTTGACAATTGATATTTTGTATCAAAAGTATTCTCAGGTATTAACTCAAGTTCGATCTCAATCTTACAATCGCTTTATTAATACAAGAGATCTCCGTGAACTTAAGTTGATACTTGAGATATTCTTGCGTATTTAAACCATTGAAGCCATTTAACCAGACAATTGAAATTTCATTGTTTACTACGTACTATGTATACGTACGTATGTGCTCGTAGTTGGCAGGGAACGTGTTAAACATATAAAAAATTGTATAGAGAGTGAGTGTCGATCTCTTTTTTCTTTTTTTTTTTTTTATTAAAAACTGGTTTCGCGTTTGACTACAATCTCACCTGATGGAAAGCGACGATGAAGCCGAAGATGTATCACGCGCACCCAGTAAATGCCTATTCACTCTAGACTTGAAGATCCCAAGGTTGTAAGTGTCGGGAAAAACCGACGCGGGCAGTGAGTTCCATACCTTAGCAGTCCGCATTATAAATGATGAAGCACAGCGCTTAGTGCGGATGTTCGGTATGTTGACAACATATCTCAATCTTAAGATTGCTTTATTACGGCCCTGAGTTTACTCCCGACTCCAAGTTTTAAAACGATGTCTACTAAGCGACTGCAATAACCTCCCCTATGGATTTCATGAGCGACCAGTTGAAAGGGGTCTGCATCCAGCGATTTAACGGGTCCCTGTCACACTTGTGTATAAATAACTAATAGGCAGACCTGCAGCTCTCTCCACGTCATGGTCGAGGACCTCCCAGACAAGTTCATCGTGGATCTGCAGTACAAGGTGGCCGCCCACAGGTGGGTTTGCGCCACGCAACTGCGCCTCAGTGGTGACCATCGCCATCTTGCATAAATCCGCCGCCGACCCTTTAAGTTCATACACACATATAACAAAGCGGGCAAAGCGGCCCGCTCCGATAGTTTTATACTATTTAAAAATGTAAGGCCCGTATTAATAAACCATTCTCAAGATTGAGAACAGTCTTGTGACTGGTCTCAAGTAAACGTGTTGATTAATACCTAAACCTTACATGAGACCTGAAACGCACGTGCATACTCACGCAGTACTCACTCTCTAGTGAGCGTATTAATAAACGTTACTCAAGACTTATCATTCATTCGCCGCTGAGGCGAATACTTGAGAAGTGATCTCAGCTGAGTAGATGTCAAGATTGGTTTATAAATTAGCACGGAGCTTGAGATAGTGTCAACTGCTTAAGGCACATCTCGGTTGATACAGCGTAAAGAGTTCTATTGAGATATTGAGATTGATTTATTAATACGGGTCTAAGAAAAGAAAACCAGGCCAAGTGTGTGTGGGACTTCGTATATTTAGGGTTCCGACTAATACATTTAAAGTAGAGATGGGCCGAATGTGGTTTGAACCGAATACGAACTTCGGCCGAACATTCGGTAAAATGAATAATTCGGCCGAATCCGAACTTCTGTTCAATTTCGCCGCGCATTTTCGTGTTGTGACTTGTTTACGCACTTGCTGCAAATATTGCTAGATGTGCCCCGCCCGCACGCTGGGCCGTTAGCCAGCTAGCCATTTGTAAAGACGTCACCAGCTTGTCACGTGCTTTTGTTTTGTTTACATTACGCAAATTAAATTAATTGTTTTTACGTGATTTTTGTTGGTTTAAATTGATAGATTTTATCATTATTTGTTTGTTACTTTGTTTTGAAGATGACTGGAAGAAAGTGTATGGACATTTTATACAGAAACAGACGACCAGAACAAAGTGAAATGTGTCAGTGGTTCGTTGATATCTCGTGGTGGTACTGGCCGTAAAAAATCTACTTCTGCTCTCACTAACCACATTCGCGTGAAACATGATAGACAATTTGCTCAATTATAACATTATGTTCACTCGCCTAATCCAATACTGCTTTAAAAAATAATAAATTCATAATATTTTTTTTTCATTAATTTCTATTATGAATTTTGTGCAGAATGTTCGGCATTTTAACCGAAATTCGGCCGAATGACGAAGTTCGGTTTAAGCTGCCGAAGTTCGGTTAAACCGAATGTAAAACGAAATTCGGCCCATCCCTAATTTAAAGATAAAAGAGAAACTTATTAAGAAATCATATACAAAATATCAGGTATATGGATTATAACTCCAACTCTTTCACATGTCAGACTAAATGAAATACCTTTTTTTAAAAGAGCAACCTTTCAGTTTTTGCCTGTTCTTCTCCGGGCAAAATTGCCTACAAGTTTTTTTTATACCCTGAGACACCCCGCACATGTCTACGTCATGTATATGACTCACCTTGCACTATAAAGTTGACAGCCTGTCTCTCAGCATGCGCCTTAAGCGCGAAGTCTCCGCTCGCTATGTGCTTGAAGCGTCGCCCGCGGCCGCACAGCGTGGTCAGCCGCCCCCCGCCCCGCGCGCACCGCCCCACCACGGCCCGCCCGAAGCTCTTCAGGCAGGGAAACGTCCCTTACAAGTCGCAATAACAGAAATGTTATACCAGTGAAATATAATTTATTAGCGTAAGTAAGTAGTCTGCTAATAAAGATTATTGGGGAAATGGAACTCTCACTCGTAGCGTAGGTAATCGATATTCGGCAGGAACCCGTGCTACTAAATTAATTACCAATGCCTAAATGTGTTATTGCGTGAGTATATTTAGTTCCTAGGGAGTAAAAATGAGAAGACAGTGTGCATGCCAAGGTCAATTGGACTCAACTACGGTGTTTATTTCATGGATTAGATAGGAAATCTTACTATTAAAGCTTGCAATGATGGACAACGTCTGGTCGTAGCTGACGTCGAGGATGTCCATCAACTTCCTGGTGCCAGCACCGTACAGACTGGCGTATACGATACGCTTGGTGCGCTCACGATCTTCGGTCGATATCTCACTCTCGGGCTTGTTGAGCCTGACAGATAATTATAAATAAATAGGTTCTACACTACAAATACTTTAAAAACAAGCTTTTAATACTAAATTTCGTACCCGTGCTACGGCTCTTGGGGAAACAATCGTGGCTGCAGCATTAAGTCATCGTGAAAATCTTGTACTATCAAATAATAGTGTCGAATTAACACAACTCGGATTTCAAAGAATACTAAGGCCCGTATTAATAAACCAATGAACAGAGATCAACAGGCTGTAGGTATCAACAGAGATGCGTCTTAAGCAGTTGACGCTATCTCAAGCTCCGTTATAAACCAATCTTGAGGTCTACTCAGCTGAAATCACTTCTCAAGTATACGCCTCAGCGGCGAATGAATGATAGTCCTGAGTTTCGTTTATTAATACGCGCACCTCTAAAGTGAGTACTGCTTGAGTATTATATTATTCTTTATTGCAAATAAACACAAAAGATACAATTGTCAGATACAAAGATACAAAGGTGAGCTTATCTCTAAGAGAGATCTCTTCCAGCCAACCCCATAAGCGGTTAGAGAGTGTATAACGGGGAATAAAAAAAGACGTACAACGCAATGGTGATTAAGTAAAAAAAAAGTCTATAATACATTAATACTTGTAAATAACTAAATATAACTACATGAATATAATACTAAATAAACCTAAATAAAACATTTAATCAGATATATAATTAATATATTATATAAATATCAATATAATAACATTACTTCTTATGCCAATTGCGACAGGTAGTGTTCTTTTAAGCGCTTTTTGAAAACTGGTGGTGTAGGGCTCTCTCGAATGTCTGCAGGAAGATCATTCCACAGCCGAGCAGCATACACGGTAAAAGAATTAAAAAAGAATTTAGAGTTAGCTAGGGGATAGTCCAGGGTCTTAGTAACGCATGCCCGTTTGGGGCGGGATTGGGGTAACAACTGGAACCGAGAACGAAGATATTCAGGGGCAGCGGAATTACTGAGAGTTTTAAAAAGAAGGGTCAAAATGTGTACCTTTCGACGGAGTCGAATGGGAAGCCATTTCAACCGCGTACGAAATTCTGAAATGTGGTCGAACTTACGCAGGCCGAATATAAACCTGATGGCCAGATTTTGTAACCGCTCCAGCTTGTTAAGTAGCTCCTCCGTAGCGTCCAGGAAGCAAACATCCGCATAGTCCAGGAGAGGCAGCAAGAGCGTCTGAGCAAGCAGGAGCTTGGTTTTAGATGGGAGGAAATTCTGGAGTCGCTTGAGAGAGTGGTACGAGTAATGTATACGACTACTAACATTGTTGACGTGCGCAGACCAAGACAAGTTCCCGTCAATAATAAGGCCTAGATTTTTAACAGTATCAGTGTACGGAATGGGGACGCCGTCATAAAAAACCTGGGGCAACTGACTTAGGTTAAGCTGATTCCTCAAACGACTACTACCTATGATAATCACTTGCGACTTTATTGGATTTACCGCAAGTCCAAATTCGCGCGCCCAGTTCCCAATTACGGCAAGATCAGCATTAACCTCAGCGATGGTGTTAATAGCTTCAGAGATTGAGAAATGCCTATAAATTTGCACGTCATCTGCGTATAAGTGATAGGACGAGGAGAGTACTTTAGTTATTTGATTAATAAAAATAGAAAAAAGCAATGAGTATGCACGTGTTTTCAGGTTTCAAGTTAGGTTTATTAATCAACACGTTTACTTGTACCCGTCACAAGATTGTTCTCAATGTTGAGAATGGTTTATTAATACGGGCCTTAGATTGTTGAAGCTGGCCGCATTAAATGTTTTAGAAGAGTTTTTATACGTCATATTAATTTTTTTGAAAATCTATCTGTCGTCTCTCGTATATCTGTCTGTTCTGAAGTTTTTGTTTGTTTCTTATTAAATTATTATTTATTTCCTAAACTCTCAGTTATTCCACTGAATATCGTTTACTCTAATAGGTTATGGGCCTCAGCATTTAGTAACATGGAGTTTTTAACATCCAAAGTGCAAATTGGCTTCTTAGAAGGAAAAGCAAATTGGGTGACATGGAAGTATAAAATTTTAATTTTACTACGTAGTATACAAGGTGCTACGGAGGTAGTAGAAGGGAAACTCACCAGACCAGAAGTAAGTGTCAATGAAGCAGGTGACGCTAACGTCAGTGCGCAATACAATTTGGAACTAGCCAATTTTATCAAAGCAGACACCAGCGCTCTTCTTTTGATTACTTCTAATTTGAACGAAGATACTTTATGTAAAGTTATGAGATATACGACAGCTCGTGACGTATGGCTGGAGCTGCACAGATTATTTGATGGTTCGTGCGAAGATAGAGCGTACAACTTATGTATGAGTTTCTTCAATTACAAAAGAGATACTTCTGACGATGTAGCGACTCATATGTCTAAATTGAAGAATATATGGACCGGGTTAAATCAAGAATTTTCGAAAGACAACAAGGAGCTACCTGATTTAATGTTGATTTGCAAAATTTTGGATACACTTGGTGAAGAATATTTTTCATTTAGAAGCAGTTGGCTCTTAATCCCGAAGGCACAAAGAACTATTGAGAATTTAACCAGCCATTTATGTGCTTATGAGAGAGCTTTATCCAGTAAAACTGAAACTGAGAATGTAGCTCTAAACACGATGGCACTGAATCCTATTCACAAGAAAGTGAAAGATAAGAAGTTACGTTGCAATTACTGTTCTGAAATGGGTCACCGTGTCAGGAATTGTAAGAAGTGGATTCGAGACGGCAAACCACCCAAAAGCAGTAATGCGCCTTCAACTTCCACGAGTCAAGGAGCGAACTTGGCTTTGATGACTGTTGATACGATACAGTCTAATACAGCAGTTTTCTCACCAGCATGCGACAGAGAGAATTGGTACGTCGATAATGGCGCAACTAGTCATATTACTAATCGGAGTGATCTGTTCCAATCATTCGAAAGTTTTAACGAGAAGTATACAGTTACAACTGCCAATGGAAACTCAATTATAGCCAAAGGTAAGGGTTGTATACTTATAAACGCAAATGTAAATGGAAAGACAAAACCAATTCTTCTACAAGATGTGTGGTATGTTCCAACGATACAAAAGAATTTATTCTCAGTTTTAGCTGCTCATGATAAAAATTTATGCAGCATATTCTCGTCGAAGATGAACGAATGCAGCTTTATGATCGATGGAGAGATCAAATTGAAAGGCAAACGTCATCATAAGGGTGGACTATACAAATTAGATGTTAAGAATGTCCAACCTGAGAATCCTGCAGAGATTTACATGACATCCTCTATCCAGCTATACCATGAAAGACTTGGCCATCAAAACGTGAGGCATGTCAGAGATTTCGTGAAGCGAGAGCTAGGGATAGAGCTTCATATAGAGAAGGAGATTTGTGAAGGCTGTGTGTACGGTAAAGCACACAGATTGAAGTTCGGAACGAGAACTAGAGCTACGCATCCAGGTGAAATAATTCACAGCGATGTGTGTGGACCATTCGCTTGTTCTATATCCAATTATAGATATTTCGTGCTATTCAAAGACGATTATACTGGTTATCGACATGTTTACTTCATGAAAAAGAAATCTGAAGTAAAAGACAAACTGAAACAGATGATTGTTGAAACGAAAACGAATGGGTATACAATAAAAACAATTTTAAGTGATAACGGCGGAGAGTTCGATTGCAACGATGTTAGAACTATTCTTTCGTTGAATGGAATAAAGCAAAGACTGACAATGCCCTACACGCCTGAACAAAACGGGTGCAGTGAAAGGGAGAATAGAACGTTAGTTGAAACTGCAAGATCACTAATGTATGCACGTAATACATTGCCTCTCGGTTTATGGGCTGAACTTGTAAACACGGCAGCAAACATACTAAACAGAACAAGTCCAACACGAATAGTGGGTAAGACACCATACGAATTATGGTTTGGTAAGAAAGCTAGCATCAAGAATCTTCGTGTTATTGGAAGTACGTGCTATATACACATTCCAAAACAAAAGAGAAAGAAGATGCAAAAGAAAGCCACGAAAGGCATTTTAATTGGATACGACGAAGATGGATATCGTATTTGGGTTGAAGATGGCAACAAAAATTGTCTTGTTCGATCTCGAGACGTTATATTTGACGAAAAAACATTAGCTACCATAGAGGATACAACTGGTATACGGGATGATTCTGCAAACCAAGAAGAAAAACCAAATGAAGTTGAGTTTACGGTGTCATTTGACTGTAAACCTGTCGAACTTATGGAGCCAGAGGAAGTCATTCGAGATAATCAAGAGCAACTAGAGCCTCGAAGAGAGAACATAGCTTCAGGCAATTTAGAGGAAGGAAATGATGTTGAAGATGTAACCAATGAACTGGGAAATGAATTTCAAGATTTGTTTGAGGAAGTTGGTGACGAGGTTAACGATACCATAGAACAAGGTGAAAACAGATATAACCTTCGTCCTAGGAGTACTCTTCAACCTCCTATCAAATTGCATGACTATGTATGTATGATTATGGAGCGAGATCCAGTGTCATATCAAAATGCTATTGAAAGAAAAGATAAGGAACAATGGTTAAAAGCTATGAGTGCAGAGATGGAGTCACTTAAAGAAATGGGCGTGTGGGAGTTAAAGGATCTTCCACAAGGCCGTAAAGCTTTACCATGCAAATGGATTTATAGAATCAAAAGGTACCCCGATGGTACAATTGAAAAGTATAAGGCACGTCTTGTTGTCAAGGTATACAGACAAAAGAAAGGGACTGACTACACAGAGACATTCAGCCCAGTCGCAAGGATGGCTACCATTAGATCCCTGCTTAGCGTTGCTGCAAGCGAAAAGCTTTACCTTGCCCAATTTGATGTTGCAACTGCTTTTCTAAATGGTAAATTACAAGAAGACATTTACATGCAACAGCCCGAAGGATATAATGATGCTACATCCCGAGTCTGTCACTTGAAAAAAAGCCTTTACGGACTAAAGCAAGCTCCGCGATGTTGGAACTTTTGCTTCAACGAAATTCTGATAGAAATGGGATTTAAGCAAAGCGATGCCGATTGTTGCTTACTTGTTAAGACAATAGGTTTAAAGAAGATCCTGATTACGCTTTATGTTGATGATGGTCTAGTCGCAGCATCAGATGAAGACTTAGCGAATCAATTTCTAAAAGACTTAAACAGTAAAGTCAATATAACAACTAAGCGTGCTACTTTTTATTTAGGAATGGAAATCGTACAACATTCTGATGGCCGCATATTCGTCAATCAAGAAGCTTATGCCAAGAAGGTACTAGAGCGCTTCAGAATGAGCGACTGCAATCCAATTACGACTCCAATGGACAAAGAGTTCATTGATTCAGAAAACGATGAGGTGTGTGATGAAATGGATTTTCCTTATCGTGAAGCAGTTGGTGCACTGGCCTATCTAATGGTATGCACGAGACCAGACATAGCTTATGCTGTCGGAGTGGTATCACGTAAACTTGAATCGCCTACAAAATCGGACTGGCTTAAGGTGAAACGTATAATGCGATACCTCAAAGGCACGTTTCACATGGCATCCGCTATAAGCCAAATTGTTTGAAGGGCGTACTTGAAGCGTATAGTGATGCAGATCATGGTGGAGATACGCAAACAGGACGTTCTACAACTGGTGTAGTCTGCCGCTACGCTGGTGGAGCTGTATCGTGGTTAAGCCAAAGACAGGCATCCGTGGCGATATCAACCACAGAGGCTGAAATAGTCGCGGCAAGTGAAGCTGCCAGAGAGTTGGTGTGGATTACGAGACTATTCGAACAGCTGACTACGTTGAACAGTATCCCCACTCTGAGCGTGGATAATGAAGCAGCAGTTCGACTTGCGCATAATCCTGAATTACACAAGCGAACGAAACATATACGAATTAGACATTTCTTCGTAAGAGAACTAGTGATGGATAATGCTATCAAAGTTAAGAGAGTTAGCACATCGACTCAGTTAGCAGATGTGATGACGAAAGCTCTGCCTAGGCCAATCTTTGTGCCTTTTAGAGAAGCCCTTGGCCTTAATAAAAGCATTTAATGAGGGAGAATGTTGAAGCTGGCCGCATTAAATGTTTTAGAAGAGTTTTTATACGTCATATTAATTTTTTTGAAAATCTATCTGTCGTCTCTCGTATATCTGTCTGTTCTGAAGTTTTTGTTTGTTTCTTATTAAATTATTATTTATTTCCTAAACTCTCAGTTATTCCACTGAATATCGTTTACTCTAATATAGATTGCACCGAACTTTTTTTGTAGGTATCTAAAAAGACTATTTAACAGCCTTACGCGTCCCCAATTTTGGGGCACAGTTTCCTGTTACTGGGAGAGGGTATGGGCCCAGTGCGGCCCCGTGCCGTGCGGTGGACTTGTGTCCGACTAGTGGCCACATGACAGTCACCCACTTATTACAAAATGTCGTAACTAGTACAAACACGATAACTGATAGAGGTTTTTCAAATCTTTAGGCTTCATCGTCAAAGTCAACGTTCAAAATAACTGCAATTTTGTACCGATCTCACATAAAAAAAATATAAGTGAACTACAAAGATCTTCGTGAAAATAGTAGAATAGATTTTAATATTTTAACTATGTACCTAGCGGTCATAAAAAATAGATCCCAAACACTATAAAGAAATTAAAAAGCATTATTTTCAGAAGGAAATCGTACCTACTCAATTTGAAATAGGAATTACCAACTATAATAGAAGAAATCTTCTTTAAAAAAAACGTTAAATCTTTGACTATCCATTATTAAAAAATTATGTTTCAGTTAGACAGTTCCTACTAACCTAACCATACTTTTATATATGCAGTAAAATGAAGCATAAGCATGATTATGATACAATATAAATTTAAAGATACTATAAATCAGAATGTTCTTAAGATAGCATATTATAATATTTCAGAAAAAACAAATATTTTTCTATGAAGGAAAAGTTAGACGACACAATTCTGCTGCTCTAAAGTAGTTTCATCGATATGATTGGTTGGTTCACCGTTCGCTCGGCAATTTGACGGTTTCTCATTGGTCAAAGTTATCGATTACGATACCGATGAAATTACATATTGATTTTCTAATTGAATCGACACACTTTACCATTTCGCAGCGAGCACCATAAACAAATCCTCCCGGCTCCTCAGAGCGTCCAGGAGGCCGGTGTCGACCGCGGCGTGCGCGAACACGCGACATTCGACGTGCTTGAAGTCCGCTGACAAGAACGTGTGCCCCGCGCGAGGGGTGTAGACCGACCGGAAGGATAACTGCTGGTTGTCTTGAAGGAAAAAAGATTTCAAGTTGAAGAAAAGGCAAAAGTGTGTTGTTGACCCCATTGAAGGATAATTTAATTATAACGAAGAAATATTTAATCTTTACCTAATATTATTAGTACCTACTATGGTACACGCGGCCGCAAGACGACCGTAACACTTTGACAGAGACCAACTGGGTGGTCTGTGCACTTTGACGACCGTTTGGTCTAGTGGATAGTGACCCTGTCAGCGAAACTAACGGTTGCGAGTTCGAACCTCACCTGATGGAAAGTGACGATGTGAAGATTGTGTAATGAATACGAACATTTATTCCAGAGTCATGGCCGAAATATTTATTATTAGCTTTCCGCACGCGACTTCTTCCGCGTGGAAGATTTCATCGAAATCGGTTCAGCAAAAAAATTAGCCTATATGTTAATTCAGGTCCTAATCTGTCTACCCACCAAACTTCATCCAAATCCGTCCAGCCGTATAGGCATGAAGAGGTAACAAACATATATGCAGACCCACACAAACTTTCCCATTTATAATATTAGTTGGGATTATTTCTAGCATAAGCGGGTCTGGCGGCGTTCGCATCTCCGAAAGGGTCGCGCCGCCGCCGCCGCCGCCGCCGCCAGCTTACGCTGGTAGTGCGAGGGTCGTCGTGCTGTCGACTGTACCTATGCTGGCAAAATCTGTAGAGATGGAAATCTGTACACACTGGAATCTGTAGTATTGACAATCTGTAGACAAGTGTTTCTGTAATATTGGTAATCGAAGGATCAATAAAAATTTTGCATCATAACAAAATGGAAAAATCCTTCTTAGAATTGTATTTCTAAATACCGTTATCTTCAAGTTCAGGGAACATTATTAGGTTAAAAGGCGCCTTAGGTATGGCCTGTAAGTTTGGGTTGTTGGAAGCGATACGCCCCGTAGCAGCTGCAGTTTGCACCCTACGAAAGAAACAGAGTTATAATATGGACTCTAATCTATACTCCAATCTTTTTAATTAAAAATTGAGTTACCAAGTAGGTTTGACAACACCATCCTTGACATGTTGAGCCACTCCAGTTAGGAATGTAGAATGCGCTTTGTACAAATGTCGGTACTGAAGAATTAGCTTCGGCAAAGGGTGGACTGAGACCAAGTTGCGCAACTGAAGGAATTAAAATGTTATTGTTATCTGGTTCAAAAATTAAAATACATCAACTGTAGGATACAAAAATATCACTTATTAAAAGTCAACATGTAATTTATTTTAAACTATACATCGCTTCACAAGGTGTTATGGTTAGGGAGAAGAAGCGACAAGAAACTCCGTAACAACACATCTTTTTAATTAGTTTCCATCTTTACAATAATATTACATTTTATATTACATATTACAAAACAAAAGCAATTGACATAACGACTAGCTAACACCAGACCTCATCTATCCTGTAATAACCATTTTTACACAGAGTTTCTTTAATGTGGCGTTAAACTCAATACATGTTCTGGATGTGCTAACCTTGCCAAGTCTAAATTGTGGAATTTCAATTTTATTTTTGATTCTAGTATTCAAATTATGATTATCAGAATGTTTACGAAATAGGCAATATTTTTGCGTACATACATTATACTGTCATATTGTATACATATACATATATATTGGATACATATTGGGATGCAATAGTTAAAATATTTATTTCTTTAAACAGATCGCTAAGAGAGTCACGGCAGCATAAATTATATTTTGCTCTGATTACTCTTTTTTGTAGAACAAATACTGTTTGAATATCTGCAGCCCTACCCCACAGTAGTATACCATAAGACATAATGCTGTGAAAGTAGCTGAAATAAACGACTAAACATTTTAATGTCAGTAAGTTGTCTAATCTTACGAACAGCATAAGCAACTGAACTGAGCCTGCTCGCAAGAGTCTCAATATGCGACCCCCACTGTAGTGTGGAGTCCAAAGTGATGCCAAGAAAAACAGTGTTCCCCAACAAAGTCCAATGTTTCACTATTTAACTTTAGGGTATTTTCCCTAATTTAGGACTAAATTATTCACAGTAAACCAGTTTGAAACCTGTGAAAGAGTATCGTTTACATCGTCAATATCATTCGACCGTCTGTTTATTTTGAATATAAATGAAGTCTCATCAGCAAACAACACAATATCAACCAGGTTCCGAACTAAGTAAGGCAAGTCATTAATATAAACTAAAAACATAAATGGACCCAGAATTGATCCTTGAGGCACTCCCATTTACACCAAAAGATCCTGATGATCTTTCCAGATTTACTTGAACTATTTGAACTCTATTTTCTAAATTTAATAATTCGATAAATAATTTTCTGGTTAATAAGTGGAGGGCTTTGCCGTGCACCCCATAATGTTCTAATTTAAATAAAAGCGTTTTGTGATCCACACAATCGAATCATCATCATATCAGCCACATGTGTCCAATGCTGAACATAGGTCTCCCCCATAGATTTACTGAGCGACCGGTTGGAAACGGCCTGCATCCAACGATTTCCCGCGAACCTTTATCAAAACGTCTGTCCACGTGGTGACGTCCTGCACTGCGCTTGCCGGACCTATTGGTCATTAGTTCTGCTGTGTGCTCTACCCAGTGCTACTTCAACTTGTTAATCCACTGGGCCATGTCACTTTCGTTCCTGATTCGATTACGTAGCAGCACTTTCACAATAGCTCGTTGCGTGACATTGGGCTTTCTTATGAGACCCATAGTGAGAGACCATATTTCAGTGCAATAAGGCATCACTGGTAACACACATTGATTAAAGACTTTCTTCTTCAAGCACTGAGGTACCTCTAAAATACAACATACTGATTATCGCCACTAACCATACTTTCAGATGTAGATTTCGCTCCTTTTGTGATTGTTTCTCTAATTTTAATATTATATTTTGAATCAAGCTGCAATTCATCATATAATATTGTACGGACTTGTAATGTGGAGTTTATTTGGAAAACTTTTCCTGCTGCCTTGTAGCATTCCTGTTCTATCTTCTTTATTTTAGTGAGTAGAATTGTTTCCATAGACTTCAGACTGTTTAAATCGACGCACACTCCTCGTCGTTCCATATCTGTTATCGAGAATAATTAGATAATAATATATCTTATAGGCAGCGTCGTCCTAATTTGGGAGGTCCGGGTGCGATTCCCAGGCAGGCAATGTACCAATGAGTTTTTCTTAATTACTTATGTGAATTTTATCCGACTGCTCCTAAACGGTGAAGGAAAACAACGTGAGGAAACCCGCATGCCTGAGAAATAAAAAATCAAAGGCGTGTGAAGTCCCCAACCCGCATTGGGCCAGCGTGGTGGACTATAGCCCATACTCCCTCATATACGAGGGAACGCCTATATCCCTGCAGTAGCATCATTACGGGCTGATGATGATATCTTATAGTAAAAATACGCCATCCAACTTGCTTCCTCACGGCTTAGTGCCCCGTACGCTAGCGCTGTTGCTCCGCTGAATACATAAGCTCAGCTGCTGAGCCTTTGCTCAAGTAGGCGCCAGCTCTCAGAACTTCAGAGGCGTGGACCAGTTTAATGGATAAACCTTTACAAATTATTTTATGTCATCCATCACATCATCATACATAAGGTGTGATTGAAGTCAAGTGCTAACCCGTTGTGAATAAAAAAAAATGTCAGACGGCCAAGGGCCTAATGTCTCCACTACAAGCGCCGTAAACTTGTGGTTTATAGGGAGTGACGCATATTAACGGCGCTTGTGACTTTGAGCCTGTTCAGCCGCAGTTCCAGCTCTGAGGGCAGTATTTTGTATATGGGACGGTGCCTAAGTATCCATACAAATTGCGTCCCATGCAAAGGTGCGCCCTGTCAAGGTTTCGTCGTCCTTGAACAAACCATAAGGTCACCGTCATGCGTCGCCTGGACAATTGGCCAATAGCTGCTGGTGTTTGTACTTGGAGCTGGCTTGTTCCCTTAAGCTCTGGCTTCTCAAATCTGAAGGACTATCCTCTTTCGGATATAAGGCAGTCCAGACAGACCTGGCCTCCGACAAGCACTCTATTAACAGCTTCTGCAGCAACGAGTAGGGGATTTTAATATCTCACCGGTGAGAGGGAGTGTGCTGTAAGCGGAGAAAGGCATTGAACGCCAGTCTGAGGTTGTGCGTATGCCAAACCCACCATACCTAATTTTGGAAGAGTAGGTAACTTCTTTCCAAGTGCGATTTTCGTGTTGTATATTTTAATTTTTCGAAATTCGTGTTGTAAATAATTTTAATAATTTTCAATTTACCTGCAATAATAGGCAAAAGTCGCATCTCAATGTTCATAAAGACATTCCATAGCGAATCCTCCATCAGTATCGACCTGAGTTTGGCCATGCAGTCTATCAACAAAGTTATGTACCAAGCTGACTTTTGCAATGTGCACTCTGTCGCAATCGTATATTGCGGAGTGAAGTTTAGCAACTTCTGCAGGGCTGAGAAGTTCTCTGGAGGGTTATCTGGGTCTATGAGACCGCCACCAATCTGTGCAAAAAATAAATGTGTTAAAATTGTTTCGCAGAAAAGTATTAAAATTGTTTGGAATATCTTACCTTTGCGTCGACTATATCAAAATTGCAGCGCTTTTCAAAAATGTATCCAGACATAATGTACATTAGAAGATTCTTTCCTTCATAGCAAACGATCTTGTTACTTCTGAATAATCCAGCAAGGCTATGTCTAAAGCATATTTGAATTAAAGTTTTCACTACTCTAAAATATCTATTCTACTAGTGAACTCATAATTTGAAGACAATACTTTAAACTTACATATTTTCAGTGCCTTTCAAATAGTAAAAGCAATCATTAATGGATAACATAATACCTTCCGGAATGCAATTTTCATCTGTGTGATGATTGTTCAGTTGGCAATAGCCATTACTGCAAATTTTGACAACAAATTAATACCCGTAGGTACGTATAGATTAATAGGCTTTCATTTATTAAACTTTGTTATCTTAATATAAATACTTTCATCACCTATAAATTAAAACAGCAATGACTTCGCTGTTTGTCACATTAAGTAACATTTCTCTATGCTCTTCTATATTACTTTTATCAATAGCATTTATATTATAAACAATATCTTTAATAGGTATTTGTGATTTTATCGGAGCAACAAATTTTAATTTACTCTTTGTTTCTTTACTATTGTTATTATTAATAGTCTCAGTTTCGCAGCTGCCCATTTCTATTGAATTCATTTTTCTATCATTGATTATAGTTTTTGGTTTTTTAAACTTCATTATTCCGTCTTTATTAGCTAGCTGTGCTTGTATCACTTTTTTAACAATTTTATTTTTAGGAGCTTGGTCAATAGCAGATCCTTCGTGAGTTTTCCTCACCATTTCTGCAGGGTCGTCATCCTTGTGTAGATCATTATTAGAAACGACGTTATTCAACCAATTCTTTACAGTTTTTGTATATTTTTCTTTTCGCAAACTGTCTTTCAACTTTTTTGAGCATTCCATTTGAGATTTCTTTGCTTTCTTAGGAACAGTGTCTGTAATTTTTGATTGACTTTTACGCTTCACTATTTTCTTACTATCATTGTCTATATTTTTTAATGCCCCATCTGTCTTAGTTGTTTTATTGGTTTCGATTTCAGGTATATTGGTATATTTATTAATATGAAAAATCTTATCGTGCTTTGTTTGTTTTTCCTGGTGTATATTTGCTGTTGGTGTATCAGACAAAAGTTCTGTATCGAACATGTCATCCCAATTTATATTCTTCATTTGAGACATGTCGGGATTTAGCATGATTGTATCTATGTCTAATACATTGTTTCTGTCATCACGATTGGTCTTTAGAACATTATCATGAATTATGTCATTATTATTAATCATAGCCAACTTAATTAAATCCACATTGGAAGGCACGTGAACAATATCCTTCATATCTACTGGCTTCACTAACTCTACATATGTTGGTATGGATGGCTGTGTTTGTATCAAAGGTGGTTGTAAAATATCGTCCCTAAAGTAAAATCTCTTCCTGGCATCTTGATCTAAACTTTCTTGTTCGTAAACAATAGGTGTAAACGTATTTCCTATAGGGACATTTGAGCTTGTAGGTTGATTGACCTTCGGGCTAAGATGAACATGAATAGGGTGAATATGAGGTTCCTCAAAGCTGTAACATAATGTAAAATTAAGATAATATTATAAAGCATTGCTCGAAATAACGGGTTAAATATATTTTGTGTCATACCCCAATTACATTCTCATAATATAGATAATATTATTATCTACAGGGTATCCTAGTTTGAAGACAGTTGGTCAATATGGTGTTTAATATTGTTTATTTGGCATTATCATTAAAATCCCAACGAATATTACAAATGCGACAGTTTGTGTGTGTGTATGTATGTTTGTTACCTCTTCACGCCTAAACGGCTGGACAAAGGTTGAAATTTGTTTGGTAGACAAGATTAGGATATGGATTAACATATACTTTTTATCCCGGAAAAGTGACTAGTTCCTGTAGGATAGGTATTATTAATGGGAATGCTTTTGAGTCATAGAGTGACGTACTTGGCAGTAGGATGAATTCTACGCGGAAAAAGACGCGGGTAAAAGCTGGAATCTAATAAAATGTACTAACCTTAATACTCTGTTTTGAGCCCAGTTACGGTTGCTTTTTTGGTGTTCTGATCTTGTGGATTCTCGATCTGGAAAATAGTTAGATAAAAAACATTGAATTGGTCACGGTGTTTACAACTCTCACTTTTTTCTTTGTCACAATTATCAGTAATAAGTACATTTTAACCCACTACTGGGTGTATGCGATCCGCGCCATACCTTATATCATATCTCAAGTTAAAAACCAAAAAACCCAACTGCATATTTTATATAATGCGAGCGCCATGTTGGATTTTTTAATGTAAAATGTAGCGACACTGCGGCTCAAGACACATACCTTGTGTAACACACACACCGTTGACAGACACACCTTTTGGGCGTCACACTTGCTCTTCAAGATCGGTTGGGTATTAGGTTACATACAGAAGGTAATATACGTCCGAAAAACATTAACTTCCTTCCTGGGGCAGTCGAGTAAAAATTGTTTTCGTAATGGAAAACAAATTCGTTTATGCAAAAATGCAGCGATCGCGCATGGAGACATTGTAAATAATAATTAATTTTATTTGAGATCATTCTAATCCATATTTTATGTCAAGCAGCAAATGAACAAAATGAAAATGAAGATGAAATATCCCGCCTACATGACCTGTATTTTTAAACGACTTTCAAAAAAGAGGAGGTAATTAATTCCACCACAATTCCATTGTATTTTTTTATAAGATCCGACATTTTTGTGCACTCATTTGAATAATTCTTTTTTGATTGGAAAGGGTCACGCCATAGATGATACACTCTAGATATAAATACCAAAGTCGGTTGTTTTACCATTTTTTGGCGGTTTAATTATCCAAAATAAGTAGGTATGAATAAGTTACCTGTACACCATTGTTTTATTAAAACTTTTAACACTTTTCTTCCAAACGGAGATAAATGCTCTTCGAATGTATGAGGAATAAAATTATGATTTCGTCTCATATTTGTAAAAATTGGAAAGGTAAAAGGTGAAAACGGTGAAATCTATTAATTCAAAAAATTTAAATGGCGCCAAATTTTTTTTGTTTTTTTTTTGGTATCATTCTCTCCGTTAGGAGAAGGCAAAGGGATCTAGCCCATAACAGCCATGTCTTATTTCTCTTATTTCTTCAGTTTGTAAGTCAGTCTCAGTCAAAACAAGTAATTCGCCGTATACTTGGCGTATACAGAGTCTAGTCACGGTCAAGTCATTCTTCAGTAAAGTGGCAGAATGCTTTACAAAAGATTTTGGCGGCTTCTTGTGGGAACCCGAAAGCTCCGTTACGCACTTTAATTTACACTTCCCTTCACTTGTACACCATCACTAACGTTTGCTGCACAATATTCTGCCATTATTAAGCTTCAAAAGTTAGAATGCACAAATTATAAGACTTATAAAGAAAAATGCTACTTCACTCGCCGAGTTCCCGCCAAAAAGCCATTTTTTTTGTTGTTTTGTCCTTTTGGACAATCAAAAAGAACTAAGTACATACATCCAAGTCCTTTGTTTTCGTACCTATTTCTTTTTTTTGATCGAAATTGTATAATAGGTAATTCTTCTTTTGTCTCGATGCATTAATCCTTAATAAGGTGCCTTAAATAAAATTTTGACGGCAGATGCTGTCAACTTATAAGATTATCGTCATGAAAGTTCAAACACCGTAGTCACATGATGAGCGTATAATTTCAAGTTCAAGCAAGTCACACTGTATACATCTTCTTCACGTCGTAAAGAATCAATAAAGTAATTGATGAAGCAATGAAAGTAACATTCAAATAAGCTACTGTAACATTCGCAGTTTTAACATAAATAAAATATCGATGGGTGCCGAAGGAGACAATTTTTTACTTTACTCCATGTCTCTACTCTATCCTCTCGCACATCAATCGTGCGGAGGCCCTTGATTAGTATGAATACTATTTTTATTATATGTAAATCCTTCCTTCTATGTATTTAGCTTTTTACTCTGGCTGAGCTCAAGGAGCACGTATTTTCGTATGTATTTATATATTTACTTTTTTGAGCCTATCAAAGGGCGAACATTAAAAAAAAAAATTTACTTTTTTGATCATACCACCCTGAAATAAACGTCAAATGGGAAAATCACAAAAATACGAGGAAGAGGTAAATAAATTTTTAATTTCTTTTGTGTTATCCAATCGCCTATGTGAAGTTATATTAAAATTAACATGTGATAATTATTCAGCGAATTGCTAGGACTGCAACTATGGCTCTCAATGTGGAGAGCTGTGACAGTATACCTCCCGACGAGGAACCGAAGTTGAAATACGATAGAATGGGAAACGACGTACAAAACATTTTACTAAAAGACGCAATTAGCTGTATATGTGTACACACCAAGTTCATCTGCCTTGGAACCCAGTGGGGGGTGATACATTTGTTGGATCACGAGGGCAATACTGTGCCGATCTCTCAAGACGGGAAAGACAAGGAGTTGCAAGCTCATGCCATTGCTGTGAATAAGATATCGGTGGACGTGAATGGGGACTATATTGCGAGCTGCTCCGATGATGGCAAGGTGATGGTGCACGGGCTATACTCAGGAGAGAACACTCACAGCCTGTCGCTTGGAAGAGTAGTCAAGTCTGTGGCGCTAGACCCCTACTACTTCAAGTCTGGATTGGGGCGGCGATTTCTCACAGGTATTTCATATGTGCGGTATTATTACACAAGTGAATAAGTAGATATATGTTGGTTTACATTCCAATGTAAGTGCAATGTTTTGAGAATCTTAGGTCTGGATAAACCAAAATGCAAGTTAGAAAAGATATGAAACTTGCTACCTATCAGTTTTAAATAGTCTCTTTATGTACATTCTTCTTGAGATACACTTGCTACCATTTTCAGTTTTTAAATTTATTTACTTCTTGAGAGTTGTGTCGAGTAACAAACTGTATTTTATATTTACTTATTTACACTTAAATAAGCCTAAATATATTTTTAGTAAAGGTTAAAAATTTCTTAATTTTTTTTCAGGTGACAATAAATTGACACTTTATGAGAAAACATTTCTTACCAAACTACGAAATACAGTGCTCTGTGAGTGTGAAGGCTATGTGCAATCTATGGCTTGGCACGACAGGTTTGTTGCCTGGGCTAGTGAGGTGGGTGTCAGGGTCTATGACCTCTCATCCCGCTGCTCACTTGGCCTTATCCAATGGGAGAAGAGCCCCAATAGAAATATAGAAGATTATCGATGCAACCTTCTCTGGTCGGCACCCAAGACCCTCATGATTGGTTGGGTGGACACAATCCGAATTTGTGTTATACGAAAAAGGAGTCAAGTAGAACTTCAGACACGAGATGTCACGGAATATCTCGTTGATCCTGTATATACTTTTCAAACGGACTATTTGATCAGTGGCCTCGGGCCGTTAGATGACCAGCTAGTGTTATTAGGCGTGCCAAAGGAGTGTGACCCGGAAACTGGCAAAGCACAAAGGCCAGTGCTTACTGTCTCCGATTATAAGGATTGTGACTTTTGTGAAGTCTCTACAGACACATTAAACATTCGAGGATATGAGGAATATGTCTGCAATGACTACTACTTAGACATGCTCATAGAAGAGAATAGGTTTTTTATTGTATCCCCAAAAGACATTGTTATTGCTAGTCCTTACGATATTGATGATAGAGTCAACTGGTTAACAGACCATGGTCGATATGAGAAAGCTATTACTGTTTTGGAGGAAGTGGGAGGAAAGACCTCCAAGCATTCAGTTGTAACAGTTGGAGTGCAGTATTTAGACCATTTGATGTCTGGAAATTTATTTGAGGAAGCAGCTATTTTGTGTGCAAGAATATGTAAAAATGACAAAGTACTATGGGAGCAACAAATACTAAAATTTTCTGAAGTCAATCAACTGAGAGCCATTAGTCCATATGTGCCTAAAACTCCTGAGCACGCATTGAGTTCACAGGTCTATGAATCAATATTCTATGAATACCTGAAAGTAGATCCACAGGGATTTTTAAAACTAGTTCAGGAATGGAATCCAACACTTTACAAGATTGGAGTTATAGTCAAAGAGGTTCTTGAGCACTTATTGACTACAGAAGTTGATAAAAATGTATATTTAGAAGCTCTAGCATTACTTTATTGTTATCAGAAGAGATATGACAAAGCGCTCAATGCATATTTAAAACTTGAGCATAAAGATGTTTTCCAACTGATCACAAAGCACAATATGTACAATGTCATACATGACAAAATCCTAGATCTAATGACACTGGACTGTGATAAAGCCATTTCAGTGTTGCTGGATAAAACAAAAGTGCCAGTTGAAGTGGTTGAACGGCAACTTGAGAATAATGATGTATTCCTGTTCAAATACCTAGATGCATATAGTAAAATAGAACCTAGCGGTAGGTACCACGGCAAACTTGTAAGGCTATATGCAAAATATGCAAGAGAGAAACTAATGCCATTTCTAAAATGCAGTGATAATTATCCAATACAAGAGGCACTAGATGTGTGTCAAAGCAATGAGTTCTACCCAGAAATGGTATTTCTACTTGGGCGTATTGGAAATACAAGGGAAGCCTTGCAGATCATAATAGAGAAGCTAAACGATATAAACCAAGCCATAAACTTTTGTCAGGAACACAATGACAAAGAGTTATGGACGGATTTAATTAAACAAACGGTAGACAAACCAGAGTACGTTACATTACTGCTTAAGAGAATTGGTAATTATGTTGATCCTCGAATGCTTATACAAAACATACAGTCGGGTTGTGAAATAAAAGACTTAAAGGACTCTCTGGCAAAGATGATGTGTGACTACCATCTCCAACTGTCCGTACAAGAGGCTTGCAAAGCTATCACCTTGAAGAACTACTTCGAGCTACACAAAAAATTAATTATTGGACAGCAAAGAGGCATATCAGTCACTGACGACTTCTCATGTTGCGTCTGTCAGGGTCGTATAATAATAAGGGACTTATCTAATGCTTCGGATCTAATAGTGTATAATTGTAGGCACTCATTCCACATAGAATGTCTGCCAGATGGTGTAGAGTGCAGCAGCTGTGCTATCTGCAGTGCAGTCAAGATGTGACCCGTACATCCATTTGATGTGTTAATGCTCAACATTGACTTGTAGATAGAAGTAGAATCTGTGTAATACATTTAATATTTTTACATAATATAACTGAACTAATCAATAATTCTGTGTTAATTAAATATTTATAATGTATATGACTGTAATGTACCTATTAATATTATCATCAGTGTTATGGTGCTTTTGTAATGAGAAGTGGCTTGTATTATTTTCCTCGTGATAAATTTATTATTAAATCATTCATTGCCTACTATGTACATTTAATTTTATTAGATGCGTTCTTTTCGAATTTATCACTTGCTCTTGTGGTCGGCCGCGCGTAGTATTTATTTGCATCTGTGGTCGATCACATAGCACATAATTAATATAGTACTAAAGGTAAATCGATTTTTCTTACAAGCTAAATTCAGCGGTATTAATTATATGATCAGAGTTAATCAAAATCTTTATGCGTTTTATGTTCTTTTTAAATTGAGAAAATAAAGGAAAATTAGCATTTGGTAGTCCGATGCTTTATTACTTTTCCTCAGTTTGAAAAGGATGTAAGTCGTATAAAAATTTTGGTTTACGTTGTTAGTTATCCCACGAGAAATACGGTTGAAATTGGCTTGTCTATATAATATGAATAATATTCAAGCGAGTACGTTTATTTCGGTTGTATTTAAATTTTGATTTCCTTTAGTAATGAACGATCAAAACAAACCCAAATAAGCGTTGACAGTGGAAAACAAATTACTAAAAACTTAGGACCGTATTTCAGAATGTTGCTCAAGCGTAGATCTGCACTTGAGCATAGTTGGAGATGCCGCTATTCAAGTTACATCTTTATGTAACTTTACACCTTTACACCTTTGTGTACCTTTTTAGCTGTTCTCGAGCGTAGATCTGCGCTCGAGCATAGTTAGAGATGCCACTACACAAATTACATATAGCTGTCCTTTTTTAACTGTCCTCAAGCGGAGGTCTCTGCTTGAGTAACATGAGTAATATGGGCGTAAAATCTCTTTGAATAAGTCGCTCCGCTACTTTCCGACAGTTTGCGTTGTTCCATATACATAGAACGTAACGAGAATTTTATGCATTAATTCCATCCCACAAAGATTGAAACGTGCAAAACTATAGATGTATTTTGATGGAAAGTCCTGTAATTCAGGTATTCCTGATACTTACTAAATAGTAGTACTCCGTCGAGGCCGGGAACCACCCAACTCGCGACTCCGTGTAGGTGACGCTGAAGTCCAGGTGGGGCGGTGCATCAAGTACCTAGGCCTCACCCTGGACAGCCGATGGTGCTTCGAAGAGCACTTCGAGCGCCTGGTCCCCCGAGTGCGAAAGGTGGCGGACGCGTTGCACAGCGTGATACCTAACCTCGGCGGAACACGGGAGGAAGTTCGCCGTCTCTACGGTGGCGTCGTGCGATCCATGGCCCTCTACGGGGCCCCCGTCTGGTCTAATGACCTGGCGGGGTCCTCCCGCTGCAGAGCTCTCCTGGCGCGGACCGACTCCACCCTTCGACATCCTGGCCGACATGGACGCGCTTATACGACCGCATCCGCTCTGTCGAATGGGATGCCGAGGGGGTCGTGCCGGACCGAGCGCTCGAAATGCTGCGGCAGAACGCACACCGACGGGCGCTGACGCTCTGGCGGCGGGAGCACATTGTGATACAGGGCTGCGCCGTCGGAGCCGTTGTTGTAAGATGTGATACTGGCCATATTAGAACTATTTTATTTTAAATTTTTAGTATAGAACATCTGCTTTTACTGTGACAATTACTTCCAAATATACATTTGTCATGTAAACATCTAGTGTTCTTACTTTATATTTTCCCACACGTTATCAGCACGAAAAGGTAAAGTGCGTGTAAAAGATATTTGTTGAAAGTCGCGAAAATTATAATTTCGCTTATTTTTCATTTTTTCGTCTTTGACATAAGTATTAGCTGTGAAATAATGTCAAGTTCAATTTCAGCAATAAAACCGCTATATAGTAAACAGAGACGGTTTTGGTGTTTGGAAATTCAAGATGCGTATGTACCTAATACACGAAAATTTATGGGAAACTGTTGCCGGATACCCTGAAGGTAGTCAAATTACCGCTGAGAAAAGGTTGCGTGACGATCAGATTGCGTTATCGAAAATTTGTCTCACAGTTGATGGTATGGCAATCACCCTTCTCAGACCTTGTGAAACGGCTAAAGCTGCGTGGAAAGCCTTGTCCTCTGCGTATGTAGACAAAGGCTTAGGACGAAAAATAAGCCTCGAACGGAAGTTGTACAGGTACCTACTGTCTAGATGATTTCAACGATATAGAAATGTACATTAATGCTGTTATGTCAACAGTCCAGGACCTTGCCGATATCGGCAAGATCATAGAAGATGCTTCAATCGCTGCTATTCTTCTTGGAGGTTTGTCTCCCCAGTATGTCCCTCTTGTTATGGCCTTGGAGAACTCAAATGTAGAAATTACTGTTGACTTGATAAAGACGAAATTGTTGAATGAATTGAATAAACCAAAGGAGAATAACCCGGATACTGCCCTGAAAACATGGACTAATCAGAAATCTAAGCCATCTTCATCAAAAACTAAGAAACAGATTATCTGTTACGACTGTCGGGAGCCAGGCCATAAGAGTCCAGACTGTCCCCATAAGAAGGACAAGAAAAAGAAATCTGAGAATCATAGAAACTCTTTGTGCGTTGAATGTCATTGGTGACGTGGAGAGTACTAAATGGTACATAGATTTTGGGGCGTCGGCCCATATGACTTCAAGACGAGAATGGATGGAGAACGTGAAAGGATATCCCACCGGCAAAGTGACAATTGCTAATGGAGAGGTGTTATCCAGTGAAGGCGTTGGCGATATTTGTATTACGATAGGTTACGAAGATTAGTGACGTTGTTCATGTACCTAATTTGAACGCTAATCTTATTTCAGTAAAGAAAGCAGTTGATAACGGTTTTTGTGTGGTTTTTGATAAATCTGGTTGTAACTTTTATAACTCTAGTGTTTTTTCTTGTACAGGTATTTCTTTGCTACATGGTTCGATCTGTGGTGGGCTGTATTCTTTAGATTGTACAGTCAATGTACCACGTCAATTATCTGCTTTTGATGTGCACTCTGACGTGTCCAGGTATCAACTCTGGCATAAACGTTTAGGTCACCTATGCCGCATTGGGATGGATCGCTTAAAAAAGGACCAGGTAGTAGGCATAGATTATTCAACAGTTGACAAGGAACCATGTGTGGCCTGTGTAGAAGGAAAACTGAGTCGGAAGCCTTTCAAAAGGATTCCGTATAAAAGGGCAACTTCAGTTTTAGAACTTGTCCATACTGACGTTTGTACATTATCAGAGACGTCTTTTCAAGGAAGTAAGTACCTATGTCTTATTTTTCATAGATGACTTTACTCGTATGATCTTTGCATTCTTTATTTCTTCAAAAGCTGAAGGATAAATTTCGTATTTTCAAATCCCTAGTGGAGCGAGAAAAGGGATTAAAAATAAAAGTGTTGAGGAGCGACAACGGGACAGAATATGTCAATACTGACCTTACAAATTATTTACAGATGGAAGGAATTCAGCATCAGACGACAGTGCCCTATAGTCCGCAGCAAAACTCCATCGCTGAAAGGATCAACAGAACGATCATAGAGAAGGCTAGGTCTATGCTCTCTGGCAGTTCTCTTTCTCCAGCATATTGGCAAGATGCGACGGAAACTGCAGTCTATCTTAAGAACAGGACTCCTCACCGTGCTCTCGAAGGTAAAACTTCTTTTGAGCTGTGGACTGATGCTGCGAAAGAGGCTATTTACTTACGTCGTTTGATATCCGAGGTATGTGATATTAAATATCCTAGTATAACCATTTGCAGTGACAGAGAGTGCGCAGAACTTAGCTCATAATACTATACACCACGGCAGATCGAAACATATTGATGTTAGGTACCATTTTATTCGCGAAAAGGTATCTGAAAATGTGATTGTGCTTCAATACACTAAGTCCAGTGACCTGTTAGCTGACGTGTTGACAAAATGTCTTGGGAAAGCTGCACATCAAAGGTGTATCAATAGTATAGGTTTAGATAAGGCGTAGTTACTTTATGTTACAGTGTTTGTTTGTTATTACCATTTATTACTAAGGCTTCTGAATATGGTCATTACGGGTGGATGTTGTAAGATGTGATACTGGCCATATTAGAACTATTTTATTTTGAATTTTTAGTATAGAACATCTGCTTTTACTGTGACAAATATACATTTGTCATGTAAACATCTAGTGTTCTTACTTTATATTTTCCCACAGCCGTTCTGCCGAACTTCGAAGCATGGATGGGGAGGAAAGGTTGCGTCACCTACAGGTTGACTCAGATACTCACCGGGCACGGTGCTTCGGTGAGTATCTAAGTCGAATCGGACGGGAGGAGACGGCACGGTGCCACCACTGCGCTTCCGACCAGGATTCCGCCCAGCACACGCTGGAGGACTGCCCGGCGTGGCAGTCCGAGCGTCGAGACCTAGTCGACCGGATCGGACGAAATCTTTCCCCGCCAGTATTAGTCGCGGCTATGCTGGCGAGCGAGGAGAGTTGGAGGGCAGCGGCCGAGGGAGAGGGCCGATCCCGCTCGCAGGAGGCGACGTCGGTAGGCGGCAACGCGCGCTAGCCCCCCCGCACGTCGCGTCTCGTAGCGATGTAGTCGTAGGCCCTGTCGCGCCGCATACCGCTCGCTGATTGCGGTGTGAGGCACGACAGCTCCCCCGGGAACGGGCCAGGTCGAGGGGGGACCTGGAACCGCTTATGCGTTCCCAGGTCCTCCCTACTGCCGAGGAAGGTCGCCGCGGGGTTTTGGTGGGTATCCCTCCCTACGTCTGCCGTCCCCCAGGCGAGAGGTATGCACAATGCATTACCCCGCGTAAAAAAAAAGATAGTACCTACCTATCTAGAAATATTGGTCCAGAGGTATAAGCTTAAGTATCCTTTGCCTTTAGTGTGTTGCCAATGCTACCGGTTTACGGGTTTGTCGAAAGGAAACTTACTGATTTTTACACGGAAAGCTAACACAAAATTTAAAATTAAATGAGAAACAAGTGTTCAAAACGAATAGTGCGCAAGCGCAACGTACATTTACTATTTTCTCATGTCAAAATTAAACAAATTATCAGGCGAAACCTAGGAATTTGCTCAGTCATAGACAATAGACAGCAAAATTATGCTGTTGTTGGGCTACAAGGGCCTGAAGCATAGTGAAGCACGACGTGAAAATCATAATCTCGCTATATAAAACAAATTATCAGAAATCTGTCTTACACGATTTCCGTATCATTTATTCAGAATTTATTATTATAAAATCAATAAAACAATAAAAACTCAGTTGATATCGAAAAAAAATTACAATACCGAAATTTCATAATATTTCTACATCCGCCAGTGAATATTTTTTTCTACGAATTCAACATTGATTCACATCAACCGAACATTCTAACATTCATAGCTAGGCTGTATGGTCTCTGATCTTTGCCTGCCATCAAGTGGTAAAACAACAACACTAAATACCTACTCACTCGACAAATCAATAAAAAGAGTTTTTTGGCGGGATCTCGGCGAGTGAAGTTGCAATTTTCTTTATAATTCTTATAATTTGTGCATTCTGACTTTTGAAGCTTAATAATGGCAGAATATTGTGCAGCAAACGTTAGTGATGGTGTACAAGTGAAGAGAAGTGTTAATTAAAGTGCGTGACGGAGCTTTCGAGTTCCCACAAGAAGCCGCCAAAATCTTTTGTAAATTCTGCCACTTTACTGAAGAATGACTTGACCGTGACTAGACTCTGTATACGCCAAGTATACGACGAATTACTTGTTTTGACTGAGACTGACTTATAAACTGAAGAAATAAGACATGGCTGTATGGGCTCAGATCCCTTTGCCTTCTCCGAGAGGAGAGAGTAAAACGAAAAAAAAAACATACCTATTCACTCGAAGAGATCAATAGAAAGAAGAAAAACAAATCAATAATTTCTTCACTCCGTAGACAGAGGAACCTCTTAACTCAGTTTATCTCTTCTCCGGCTGGGGTAAAACGTAGTGATTGGGCTGGAATAAGTACATCTACAATACGCTCAGGACTGGAGTGAGCATCAGATTTTACCAAATTTATTTATATAGTATCTATGGGTCCACTCAGGACCCTTTCAAACTTTGTGTATTATTTTGAATGTAATAAATAATTATGTAAAAATTAAAGCAAGAAAAACATGCGAATTTAGTTTTTCGAGAAATTAACTTACCGGCTTACTTACTAATAGTTTACGAGATATAAATTTTTAATTTTCTATATCCGCAATTTTAACCCAGATTATCAAA
The DNA here is from genome assembly GCA_949316235.1 of Oegoconia quadripuncta. Lineage (NCBI taxonomy): Eukaryota > Metazoa > Arthropoda > Insecta > Lepidoptera > Autostichidae > Oegoconia > Oegoconia quadripuncta. Next base: position 22,946,895 of record OX438749.1, read on the forward strand.
GCCGGGTATGCTCCGTTTGCCTATAAATTGCAAGTTCAGACGGCTGATTTAGTATTTCTTTTGTATCAGCCTGGATACCAAATGCATGAGCAAGTTTGTTGGTTTTGGGTTGCAATTTTTCTAAGTTTAATCTCATAAGAAAGATATTAATTCCGCACTTTTTCTAAGTTTAATGCAATTTTTCTAAGTTTAATCTCATAAGAAAGATATTAATTCCGCACTGGTTTCCTCTCCCCCCTCCCACTCCGCATGGACCAGAATATTAAATAATTATCTGTCCTTTTTTAAACTCGGGTAATACTAATATAATATTATTTTCAGATAAACATGTCAGCTGAACCTTACATTTGCGTTCTCGATCCGGACACCAAGACCACCTTCCAAATGTACTTGTTTAGAAATGTCCAGAATGTGGAGAAAGTCAGAAGTAATGTCTTAAAAGGCCTATGGGCCTGCGCTGTCATTAAGCCCAGCTTGATTATAGATCCTTTCCAAGTGGCAGTGGCAGCCAACAGGGCTGTAGTATCTGAAAGACAAAACAATATGGTGACAAGGACAGTTTATGGAGAGATTCTGTATAATCTATCACTGACAAAGAATATATCACAAAGTTTGAGTAAGTTTGGACTCGAGAGAGATCGGGATATGTTGGTCTGTTTCCTGGTTACTGCAGAAAATGATAACAGCAAGGAGATTTTAGCACAAATTGAAGGTGAAATTAGTCCCATGAGCGATCTCAGTGTACTGATAGATTTGAAGCAAGTAAAAAGTGTTTATAGGTTGAGCAATCTGAAGAGTGATGTTGGGTTGCTGGATATAATTGTAAGCAGAATGGTCACTAAAAACTTTGTTTCACATTAAAATAGTATTTCTTTAATGTCCCAGTCAACCTGGCAACTTTGCCACGTAGTATGCTTTTTTCTGTAAAAAGGATATTAAAGGATCACAAGGTTATTTACCTCTAATAATAATAGTTTAGTGACTGAACATCAAGGGTCTGCTAAGCTTGTTGGAGGACTTGGGTTGGCATGAGTAGTGTCAGCAACCCATCACACCAAAATAGTGTTGAGTTGCAGACACCTACATCAAGAAAACCTATGTTCAGTGACTAATACCATTTAGTGGATTTAATGTTCACAGCTCGTAATATGCCGTGAACTTTTCATTCTAATTAAACTATAAACCTCAATAATAATAAATATTATGGTAATGAACTACACAGTCAGTTTTTAATTGAAAGAAGTCAGCCAAGTCCTAAAGTGTTCTATGGGGGTGGCTTAAGAACTCTGAATGTCAGGTGGCCACTAGTCTGACACAAATCTACCGCACCGGGCCCACATGGTGAATTCTGTAGTCTGCCCCAACAGTGGAGACATGTAAGGCTGTTGATGAATAACAATCACATGGATTTAAAGAGTTTATTATATTAATATGCTTAGGGACACCACAGCTCAAAATCCAAATATCAAACCAGTCGTTAATGGTACGGGTTTAGGACCCGCTTTCGAAAGACATATAAGCGAAAGCCATTTTTGTGACGCCCGATAATCGAAGTGCCATATGAACGAATGTTCGATCAAACATTAGACTAAATGGACTCCAGCCACTACGTGCATTTTAAAATGTTTGTGGCGCGAGTCCCGACTGATCACCTGGACATCTTCACAAAGGAGGACTTCTGGCCGAAAGGAGTCGTGTTCCGGCGGTTGGAAATAGGACGCCAGACAGCACAACGACACGTGCATAGAAATTATGTTTTCATTATTATGTATGTTAGTCTGCAAGTTATTTATTTATGGGCGCTAGTGGCCTGATAATAAATGATTTATATACACACAGGGCGAATTTTTTAAGTGGGCTTGGGTCGCCAAATCCTAAACTATGAGGAATAGCGAAAAGTACTCAAAGGAGTCTCGGGCCCGAATTTGATGAAAACTAAAACTGCATCATTGGATCTTTGAAAAATTAATATTCCTAGATTTCCTAGCCAGGAATCGAACCTGTTGATTTTCAAAAAATAAAAAACACGCCTGTATTATTACACCATTCGATAATGTCGCTATTAAGGGACGAATTCTGGGAAGTAATGACTTACGGTAAACTTAAGGACATAGCTCATTTTTAACATAAAAAACATATCTTAATTATCTTATGTCACCTATTTAAACTTAACTGATCAATTGTTCAAAATGATGACCATTGTTCTCGATACATAGCTGGATTCGACTTCTCAAGGATTGTACTGCTTATTCAAAAATCCAATGATGCAATTTTAGTTTTCATCACAATCGGGCCCGAGGCACCTTTGAGTACTTTTCGCTATTTCTCATAGTCAGGATTTGGCCATCCAGGCCCGCTTAAAAAAATCATCCTGTGTATACCGGTGAGTTTTTTACCGTAAGGAAAAAATGGGGCATATTAGATTAGTGAAATAGAAGTTATTGGCATAGAGCTTATAAAAAAAAAAATTTTTTTTAAACACGCGCCGGCCTTACAATGTTATGCGACTATACTATTTCCATTTCTTTATTTTCTCGATGACAGATCTAATTTGATAGTTGTAGTGTTGTGACTAAATAAGTAATGATATCGATCGCAGGCAAAGGCCATTTTATGTGCTATTCTACTATTCTGTTCTTAGTATCGCGAGTTCGGGGGTTTTTAATTTTGTTCTATTATATTTTGAACAAAGACAAATACAACAAAAACATTCAATTATATTTTTTCAAGGTGGCAACACTCAATGGCCCACCGCCATTTTGTGTTTGTTTTTATTTGTCACTCGCAACAAGACGCTCGTGCTAGTCACTACATTTCAGATGCTTTACTGGCCTTTAAATCCAAGAAAACAGTGGACTACCACGAAGAAATGAACGCGGAGATTTACGAAGGATGGTTTAAAGAAATGGTGCAATCTCTGGAAGAACCGACGATAATTATTATGGACAACGCTACATATCATTCCAGACAAATTGATAAAATGCCGACGCAGGCCAATAAAAAACAAGAGATAATTGACTGGCTCCAACGTCATGGCGAAAATGTGGATAATACTTTATTAAAAGTACAATTAGTGGATATTTTAAAATCGAAAAAAAGCCTCTCTAAAAGATATGTTATCGACGAAATAGCGCCGAATGTGGTCATTGGGTTCTTCGACTTCCGCCGTATCATTGTCAGTACAATGCTATAGAACTAATATGGGCACAAATTAAAGGACACGCCGCTCGAAACAATACCCATCCCCCTTTTACGGCAAACAAAATGTTAGATTTATTAAAAAATACATGTGCGGAGGAATACTGCCGAAAACTGGGAAAATATTGTGAGAAGAACCCATAAAATATATAGTATATACAATATCGATACAGTATAGATATTTCTATCATAACATCACTATTCATATTGCCATAGAAAGTAACTTTATTAAAATGTTGGTTATTTATCGTACTTTAAAAAAAAATACTGCATTTATGGACTCAATTTGTCATGTATGAATATTATATGGGATAAAGGAACAAAATTAGGCAGTTGTCGTATTTTTTATACCTCGCATTTAAAAGTTAATTTTTGCGTAAAATGCGCAGTTACATTCTACAGGAGCTGTCATCGAGAAAATAAAGAAATGGAAATAGTATAGCGTGATGATAATTAGGGTTAATATCATAAGAAATTTATTTGGAACTCATATTTTCTTTATGTAATTTAATGCCGTAATTGTGTGGAATAGGCTACAAACACGACCGTCAAATTACACAACGCTTTATTCCAAGAAAGAAAGAAAGAAAGAAAATTATTTATTTGTTAGATTTTGGGTATACAGATAAAGGTCTTATTTTGTAGTGGCGTACAAATATTTAAAATATAAAAATAGAATTAAAAATCATGCAATGATTATAAGCAGACACGCTAAACGACATTGTGTTAACCTGAATAACTTTAAATATTACAATGTTACATTTAAACTGAATTAATATCATCTTACCTCATATTATTATATATTATGTCCAATACAATTAAATAACAATACTTAACAATATCTCAATTTAACTCATTAATAATGTCAGATTCTCATATTAAATTACAATTTATAACTATAAAACACAAAACAGATACTCTCTATTGCGCAAAATAATTTACAATAATTTTTGATGATAATAATAGAACACATTTAGACGGTCCAAGATAGTTTTGAAAAAAAATTAAGCTACCTATGCCAATACCTTCTATTTCACTTACCTAATATGCCCTAATTTTTTCCTTACGGTAAAAAAACTCATCCAGTTCATAATAAATTATTTATATAATTATACATTAATACATATTAAGGATTAATGAAACAAGTTTTAATTCCTTGTTTTTATTATAACAACAACAATTATTATTATGTAAAATGTACATTTAAATTACAGTAATGTAAAGCAACAAATTAACCAATTCATATTGACAAATGCAATATTATATTATTACAATTATTATTGAATCGACAATCCATGTCTGCTCCATTTGTTCATAATTTACTTATCATTGTTTGATTTGATCACACTGAAGATTTAATATTCCATGGTGCTGTATGGCAACAGACTTTATTAAGACTTCACAAATTTTATAGGTTTATAAATATTATGTTCCAATTGTTGTTCATTCAAATCATACATAAAATTATTCATTCGATAAATGCCCATTATATCACTTATGAACCCATCAATCGCGGCAGCCCCCTCGCCAGTACCATGTAATCACAAAGTATTAAAATAAAATCCTTTTATATTACATCAGTTTTTTGACACATTATTAAATGATTAGTTCTATATTTACAGGGAAAGGGGTTTATTCATAACAACACGAGTGCGAGTTTCATAAAAGACAGCACGAGTGTTGTATTGCCTATTTACACAGTTGCCTATATTATTTTTTCTACCACCATATTTAAATAAAATATAGAAAAGAAATCATAAAACAGGTTGAGAAAAGCGAAAAATGTATTCAAAGTCATCGCGACACAATGTTACTGTTATGTTCATTATAGTGCATATTTGAAATTAGAATTAGGAATTTACGATATGGCAGTAGAAAGAAATAAATAAACGAAAACAAAAGTTATCCTCGGTTATTATTAGGTACGTAAACAAAAACCTTATTTTAATTTAAAAAAATGGCAGCCATAAAATTATTAAAGTCTTAGGAACTTTCTGTAAATCACAAAACATTTCACTTGAAAAACAAAAACAACATCTTACAATTAAAGTAATAAATATCGACACGTAAGTGTTATGACATATTATATTTCGTTTGAACTCACTATGTATATGGGAGTAGTCTACCATCGCACAACAAGTCTCGTCATCTCGGTTATGCGACTAACAGATACAAAAGTTCTACATCATGCCACTGAGGCATAAAGGGGGCGGGTCTTTCGTGCGGTGACAGTGGGATCTCTTGAATACTGTTACTCTTAGATCACGTGTTGCTCAAACGGATTTACACTAATACAAAGGGTTCACGAAATATCAACAACTCAATTGCTTTGGGAATTGTAATCGTTTATGACGTCTCTGACCGTCCTTGTCATTTCGTAACACAAAGACAAGGACGCATAATGCATTTGTATCGCTATCGGTTTGAATGAGGCGGTAGAGCCGCAGGCCTGTGCCATTACGGTACATACATCAGCAATGGGCTTCCCCTAGTTATAACATTGCTAATTGCTCTATATAGAAAGCGAGTACCTACCTAAGCAATGCCGACGGATACCATACAGTTACTAAGGGCGTCTTTCGAGTCGTGCAGATTTTACATTTTCGGGTCGGACAGAACGATAATGCCGAAAATAACCTTTTGCTGTCCATAAAATAAATAAACAAACATCCTACGATCATCACATCAGCCCTGTGGCTGTGGACTCCTGTGAGTCCACTACTGAACATAGGCCTCTCTCATAGATATCCAGAGCGACCGATTGGACAGTCTGAAAATAATAAAATGACCAGCCGCGAATTTTTCATTACACCCTCGATTATTATAGCATAGACTTAGAATATACCTAGTTAATGAAGTTATATTTGAATTATAAATACCTACTGGTTAGGTTAGGTTGCCTAATAGTACTTTATGGCGCTTACCACAGAGTGCAAAACGCACGACTTAACTATGCTATGCCTGTTATGGGACAATTGTACTTTTAATATATAACACATTTCGTAAAGGCACAGCTTCGTTCCATCCAGGCGGATGGCCTTACGTACCTACCAAGCTTTACATGTTTTGTCATCATAGAGGATAGAGGTGCCATCTGTTTTCTTTTGATTTCGGCGCACGATAAGGTGTTATATGAATAGAGGACAAGAAAATACAATAACAAGTCATAAGATATTTAAAGTATTTGTTTCCTAAATGTTGTAGCATTAGCACTCTCAACAAAGTACCTGCTGAAATATAGTCGTGTGGGGCTGTAAATAGCGAGACAATTCTCGAAATAAACAGTACGTACTGAAACTCCATTTGTCTCATTGACCTACCCGCAACTGCATAAACATACTCGAGTTCAAACTCGATATTTCTTGGTATCATGACTGCGAAGATACAGTACGTAATTCCTTTATGGTCTTTAAATATATACAAACAGAAATTAGTGCAAACAGTCATCTCATAATAATTTAATCAAGTTTTAAACTTGACAAGGCCACTTTAACAACAAATATTTCGGGATATTTGTATTTTTGTCCTCCATGCACACATAAAAATTGTTTGAAAAGAAAAACAAGATGGCATCCGGCTACCATGCCAATCAGGGGGGTCTACTCTCTAACGAAAACAGCTTCGGACGGCCGTAACTTCGGACTCTTTCTTTTGCTAAGAATCCTTTATTTGCATAAATTCAGACGTTCCGTACGTCCCGTACTAACTTGTGATGTCCAACTATATACAACAAAAGTAAAATAATGACGATTGGTTTATAATTGACACAGCAAACTGCACAAGAAAAAGTTCGAAGTCACGGCCGTTCGAAGCTGTTTTCGTTAGAGAGTAGACCCCCAGGTTCAAGCCCCTTTGAATGTTCTCTTTAAATATTAAATTAAGCATAAAACCATGGTAATATAAAAATATTTTTTTTAATGAAAATAGGCCGGTTCCGGTTGGCGATAATAAATAATGTCCGATAAGGCTTCCTCTGGTATGTCGCCAAGTCAACATTAACTTGTTTAAATGTACGCACTGGAAAATGCAGTGTACGTTAAATGCAAATATTGCAAAGATTCACTGCAAGAGTGACAACAATTTAAATACTGCGGCTTTTGGCTAAACGAAAACAAAGCAGCGACTGCGCCACGAGTGCTTCAATGCAACTAATGTTATGTGTTATTAATGTACGTAACTAATAACGTTTTGAGACTAATGAAATTCAAACAGAATTACAGAGTTGTGACTGAACACTGTTCGAATTGTGGACTACCTATAACTACAATTATTTAATCTAATTCGATTTTCAAATGGACTAACTTTTTAACTATTTTTTAAGATTATGGCTCGTACGCACCCAGTGAGAGGAGACTTGGCCCCAACAGTGGGGGCATGTAAGACTGCTGATGATTAGTTATATTATATACTGTGAACCTAAGGAAGGTAACCGAACAAGTAGTAACTTACTACTCTAAAGTATGTTTTCAAGCCCAAGGAGACAGTAATGTCTAAGATACTCTACGATATAAAACCTATTTGTTTTTGTCTATGTTTTGGCTAAGGGTAACGGTCACTTTGACTGTATGTCGTGTCATTCAGTAATTATGAACGACTAATGTTTTGAGTAATTAATTATTCCAGATGATGCAATTATAATCAGGCGCCAGATGTAATTCACCGGACATTAAAAGTGGTCACTAACGGAGATCACCGGAAACAACGTATTTTATTTTTTAAATATTTTAATAGTTACGTGCCTAATTTCCTAAAAAAAAGATAATCTAATTTGAACACTCGTAACTTTAAATAGATTTAAATCTAGGAGCAGATAGGTAGGCACATTTGCTGGAACGAAAGACTTATTGTATGCTCGTTCTATACCATATTGCTATACGTCATACATTGACATTTGCTCAATCATATAACGAGGCCCCCGTATTTGTGTGAAGTTTGCGACGGGAGTCAATAAAAACTGATATGTTTAGTCTCTGTTCCTACTAATATATACCGACGTCTCAATACATTACCAACACGATCGCTTAAAAACTAAACCTATACAATAGTTTATATTATACATACGTCCGTTATGGGCAAACGATAGTAATTAGTTTTGAAACAAACTATAATGGTCCACATTTAATAAATATGCGATATTTTCTGTGTCTAAGGGCCGTATTAATAATTCGATCTTGAAATTGAGATCGCGTCTCAGTCTCGATATTATTATTTTTGGATACTGTTTTATGCAACAGATTCTCAAGCGTCAAGCTAAGGACATCTCAAGTGTGTGTGTGTGTGTGTGTGTGTGTGTGTGTGTGTGTGTGTGTGCGTGCGTGCGTGCGTGCGTGTGTGTGTGTGCGTGCGTGCGTGCGTGCGTGCGTGCGTGCGTGCGTGCGTGCGTGCGTGCGTGCGTGCGTGCGTGCGTGCGTGTGTGTGTGTGGAAAATAAATGGTATATGTTTTGGGATATCACTGACCAACCCATTTGGGGTAAAAGTCGTGACGTTATGTAAAGTTACTACATTCACGGCAACTTTAACGCTATCTACTAAAACAGAAAACATCGCATTTTTTTTAAATATGATCGGTTACAGTGTGTACGAGAACTAGTTATTATGGTTTACCCTTAAGACTTACACTACTCTTATACATCCCGTGCCAAAAGACTGAAAGAAAATTGATGTCCAAAAACGTTTTTTATTTCTTTTCAATTTCTAGAACGAGATAAGAATAATGAAAATACAGTTACTGACTGAAGAGATGCAAGTTGAACACGATTTGTACTGGGCTTCTTCCGAATACGGGATTATAAATAAATTAACTAATATTTGCATTATTAATGGTTCACAGCGTTACACCTAGTGCCGACCTATTTACATATAGTTATATACTTAAAGCGTTACGTTTTGTGACTATTCATGTATACAGGGCGTCCCAAAGTTATGGGACATGAAGGGGAAGTACCTTAAATATCGTAGATAGTGAATTTTGCTCAAAGAAGACTTTATGTTATTTTTAAAAGTTAGTAATTCTGCATTCATAGATTTTCTAAAAATTATTTGCTTCGGCTGGGAATCGAACCGACTCAAATGTGAAAAAAAAAACACCCTACTTTTATGATGCCAATCGAAAGAATAGCTAAAAAATAATAACTCTGCCTAAGTAATATAGTATTTTAAAAGAAAGGAACAACGTGAAATTAATCATTTTAATCAAATAAAAAACATACATGAAACTGCCGTAGTCAATTAAGTAGGTATTTTTTTGTAAATTAATTAATTAAATGCTCAAAATGTGATCCCTCTTGTTTTACGCAAATCGCCAATCTTTTAATGAGCCCGCTGCCTGTTGATTTTATGAAGTGGGTACTTATTTACGAATAATCAATGCTATCTTTGGAATGATAATATCGCTACTTTTCGAACGTCGTCGGCAATAAATAACTTTCTTGAAATTTGACTCAATCATTTTATGTTGTTCCTTTCTTTTAAAATACTATGTTACTTAGGCAGAGTTATTATTTTTTAGCTATTCTTTCGATTGGCATCATAAAAGTAGGGTGTTTTTTTTTTCACATTTAAGTCGGTTCGATTCCCAGCCGAAGCAAGTAATTTTTAGAAAATCTATGAATGCAGAATTACTAACTTTTAAAAATAACATAAAGTCTTCTTTGAGCAAAATTCACTATCTACAATATTTAAGGTACTTCCCCTTCATGTCCCATAACTTTGGGACGCCCTGTATATCGTATGTATTTGGCTAGCTCGGTTGCATTGCGTCGATGGCGGCGCGCTACTCTGAATTTGGATTATCTCTAAATATATGTAGGTGTTAGGTTATAACGTGAAACAGTGCTAAGTGGCGTCTCTTCACAAAAATAAAAAATGTTTCTAACCAGAATCGTTATTATCAAAATGTATTTCTTCATACATAAAGTCACGTCTGTTTCCCGTTGGCAGAGACCACAGACGTCCACTTGCGAATGAATTATCTAAATAAAAGTCCGTCGACATACACACAGCGCCACCTAGTTCCACACGAAGCAACTAGGTTTGTATTATATACACAAGATATATTTTCATACACGTCTTCAGAATTGACAAGAGTAGCCATTTATATATAAAATATCGCGACGCTCGTATTTGCTCTGGTTATCAATTTTATTATTATTCTGGTTTTAATAAATTATTTTTTAATAGTTGACGCCGCCTAGCACTTACGCTCGCTAAACGTACAATGTATATGTAAAAAAAGACCGGAGTTTGTACAAAATATAATTTAAATAAAAACAAATAAATAAATAACACCAATTCAGAGCTCAGTTCATTTGATGACACCGGCCGGTCTGATTTCAACTACACTTTGTACAATAATACGCCACCTCCTAAACAACGTTTGTATTCCGATGCAAATGTATACACGTAAACTCACATCGAACAAAGTCGGTGCGACGCATACTTCAACAATATTAAAGTCTTCATCAAGACAGGATTAGTCCAACAGCTTTAAGAAAGAGTTATGCTCGAAGTTATACTGAGAGAGGATCCTACGGAACGAGCTAATTTGCCAGATAACCAAAATCGTCGGCATTACTCTAGATGTTAACAAGCTGAAGTGGCAATAGCAGGTCATATTGGTCAAAATGGTCCAAGGCTTGTATCAATAAAGCGACCTCAAGATTGTGATATCAAATAAATAATATTTAAATTCAAGTTAGATTACAACATTGAGATCGCATTATTAACACAGACTTAAGAGTGTCATGTGTCAAATTAATCGCGCCTACCCTCATCGCTTTCCGTTCGCTCGACATTCCTATACACATAACACGGATATCGCAATAAAAACGCAGTTTAGAATCGCAGTACACGAAGCTGTGCGAGGTCACACACAATTTATTTCTCTCATTCAACAAACACTTTTTTATAAGCAAATTAATTCTATACTGTCCTGGTGTCACCTCGCGCCGCGTCGAATGTACTGAGCACCTTATAATAAATGTTTTGTATAATCAATATAATGTAGCACCATGTCCACACTAACTAGCCTTGCGTACATTGCCTAACCAAAATCATAACAGTCTTTCCAGCGAGAAAAGTTCGATTTATTTTAAATTTAAATTAACACTTAAATTACGCGAGTGAACTCGGTACAACAATTTCCTCAATAACTTGCATCAATACAACCAAAAACTTCACGCGGCCTGGAACTTTTCAACAACACCAGCGCACACCTCAGCCGCATCTATTTTTCCTAAGATCTTATTAATTTGTATATCACATTAAGGTCTATTTCGACACAAAGTCGCATGTACACCCCCAATAAATAGTCTGCGAGAAATGTCCGACAAACTGACTTATAGCAAATCGTCGGCGAGAATTGATTGATTGATTGAGAAATATCCGTCAGATTAACCGACACCTAATCACCTGCGACAAATGTCCGTCAGATTGACCGCAAATCGTCTGCGACAAATGTCCGACCGTTTGCTGATAGCAAATCTGTCAATCAAGTGCGATGACACTTGCGTCGACGATTTATTGCAGATGTAAATGCGACGTTACGCTAACCGCACTAGAATCCACCAACTCACCTCGTCCATAAATAATAAATAACAACTATATGAAATCGAACCGTTCTCGCGTGCCTACCGCATACAGCAGGGAACGCAAGTTCCTCAGCTGACACTGGACGACCCTGTACTGCTGTCTGCGTCGGTGCTAGCTCGTGGTATACGATCTATAGCGATGCCTCGACGGTCACCTGCCGGACATGTTTAACATCATAATTTATTTATTATCTAAATCTGCCGCCAAGCAGCAATGTTAATAGCATTGTTGTGTTCCGGTTGTCAGAGATAAGATAGCCTGTCCCCCAAATAAGATGGGGTTTACGGGTCGCACGCTTCCACCTACAGCCTCGTGGTCATTTAACATCAGGTGTGATCAGGAGGTCAAGTGGTTAGCACAAAAAAAATTCCAAGAGCAGGATTCTAGAGTATAATACTGGGCGGAGCGATGTATGCATAGAGCCGAAATTAAAAAAAAATTAAAATTATTAATAGTGAAATTAGTATTTTTCAATAAGGTTAGGTTACTGTTGATATACAGAATCTTCCTTTTAATAAATTTAACAGATATAACGCCACGACCTTTATCCCAAATGGGGGGGTCAGAGATATCCCAAACAATAGTGTTAAGGTTAGATTAACTTTGTTTGTTAATTAGGTTGGAAACATGAGAAACAACCACAATCCAGCATCGATTCGCTCCGTTTAAGAAATCTATTCATTAACTTGACTATGCCACATTTAAAGCTCTGGAGCAGCTTATTAAAATAAAGTTCGGGCGGCGCTTCATTGTTAGTTTTGTGTTTTTATAATATTGTTAATAATATTCTGAAAACCAAAACGTCTGGCAATAGATGCTTCGGCTAAACATTCGGTTGAACTTTAAAACATATGTAAATTAAAAAAAAATACATTTGAATATCGTACATTCGAACTTCGGTGAAATGAAAAAAAAATATGGGAAATGTTTTCGAACAATTAAAATTCGAAAGTAAAAATCGCATTGCTGATAGGTAAACCCTCTCACCTACACATACGCTACGACAACGGCTACACTTACAGTGATTTCGCCAACACTAGAACCGTTTGTCAGGTGTCAGCGATCCGACATTTCCCTATGAAGTATCCCCACAACCTCGAACTCTTTTAGCGCGACGTAGTGATACGAACCTCACTGGAAGGGCAGCGCGAGGCTGTAGATCGAGGGTCATCTCCGTGCCTCGGCCACGTATATAGTGACGGTGAAGTCCTTCGCGCCCATGCCCAGGGCGCATCTGTACACACACGTCGCCGGTTAGTTCACACAGTTACTCAATACTTATTATACAAATAATAACTTCTACAGAAAAAACACTTAAACAAGCTTTTAATATGATTATCACATATTATTCTAGTACAGAGACGACCTGTTTGGTGCTGTGGTTAGAAACTCTTACCATTATAACAAAAGGTCGCGGGTTAGAATCCCGTTAGGGGCATATGTTTGTATGATGTATACAGTCATGTGTACCCGAGTTATGGATGTTTTCATTTATAATAAGTAGTTATTTAAAAAAGCCTATAGTTGCTTAAAGTGGAACTAGATGTCATTGTGTGTATTTCCAAGGATATTTATTTAACAGAGACGAGTAACATAAAGTTCATCAAGGATTTCCAATCTTCTGGCTCCACCTTCAGACTCTCGTCATCATGTGTAATGGAAAATGCTCATAGCAACAAAACAAACTAGCCCTAATTCGGCTATCTTGCCATCATGGAGTTCCAGTCCCTACATCCCGGCTCCATCATCAGATCAGCTAGGTGGTACCACAATACTGCATTGTCATCGAACTCACTATAAATCTGCCAAATTTCAGCTCAATCGGATAGCAGCAAGTGGTTGAAAAATGGTCACCTGAGTGGATGGAAGGTGAGACAGGAGACGGGCCCGATCCGCGCGCCCATGAACCCCTCGTGGAACTTGATAGTGTTGAGTGGCTGGCCCTTCAGGTCGAACAAGCTGACGCATTGGTTTATTGAGCCACTGGAAATTAAGAAATATTGGTTAATTGGGTATTTTGTTCTGTTCGTGTTTGCAACGTGTGTGTGTGCCATCTGTGATGCGTTAATTTTATGATGACGTCATTATATAGTTGGCGAGGGAGTGCACGTCGCTGTGTGTGTGTGTGTACAGGGGGGAGGGGGCGGGGGCGGGGCGGGGCAGTACCAGGCGAGCAGGTTGGCGAGGGGGTGCACGTCGCTGTGTGTGTGTACAGGGGGGAGGGGGAGGGGGGGGGCAGTACCAGGCGAGCAGGTTGGCGAGGGGGTGCACGTCGCTGTGTGTGTGTACAGGGGGGAGGGGGAGGGGGCGGGGCGGGGCAGTACCAGGCGAGCAGGTTGGCGAGGGAGTGCACGTCGCTGTGTGTGTGTACAGGGGGGCGGGGCGGGGCAGTACCAGGCGAGCAGGTTGGCGAGGGGGTGCACGTCGCTGTGTGTGTGTACAGGGGGGAGGGGGAGGGGCAGTACCAGGCGAGCAGGTTGGCGAGGGGGTGCACGTCGCTGTGTGTGTGGACAGGGGGGAGGGGGAGGGGCAGTACCAGGCGAGCAGGTTGGCGAGGGGGTGCACGTCGCAGGCGGCGAGCGGGCCCGGCGCGCGCAGCTCGTCGCGCGGCGCGCCCACCTTGCGCGTGTCGTAGATCCGCACCACGCCCTCCATGCTGCAACACGATAGCGCCGTCATTAGTTCCGTCTTTTCGATCCGATCTAACTCCTAACTCCTAGCCGAGTGCGCAGTCCTCTCTCTCTCCGTCAGCTGTTTATACTACAACTGTCATCAAAAACTACCCAATTATACATTTTGACTCCATATCTCTAACTAGTCACATACGAGTCAACTACGTCAGTTCTACCAGGGTCAGGGCACACTCACCAGGCGGTGAGCAGGGAGTGCAGGTCGGGGCGGGGCGAGGGGCGAGGGGCAGGGCACACTCACCAGGCGGTGAGCAGGGAGTGCAGGTCGGGGCGGGGCGAGGGGCGAGGGGCAGGGCACACTCACCAGGCGTGAATGGGAGTGCAGGTCGGGGCGGCGCGAGGGGCGAGGGGCAGGGCACACTCACCAGGCGGTGAGCAGGGAGTGCAGGTCGGGGCGGCGCGAGGGGCGAGGGGCAGGGCACACTCACCAGGCGGTGAGCAGGGAGTGCAGGTCGGGGCGGGGCGAGGGGCCAGGGGCAGGGCACACTCACCAGGCGGTGAGCAGGGAGTGCAGGTCGGGGCGGAGCGAGGGGCAGGGCACACTCACCAGGCGGTGAGCAGGGAGTGCAGGTCGGGGCGGCGCGAGGGGCGAGGGGCAGGGCACACTCACCAGGCGGTGAGCAGGGAGTGCAGGTCGGGGCGGAGCGAGGGGCAGGGCACACTCACCAGGCGGTGAGCAGGGAGTGCAGGTCGGGGCGGCGCGAGGGGCGAGGGGCAGGGCACACTCACCAGGCGGTGAGCAGGGAGTGCAGGTCGGGGCGGAGCGAGGGGCAGGGCACACTCACCAGGCGGTGAGCAGGGAGTGCAGGTCGGGGCGGGGCGAGGGGCAGGGCACACTCACCAGGCGGTGAGCAGGGAGTGCAGGTCGGGGCGGCGCGAGGGGCGAGGGGCAGGGCACACTCACCAGGCGGTGAGCAGGGAGTGCAGGTCGGGGCGGCGCGAGGGGCGAGGGGCAGGGCACACTCACCAGGCGGTGAGCAGGGAGTGCAGGTCGGGGCGGGGCGAGGGGCAGGGCACACTCACCAGGCGGTGAGCAGGGAGTGCAGGTCGGGCGGGGCGAGGGGCGAGGGGCAGGGCACACTCACCAGGCGGTGAGCAGGGAGTGCAGGTCGGGGCGGGGCGAGGGGCGAGGGGCAGGGCACACTCACCAGGCGGTGAGCAGGGAGTGCAGGTCGGGGCGGGGCGAGGGGCGAGGGGCAGGGCACACTCACCAGGCGGTGAGCAGGGAGTGCAGGTCGGGGCGGGGCGAGGGGCGAGGGGCAGGGCACACTCACCAGGCGGTGAGCAGGGAGTGCAGGTCGGGGCGGGGCGAGGGGCGAGGGGCAGGGCACACTCACCAGGCGGTGAGCAGGGAGTGCAGGTCGGGGCGGGGCGAGGGGCGAGGGGCAGGGCACACTCACCAGGCGGTGAGCAGGGAGTGCAGGTCGGGGCGGGGCGAGGGGCGAGGGGCAGGGCACACTCACCAGGCGGTGAGCAGGGAGTGCAGGTCGGGGCGGGGCGAGGGGCGAGGGGCAGGGCACACTCACCAGGCGGTGAGCAGGGAGTGCAGGCCGGGGCGGGGCGAGGGGCAGGGCACACTCACCAGGCGGTGAGCAGGGAGTGCAGGTCGGGGCGGGGCGAGGGGCGAGGGGCAGGGCACACTCACCAGGCGGTGAGCAGGGAGTGCAGGTCGGGGCGGGGCGAGGGGCGAGGGGCAGGGCACACTCACCAGGCGGTGAGCAGGGAGTGCAGGTCGGGGCGGGGCGAGGGGCGAGGGGCAGGGCACACTCACCAGGCGGTGAGCAGGGAGTGCAGGTCGGGGCGGGGCGAGGGGCGAGGGGCAGGGCACACTCACCAGGCGGTGAGCAGGGAGTGCAGGTCGGGGCGGGGCGAGGGGCGAGGGGCAGGGCACACTCACCAGGCGGTGAGCAGGGAGTGCAGGTCGGGGCGGCGCGCGGCGCACAGCACGGGCGCGCGGTGCGCGTGCAGCGCGTGGTGCGGGGCGCGGGGCGCGCGCTCGTCCCAGGCGCGCACGGAGCCGTCCGCGAACCCCACCACCAGGGCCGCGTCCTCCCCTCCCCCGACCCCGCCGCCGCGCCACAGCGCCGTCGCCGCCGCCTCGCTGCCTGCAAGCCACACCCGCCACGTCACATGTCAACAACATATACGCAACTCCACCGATAGGATTTTTATAATGAAGAATAAGAATAGATGAACGCCACAACACGATACAAAAACAAAGTAGTAAATGATAGCTAAAATAGAAATACAATTATGAAGAGCATCCCGACAATGCTGTCACGTGTTGCGACGTGCACAAATGGGTTAGCACACAGCTCATGCTGCGACAAATTGCAGCACTGGTTTTCAGTGCCCCCAAATGGCCAGTGACGCACGGACGCCACGTGAGGTACAATAATGAGCAGAATAATAATAAATAATTATAGTCGGGTTAGTGTATGTATAGTGTGTTGTAAATATACAAAATAATAATTACGTAATAGTATTACAAATAAATACGTGAGAATATGGATATAGTGAGACTGTGAATGTATAGATTAGTATAATATAATTAGGGTACTGCTTCAAACCAGTCTGCCGAGACGGTTGGCGCCGGTGATACGCCTATAAGAATTATTGCCGCTGACAGTACCGCTACTGTGACGAACCCACACACCACAATTTACGTTTGAAACCAGTGAGTGAGAGTTACCCGAGAGTAAGTGTATCCTATCTTGCACTGTTTTGTATAACCAAAAGGTAGTTTTTAAATCGCAATTTAAAGGAATGTATTGATTTCAAACTACGCAGAGGCGGCGGGAAGTCATTCCAACACTTGGACGCAGCAAACTTGAAGGATGTGAGGACTTGTAACACAAATAGACAAGTTGTCTCGACGATGGTCGTTTATTGGCTACTGAACCTTATTAACTAAAAAATAGGTATGGAGTACCTTACGTATGTTCGTGGAAAGGTGATTCATACACTACATCCATTACTTAAATGTTTTAAATTTCTAATTAAATAAATTTATTATTTCACTCATTACATTGCTCTCAATATGAACTACAAAGGAAAATATAGAAAATCTCCGAGACTAAAATCATCCTAAGTAAACTAACGGCTGAACCGATGCTCATCAAACGAGCCATCTCACAAACAGCAGCTTCCGAAATACAATATCACTCGTCGCATCAAGGATTGACCCCACTGACCGGTAGCGATGTCGGCCAGCAGCAGCTCGGTGTCGGCGTCCCACAGGCGCACGGTGGGCGCCAGCCCGGCCAGCGCCAGCGAGCGGCGCCGCGCGCACCAGCGCACCAGCGTGGGCGGCGGCGGGCTGTACCCCCCCGCCACGCCCACGCCCACGCCGCCCCCGCTCCCTCCCCCGCCCCCTCCGCCGGCCCCGCCCGCGCCCGCCCCCGCGCCGCCGCCCGCACCCCCGCCTGCGAACACGCGCCGCCATAGGTACAACCACAGATCATAAAACATAAATTATTAACATAAGGCTATTATAAAATCACTGCCTATTTAAATGATAAGCTAGCATGGACATAGCTGTCTTAATATTCATATAATTATCAAATCGCAACCCATAATCTGTTTAAAAGAGCAACCCTATAGTTTCTTGCTCGTTCTTCTCTGGGGAGTCAGCTTTGTGAATGAGCAGTAAATTTAAAATTTAAATGTAATATTAATAGTGACGTTTCCAAGTGATAATTTTATGCTATGAAAGTAGGTGAATAGATATAGCTAATTTAAACGTAGATCACAAACATTCTGCATTACTTCTCATCGTACGACTGAATTTAACTTGTAAGGAAAATCGATCTGCCTACCTACGATCTGTGGATATAATACAACGAATACAGCCAACAAAATAAATGGTTAATTGCAAATCGAGCTGTCTTCTATCATCAAATCCTCACATACTTCTTTTTATCAATCGTAAATATTAATAGGACTTATTATTTCCAATGGAAACTAGCAATAAAAATTTTCTGTCATCTGCACAAAGAAGCAGCACAAGACATGGTGTGATACTTTGACAAGTGCCCATTTAGATACCGCTCTCAAGAGTTAAGTGCACTTAAATGCTGCAAACAAAACAACATTAACAGTTAACATAAATAAAGAAAACTTAACAGCAGCGCCACATATAGCGGGCGAAAAAGAGGCAATTTTTCAACCCCATTTTGAAGTATAGTAAAAATCGAAGTAGTCCGGCAATTGACATTACTCGAAATTGCTAAACAATATAATAAGTAATTAAATGTTCGAGCCTTGGTGCAAAAATTGCACTTCTCATTATCCGATAATAATACAACAATGATCCTGTGGGTTTCCTTTCACACAGATGTTTTCTTTCCTGAAACGATAATATTTGGACGATAATCAATGAACTGAATTGACATCATCTATTTGGAAAATATTAATTTTTATAGGAATCCAAAACGTATTTAATTAGTTGTAAAGAAATTTTAGGCTCTCTTCACACTAGCGATTTCTTATTTTTGATTGATTTAATAATCGATGGCGCAACTCGGCGGACCGAAAAGGTAATTATTGTATAGTGAATCCAGGTATGAGTAATGATAGTGCCAATATTATATAAATAAGTTCCACACTTGTTGCGATAGGACTCCTTGGTGTGCCCATTTATTTTTAAATCTCTATTTTTGAATTTGATTGATGTGGTCTTGTCATAAATTTTCTTTCGTATTGCAAAGTTGGTTTTTCTTGTAATTCGATCTAAATAGCTTCTTTTCAACACTGTCGAAGTCGCAAGCAGAAGCTTGTTAATATTTTTTTTATTTCGGTTATATATTGTTCTATCTGTGGGGGAGGCCTATGTCCAACAGTAGACTTCTATGGGCTGAAATGACGATGATGAATCAAATTAAATGATTAATTGAATTAGATGATCAAGTTCACTTCATTTTCGTACTCATTCACCATCATTGGTTCGGTGATACCCCAACCCTATAAATTGTCTCTGGTTGCTAGTACGCCATATTTGTTTACCAAATAGGACAAGTCAATCTGGACGGACTGTAGAGATGCTCGATGATCATTGATGTTTTAACATCAATATTGCATTATGTGAAACATCATAACATCGATGTCACGAACACATAATCAAAATTTGGCCATCTATGAACGGAACGCATCCACAGAGTATTTTATCAAATTATGAACGCAAAAAAAAAACACAAAAATTATATAAATTTATAATTTCTTTGTATAATTAAAAGTCCTGTGATTATTATGGTTGTGTTATGTATTGATAACGATGTTTGCAAAAGAATATCGATGTTAGCCGACATCGATGTATTGTGTTCGATAAACATCGATCATCCGTAATTTGGACATACTATATTTAAATGCGAGCCCCATTATTATTTCCAATACATTTGAATTGATATGCAATAATGATATCACATATTTTATGTTGAAAGACATGCTCTAAGTTTGTAACTCAAATCATTATTCTGCAGGGTGCGCGGATATATATCAATGGATATATATCATGATATATATCACGATATATATCAATGGATTTTTTCATAAAAATCATTGATATATATCCATTTTTAAATTTTTTTAAGACAAGGCTGAATGGGATAGATTCCTTTGTTAATTTAAATTACAAATTACCTTAAATTACAAAAAAACTAAATAATCTGTCAAACTAAAACGAAATGTAGTGTTATTTTTGCGACGGTTTTGTGAGATTTTACGAAAAGGTATGTAAAACCTATTGCATTTTTAAGCTTAATATAGTGAATTGTTAGTAATTGTATGTATGATATATGAAATCGACGATTTTGGATATTTGACTCAGAGGAAATTTTATAGTTACTAAATTAATAGTTACTAAATAATTTATAAACGAGCTGTGATTATTAAGGATGTTTTGTTATTTTTTTTTATGAGAAGATTAAGTTGTAAGTATTTGTTTCAGATTATTTAGGAATAATTACCTAATTAAGAAGAAGACTAATGCCCAACACAGACTTGATTTTTTATCTTCCGCTTGCCAGTTAGGTAAGGAATCACAATTTTGTAATAGTATAAATACGAATTAGTAAACCAATCCAAATATTGTGATTATAATAAATAATTTAGAGTCAATTACTTGTTTTTATTAAAATATTCCTTAATTTACTAGCTAACATACATAACGTCTTCTATAAAAGAAATGACTAATTTGTGATCAGTATTAAAATAAAACATATTATAGCGATAAGAGACTATGCTTTCTTTATATCTGCACACAAATTAAAAAATAATAATTTGGATATATATCGGATATATATCAAAAATCCGATTTTTTGATTTTTATTATAAAAATCGGATTTTTTCGCACCCTGTTATTCTGCTGTCGTCTTCATGTGAAAGCGTCACAAGGAATAGAAGGTATATCTTTCTGAAAATTAGGTTCCTATCAATTTAATCCAGTGACTACTGAATGTGGTTTTTGTCTACAAAATTAGACATTATGTCTTGTTTACAGAGAGAGAAAATGACGAACAATGTTTATAACAAGTGCCTGAAAGTAATGGTATGTTCAAGCATTGTAAATACTTGTACGACCATTGTAACTCATTTTGCAGTCAGCGCAATGGAATGATTACTTAATGACATTTGTATTTTCACAAAACAAAGCCCCACCCGTGAATTATATACTAGATGAGACATGTATTTGTATGCGAGAAATGTAAAGTGCAGACAAGGGCCTGTTTTAATAAAACGATCTCAAGATGCAGGTGAACTTAAGTATTTAAGCAGTATCTCAACAACAGTATTGAGTCTGAATCTTAAGATTGCTTTAATAATACGACCCTAACATTAAAACAAAATTAAAAATAATGTAAATTTTTAAATTTAGTAAACATTTTAAACATGTTACTCGTACGTACCCCTGAATTTTGCAAATCTCTAAAGTAACTCATAATAATATATTGAAATTTCCAATTTCAATGTTCAAAATTAATCAGTCATAGTTTTCCAGCTATCCGAGTGAACAGATACTTAAGCCAGCTGGATATGGCCCGCGTCTTAAATAACCTGCATAGCGTTTTTCTCTATCGCATTTCACCAGGATCTAAGTTGATGTAATGTCATCGTGTACCAGGGTTGCCACACGTCCCGATTCTGTCGGCACAATCCCTAATTCGATAATATTGTCCCGAGTCCCAACAACCCACCAATTTGTGTAGACGATTGGTGTAGTGGATAGTCACCCTGTCAGCGAAACCAACGGTTGCGGGTTCGAACCCCGCGAGGGGTAAATGTTTGTATGATGAATACGAACATTTATTCCCGAGTCTTGGATGTTTATATTTATGTATGTTTATCCGTTATCTAGTATCCATAGCACAAGCTTTGTTTAGTTTGAGACTAGATGATTGGTGTAAGTGTCCGAAATATATATTTATTATTAATTATTTTGCACAGATTTTTGTTAACACACGAACTAGAAAGTGTAAGGCGAGGGTTGGAGCGCTGGATTTTAGCACAAATGGTCTAACGTTACAAATCGTTACTCTGTAGCTTTCATTGAAACAGAATTGCAAATTTCGCTGAACATAGACATTATGTATTGTCAGTAGTTTATAAATAAACATACAAATTACGCGGAATTAGTTAAAGTAGCCCACAGCAAGAAAATATATGCATAGAAAACAAAATGATGTGAACAATAGCGTTTTTATTTTTTCATCATATTATGGTCCGATGGCCGAACGAGACGCTCCCGATTTACTTTCAAAAGGTGGCAGGCGACCCTGGTACCAGGGCATCATTAATCACGTGCATGTTTGTGAATGAACGTCAGGCAGAATCCGTTTGTGCAGCGAGCGAGTAAGAATTTTAATTTACTTAGCAACGAGTTTGATTTGGACCTGTTTTGTACTAGCGTTACATCGGCAAGAAACACATTCTTCTTCTTATTTTTGAGGATGGCAACCAGTCAACCTCACTGTCGAGGGGCATTGCTGCCAGTTTCGAGTGAAAAATTTTATTTCTCTTATTTCTTCAGTTTATAAGTCAGTCTCAGTCAAAACAAGTAATTCGTCGTATACTTGGCGTATACAGAGTCTAGTCACGGTCAAGTCATTCTTCAGTAAAGTGGCTGAATGCTTTACAAAAGATTTTACTTCCTTTCACCTGTACACCAACACTAACGTTTGCTGCACAATATTCTGCCATTAATAAGCTTCAAAAGTTAGAATGCACAAATTATAAGAATTATAAAGAAAAATGCAACTTCACTCGTCGAGATCCCGCCAAAAAGCCCAAGGAACACATTAAGTAGACGTTTTTTTGGCCAGAAAGTAACCTAACACTGCTGTGACTTGTTTTTTGGATTGGCGATGCAAGGATATCCTAGCTATAGATTGTTTATAATTAGATTAACTTTTTCCAACCGTTCTCTGATTGCAATGTATAGTTTTTTATTTTTAATTAAGTTTAAGTAGGTTCTATCAGTGGAAACCTCTAATTGGCTTTCAGTTTCTTAGTTTAAGTGATAATTTGTAAAACAGCTGTTGGTTTTCCCAGGAAAATAAAATGTATTGGATATGTAAGATGTGTGTGTCACTCACTGGCGCTGTCGGCATGCCGCGAGCGGCCGCTGGCCTGCCGCTCCTCGGCCGACGAGAACTGCTCGGAGACCAGCTGCGCTAGACCTGCGCCAACCACAACCGCTCACACCACACTCCAGCAACACACAACCACCACACCACAACCAGCTACCACGGAACAAGGCTCGGAGGGCTCTCGACAGGTATAGGCACTTGCAATAAGATAGATAGATAAGTATTTATTTGCATCCATGTACACACACATAACAAATTTTACATATGAAAAATACAACTAAAACAATAAAACACAAGTACAGAAACAAACAGATATTATGTGTGTGCCGCAGTATACAAAAATAACGCTGTTTATTGGCCAGTTTGATAGAAAAGTATTAGCAACCTTTAGTCTATGAGGAAACCGCTCCAAACCTTATTCGTCCGATGGGGTCGGGCCCTTTGATAAGCAGGATGTGTGCTGTTAGCAGCGCGATGGATGTTTATTAATGCAGTCTCATAGTACTATTTATCATTTAGAACAGTTGATTGAAAACAGACATCCTTTTGTAAACTGCAATATGTGAACAAAACTCTGTTAGACCGTTTTATACAAAAATGTAGACTTCCCCATACAAAATTATAAGATAATTTGCTAAATTTGTATGTTAAAATACGATAAGTCCTGTGAGGGTCCAACAGGGTTTTATTACACATTGTATAATTGAGTACTCTAAACCGTTTTCACGTAAACGGTCAAATAAAAACAACAAAAATAAACGATAAACAAATGAGGTATACTAAGGGCTGTATTAATAAAGCGATCTCAAGATTGACATCTCACTCTCAATACTTTTATTTGGATACACAACAGTATCTCAAGTATCACTTAAGTTCATCACAATCTTGAGAACGTTTTGTTAATACGGGCATAAATGTATAAGAGCTCATGCAATGGAGCCTTATGATTAGTGAACACACAAACACACGGATATCCACTTATTTAATTACCATGTAGTAATGAATGAATAAGAATGAACGAATGACTCTTGAGTTATACGTGTAATTTCATTCAAATCCGTTCAGTTGACGCTTTAACGGATTTGGATAAAATTTGGTACAGAGAAGAATAATGTCCTGGGGGTTACTCGGTAAGAATACTGTGCCAATTAGCTCTGTCCTAATCTCATTCCTACCCACTTACATGTCATTGAATCGAATTCAACTCAGACGGGGAGCGTTCGAAAAACTGCACAGCGTCTTTTCGTTCAAAATACCTCAGTGCTTAAAGATTAATCCATAATCAATTATTGGCACTGACACGAGGTCTCTCACAAGGGCCTCATCATCAGCCCGTAAACATCCCACTGCAGAGATATAGGCATTCCCTCGTATACGAGTATGAGCCATAGGACAACCACACTGCGCTGACCCAATGCGGGTTGGAAACTTCAAATGCCCTGGCATTTTTATTTCTCAGGCATGCAGGTTTCCTCACGATGTTTTCCTTCACAGTTTATGAGCAGTCGAAATAAAATGCACATAATTAAATTTAAAAACTCATTAGTACATGGCCTGCCTGGGAATCGAATCCGGACCTTCCAAATTGGGAGATCGCGTCTTAACCGCTGAGCCACCGACGCTCCTATGGGCCTCATAAGATCGCAAAATCACGGAAGAAGCTCTAGAGAAGGGAGATGTTTGGCGTTTCAATACGACATCGGATCAGAATTACTGAAAGAATAAAGTCGCCGATATAGCCCAACGGATTAGCAAGTTGATGTGGCAATAGGCAGGGTTCCGAGCTCGTCCAGGGCGCGAGGGCGCGCCACGCCGACACCAGCGCCGGCTCCATGCTGCTGCCCCCCCAGCCCCCCCGCCCCCCCCCCCGTATGTGACTCACTGTAGAGCGGCTGCGCGGGCGGCGGGCGGTAGTCGGCGGCGGGCCGCACGTCCAGGGCGCGCCACGCCGACACCAGCGCCGGCTCCTTGCTGCTGCCCCCCCAGCCCCCCCCCGTATGTGACTCACTGTAGAGCGGCTGCGCGGGCGGCGGGCGGTAGTCGGCGGCGGGCCGCACGTCCAGGGCGCGCCACGCCGACACTAGCGCCGGCTCCATGCTGCTGCCCCCCCCAGCCCCCCTGCCCCCCCCGTATGTGACTCACTGTAGAGCGGCTGCGCGGGCGGCGGGCGGTAGTCGGCGGCGGGCCGCACGTCCAGGGCGCGCCACGCCGACACCAGCGCCGGCTCCATGCTGCTGCCCGACGGCCTGCCGCAACGAGGGCTTTCTTATATTTTTTTATGCTTCGGTAAGTGCGATTGGTGCATTGGTG
Organism: Oegoconia quadripuncta; assembly: GCA_949316235.1. Classification (NCBI taxonomy): domain Eukaryota; kingdom Metazoa; phylum Arthropoda; class Insecta; order Lepidoptera; family Autostichidae; genus Oegoconia; species Oegoconia quadripuncta. Next base: position 22,972,265 of record OX438749.1, read on the forward strand.
ATGGAGTGGACTGTATTTGCTGGTTCAGCAGTTGATGAAACTTCAATATTCAATAAAAGTAAATAATACAAGAGGCAAAAAATTAAGATGTCGATGACAATGGGTAAGCGGATAGTTATTTTTTTTTTCGAATATTCTCTGATGCGTTTTATTTCATCACGACCTTTATCCCAAAGGGGATGGTCAGAGATATCCCAAACATCCGCAGTTGGGTGCTCGACACATTGTAAGTTACCTGTAGATGGCGAGGTTGCCGCAGTGCGAGGTGACGGCCAGCAGCGCGTGCTCGTGGGCGTTGAGGTAGGCGAGCGAGGTGATGCGGCCCCACACCTGCTTCCACGGGCCCACGCACAACTTGGCCGCCGTGCCCCAGTCCCAAATCCTGCCCCAACACACACTCATTAAGCACTCGTTTATGGTTTTTCGCGCACTTTTACTTCTACAGTAATGCTACTCAAATTTATTGGAATGCTCTTTAATATCTTCTTCAGAATTAAAACTTGTGTTTCTCTTCTCAAAAACCTCATAACAGAAGAGCGAAATCTCCTCATAGCTTAGGAGCCAAAACTCACTCATAGCAGAAGAGCGAAACCATCACATCAGAGGAGCAAAAACTCCTTCATAACAGAGAAGCGTAAACGCTCATAGCAGAAGAGCGCAACAATCACATCAGAGGAGCGAAAACTCCTTCATAACAGAGAAGCGTAAACGCTCATAGCAGAGAAGCGAAACAATCACAGCAGAGGAGCGAAAACTTTATCACAGCAGACAGAAGATGAGCAGACTGACCCGAAGTTCTCCTTGGAGGCGACGGCCACGTGTTGCTCGTAGGGGTGGAACAGCACCACGGCGGGCGGCAGCGGCAGCAGGCAGCGCGAGTGGAACGCCTGCGTCTCCACGCGGCCGATGCGGACGTGACGGAGACCTGCGGGATGGAGAGGCTGCTTTACCGACGGATTTCGTAGGGCTGGGCACCCACTTACACCACTCAAACCATAATACACACAAACTGTTGGTTTTCCCAAGAAAATAAAATAAACTAGTCAATAGCACAGAATTACTATGAATATATACAATGTGTCCCGGAGAGAAGTGACCAGCGGGCGTAGTTTGAAAATTTATACAAAATTATCGATAAATCATTTAAATTTAGAGACCTAACTGCTTTTGTTTTTTAAAAATTGTTAATCCTTTTTTTTTAATAGACATGTATGACCTCCTGCACTATTTTAGTCATAATTTCTTTGTTTTTACGTGTTTCCCAATTCTTTTTTTTTTAATTCAGTGCTGTTATTATTATTAATCAAATTAGGTTATGAAAATTATCCCAAAACAAATAAATAATTTATTAAAAAAGAAATAAACTTAAAATTCGACCAACAAAACTGTATTTTTTTAAGTTTAAAATTAAAAAAACGAAAAATGTCCCTATAACATCATGTTTTTTTTTAATTATTATGATACTACATGATATTCTCTAAAATATCCTAGAACAATGTTTCTATCAATTTCAAACGTGTGCCAAAGTACAATGTGTTGAATTGTGACCTTCAAATAAGGATAGAGCAGGTAAAAAATTACTAGCTGTTATCGTATAGCTCCTGTCCTCCCGCCCCCCGCCACCTTTCTCAGACCGGCTCCAATTTGCTTATTATTAGTTAGTCGATCGTTCCTTGTGTCCGTGACGCTACGTCTTTGAATTCAATTGGTGCGCTTCCGAGTTTCGAGGACTACTGTTTCAATTTGTGACTTTGTTTTAAAATGTCTAGACTTGCAAATTTACAACCTTCTCATGTGGCTGATATGCATTTTGTGTATGGTTTTTGTGACGGGAACGCACGAGCTGCCGTTGCAGAGTACAGAAGACGATATCCCAACCGGGTCGTACTTGGATATCGCTCGTTTATCGCAGTACATCGCCAAATGAGTGAAATGGGTTTACGTCGCAGACGAAATGAACCCGTACAACCTGCTCCTGCTGTTCGTATGGACATCGACGAGCAGGTGTTACGTTTAGTAACAGCTGATCCAACGATAAGCATTCGCAGAATTGCTATCAGGCTGGGGATAACAAGAATGCGCGTCTGGCGCGTATTGAAGAAAGAGGGACTTCACCCCTACCATTATCGACGCGCTCAAAACTTAAGAGATGGTGACAGTATACCGAGGTTGGTATTTTGTACATGGATATTACGTCAACACAGGCTTAATCCTGACTTTATAAAGCGCGTTTTATGGACCGACGAGGCTACTTTCACCAGGGCCGGAATAACCAACCACCGAAATTTGCACATATGGGCCGCTGAAAATCCATATGCAGTGAGGGAGACCTCGTTTCAATACGAGTTTTCTGTAAACATGTGGGCTGGAATTATTGATGATTTAATTATTGGCCCATTTGAATTGCCAAGAAGACTTACGCAAGAGGTCATGCTGAATTTTTTACGCAATGATCTCCCACAATTATTAGAGGACGTCCCTTTGCTGACGAGACGTCACATGTACTTTCAATTAGATGGAGCCCCGGCACATTATGCACAATCGGTACGTGAATTCATCAATGAAAATTATCCAAGATGGATTGGCAGAGGCGGTCCAGTAGCATGGCCCCCGAGGTCACCAGACTTGACGCCTCTTGATTATTATTTCTGGGGCTACATGAAGCAAAAAGTTTATGCTGTGCCAATAATTTCAAGAGACCAGCTGAAACAGAGAATCGATGCTGCTGCCGCAGAAATAGCGCAGAATCATGCAGAAATAAGGCGAACTACACTAAGGATGTCATTTAGGGCCCTGGCCTGCATAACCGCTGACGGCGGTCATTTTGAAAACATAATTAATTAATTACCTGATTTTTCTTAATAAACAACCATTTTAACAAATTAAGTATCTTTTATTTATTCTTAAACTATCATGTTAAAATCAAAATGATTCATTGTAATAACAAAACACTTAAATGTGCAAATAAACTGCTTAAAACATTACTTTCATTTTTTTAAACTTATCTCTATCTAGTTACTGGAGCATAAAAGGTCAATTTCAATGTCTCGTACGTTCACATTTATTTGAAATAACTAAAAACATTGTTCGAGGATATTTTAGAGAATATCATGTAGTATCATAATAATTAAAAAAAAACATGATGTTATAGGGACATTTTTCGTTTTTTTATTTTTAAACTTAAAGAAATACAGTTTTGTTGGTCGAATTTTAAGTTTATTTCTTTTTTAATAAATTATTTATTTGTTTTGGGATAATTTTCATAACTTAATTTGATGAATAATAATAACAGCACTGAATTAAAAAAAAAAGAATTGGGAAAGACGTAAAAACAAAGAAATTATGACTAAAATAGTGCAGAAGGTCAGACATGTCTATTAAAAAAAAAGGATTAACAATTTTTAAAAAACAAAAGCAGTTAGGTCTCTAAATTTAAATGATTTATCGATAATTTTGTATAAATTTTCAAACTACGCCCGCTGGTCACTTCTCTTCGGGACACATTGTATATACTATGATAAACAAATATGAGTTTATTATAGAGTTGTTTCTTCGGTGATTTTTATAGTTTTTACCAATTATTAGGACATCCTGTCATTGGCTAAGATATTGAATTCGTGTATAACTAGTCAAAAACGATTTCTAAGATATCTCCAATTCAAAAGCAAAAAAATCGATCACGGGTACGAAACCCGATGGTTAGGTTATCATTTCTTACCTTTAGAAAAAAGGAGAGAAATAGCAGATATTTTATACCTCCTTAATATTGTGAACAGTGTTATAGACTGTCCATCCTTGTTGGAAAAAATTAATATTCATATACCCACTATATTGTCCATCCGATACAACGATCCCTTGACCTGCCACCGAGCAAGCACTAACGATCGTAGAAATTAATTTCTCATTCGAGTCAGCAATCTATTTAACAAACTATCTAAGGAACACAGAACTTTGGACCTATTCAACACAACACCCTCAGCGGTAAAACAAATATTCACAACTAAATTCTTTGGCCCCACCTTGAGCACGGCACACTCCTAGGGACCTCATCCCGGAGAGTTTATTTCTTCTTTTTTATGGTTGATAAGTCTAATCAGAATGTATCTGCGAATACCTTTTAATGGCTTTGTTGAAATATTCTATGCACCTAACCTAACCTTTTTATTTCTGCTGTTAGTGTTCCGAATAAAATAAAATAATCTGTTTGATGTATGTTTGAAACTGCTGTTGGTTGTCTTGAATAAATAAATAAAATAAATAAATAAATGACAGTAGTAGATTTTCACTGCATATATTATTATTTTATTTTATTTATTTACATAGAATAAACAGCATTATTACAAATTCTTATACAGAAAACTAATACCAAACTTATGCCAATTAAAGATTCTTATTATGTTACTGACAATGGTTACCGTTAAAGTTGAATTGGTAATGTTTTAATTAAATTACAATAAATCATGGTTTTTTTTTTACCGCAATGAGGGCAAGAAATTATGGGGTAGTTGGAAGAAGCAGTAATACAAATACGTTACCCCTGGCCTCCCGCCGCAGACTGCTATTCCGCGAGTAGCGCCACACCCGCTCGTGGTGCGGCTGCGCCTCGCAGTCCCCGCCGGCCCCCGCCCCCGCCCCCGCTCCCGCTCCCGCTCCCGCTCCCGCTCCCGCCCCGGCCACCTCGTCGGGCCGCGAGAACTGCGCCCCCGCCCACTCCACGAACTGCGTCGATACTATCGCCTTCTTCGGCGGTTGACCTGCGGACAGATCGTTCCGCTTTGATACGAACCGATGGAATCCAGTTTCACGATCGGAAACATTGCCATGTGCTGATTTGTTTTCCATTGATCCTGTTTTACAAGCATCTTTAAACATTTTGAAAACTGTATTGCCGATGTTCAAGAATTAATTTTCTCTGCAAGTAAATTACCTACTTGTCCGATCTTCAATGAAAATTAAAATGATTACTTAGTTAATCTTTCGATCTATAATACTATTTTCGTGATTTTTTGGTCACTTTATTGTGATAAGTGATGCACCTTTAAATCACAGTTAAGACAGGACAGTTAGAGAGGACGGTTTGTCCAGGCAGCCCAATACATAGAATAAGAAAACGCCTGTTGAACTTGCAAGGCAATTCGTTAAATGCTTGTGTAGGCATGCTATTCTACATATACTTCAACCATTTAAGCTGCAATACATAATTATAATTATTAAGTTGTAAATTAAGTCTTATTGAAACCCCCCATACAGTTTGCGAACGAAGTCGGTCTATGACTGAGTTCCCCTTGGTTCCAACCTCTCGTTTGCTCCGTATGAAGGGTGTAGCGTTTCTAGACATGTAAAGTACCAATAATTGCTAGCTATAAAAACCATAATTACATTCATCAAACATATCTAGGGGCATGCCCTCATCTGAAACCCTAGGCAAGCCACTGGATGTACTCACTAGAGATGGAGGGGCAGTGGCGGTACCTTCATATAAACCCAAAAGCTCGGCTTGTCTTACTAAATACAGGATCAGGACTAATTACTACTTAAAATATATATATATATATTCACACTAAACTTGTGAAACGTGTAAAAATCACAAAAACACTCGTGCTTGCCCTATTTTGAAACCCTCGGTATGCCACTGTTTGAGGGATGTACTCACTATAGGTGGGGGAATGCACTTACTAGAGTTGGAGGAGGTGGAGTCGCGCTCGGCCTCGCGGTCGGGGCGGCCGCGGATGGCCACGGAGTCCTCCGAGATGGTGTGCGGCAGGCCCGCCTTGCCGCGCCGCAGCCCTGCACACAGTTCACCGAAATCAAAACACCATAGTCTGGGGGTGGAGGCGCCTGCCTACCGGCGGGGAGTCAGCGGACAAAATAAAATCCTGAACAGAATTTATTCATCACTGTTCCTTGAGAAAATATTTCTAAGAGTTCCTCGTTCATGTTCACGTTTAAAGTTCTCATTTCAAAATTCTATTTGCAAAACTAACGTCATGAATACTTACTTTAATCGCTCCCTAAAATTTTGTAATGTAAATATCATTGATATAGACATTTTTGGTCTGTCCTTGGGCAAATTTAGAAATGGAGTATGTAAAAAATTGTCTTAATAAATAATAAGAATCATATTTTGTAAATGTATTGTGTAACTTTAAAGTAATTTAAGTGCAAGATCAAGTTGTTTTCTACTAAGCTCACACATAAATTTAATTGGAATAACAATCTGTGGGACGCGAGGTCTGTGTTACTGTAGACTAAACTACCTATGCCAATACCTTCTAATTCACTTACCTAATACGGCCTATTTTATCATTTAATAAACTCATCCGGTATAATATTAATTATGTAATGTAGATAGGTCTTTACCTATGAAATTAGAGTTTTTTTTCTTCGTTAATCATATGTACCAATTCCTGCGATTTTCGAAGCTATATCCAAATTTGTTTTTTATTTGGAAAATGGAATATTATTTCAAGGTTTCACACGAAAAAATATTTCGTGTAAGGACCTAATATATTGTTTGTTTCCCAAATATATAAAAAAACAGGTACCTGGCAGGGTGTGTGTGTGTGTGTGGGTATGTATGTGTATGTGGCAGGCGGCCAGATGGTCGGCGCGGGTGTTGGGCGAGGGCGGCAGCGAGGCGGAGCCGCCGCCGCGGGGCGCGCAACACTCGATGGTCTGCCCCACGCTGTCCACCTGACAACACACAACACAACACGCACTGCGTCACTACCTGACAACATTCTCTCCCCTCCCCTCCCCTCCAGGTTAGACAGCAGACAAAACATTCATCGCAAAAAGTTTTTGATCAACACTAATCTTTAACACGTAATACATAGACATATTTGACACCACACTATAACAGCAACAATATTAATTATAGCAAGAAAATTACAACAATATATAGAAAACGGTAACAGAGTAAGAATTTTAATTTACTTAGCAACAACTTTGATTTGGACCTGTTTTGTACTAGCGTTACATCGGCAAGGAACACATTAAGTAGACGTTTTATTTTGGCCAGAAAGTAACCCAATACTGCTGTGAACCGGTTGTTTTTTGGATTGGCGATGCAAGGATATCCTATTGTTTATAATTAGATTAACTTTTTCCAACCGTTCTCTGATTGCAATGTATAGTTTTTTATTTTTTATTAAGTTTAAGTAGGTTCTATCAGTGGAAACCTCTAATTGGCTTTCAGTTTCTTGTTTAAGTGATAATTTGTAAAACAGCTGTTGGTTTTCAAAAGAAAATAAAATAAAATAAAGAGGGGGATTTTGAAATTGCGGTGTGTGCAGAGTGATGTCAAAAATGGACTCCATCTCAGCGTATGCTGTAGCAATTGCTAGCAGAGCCTCCGATGTGATTCGGACAGTTGTACTATACAAGGCGTCCCTCGCCTATGCCACATGGAGGGAAAGTACATTGAATATTGTTGATTGAACATTTTAAAGAAGACATTATTTTAACTTTAAAACTAATTTAAACTGCATTCATAAATTTTTAAATAATTACATGGTTGAATCGGAAATCGAACCCGCTACACGAGAAAAAAAATTACCCCGTAGCTTTATCATACCGATCGAAAGGCTTCATATATTGTCAGAAATAAAAGGAAGACCAAGAATTTTAACATTTTAAATTCAAAATTAATCAATTTAATTTATCAAACGCTCACAATGAGTCCCATTCTGTTGAATACAAAGTCGCACCCTGTATATTTAGTTATAAATAAGGATCTAAGGATTGGATTGAATGGGGCCTAGAAATATATCATATTATTTTTTTGTATTTAAATAATAAATTAGATTAATATTATATCATAATATTTTTGTACCATTTACAGATTCTTTGTTTGAGTTTTGTCTAGTCGAGGGACGAAGCGAGGTAATCGAGGTGTATGTTTACTTTAATGTAAGAAAAAATATTGTAAACTGTTTCCCACAATAAAAATCAACAATGAAATAACAACCTACCTACCCCGATCTATGCTAAACAACAGATTAGTGTTGGGATTTTATTCAATTATAGGTAGAATCATCGTATAGCACGGGAGCGGTGTTGGTGACGCACCTGGTTGGAGACGTAGCTGATAATGTCGCTGGCCATCTGCGCCACGTGCGGGTGCGGCTCGCGGGACATGGCCGTCAGCGTATTCCACAGCTTCATGTACACCGACCCGAAACCTAACATACATAATATTAATATAATAATAAATAAATAAATATCCTTCGACATACACACAGCGCCATCTAGTTCCACAGTAAGCAACTATATGCTTGTGTTGTGGACACCAGATGGTTGATATAATACATAAATACATTTTTTTTGTAAATAAATACTTATTATAAATGAAAACATCCATAACTCGGGTACACATGTCCGTATTCATCACACACAATAATAATATATATCATTTGTACATCCATCTTCTAGCCGTTCGTCAACGCTTTCCCCAACGTCAGTCAGTGTTGAGCGTGAGGCACACGCCGTCGAAATTGCTCCCATTATTGGCAAAAATAAACGTGCGCGTCAACATTGGACTGATAATATGAACAGGTTTATATGGCGCACTTTCCTTGTAATTACCAATCTGGAAACAAATACTAAAAAATACCTAGAACCTCTACACATTACAAAAGGCTACCATTCTGAACACTTGTCGTATCACTCGCAAGTTCCTAACAACATCCATCATCACTGCCATCAATAATAATCCCTCAACACATGGCTAAGGCCCGTGCGGAGCGGTATTCACCTTTTTCGGAAGAAAAAGAGATGAAGAACAATTTAAAATAATAATATAATAATAATAATAAAATAATAATAAATAAATATCTTTGCACATACATACATGTTCATAAGTGGAAATTAAAAATTTAAAAACCTCCGAGAGACAAATTGTTGTATTTTTTTTGCACAAAGGTTTATGACTTGACCTCAATCACACCTGATGTTAAGTGAAGATGAGGCCGAAAATGAAAGTATACTGACTCGGAAATCCCATTTTATTAGGGGGCCTGGTTATATTATCTCTGCCAACAGGAACACAACAATGATATTAACATTGCTATTTGACAGCAGACTTAAATAAGATGGTGATAGCTACCCAATGCTTTACTATCAATCAAACTGAGTACTAAACATGCACCGCGCTGGGGATCGAACCCGCGTCGTAAACTCTATGTTATTACTCATCCAAATAAACAAGTCATCTGTGTTAAAACCTAAATATCTCCGAGGCTAAACAAATTTCCATCGAACAACTGTCCCGTGATTATGGAGCACTCTTCCACTACGTTCGAGTTCTAAATAACACTCAGTTCAAACCAATTTGTGTTTGCTGCAATAAACGTGTGAGCGGTGGGTGTATGTGGTGTGGGAGGTGTGGGAGGTGTGGGAGGTGTGGGAGGTGTGGGTGGGTACCCACCGATGGCCGGCAGCGAGAGCGCGTGCGCCAGCGAGGAGTTGTTCCGCGTGAGCGAGTGCGAGGAGCGCGCGCCGGCCGCCAGCGCGTCCTGCCCCGGGTCCACGCGCCCGCCGCGACGGGACTCCCTGCACATACAGACTCACACATGCCTCATGTTGTACGTACACAGGGCACTAGGAAATGGCGAGAGGGCACCGGAACAATATGTGACTCGTGGCTGCCCCTGAGGTTAAAGGGCAAAATCGAAAAACAAAATCAAAAAATGCTTTATTTTGTAGGTACACAGGGTACACTTAAAATAAGCTACTGCTTGTTCAAAAGCCAATTTTCCCCTGAGAAGAACAAGCGAGAAACTCGAGAGGCAAAATTTATAAATCCGTAATAAGATCTGTCGGAATGTGAGGAGTGTTGGGCAATGAGGAAGACGGAGGAAAGAAGAGATGAGAAAGTTGAGATGGATGAGTGGAGTGACGAGGATGGATAAAATAAATAATAATAAATAAATATTTCGGACACTTACACCAATCATCTAGTCCCAAACTAAGCAAAGCTTGTGCTATGGATACTAGATAACGGATAAACATACTATAAATATTTATACATTTAAACATACTTAGATAAGGAATGAGTATGTAAGAGGGAGTTTAGAAACGGCACCCATGACAGAAAACTTGAAGGGAAACCGTTTAGCTTGATATAGACATGTTTGAGGAGAGTGAAACTCATTTTACTAAAAGAGTGATGAATATGGATGTCGATGGTTGGAAAGTGTACAAAAGCCTGAAAATACCGCAAGGCACAACTTTTCCCGTGTTGGAAGTGAATAAAACAACAGGAATCTTGGGTAAGTAAGCTGTCTTGAACTGAACCTTAAGAGGCTGACAGCAGCCAATTGCGTTGAAAGATTATCATTTTTTGTAAAGCATATAGCTCGTATCATTATAAAAAAAGTTATAGGTAAAATTGATCATATTTCTGACATGATTCATGTTTTCAAAACATAATTACACAATCTTCTCTCGATAGAATTTAATTGCAAAGTAGCATCTAAAAATGCATGAAATCTTATTTTTCTCAGATATGCATTCACTAACATAAATGATATTTTGTACAATATTGTGTCGTATATGTTACTAAAACAAATTCATGTTTTAGATTTTCAATAATGCGTCTATTTTAATTGAAATAATTAATTTTGTGATTTGCACTTACGCCCTATAATTCTAAGTAACGCTTTCTCTGTTACTCGTACTCAATGCGACAGTGATCGCTTAGGCGCGTTGCTGGATGGACCTGTGTTGTGCGCTGAGACGCTCTCCCAAATATTCGAACTTTTTTTCATATTCATATTCAGGACTTTCTTTTTCTTGTTTTGTTTATTTAATTAGGGTAAAATTTTGTATGTGTGTAAATAATTTTATTTATTAGGTAGGTAATCACAGTTGTAAATAAATAAGTTGGTAAAGTTAATAATAGAAAATGGACTCGAAAAAAAAACAAAACCGAAGAAACGGCAATATAAAAGAAATCAGAAACACATGATGGAGGTTGTAAAGTAAGTATAATAAAATATTATATCTCTTTTTAATTAATTAAGTATGTACATGAAACACCAAATTTATAAAACGCAACCATAATTATGTTTTCACTATTTTGTAGTTGCGTCTACTGATACGGGATGTATAGGTACCTTTTTTCGTCACCGCTTATGTAAGACGTTTGGCTCAGTCGACTTGGGCTTGTCGCTTGAATTTCGTCGTGCTGGATCGATCCCAGTACTTTTCTTGTCTTTTTTATTTTATTTGCTTTTATTTATTGTATGTCTAAATAAATCCTGTAATCTTTTTTTACATGTCTAAGTGATATTTATCAAAAATTTCATTTTTGTGCATGGCTGTGTACTCATTATATATTCCTAGGTGCTGACGTACTACAATTCTTTGATTTTCAGTTCTAAAAATCATTTGGGCCCTGAAGAGTCATCAACCGGACTTGTTTTGCAAGAGTGAGTAAAATTATTATTTTTACCAGTATCTAGGATTTCTGAAATAGATAATAGGCAATATTGTTATTTTTGACCAAAAACAAACCTTGTCGAAAGAAATATGTAAAGGTCATCATAAAACAAAAGCATAACTTTGAGATTTTTATAAAATGATTGCCAATGGGACATATAATAAAAATTATATAAAAAAAAACAAATAAATTCCTTTCAACCGCTAAAATAATCTATTGAGAATTACCATAGACTTACGAAAATCACAGATTCGGCCATCATAATATATAAGGTCTAACAAAATTAACCCGACAAACGTTGCAGAGTGTATGTATAGGATGTACCTATTACGAAAAAAATAAAAAATAAAACATTAAAGTTAACAGATTTTATTCAAAAAGTTTTCCTGAAGTGTTTCAATAATATTATCTTTTAATGACAGGTACGACATTGAGGCACAAGGTGTTCAGAAAAAAAAAAGATGAAGAGGTATGTACTAACTAATGGCTTAGTAACCTGAATGGTCAACTAAATGTCAAACTAACGTCAAATGCGCTATATAATATATGAAATAAAAGACAAAAACTAATTCCTGACTACGGAAAATATGACTAAAAAGTATTTTGTTCGTGATGACCGCCTTATTGTCTTGTTTTTTGAGAAACACTTAGGCCAAAGACGAAATAATAATAATAATGGGCCGTAGTCGGTAAATATAATATTAACTAATAAAATAATAACGAAAGTTTTCTGTTTCAGACTTATCAGATTACAAGTGATCAGAATACGGAATAAGAAATCTGCATCTGTCGGCGGTTTGTAGCCAACTCGCATTTTTATAAAAAATTGCAAGAAATTTGAACGGACCTCTTGGCTGTAATCTGAATACTATCGATTTAATAAACGAAAAACAAGATAGGCTCATCTCTAAATTTACTTTCGTGTGTAGAATGTGCAATTTAAAGTTTCATATAGAAAATGATTATCCGGAGGATGATTACTTAGATGTCAATAGTTGTGCCATAGCAGGCATAATATCTATTGGTGGTGGTCATTCACATTTGAAAGAGTTTTCTACGGCAATAAATCTACCTCTTATTTCAAATAAAAAATACCAAACCCAACATGACGTTCTGTCCAGAAATTGGCAAAGGGTTGCTCAAGAAACTATGAAGAAAGCAGGGGAAAAAGAAAGAAATTTTGCGATAGCAGAAGGAAGCCTTAGGAAAAACGGTATACCGATAATTGATGTGATTGCTGATGGATGCTATTCCAAAAAGCTGATGATACACAATTTACGGCTGAATTAGCAGCAGCTTTCGACGTTAGCGTCAAAACAATATTGGTCAATTTGCGTCAAATTGGCAAGGTAAAAAAGCTTGACAAATGGGTGCCCCACGAACTCAATGATCATTATACCTAACTATTATTGTATAGCATATAAATTGTATTGTATTCTCATTATACAGTGTGGAAATATAAGTCGGGCCCTGGAGGGAAACTACCTTAAATCCTAAAGATGGGTAATTTTGCTTAAAGAAGACATTCCTTTATATTTAAAATGAAACAAAACTGCATTCAAAGATTTTCTAAAACTCGCTTGCCTTGCCCGGGACTCGAACCAACTAAAATTAAAAAAACAAACACTCCCTATTTTATTATACTAATCGATAGTATAAAATTTGGTATTACTCTGGAAAGTGAACATCTAGTACTTACTGTTCACTTTCTACAAGTAAAAGACACGTAACAGTTCTCTTATCTCTCCAACATTTGCTAACGTGTCGCTAAGGGTTGCGGTAGAAAATGTTATTAAGGGCATACACCACAACACTTTGCTGAAGGCTACAAGAAATGAATTTTAACGGCGACTAATTTTGTGTAGCCAGAACAAGGGGGCTCAATTCGAACAATTTATCAGTTAAATAATTTAAGTGTAACAAATTGATAGTAAAATAACGTTAATGTTAGATTTAACGATCATTTTTATTTTTAACACCAAATGTTTGTTAGAGAAATTTTATCCTGAATAATAACACTATCGATTAGTATAATAAAATAGGGAGTGTTTGTTTTTTTTTTTTTATTTTAGTTGGTTCGAGTCCCGGGCGAGGCAAGCGAGTTTTAGAGAATCTTTGAATGCAGTTTTGTTTCTTTTTAAAAATAAAGGAATGTCTCCTTTAAGTAAAATGAGCCAGCTTAAGGATTTAAGGTAGTTTCCCTCCAGAGCCCGACTTATCTTTCCACACTGTATATAATAGTGTATATTTATCTCTAAAGAACATTCTGCTCTGGTTTTTTATTTCATACTTTTCAGTTATTAATATTGCAGTAGTTTAATTAAATTATTTTTTCCGGGTTTTTTGAAGTCGTTTTTTTTAAATCCTTTTTTATTTAATTCTTTTTAGTGTCTGGTCAGACATTACAAAATAATAAAATATATTAATTGACCAATATGGGCAGGCTTACGAAAGGTGCTGCTCGTTTAAAGAACTGTCGGTCAAAAGAAACCGAAACTGAAAGGGTACTACGGCTTGAAAAAAATGCCTCACGGAACGCAATTTCGCGTTCCCAGGAGACGCCCGAAGCTCGCCGAGTACGTCTAGTAGCTATGAAAGATTACGTTAAATCACGTATTCGCCAGGAAACTCCAGAACAGAACGAGCATAGACTCGGTTTTATACACGATCGGCTTGCCGAGGAGTCCGCTGAGCAGCGTGAGCGCAGGCACGGCCTTATAATCACGTAAATCGGCCTAAAAATGTCGGACTAATCGATGTACATACATAAAGATTACAGAACCTCCTCCTTTTTTGAAGTTGGTTAAAAAAAGTTATTAGTATTTATCCGTGGTTGCTAATCTCCATGATAATTTTTGTGCGATGGCGAACCTTCTCGCTCCTACAGGTTAGGTGGGCACTTGGGGTATACCAGCTCGACCTGATGATCTTCGATTTGTCATATTTATTGTTGATAATCACACCGACGTAAATCGGCTTAAAAATCTCGGACTAATCGATGTACATACATAAATAATACAGAACCTCCTCCTTTTTTGAAGTCGGTTAAAAAAAGTTATTAGTATTTATCCGTGGTTGCTAATCTCCATGATAATTTTTGTGCGATGGCGAACCTTCTCGCTCCTACAGGTTAGGTGGGCACTTGGGGTATACCAGCTCGACCTGATGATCTTCGATTTGTCATATTTATTGTTGATAATCACACCGACGTAAATCGGCTTAAAAATCTCGGACTAATCGATGTACATACATAAATAATACAGAACCTCCTCCTTTTTTGAAGTCGGTTAAAAAAAGTTATTAGTATTATCCGTGGTTGCTAATCTCCATGATAATTTTTGTGCGATGGCGAACCTTCTCGCTCCTACAGGTTAGGTGGGCACTTGGGGTATACCAGCTCGACCTGATGATCTTCGATTTGTCATATTTATTGTTGATAATCACACCGACGTAAATCGGCTTAAAAATCTCGGACTAATCGATGTACATACATAAATAATACAGAACCTCCTCCTTTTTTGAAGTCGGTTAAAAAAAGTTATTAGTATTATCCGTGGTTGCTAATCTCCATGATAATTTTTGTGCGATGGCGACCTTCTCGCTCCTACAGGTTAAATGGGCAGTTCGGGTGTACCAGCTCGACCTGATGATCTTCGATTTGTCATATTTATTGCTGATAATCACACCGATCTAGTCTACACTTTTTCCATACAAACCCAAACTGTATCTACTTAGTTTCCCTGTGTAAAAACTACGCAATCGTCTAAATATGTAATGCCATTCTGATATTTACCATGATTACACAAAAACTACTGGACCGATTGCGCTGAAATTACAATGGGACCAACTCGACGGTATCCCCTTTCATTTACAAAAAGAACCATGTGAATCAACCGCCAAATCTCGGAGATATCGGTGTACATACTCCTTTTTTGAAGTCGTTTAAAAATAACACTTTTTATTTATTTATTTCGCCGTGTCTGAAACATTCTGGTCCCAAACTTATTTTTGAAAACATTCTATGAATACCTATACATTTATATTTCAATAAATCATCCTTGTTATATTATTATTTTGTTGTTTTTTATTTCGCGAACAGCGCCACCTGTTGCATTTAGGAGAGCTCTAACTCAAAGTTCAGTTCGCAAGAAGGTTTCCCGTAAGGTCGACTCGTCTGACGGTACGCATATTGACCGTGTCGCAGACGCAGCGCTGCTTTATCGAACATTAAGTGGGCGTATCCATTGCTCAAGGTCATTGGCTCTATTCAGCGCCTTAAAAGCAAATATAACGATTTGCAGTGCACAAGTTGATACCGCGTTTTAATTTTGAACAACGACATCTAGCGGATTCTACTTAAACTAAATACATGAAGGAAAACCTTAAACTTAACTGCGGCGTTAACATACCGGCCGCCATGGACCAAGTCCATTAAATTACTGAACAATAATAATACAGTTCTTATGAACCTTGAGCAAACTTTGCAAACTTGAATAAAACTAAGAAGAAATATGGGGTTTTGATTTTACATAAGCAACAAGATAACAATATAATAACAAGTTTTTATAACTTCAAACTTAATATTAACTTAACAGTGGTACGATATTGAGTCAACTACAACAATTCGAACACTATTCTGTTTTTGGCAAACGTATCAATTTAGAAATAGGGCGCTTGATAACATGTCCCTTACACCTTAGACTTACAACTCGAGTGAGTCCATCTTGACCCGGGTGCTTTTCAGTCACCCTGCCATAAAGCCATCGAGCAGGAGGTAATCCATCCTCTTTGATGAGAACCACATCTCCCACAGATGGTTCAGGAACTTGCTCTGTCCATTTATACCGGTGCTGAAGTTGGGTCAAATATTCTTCAGACCATCTGCGCCAGAAGTCTTGAGTCATCCTTTGCATTAGATGCCACCGTTTCAGGCAGCTGATGTTCGATGCCTGGTAATTTACCTCAGGCACAAGTACTATTGGCTCTCCCACAAGAAAGTGACCTGGGGGCCTACAATCACCTCTTATAGCAATATTACAGTAATATTACTTTGGAAATTCGTACCCCGACCGCCTTAAAACAAGCTTATTATAATATTGTTTTGTTAAGCAGTTTTGTGACGTCACCGCTGAATCATTCGCTCAATTCGTACCATCATCGTTGTTTAACGGTCGTTTGACAGCTAGTAATATTGCTCAAACGTCAAATTTTACAATCTTAAAAAAGTTAGTCTCTTGTGATGGATTTATTATTGTTTTAGTGGTATAAGGATAATAAACCGTTATTTTCGCTTAAAAAAGTAAGTGGATGTGTTTTTCACAATAACTCTTTATAAATACATTGTGTTCATTGCGTAAACCGATAAGAAATACATTAAATGTGATGTGGTTTTAGATGGCCAATGATTACGAATTATTCGAGTTTCTGGAAGACGATGCCGCAGAGGATTTGTCGGAGAAGATGCAACGTCGAAGGCGATTACGTGAAGAATATAATCCCTTCGATATTGACGAAGCTGAATTTGTTCGACGAGTTCTTTGTCTAGGATGCTTGCTTATTCTATAAATGCACAAAAATCACTAAAACATTAGTTTGTATTTACTTCTAGTCGCCATAATATAAATTCTATAAAACCAGTAAAAAAATGATTTCAAACAAATAAAAATTTTATACCAAGATTATGAAATTAAGAAAGCGCCGCGCTTATTACTTTGACACAATGTTTCATTTTACGGAACGACACCGGCGGCGGGAGCAGCGTTACTTCACATTTAATTTACGCTTTCTTGCATTACTTCAATGAAAATGTATATTTAAATTTATATATGCATAAATATAAAAAACTTTTATTTCTAATTACGCATTTCAACAATAAAAATATGAACATAAACGACAAAAATCATGCACAATATTTAAATAATTGCGTATACCGGAACGCTATTATTATTCGAGGTGTGAAAGTGATAACGCTATACAAAGGTATAACGTTGTCTCGTTCTTCTGACTGCAAGGAATAGACAAATCATTCGTTCTTTCCCGTCTCTAAGCAGGAGTAAAACAATATTGTTTTGTATTATCGCTAGATGATCGCGGTACGAATTTGAGTAATATTACTTTAACATTGAAACAAAACGTTCCTGAAACATGATGGTTTTTAAAATGATCGTTGTAGGCCCCCTGGAGTCAATGGGCAGGGTTCGTTCGGGTCAGTTGACAATAACGATATCAAGTGTCGTACTCATCTCTTCAAATGTCAGAGTGCTCGCCCCTGTGACCCTTGCTAAGTGGAATTTGGTCGACTTTACCGCACCCTCCCACAATCCCCCAAAATTTGGAGCATGAGGAGGGATAAAGTGCCAAGCTGTTCCATTTGAAGCCAGCCAGTCAGAAATTTCAACAGCCACGGTAGAACTTTCTACGTCGAACAGTTGCAGCAGCTGCCGAGCTGCTCCAACGAAGGTTGTACCATTATCGCTGTACATTTCAGCGACGTGACCTCTTCTTGCTACAAATCGCTTAAATGCGGCAAGAAATGCATCGGAAGTCATGTCGCTGACTACCTCTAGATGCACAGCCTTTGTTGCCATGCATACAAAAACGCAAATATACCCCTTCGTGGATTTATGCCCTCGGCCATTGCTACATCTAATGCTGATTGGACCAGCGTAGTCCACACCACTCCTATGGAATGGGCGATGCGCAGTGACCCTTACTGCTGGCAGCTGGCCCATCATTTGCTGATTGACTTGGTTTGAGTGGCGTACACATGTTGCGCACTTACGTACGAACTGACGAACCGAACCTTTGGCGCCTATCACCCAATACTTAGACCTTAAGTAATTGAGCATCAACCGAGGTCCGCCGTGCATGGTTCGTTGGTGGGCCTCATCAATCAACAACCTTGTTAAATGCGTTTTGTGGGGAATTATGATGGGATGCTTCATATTCTCTTCAAAAGAAGCATTGTGCAAACGTCCGCCCACTCTCAAGATTTGACTATCATCCAAATATGGATTTAACGAAAGGATCTTACTCCTTTTGCCAACCCTTTTGGATGTATGCAAGCTCTCTACTTCCTCTTGGAAGTGTTTTTTTTGACATATCTTTATGCAGGTAAGTAAAGATTCATTTATCTCTCCTAGTGTCAGACCATTGTCTAATCTTTTAGGTTTTTCTGTTTCAGGTTTTTTCCAGCGCAGAACTCGTCGGCAGAAGGATAGAACACGGCAAAGTCGTCGCAAGGAGGAAAATTTGGACAGTATTTCTTCACCATCATCGGATTCACTCGTTATAACATGACACTTCATTTTGACTTTCCTTTCTTCCAGCCCTGTATTCTTCACAGTTCCTTTGCTGTACTCTATGTGAAGGTTGTGCAACCACTGAGGTCCCTGTTTCCAGAGAGTGAGTTCAGCACATTCCTCAGGCTGCAATCCCCTGGATGCGCAGTCTGCAGGATTGTCGTCGCTCGAGACATGAGACCACTGATTTCCATCCATCGTGGTGAGAATGTCAGAGACCCTGTTTGCGACGAAGGTCTTCCATCGGCTGGGATGACCACTAAGCCATGCCAGCACTATGGTTGAGTCTGACCATGCATGTATGTTTGCTTTAGGAACCTTCAGGACATCCGCGACTTCAGTCAACAGCTTGGCCAGTAGGGTGGCGCCACACAATTCCAAGCGCGGAATTGATACCTGTTTGATTGGTGCCACTCGAGTCTTCGATGTCACCAGATGAACATGAACATGTCCACTCCTGTCAACTGTCCTAGCGTACACAACAGCTGCATAAGCTGCGATTGACGCGTCCGAGAATCCGTGCAACTCAAATAGTTGGTCATCTTCGCTTGCACGTATCCATCGTGGGACAACAAATAATTCTAGTTTGACTAATTCTTGCCTGAAGTTTAGCCACTCTTGAAGCAATTCGGGAGGGAGCCGATCGTCCCAGTCAATGCCAGAAAGCCAGAGCCTTTGAATGAAAATCTTAGCAGTGGTAACTGCTGGTGCCAACCATCCTAAGGGGTCATACAACTTGCAAATTTCCGAGATGACCTTTCGCTTTGTCACCTGCGTGTAAGACAATGAAGGCAAGTTAACCTTGAAGCTGAACTCATCTGTTTCTCGGTTCCACGACAGACCCAAAATTTTCATTACTTCGTCGATTTTTATCTCCAAACCTTGATCCTTGTTTTCGTCCGTCTTATTACCAAAGATCTTATGAAGGTCTTTGTTATTGCTGTACCATTTTTGGAGTGGGAACTGTCCTCGACTTAGTAATTCGGTTAGCTGCTCATGAATCTGTATTCCCTCAGCGACCGTATGACAACCACTCATCATATCGTCTACATAGAAATCCGTTAGGACTTTCTTTGCGACTGCTGGAAAGTCTGCACCCTCATCGTGTGCTACTTGTTGTAATGATCGAACGGCAAGATGTGGGGCTGCAGAAACTCCGAAAGTGACCCGTAATAACCGGAACTCTTGTATTGGTTCATTCGGATTGTTTCGCCACAATATTCGTTGAAAATCGGCATCTCCATCTTTGACCTTTACTTGGCGGTACATTTTAACAATGTCTGCAACAATTGTGATGGGATAGCAACGCCACCTCATGACCAAATGACGCAATTCGGGCTGCAATTTTTCTCCGACCATGAGGTCACTGTTTAAGGAGGCGCCGTTCATTCCCTTGCAGGAGGCATCGAACACAGGACGTACCTTGGTGGTGTCCTTGTCCTCTCGAATGACTGCGTGATGTGGCAAATATACTGCACCAGGCTTATCCCCTTGTTCGCAAACTTCCATATGTCCCATTGAAAGATACTCATTGATTACATTTGAGTACTCGATTTTGAGTTTGGGGTTGAAGGACAAACGTTTTTCCAGAGAGAGGAATCGTCGGCGTGCTATCTCCTTAGAACCACTATACTTGCATGGAGGATCATCATCTTTAAATGGAAGCTTGACGATGTATCTTCCGGATTCATCTCTCGTGGTAGTCGCAGTGAATAACTCTTCACATGCCTTCTCCTCTTGAGTTAAAACCTGTTTTGTAAAATTGGGCTCTGATTCCAACTCCCAAAATTTTTTTAGCAAGGAATCAGTGTCAATTGGACTAATTGTGACAGTGTGACAACTGAAATTATGATCATTATGCTTGTCTGGCACCATTTCTTCTACTATCCCAGACAAGATCCAGCCAAGTCTGGTCTTTTGGGCTATAAGGCCATTTGTACCTTGGACTAATCCTTTCATCATAATTTTGCTATAGACTTCCGCGCCTAATAGCAAATCTATCCCTCCTGGAGTGCTGAAAGATGGGTCAGCTAATTTTACGGATGGCAATGGCATTTGCGACCAACAGGCGGAGACCTTGTTGCTAGGCAATAAGGCGGTGATTTTTTCAAGAACGTGTGCCTTCACAGTCAGTTCATACGATGAGTCGACACGTGATATGATTGGTATGTTCACCGACGTCTTAGATTCAAAAGACCCGGAATTACCAACGCCGGAAATCCTCACAGATTCATTGAACTTTTTGAGACCCAGTAATTGAACTGCATTTTCTGTGACAAAGGACGCTTGAGATCCCTGATCCAATAAGGATCTCAAGACACCAGCCGAACCGCCGTTGATTTGCCCTTTGATATTGACTAAAGCAGTAGCCAATAAAACAGTGCCACGAGTAGTTGAAAAACAGCTCGTGACCACTTCGGACGTTTCGGATGAAATTGATTCAGTCTCATCTGATGATGTTGTCACCTCAGTTGTGACGGCTACAACTTTATTTGCTGTTCCTGAAGGAGACTTCGACTTACCTACTACAATGCCTTGCGGTGTTTTAGGATGTAATAAGCTGTGGTGTCGCTTTTTACACAAGCGGCAAGTAGTTGATACTTTACACTGGTACACTGTGTGTTCCGTGCTAAAGCAGTTGAAACACAAGCGGTTTGTTGCAACAAACTGGCGTCTAGCCTCAATATCTTGTTTGCTAAACGCCTTACAGTTGTATAACTTATGTTGCTGAGAACAGAAAGCACATGATGTGGTGGACACAGTCGTAGCTGCGTGTGAATATTTTGAAGCATTACCTGCATGGGGCTGAGATTTATCTGGCATCTTGTACTCTAGGGACCTAAATCTTTTCTCTAGAAAATGCTCGAGTTCCTTGAATTTCGGCAGATCCTCATTGAACTCACTCATATGAGCTTCCCATTTAGCCCTGGACTCGGAATCTAGTTTCTGACCAATAATGTGGATGAGAATTAAATCCCA
Source organism: Oegoconia quadripuncta (assembly GCA_949316235.1). NCBI lineage: Eukaryota > Metazoa > Arthropoda > Insecta > Lepidoptera > Autostichidae > Oegoconia > Oegoconia quadripuncta. The sequence continues at coordinate 22,993,988 of OX438749.1, forward strand.
CGAACTGACATCGACTCCCATGTTGGCGAGAAATTGCAGACACTCACTCGTTGTGTCTAGCAACTGACGAATCGCAACGGCCGATTCATGCATTAAGGGTTTTTGACTCATCAGTCGCTTCACGACTGAATTTGCCATAGCCCGTTTATTCTCGTATCTTGAGACTAAACGGTCCCAACATACACTATAATTTTCTGCGGTGACATTTATTGATTTTACCAGATTTTCTGCCTCCCCTGTGAGTGAGCCCTTCAAGTAATGAAGCCTCTGGACATCTTCAAGCGACCTATTATTATGGATTAGGGATTTAAAAAGATCTTTGTAGTTGACCCATTCCGAGCAATTACCAGAAAATTTCGGCAAACTAATTTCGGGTAGCTTAACAAACACTTTCCTAGGTTGTTCATCAATTTTCTGTTCAAGATCTTTGACAGTTTTAGGTTTCAATCTCAGCATACAATCTTTTAATATTGACTTATACACTAAATACTCTTCCTCAGTTTCATCATATACATTATTGGCAGCGTATTTGGTTAGATCAAATTCCTCCTTTCTCAACTCTTGAACTAATTTATTATGTGTTTTAGTAAAGAAATCCCATAACTGCTCTAAATTCTCCAATCTAGCTTCTACATATGATAATATAATACGGTCCCTAGGAGACTTTTTGAAATTAATCAGTCCCCTTGAGATTGTTGATGCAGTATCCACCTGCGATTTTAAATATTTCTCAGTCATCATTAAAACAGAAAAGCGAAAACCCTGTCAAAGATTCGAAAGGTCAATAATTTACAAAGTTAAATAATAACATGCCTTAAATACACATAAATAGTACAATTTACTACAAAACAGTTTGAATAAGTCCGATGAGCACAGTAGAATTTTTTCCAAGTTCGGTCGTGAACGCATAAAATTTTTCTAAGTGTTTTTAAGCACTTGCGAAAAAATCGGGCATAGGTTTCCCCGTCGGAACCAAATTTGAGAAATTATTCTAAGTCCAAACCACAATGTAATTTTTCTAAGTTCAAACTGTTCATGCACTATCTTGAATTTTCTAAGTTAAACTTCCACTGGTAATAAGGTCGAAAATGTACTCACAGTTTTTTCTTCACACATACACTAAACACTGCTGACAGTTGTCAGATGATGTACCGAAGCCCTCACGTTGCTCCTGGGTGTCCGAGGAGGTGCTCCCCCCGCTCGGCAGGCGTTCCGTGCTGTGGCTCGCTGGTCTTCTTTGGGCCTTCGAGGGGGTGATGGTCGCCCCGCTCAGTAGGTCCTGGGCCTCCTCTCCAGAGGGGGCTGAAGGCGCTAGGTAGTAATTCACTAGCGCTGTGTAGTTGATTTCCTAGTCAGACACTAGTGTACAATCAACTTCTTGCCTATACGGCTACGAAGGACCATGTACAAAAGCCTGAAAATACCGCAAGGCACAACTTTTCCCGTGTTGGAAGTGAATAAAACAACAGGAATCTTGGTTAAGTAAGCTGTCTTGAACTGAACCTTAAAATCAAATATAACGATTTGCAGTGCACAAGTTGATACCGCGTTTTAATTTTGAACAACGACATCTAGCGGATTCTACTTAAACTAAATACATGAAGGAAAACCTTAAACTTAACTGCGGCGTTAACATACCGGCCGCCATGGACCAAGTCCATTAAATTACTGAACAATAATAATACAGTTCTTATGAACCTTGAGCAAACTTTGCAAACTTGAATAAAACTAAGAAGAAATATGGGGTTTTGATTTTACATAAGCAACAAGATAACAATATAATAACAAGTTTTTATAACTTCAAACTTAATATTAACTTAACAGTGGTACGATATTGAGTCAACTACAACAATTCGAACACTATTCTGTTTTTGGCAAACGTATCAATTTAGAAATAGGGCGCTTGATAACATGTCCCTTACACCTTACTTACAACTCGAGTGAGTCCATCTTGACCCGGGTGCTTTTCAGTCACCCTGCCATAAAGCCATCGAGCAGGAGGTAATCCATCCTCTTTGATGAGAACCACATCTCCCACAGATGGTTCAGGAACTTGCTCTGTCCATTTATAACTTAACAGATATAAATTTAACAGAAAGGAAGAGCCAGACCACGGAAAAGTAGGATGGATTGTGTGAAGTTAGTGATAAACGTGATGTCAATACAAGAAATAAAGATAAACTTGCAGGTCACATAAGTCGCCTCCACAAAATCAGTAATTCATTCAAAGTATACGCTTTTTCAATAAAGTTCCTGTTGATATACAAAATCTTCCTTTCAATAAATTTAAAGATACTATAAAACAGAAACTTATTAAGAAAGCATATTATAAAATATTAGATTATTTAGATGATAAACAATCATGGACATAACCAGCCCGTTCGCATAACCAGGCTATTTCACAATTAATAATGAAATATTATAATATACAATACTAATTTTGTAATATAAAAACCCTTTTTTAAAAGAGCGACCTCTCGAGTTTCTTGCTTGTTCTTCTCAGGGGAAAATTGCCTTTTGAACAAGCAGTAGCTTTAAAAATGTAAAATCTGACTATTTTAAGTGTACCCTGTGTACCTACAAAATAAAGCATTTTTTGATTTTGATTTTGATTTTGAAGGGTGATAAGAACGAAAAGGGCGTGAATGAGGAGGTAACGGCTGAGAGAGGAGATTGGAAGAAAAAGACGTACTGCGCCGACTACAAAGTGAACTTGATGGTTTTTTTTATGCACGACGGGTTAGTCACTTGACCTCAATCACACCTGATGTTAAGTGAAGATCAGACCGAATATGGAAGCGTACTGACCCGGAACCCCATCTTATTTGGGGAACTGGCTATCTTATCTCTGACAACCGGAACACAACAATGCTATTAACATTGCTGTTTGGCGGCAAATTTAGATAAGATGGTGGTAGCTAGCCAAGCAGACATTTAATATGCCCTACCACCAACCAAACCGAGTACTAAATATGTACCCCGCTGGGGATCGAACCCGCGGCCTCCGAATCGTCACGGAGGTGGTGCGATGACGTTAACAAAATTATTGTTACGTCTGCATATCGGAAATGGTCTTTCATGTTGCTCACCACGGTCAACCGTCGAACCGAACAAAGACGAAAATAGATAAGTTACAAACATGAAATATAAAGATCAGTAGCTTTTTCGCCATTTTACCACAATGTCCAGATGACACGTCTCAGTAGCGTACGAAGGTCTAATGATTTTGGCAAGAGTGGCATGTAATAAGTTTATCCTTTATTGGGTAAAATCTCTTAGTCAGATTAAGATCATCTAGAGCCCGATAATTTCTGATTGCCGTCAAATCCAGCTGAATACGCCCCACAACGTCTGTCGCCAGGACGGTCACCTTGAGTCCTTTATTACGACTTATGTAAGTGAAACAGCACTATTTTTATTATTTCATTATTATTATTTTTTTCTCCTAAATTTTCGTCGTATAATGCTTGCTTGCATGTAGCTTGTAGCCAATAGTATTGTAGTGTGCAACAACTTCTGACGTGTTATGCGTTCTGTTATCAGTAAATGCACGAGGTGGAAACTGAAAAACAGCTATTTTGCTTCAACCTATTTGTCCACTACGTTAGAAAATTTAACTATAATTGATGATCATGTAGTATATTTCTTTAAGTGGATGAATAAATATTTATTTATGTTAAGGAAAACCAACAGCCATGTTAAATCACAAATAACAATGGAAAATTATACCTGACGGCTAATAACAGATTCTCACATCTTTTTTATTTATTTATGTAATCGAACAACATTATGTAATATTACCTTTCACTCCGCCTCATGCGCTCCTGGAAGTAGACGGCGAGGAAGTGCTGCTCGAATATCAACACCAGCCACTGTAGAGCTGCAGAACAACGGCACCAATACAATATATGTCTATCATGTCATCTATCAAAATTTTCGATATCGTGGGATTTGCTGTCATGTGTAAATATAGTGTTGACATTATGTGTACGAGTGCTGTTTTTTAGCTGTTTTTTAGCTTTTAGTTTTGTTGCTATTAGTGAAGACCTGTAATTGGCTATTTATATCTAATAATGTTATACTGTCTGTTATACAAAGCTGTTGGTTTTCCGAAAAGATTAAAATAAATAAATAAAATGTCAGTATGTCAGATAACTGTATGTCATGACGATTTCAAATGTTATTCTTATAACTTACGAAATAAAAACATTTTTGATTTGATTTTGATTATACAAGCAAAACAATATTAATTATGTTATATTAAATGGTATAAATCAAAAATCTCTTTATCCGAATTGGAGTTTTGGCGTAAGACATTCGGTATCTGATAGAAGATTTTCATTTCTATGGAAATAACCAAAAGTTTAATCTATTTCTCAAACATGCTTTGAAAATCGAAATTATTTTGCTTCTTCGAGATAAATCGAAAATGCTGTACTGGTCCAAACAACTGGTCGGCGTGCTCTGTGCGCGCCCAGCAGTATGCAGTATGCAGTACACAGTACCTGCCAGTATCTCCTTGCGCACGAGCGGCGAGGCGTCGCTGGGCACGCGCGCGGCAAGCTGCACGGCCACCTGCTGGTCGAGCGCGTTGGCGTGCTCCGTGCGCGCCCAGCAGTATGCAGTATGCAGTACACAGTACCTGCCAGTATCTCCTTGCGCACGAGCGGCGAGGCGTCGCTGGGCACGCGCGCGGCAAGCTGCACGGCCACCTGCTGGTCGAGCGCGTTGGCGTGCTCCGTGCGCGCCCAGCAGTATGCAGTATGCAGTACACAGTACCTGCCAGTATCTCCTTGCGCACGAGCGGCGAGGCGTCGCTGGGCACGCGCGCGGCGAGCTGCACGGCCACCTGCTGGTCGAGCGCGTTGGCGTGCTCCGTGCGCGCCCAGCAGTATGCAGTATGCAGTACACAGTACCTGCCAGTATCTCCTTGCGCACGAGCGGCGAGGCGTCGCTGGGCACGCGCGCGGCGAGCTGCACGGCCACCTGCTGGTCGAGCGCGTTGGCGTGCTCCGTGCGCGCCCAGCAGCCGCCGGCCGCCACGAACGTGCCCAGCGCGAACGCGCACATCGCCCGGACCTGTCGCAGTCGCAGCATAGCGCTTACGGTAACGTCGCTATGTGGGACACGGGAGCCCGAACGGGGCTAACTTGTGTCTCGACGTCTTAGATTATAGATAGCAATGTTATGTACCGTATGATACCCATCACAGACAACTATGCGTTTAATATTGTGCATGTAGTAATCCTGGTCACGGCACTATGGGCGTGAATTCCAAACATTTTTATCACATTTGCCTTTTCACGCTGAGCAACAGCGTATATGGGTAGGTAGATGGTCAAATTAACTATTGAATATCTAGGTGAAGCGTACGAAGAATACTGTATGAAGCTCGTCGAAGCCCAGAGGGGCCTAATCTAAACTAACCCGCTCTGAGCGCCACAGATGTCTGTAAATGTCTGGCATGTATTACGATCCAGCAAGGTGCCCAATGGGGTGGTTAATTCCACTGTCTGCCTGAGACATACATATCATGAGAGACAACATAAAATAAAGCATTTACCTAAAATACAGAAAACTACAATTTTAAGTGAAACCTGCCAATTTGTTTATCGCAGTAATTAATTTTTCGCAATGAAGTTTTAAATTTTCTTTTATTTTAGACTTAATTTACGAAATTGTAAAAGTGAGCTAAATAAATCTAAATTCAAATTAAGAACAAGATAGGCATCCAACCGAGTTATTCTTAATTTAAATGTTTTTATATTCGTCCAATTTTCACATGCAATAATTGATTTTCATTTGTGAGCGCCCTATTGAAAGCTACAAGGAAATTATAACGTAGCTAGAAAAAAAAAAACCATATTGAGGGCTCTCGCTGATTGGGCGGATTCGGGTGCAGTACCTGTGGATGGTTGTGATGCAGCAGCGGGTAGAGCTTCTCGTGGGCCAAGTCCCTGACGCCGGCCCAGCGCGCGGCGTCGAAGCCGCGCCACAGCCGGCCCAGCGCACAGCACACCCACTGCCGCAGCGCCGCCGACCCGTCCGACAGCTGCTCCAGGCAAATTGAGATCATCGACCCCTGCAAAGGCGGCGACAGACACGTGTTAGCTACCCCCGTACCTATTGGCTCTTTACCTATGACATTGGAGGTTTTTTTCTTCGTTAATCATATGTACCAATTCCTGCGATTTTCGAAGCTATATCCAAATTAGTTTTTTATTTGGAAAATGGAATATTATTTCAAGGTTTCACACGAAATATTTTTTAATTTCTGGGCTAAATCACATAATAAAAAAAATTTGAACAGAGCTCTTTTCATGTGCTTCTCATAATCATTTCTTAGATTCGCTGAAACATTTAAAAGCGGTTACTTTTAAAAATTAACGCTGCCTATACTTAACTTAATGTTATCCGATAATACACACAAAGTTTAGCTAAATTTGGATTTGCCGTCCCCAAAAAAAAATCAAAAATGTTTGTATGGAGAAAACAGTCTTAATGAAATTCTTCATACAAAACGCCAATTTCATAGGTAAGGACCTAATATTATACCGATCTAGTATATCACAGCGTAACTATTATGGTATCCTTACACTACGACGGCGAACTGTAGTCGTTAGAAATCCCAACGGCTGTACTAAAAGGTCGCGGGTTCGAATCCCCCTAGGGGCATATGTTTGTATGATGAATATGGACACGTATAAAACAGTTATCAGCTTTTCATCTATAACATGTATATTTACAACAAAAAAAAACAATTTGTGTAGTATTTCGTCTGGTATCCATAAATACAAGCTTAGTTGCTTAATATGGAACTAAATGGCGCTGTGTGTATGTCCAAGGATATTTATTTGACAATAGGCACACTTTATTTGACCACCGATTAGTGTAGCGGGCCGACCCTGCCTTCGAAACCAACGGTGGCGAATTTGACCCCTCGATGGGTTACCGTTTGTCTGACGAATACGAACATTTATTCTCAAGTCATGAATGTTTAATATATTATTTATTTATATGTATTTATTTACAGACAAGTTTCCTATCGTTGGTAGCGGTCATAAGGATCTAGGGTTATCAAATTTATTTTCACAAGTAGCTATTGTAGTAGTGGTTGGCGTTAATGAGAGATGTCCCTTAACTGAGAGACGAACTGCAGTAACGGGTACCTTACATTACAATGACATACTCGGAATACTAAACTACGATCGTTTACATCACATGGCATTTCATACAAACTTTCAAATTCAAATTATATTTAAACTTTATATAATTATTGGCTGAACAAATTTCATTAAAATGCAAGTACACGGTTACTTAATAAACAAACTTAATGTTATTAACACTGAGCCACGGACGCAATCGAATGTTACCTATAAATAGTACGCCACAATGAAGTCACGGCAAATACCTGTAGCGCGGCCTCCTGCCCCGCGGGGTAGTTGTCCACTATCCCGGCCAGCACGTACGCGGCCAGGGTTCGGTGCTCGCTCTGCCGACGCACACAAATTTACAATAATAACAACATTTTAAGGACAATGTGTACATTTTTAAACCACATTCCACTAGAGCAGCCATACTCAAGTAAACGTGTTGATTAATAAACCTAACTTGAGACCTGAATCGCACGTGAATGAATACTCAAGCAGTGCTCACTTGAGAGTTGCGTAGAGTTTCACGCATTAATAAACGAAACTCAAGACTATCATTCATTCGCCACTGAGGCGAATACTTGAATAGTGATCTCAGCTGAGAAGACGTCAAGATTGGTTTATAAATTAGCACGGATCTTGAGATAGAGACGTGTGATACAACCTCAAGACTTGTTTATTAATACGGGCCTCAAAGTGTGCTCCGCCGAGCCCCAGAGGGTATAAAGAGGTACCTACTATAAGGTTGCAGAATAAAATTAAATCTATAAATTGCAACATGAAGTTTAAAAAATCTATGCTAATGTGAACTAATATGATTAAACCACTTATTATTTTACAGCACCGTCAAATATTTCGTTTAGTGAATGGGTTCCGCCGCCAAAAAAGTTTGAGAACCGCTGGTCTAGCGTATGTGTGGTCTACAGACGTACAAGCTGGTCATATGACTGCGTATAAGTTTGCTAATAGACAGATTTATGTAATAAGTAACAATAGGTACAGATGAGGCAAAAATTAAATTAAACTACTTGACCGTCACTGGAAGCTTTATTTATATTTATATTGAGAGAGCATATCCGTTTCCGTCGATTTTCTACCAGTTTTCGTACTTTCAATGCACCTTGTATCCGGTTCGGAGGCGACACCTGGCGGCCGCGCGCTCTTTTGTTTCATAAATTCGACTGCGCCATTTTTATTTCATTGGCGTTTCGTATTCCGTCGAAGCAACTTGTGCATATTCATTACGTAAGTGAGCATTTCGCTTAACGGTTTTTTATGTCAGAGTGCGTGATCACTAAATTTTGTTAACGGTATTTCAGTCCGGATCCCGTACGTGGAATTGAATTTGCCAGTTAAGTGTACCCACTTAACCTGTGATCATTGCTTTTTATTGAAAGATTTGAATTTGCCAGTTAGTACGTGATCATTATAACTTGTTTAACGGTATATTCCGTTCGGATCTCGTACATAGATTTAAATTTAAGTTAGATTCGTACAGTTTTCGTGTGGTTACATTACAGGGTTTTGCTACAAGAGACCTAACAAATTCTTTTGCAGTAATGGATAGTACCGAGCACGTTTCGGCCACTGAGGCCGCCTCTGCTAATAAACTGCAGGCTGTAGCTGGTTCGAATAAGCGAGGCCGTAAGCGTAATAGTTCCAGCAGTAGCAGCTCGACAAGTAGCGGTTCGTCAAGCTCGTCCTCTTCGAGCAAAGCAAGAAAGCGGCGTCGCCTTCGCCGCGGTAAGAAAAAGAGCGCTCGACGTTCGGATCCCAGGATTGATAAACTTCTCAAGGATATGGGTGAGCTCCATAAAATTGTTATGAATAATGTTTCTACCAATCAGTCAGAAAATATTGATACAGCTGGCCATGATGAGGTGTCAGTTTGTTCTGGGATTAGTGGGGAGTTATATGAACACCATAACGTCACTGACGATCAATGTCTTGACAATCAATGTCAAAGTTCAAGTCCAAATTTCACCTTCAATATTGCAACGAAACTAAAGGAACCAGCTGTCCCAAAAACCTCTGACAGGTTTTTAAAAATGCTAATTGATGTCCAACGCTTAGGTAGTAACTCCTGGTCAGAAGTAAGATACGCGGAGACTCAAAAAACCTACAATCATACTCCAGGTTTCATAGACTTAGAAACAAACGAGGAGGTAAAAATATATGACACCTTACGTCACCTGGCACACGCTGATAGATCATATGCAGCGATAACCTACTGCATACTAAAGCAAAAAGAAACATTGCAGGAAGGTATTTGCAATCTTCTTTCTTGGGCTAAGGATAGCGAAGTTAATTTCGATAATTTGAGCGAGAAAGTTGAAGAGTTATTTCAAAAAGGTGAATTACATAAGGTCTCCTCGGACCTTTTGCAGTTAGTTTGTGGCCACCGAGCCGAAAGTATAGAAATGCGTCGGGAGGCCATCACAAGCCAAGTTCGAGACCCTTTAGTAAAAGCGTCGCTAAATAGAATACCCCCGTCCTCTACTTACATATTCGAGTCTGAGCCCTTCACGGCAGCATTGGAAAAGGCAGGTGGGGTACGCAAAGCTTTTTGGCCTCCAAAAGCTGATGGATCTTCGCAAACGAAATCCAATCAATCTAACAACCGCCCCTCGCGGGGGCAAGTCGCACGACGACCAGCGGTTCCATCGCGTGGAACTCAATATACTTTTCATGAACCAGTCGGACCCATGCACATGCATGTTTGTAACAACCCACCCTCGCGGGGTGGATATCACCAAGCCAACTACCCACACAGAGGTCAACCTTCAAACTTTCAATATGAACCGCACAATTACAACGGGAAAGGTTCATTTCACAACCGAGGGTCACGGCCCGACCGTGGAAATAACCGTGGCCGCTCAAATGCGCCGAGAGGTTTCAGGGGAAACCAGAAAAAGTATAAATGACTCAAAACGGTTTCACGCAGGTCAGTTAGCGCACTTCCACTCACAGTGGAAGAAGATGGGAGCGCCAGAAATTATCTTAAGACTAATTCAAGGATATCGCATACCATTTTTTCAAAAGCCTCCACTTGTTTACCCAAATCTAATCAGAGGTTCCCTTCACACTCCTGTCTCCGACGAAATGTCAGAAATTGTACACAAGATGAAGATGCAGGGCATTATAAAAGTAGCACAACACGCGCCAAGCTTCATATCCCCTCTATTTCTGACGCCAAAAACCGACGGATCAGCCCGTCCAATATTCAATCTCAAAGCGCTAAACGACTATGTGATTACCGAACCCTTTCACCTGATAAACATGTACCGCATTCCGGACTTTCTACAACCACGGGACTGGCTATGCAAGGTCGATCTTTCCCAGGCTTATTTTCATTTAAAAATAGCCAAATCACACAGACGCTTCCTACGCCTTGTCTACAACCAAGAATTACTAGAGATGACTTGCCTCCCGTTCGGTCTGAGTACAGCCCCCAAAATTTTTTCCATACTTTCGAACTGGGTGGCTCAAATATTACGAGAAAAATGGAATATAAGAATTATTGTGTACCTGGACGATTATCTAATAGTACACCAAGATATAAACATACTACGCGAGCATGTCCAACTGACTGTAAAAAATTTACAGAACCTTGGGTGGCAAATAAATTTCGAAAAATCTGTTCTCATTCCGCAAAAAAGCATAATGTATTTAGGAGTACTGTGGAGACCGTGGGACAATCTAAAGACCTTGCCCAAAGAAAAGAAGAGTATAATAATCAAAAAAGTAAATCAAGTTCTCACACAAAGAAAAGCAACTCTAAAAGATTTACAGAGAATAATAGGTCTCCTGAACTTTGCCAGTTTTGTGGTTCCTCGAGGTCGGTTAAATCATCGGCAACTAATAATATTTATGAACTCACTACCAGACCTATCGTCGACAGCATATCTACTACCACGAAGTGTTCTCGAAGAACTGCATTGGTGGACTCTCAATTGTCAGTTGTCAACGCCGCTGCATTACCCTCCCCCAACGAATTTCCTGGCAACAGACGCATCAGACCAAGCCTGGGGAGCACAACTGAACAATCAGGCTCTCTCGGGCACTTGGTCACAGGAGGAGCAAGCACTACACTGCAATCAAAAAGAGATGCTGGCCATACTACACGCGCTTCAGAGTCAAGCCCATGTACTGCATCACAGCTCGATCCTTATACAGTGCGACAACAGGACTGCAGTCGCACATCTACGAAAGGAAGGAGGTACGAAATCGTCACCCCTGATGGAAATAACTTATCGGATTTTGAATTTGCTGGATCAACATCAAATACACTTCAGCATACACTATATCCCAGGCAAATACAACAATCATGCCGATCACTTGTCGCGTCACCGCCAACCTCCAGAATGGCACCTACTGCCTGCCTGTGTGGACATAGTGTTTGCAAAGTGGGGAACCCCAATGATAGATCTGTTTGCCTCAGAGACCGCGCATGTAGTTTACAATTATGTGTCCCGAGATTTGAGAGACCGTCAAGCTCTATTTCACGACGCGTTCAGTCTTCCATGGAACTTCCCCCTCGCGTGGGTGTTTCCGCCACCATTCCTAGTTCCGAAGGTCCTGACTCACCTAAATCAGTCAACAGGGATATATTTAATAGTCGTGCCTCGGTGGGAAATGGTATTTTGGCGTGCCGATCTCAAAGCTCGAGCACTGGCGGCACCATTAACCCTGAGAAACCTGCAGAAACACCTAGTCGACACGTCGACAGGACTCCCACCTCCGAGAGTCGAGAACATCATTCTCGAAGTCTGGCGATGTGGGGGTGGTCTAAGGAGATAGGAACATGGAATACTGAACAAATATCATTACTTAAAAATTCCTGGCGAAAGTCTACTCTTAAAACTTACGAAGTGGCTTGGAAACGTTGGACTTCTTGGTCTGAGCTTAAAAATGTTGACGCAAAAAATCCTACAGGCTCGCAATTAGCGCAATTTCTATCTGATTTATATTTAATTGATAACTTGTCATACAATACAATACTATTGCACAAGTCTGTCGTTTCTACGTTATGTAACGCTGAAACATCTAGTCACTTAAGTTCCCACGTACTTGTGAAACATATTTTGAAGTCAATTGCACTAAGAAATCCAAAGAATTCTAAACCACCGGTTTGCGATGTTAGTAAATTTACTTTATTTTTAATGAACTATACAGTAGACGATAATAGTTTATTTCAAATATCACGTCATACTGCGATATTATTGTTGCTTTGCTCAGGTAGACGCATACATGATTTGACTTTACTCACAATAGATCCTGATCATTGTAATAGATCCCCGGATAGTATAATATTTTGGCCTCAATTCGGGTCAAAAACAGATAGCAATAGTTATAGACAGTCCGGTTGGAAACTACTTTTAAATACCAAGCATCCTAACCTAAATCCTCTATTTTGGATAGAGAGAACTATAACCGTAATGAATGAAAGACGTAACACTGCTAAATCATTTAATCTGTTTATTACAGTTAGAGGTGTAGCTAAACCCGCCTCACGCACAGTTATAGCAGGATGGGTCAAAACCCTGTTCAAGGAAGCTAGCATTACTGCAGCTCCTGGAAGCATTCGATCTGCTGTAGCTTCCAAAAGTTGGCTGGAAAATCATCCTCTCGACGAAATCTTGACTCGAGGGAATTGGCGCTCGGCTAATACATTCCAGCAATTTTATAGACGAGAAGTAATGAGAAGTGACGAGACTAATAGTAGACTGAAATAGTAGAATGGTTTACGGCAAATAATTTGTTACTTAATGAGAAAAAAACTAAATGTGTGAAATTTGTACTACCCAATGTCAGAGCGGTGCCCACAAATATAATGATAAAAAATGCCACTTTAGATCTCGTAGATTCTACTGTATTTTTGGGCATTACTTTAGACGCCAAAATGCAATGGGGTCCTCATATACATAAATTGGCGAAAAGGCTCAGCTCTGCAGCGTACGCAGTCAAAAAAATTCGACAAATGTCAGACGTAAATACTGCTAGATTAGTATATTTTAGTTATTTCCACAGCTTGATGTCATACGGTATCTTACTGTGGGGAAATGCCGCGGATATAAATACAATCTTTGTTTTACAAAAACGAGCCGTTCGCGCAATTTATCAATTGAAACCTGCAGTGTCACTTAGAGATAGGTTTAAAGTGTATAACATTCTAACCTTTTCGTCACAGTACATTTTTCAAAATCTAATGTATGTCAAAAAAAATATAGCATCGTTTAGGAAAAATAGTGATAAACATGATGTCAATACAAGAAATAAAGATAAACTTGCAGGTCACATAAGTCGCCTCCGCAAAGTCAGTAATTCATTCAAAGGGTTATGTATACGCTTTTTCAATAAGGTCCCAGTTGATATACAAAATCTTCCACTTGATAAATTTAAAGATACTATAAAACAGAAACTTATTAACAAAGCATATTATAAAATATCAGACTATTTAGATGATAATCATCCCTGGACATAATGAGATTGTTCGCATGCCAGGCTATTTCACGATTAATAATGATTTATAAAAACCTTTTTGTAATATAAAAACCTTTATGTAAAATCAAAACCTGATTTTAAAAGAGCAACCCTTCGAGTTTCTTGCTTGTTCTTCTCAGGGGAAAATTGCATTTTGAACAAGCAGTAGCTTAAAAAATGTAAAATTGACTATTTTAAGTGTACTCTGTGTACCTACAAAATAAAGCAACTTTGACTTTGACTTTGACTTTGACTTTAATGATTCGCAAAATGTCGCACACTTGTTCAAACCGATAAATTAATAGAATCGATTATTAAGAGTATTTTTTGTTACTATAGCATTATAATCATATTATTATATTGTTTGCAAATGTATTACTTGATGAAAATAAACCTTATTCGTAGATAAAATCTATTGTTGTTTATTTTAATAATTCTTATCACATTGGCGTTAGACTAAGTCTCCTATTTTATTTAGTAGCGACACCAGGCGATAACAAACAGATCTCAATATAAATAAAGCTTCCAGTGACGGTCAAGTAGTTTAATAGAAGCGTTTTACCTGAAATAAAACGCATATTAAAATACTTACCTCACTGGAAGCTTTCACTTTTATTTTCTGCCTGGTGAAATTGAGCCAATGAAATAAAAATGGCGCAGTCGAATTTATGAAACAAAAGAGCGCGCGGCCGCCAGGTGTCGCCTCCGAACCGGATACAAGGTGCATTGAAAGTACGAAAACTGGTAGAAAATCGACGGAAACGGATATGCTCTCTCAATATAAATATAAATAAAGCTTCCAGTGAGGTAAGTATTTTAATATGCGTTTTATTTCAGGTAAAACGCTTCTATTAATACAACAATGTAATTAACATTGCTGCAATCTGGCAGATACGGTAGTAGTAACGCATACCCGACTGGGATCGAGTTAAATTTTATTTGCACGAATATAAATCTGCCGCCAAACAGCAATGTTAATAGCATTGTTGTGTTCCGGTTGTCAGAGATAAGATAGCCAGTCCCCCAAATGTGTTGGGGTTTCCGGGTCAGTACGCTTCCACCTTCGACCTCATCTTCACTTAACATCAGGTGTGATTGAGGTCAAGTACGAACCCGTCGTGCATAAAACAAAAAAAAATACAGAAAGTAAAAATCGAACGTGCGAAGTAATTCAAAAAAAATTACATGTTTGAACAAATTTATTGAACCACCAAATAAACTTCAGTAAGGTTCCGTTCTCTACTTCGGAGTACATCATTAGATCTTCAACAAATTCATATGGAATTATAAACAAAAAAAAATTATTGGATCAGTCACTCGGAGACATACAAAATATGGTCGATGTCCATATAATATATATACATACAATAGTAAGGACATTTAACTTCCTTATAATCTTAAAGGCCGTGATTTCTTGCACATGGATAGAGAATTTGCCAGTGAAAGAATAAAAGAAAATCTAACAAATCGGTGGCTTGCTTTAGATATAATATAGTTATTTATTAATAAAACATAGACTATATCATTAAAATTACCGCTGTGAATTTCATTACATTGGAGAATATACTAAGAACCCCTGTAACAATTTTCAAAAAAATCAATCAACATTCTTTACATTTATGAAAACTTTCACCGACGGCAAATTTATCACGACCGGATAGACTATTTTTGCGAAATATAAAGTAGCCATTGATTATTTTTTTTTGAAAATTGTTTTAGGACAGATCTTAACATCTTCAACAACGCAATGAAGTTCACAGTGGGAACTTTAATATTGTAGATTTTATAGCTAAATACTGTACCTGAAGTAAGCTACAGAATTGTAGAAAACATTTTTATTTGATTACTGATGGGTACAAAAACTCCTTCAACAAAAAATCAGGAACTTAAAAATTACAGGAAGTTTTTACTGGACTACGAATTAATAACTCCTCCTCCTGTTAAAAAGAGAGTCACGAAATTATAAATAGCGCCACTTACATCCACCGAAGGGTCCTGGAGCACCGACAGGAAATATTTGTGGCCCTTCGCGTTTACTAGATCCACTTGACAGCTCTGCAGCAAAAATGATTTTTTTATTTGACACATTGTTTTTAAGAAATAAATAGTTTGAAGCCCATTGTAGTAAGCATAGTAAGGCTAAAATTATCAAAATCTATCAATGACGGAGGAACTCGCGATAGTCCATTAGCATTGATGTTAGACAAGAAGGGTCATGCTTTCAATGTCAATAATAACCGATAGGTTTATCATTTTTGTAATCGCCTAAAAATGAGAAAATAATAGACATTTTTTTTTGGTATTCTTTGTCCTTTCGGACAGGCAAAGGTTTCTGAGCCCGTACAGTTTTGTCTTTTGTTTTAATTGTTTTATAAAGGTCGAAGGCCTTGTACACTTTTCTTTGTTAGAGAAAGAGTTATTCACGCCAACGCAGTCATTTATTAAAGTCAAATCGGACGGAATCAAAAAGTGTGATTAAAAATAATTGGCAGATTATTATGCCCAAGCAAAATCTTAGAAAATAATAGACATACTAAGGCCTAATTCATATTTTTGGTAAAGTTCGTCCTTTTGGACAGGCGAAGGGTACCGAGCCCATACAGCCAGGACTCTCCTTTCTCTCTTTCTTTTGTTGCAGAGGCAGCTCGAGAGTGCGGTCATTGGTGTAATAATTACTACTGTAATTCTATAAATGTAACTTTGTTAATTTATGTTTGACAGTCATTTTATTTTAGACGTCTTTAATTTACAAAATTGGATGGAGGATACGAATTGCAAAAGTGAGTGGATTAAGCCCGCCACTCTTTCTAGAGGTTTTGCCCCAGCAGTTAACAGTAGGCTGTTAATGTGAATCGTCTTACTCACCGGATCGACGGCAATAATCTTCGCCCATATGTAGACCATGGAGGCGCGTAGATCATGCGCGGAGGCCTGCAGCAGCTTGAGCATGTAGGGGAAGATGCCCACGTTGAGCACCGCCCGCACGGCCCAGCCGCCCAGCGCCAGGAAGCGGCACAGGATCTGCAGCGCGCGCACGCGGTGCAGCGTGCTCAGCAACACCTGCAGCACCATGGGCAGCTGGTCGGGCGGCGGACGGGATGTAGACCCTGGGGGGGACGGAAAGAGAGCTACATAATTTCATTTTCATTTTTTCATTTCGCGAGCGCAATGTTGGATTTTTTTAACGTAAAATGTATCTTATGACACTCTCAGGAACAAGGCGAAACGAAAGGCGACCTTGTAGTTTAAAATCGGTCAAGGTAGGCGTAAACGAGGCTACTGGAGGTAACAAAAAATTACCCTCCTTCCCGGGGGTGTCAGGTAAAAAGCCCCATTATTCAATTAATACAAAGTGAAGGATTAGCTCATTGTTGATAAAATTTATAACACAATAAAACTGCCAAGCGAACAGGACCCGTAGTTCCACTGCAACGACACGAGATAGCTCGATGTCACGTTCACGCTTTGCGCTTTATCTCGTGTCATTAGAGAGAGACTATGGGGCATGCTCGTCCTCCTGCTGGGGTTTGTTTAATATAATTCTAAAAAAAAAAATATCATATAGTATACGAGCGCAATTACTTTGACCAAGTGAGAGAAAAGGTGAATGTCGTGTCGTACCAAGAGGTTAAATCGAGGGCGGAAAGCAGAGGCACGTGGTCAGTACTGCACCGACAAGAGCATAGCATTGAACAGGAAGAGTATAAGAGCGGAGGCGTACACTTGCCGAGGTCGAGCCACACTTGGAAGGCGGTGAGCTGGTCGCGGAAGAAGGGCGAGTGCGTGTAGTCGGCGGCGGGATCGGCCAGCAGCGCCGGCAGCTGCGCCAGCGCCAGGTCCAGCGTGTGCTCCCACGCCGCCCACAGCGGGTGGCGCGCCAGCGACGGCAGCGCCGGGGACGACACCGGCGTGCAGTTGTACGACCTGCAACCGCCACACCTTCGGACATCTACCTTCGAACTGCGCAAAGCCTGCACCATATTGTTTTTTTTTTTGGTTTATTCTCCAATAATGTTGTAAGGCAAGGGAATCTAAGCCCGTAAAACCTAGTCTTCTGTAGTGTTCAGTAAAGTGACAGTATGCTTTACGGAAGATTTTGGCGACTTCTTGTGGGAACCCAAAAGCGTCGTTGCGTACTTTAATTTACACTTCTCTTCACTTGTACACCATCACTGACTTTTGCCGTACAATATTCTGCCTACAAATGTCCCATAGCTGTAGGTAGTCTGGAAGAAATCGCTTTTACTGATAAGACCGCCTAATTGTGTTCTATTGATATCATCAAAAATTATTGTAAATTATTTTGCGCAATAAAGAGTATTTGTATTGTATTATTCTGCCGTTATTAAACTTCAAAATTCAGAAAGCACAAATTTCCAAGAAATAAAAACAAAAATGTTACAACACTCGTCGAGTTCCCGCCAAAAAACCCTGTACGATAGTGTAGAGAAAAGAATATAGTGATAACACTCAACGATTGTGGCAGGTCAATCGTGCGGGGCGTGTGCCCCCCCTACATGCGGTACCACTGCGTTGATCCGCGCCGTGGTAATAACTGACAGCACTGTCAGAACTGATTCGCGAAATTATTAAATTGTTTATTTCAGGCACAAAATAATCCCATAGAAAATAAAGATAAAAATGTTCACTATGTTATTATGTTCATGCTAACGCGTTTCAAATTAACCTAGGTGAATTAAGTTTACGAAGCCCTATTTTCTTTTCTCACGATCTCAGTGACAGTCTTTGCACAAACACACAGCACCATCTAGGTCCACAGTAAGCATCTAGGCATGTGTTATGGATACCATATGGTTGATAAACTACACAAATACATATATAAATGAAAAACATCCATAACTCGGGAACACATGTCTGTATTCATCATACAAACATTATGCCCCTAGCGGGATTCGAACCCGCGACCATTTGGTATAGTAGCAGAGTTTCTAACCACTACACCAAACAGGTCGTCAAATGTAGTTCGTTCGTTCTATGTAGATATAAATATAGTTACTACCTTGAAATACAAAACGAAACTACGAATAGCGTTTCCGCCATATTGCCACAATGTCCAGATGACGTCTCGGCAACGTGCGACCTCATAGGTGATAACTCATTACTATTTTTCTTTACATAGTGTTAAATGTAATAAGTGTAGTCTGTACTGTGAATAATAGATAACAAGCAAATAAGCGACAAATTAGCAATAACTTTAGATGTTGACAATCGTTGGATTATCGTGGATGTACCACGACTGTTACGAAAATAAGTGACGCCACTATCACCAGTAATGCCGCAAAATTTCTGTTGACGTGTCCGTCTGAACACGAGACAACAATACTGGAAATACATGTACGTTTACCTCAAATATTTACCCCAAGCGGAATTCGAACACCCAACCGTTGTTTTCAAGACAAAATCACAAATCGGTCGTCAAATACACATACATACAACCCGCTAGTCTGGAGGTGGCTGTGCCCCAGCAGTGGGGACCCACGGTACCTCATGATGCGGTCGGCTAGCAGGAAGTTGCGGCAGAGGCTGGCGGTGAGCAGGTCTGCGCGGAACAGCTGCTGGAACAGGTCGGCGGGCAGCGAGCTCCACGCGATGGTGTCCGTGATGGCGGTGAAGATCCAGTTGAGCTCGCCCAGCATCGTGCGCCGGTCCGTCACCTGCCCCGGGATCCTGGAAGGCCACATCATATTATTATTAGGAAGGTAACAGCTTAGACATAGATTGAAAATTCCACTAACAACTGATTTATTAGTCCCAATGTGATCTATTGAACAATTGTGTAAATCCGAAATATGCCGAATAACAAATTTAAAATATTAAAAAAAAAATCTTTTTTAGCTTTTATTATATTTTATTATTTATTATATTATAAAAATAATAATAAAAAAGTTGAAAATGGTGTGCACTAGTAATTTCCCGCGAGCTTTAACAGGTAATTCGTGCACTCGTGCAATTCGTGTGACTCAAAAAATTGATCGTTATCGGCTCACAGGAAATTGGTAGAAATATTCCATCTTGGAATAAAAAAATAGTCTGATTGGAAACTTCCTTCTCCTTAAGTAATTTTAAAATATGAAATGGAATCATTTATCCCAGGTATTCGATCCACTCTCTTCTGATCAGACTTCCCCCATGTCGTACACTCACTTATCAATGAGGTCCTGCACGTTGGCTGGGGCGACCCTGGTGCGATTCCTGAGCACGAACCACTTCATGGCCATCTTGACGGGCGTGGTGAGGCAGGCGGTGAACAGGTCGGCCGGCAGCTCGGGGTTCATGGGCAGCGCCTGCCCCGCCGCGCACGCGCCCAGCTGGATGCAGTTCTTGTACGACACGGCCGGCGGCGGCGACTCCTCGGCCGTCGACGAGTTCAGTTGCACCTGGACCACAGAATATGTCTGTTTTAAGCACAACGGGTTAGGTTAGGTTAACCTCAATCACACCTGATGTTAAGTGAAGATGAGGCCGAAGGTGAAAATGTACTCACCCAAAACCCTCAACTCACTTGGGGGCTTGCTGTCTTATCTCTAACAGTCAAAACACAACAATTCTATCGCCATTGCTGGTAGCATGTTATTTATAGAATGACATATAATTATATGGATAATCGTAGTTTGCAATGATATTGGCAATTGTCTATACTTATTTAAATTATTGCCAATTTGATAATTTGAAAAGTTTAATATAAGTTAAATACTTCATAAGACGATATACAAGGTTATTTATTGTATACCTGACACCTGAAATTAGTTTGGTCAGAAGTTTGGTATAGAATCGATTCCAGCTATAAAAGTATGGGGTTATATTTTTTTTCTAAATTATTTATCTAATTAAGGAATGATAGACACCCTACAAGCGGTAACATAACAGTGACTAAATTCGCAACAATCCTTTATTTTAATTTAATTTTTTCTACCCATATTGATTACAAAATATATGATCTAATTGGGGTGCGTGTGTGACTCACTAAATTAAATTGGACATCCATTGTTGTTACCATATTGTAGTGAATAAATATTTTATTTCTCGCAGTCCGACCGCCTAACTCAATTGGTTTGGGAATTGTAATCGTTTATGACGTCAATGCACTGTCCATCCTTGTCACATCATAATACAATGACAAGGACGGACATTTAAAAATGCCCTACAACCAACCAAACCTAGAACTACACAATTATCTCACTGGGAATCGAATTAGCGACCCCCGTTTCATAAATCTTACGTGGTCAAATCGTTGAATTAACCATTTCAGTGTACTCCAATTCGATCTCATAGTGACATCGCGCTTTCCATAGCTCGTTGTGTGACCTTGAGCCTTCTTAAGAGGGCCATAGAACCACAAAAGAGGCCCGTATTAATGGACCATTCACAAGGTTGAGATGACCTTAAGTTAAAAATTTTAAAAATTGTATTAAGACTGACGCGCGATCTATAATTTGATAATTGTAGGTATGGCGATGTAAGTTACGTAGTATATGTATAGCGTTCGATCCTGGTGAGCGATGTATTAGACCCCTATATGTTTTCTACAATATGTCTATATGTGAGAACCTGTTATTAGCCGTCAGGTATAATTTTCAATTGTTATTTGTGATTTAACATGGCTGTTGGTTTTCCTTAACATAAATAAATAAATATGGCTAAATTTAACTCATGGGAAAAATTGCACTACATATACATATAATACATGATGATGGTACCTCGTAGTCGCGCTCGTGCTGCTCGGCGAAGGTCCTGAAGTTGTCGATGATGATGCCCGCGTTGGAGCAGTCGTACACGTACAGCGAGGGCGCGCCCATCCACGTCTGCAGGTCGTACATCGACAGCGGGATGTACTGGGTGTAGGCCTGGATGAGACGGAACATTTGAACAACGACCGATTGGTATCACAACTCCAATCTGTCAGCGTCACAATCCACTGATTGTGGCCCTGTCAGCGAAACCAATACTTGCGGGTTTGAATGCCGCGAGGGGTAAATGTTTTTGCGATACGAACATTTGTTCCCGAGTTAAGGAAACATTTATCCGTTATCTAGTATACACAGTACTAGCTTAGCTTAGTTTGGGCCTAGATGATTGGTGTAAGTGTCCGAAATAATTATTTATTACTTATTCTAAAGCCAACTTAAAAGCTCGCAACTACATGGTTTTAAACGAGGATATAATTATGGCATACAGATGACTGAATTCTCGTGCTCTTTACCGAGCCCACAGCGCTAAAACCAGGATTTCAATTCTCAAAAAGGCGTAAAGAATTTCTCAAGAAAGGTTGGTTACAATGTCGCTGATTTGTCCTTGCGTGTTTTTATGAACCGGCTAATATAAGGTTTTTTATTTTAATTCACTCATCGTCAACATCCAGATAAATAATATTTAAAATACTAGATAAAAGCTAAATATCTACAAAGATTTCCATCAAAGATGGCTAATAACTATCGTGTCAATGACCAGCTTTCAAAAAAAAAAACATCGTTTTCAAATCGTAGTCGTTTTCATATCATGTAAATATATTGTCATCAGAAATAAATGAGTGTGCAAGCACTTTAAGTAAACCGAAAATGGTTCTAATTTGATTTGCAAATAAACGGACATAGTTTAGTAATTTTTTGTATGGAAAAATGGTAGATCACAGTGTTACTTATAACATATGCACCAACATGTTAATACCAATGTTACACATTAATAAATTGAATAGTTACATACATACGAAGTTAGTTAGATAAATGTTTGTAATAAAATAAAGGCTGGTTTGATTGTCTCACCCGGTTGAAGACCCATATCTCCCCCTGCGCGGTCGGCTTGGGCACGCCGTGACCGTTGTAGTGGAACAGCACGCGCTCGTCTTTGGCGTTGCGTCGCAGTGAGCAGCACAGCTTCTTCACCTAACGACAAATAATAGGTCTTTACCTATAAAATTGCCGTTCTGCAGTACTGGCCATTTCAAATCAAAATAATTTTTGTTTGGCTAAGAATTCTAATTTCAAATTAATTTTATTTTAAAAACATGGATTTCTTTTTCCAAAAGTAGTCATTTGTTTATTGATTAGTGTTACATTTTCATCGCATTTCCATCTTTTTCGTCATCATGGATACGTTAAAAATTCGAGTAATTATGGAATATGAGTACCATCGTGGCAGCAACGCGGCACAAGCGGCACGCAACATCAACGACGTTTACGGAGCTAACACTACAAACCAACGCACCACCTGTTATTGGTTTGCTCGCTTCCGTTCTGGGAATTTCGACCTGAAAAATGAACCTCGCGGTCGTCCGAAGACTGGTCGACAATGACGAATTAAAGGCGATGGTGGAAGCTGATGATACACAATCTACGGCTGAATTAGCAGCAGCTTTCGACGTTAGCGTCAAAACAATATTGGTCCATTTGCGTCAAATTGGCAAGGTAAAAAAGCTTGACAAATGGGTGCCCCGCGAACTCAATGATCGCCAGCGCGAAGTACGCGTCGAGACGTGCAAGCTCAACAGACACACAAATTAAGGAATTTTGAACCGCATTGTTAGCTGCGATGGAAGATGGATTCTGTTTGATAACCGCAAGCGCTCAGCAAGTTGGTTGGATCCTGGGTGAGCATCTAAACAATGCCCTAAACGAAAACTTACCCCTAGAAAAGTGATGGTCACTTTTTGGTGGTCTAGCGCAGGTGTGATTCATCACGCTTCTTACCAAACTGGATGAGCATTAGTGCAGATGTGTACTGTGAAGAACTGAAGACAATGATTTATTTATTCAGTCTTTCACATATAGATGGAGAAGCTGGCACATCTCCAATCAGCATTGGTCAATCGCTCCTCTCCGCTGCTCCTGCACGACAACGCGCGACCTCATACTGCACAGCAGACGGTCTCCAAGTTGCAAGAACTGGGGTTGGAAGCTCTCCGTCATCCGCCCTACTCACCAGACATTGCGCCTACAGACTACTCCTTTTTCCAGAATTTGGATAACTTCTTGGCAGGAAAAAAATTCAATACCCGAGAGGCAGTACAAAATGCCTTTGAAGAATTTGTTGCCTCCCGTCCAGCTGATTTCTTTAAGAAGGGCATCAATAAACTGCCACTGCGTTGGCAATGATGCAATGATGCATTGATTGCATGGGTGATTACTTCGATTAATACAAATAAAAAATACATTAAAAAAAATCGTTTAAATTTATTCATACAAAACGGCAATTTCATAGGTAAAGACCTAATATCACACATGTCCATATTCATACAAACATATGCCCCAATTCGAATCCATGACCGTTTAGTATAGCAGTCAGGATTTCTGATCACTACACCGAATGGGTCATAATGACATGCTAATAGGTTTTTCGGCAGTGAGAGTCTAAAGGTTTAAAAATAGCGTGCCAATTATCGGCTAACAACAGTATATGGGCTAGGAGGGCAGTCCCGAGGTCGGCGACCCCGCCCCGCCCCGCCCCGCCCCACCGACCGCACCCTCGCGCCGATCCCAATTCGCTTTAATTCCAATCAAATTATTTATTAACTCATTGACACGTTTTTTACTGTCACAGATCCCGCGCGTGGATTATAATTAATTTTTTTCTACTTCATGGGATAATATGTGCGTAATGTTTTCGGATCGCCTTTAGTGTTAAGGCCGCCAAATTGTACTGATCTCTTGTTTGTTTTTTCTTGTGTTATTTTTATTATTATTGTTGTGCAATAAAGAATACATATTTTGTTTGTTGTTTGATAATAAGTCATCACTCTGTATAGTCAAACTTCCACCACTCGACCACATCGTCACTTTCCATCAGGTGAGATTGTGGTCAAACGTGAAACCAGTCAATCATAAAAAAAAACTGATAACAATGAACAAACAGATATTGGCCGACGACCGGTTGGTGTAGTGGATAGTGACCCTGTCAGCGAAACCAACGGTTGCAGGTTCGAATTCCGCGACGGGTAAACGTTTGTGTGATGAATACGAACATGTATTCCAGAGTCATGGATGTTTATATAAATATCTATGGATCTAGTATACTATGGATACTACCTTTGCTTACTTTGGGACTAGATGTACTAGACCAGTGTATGTGTACGATATATTTATTTATTACTCTAAACTACTTGACCTCAATCACACCTGATGTTAAGTGAAGATAATGTTGAAGATGGAAGCGTACTGACCTGGAAATCCCAACACATTTGGGGGACTGGCTATCTTATCTCTGACAACCGGAACACAACAATGCTATTAACATTGTTGCTTGGCGGCAGATTTAGATAAGATGGTGGTAGCTAGCCAGGCGGACATTTAAAATGCCCTACCACCAACCAAACCGTGTACTTAAACATGTACCCCGCTGGGGATCGAACCCGCGACCTCCGAATCGTAAACCCATACATCGAGCCACGGAGGCTGTTAGAAATGTTCAGACCTTGGGTTAATATACAGGGCGTCCCAAAGTTATGGGACATGAAGGGGAAGTACCTTAAATATTGTAGATAGTGAATTTTGCTCAAAGAAGACTTTATGTTATTTTTAAAAGTTAGTAATTCTGCATTCATAGATTTTCTAAAAATTACTTGCTTCGGCTGGGAATCGAACCGACTTAAATGTGAAAAAAAAAACACCCTACTTTTATGATGCCAATCGAAAGAATAGCTAAAAAATAATAACTCTGCCTAAGTAACATAGTATTTTAAAAGAAAGGAACAACATAAAATGATTGAGTCAAATTTCAAGAAAGTTATTTATTGCCGACGACGTTCGAAAAGTAGCGATATTATCATTCCAAAGATAGCATTGATTATTCGTAAATAAGTACCCACTTCATAAAACAACAAGATGGAGCTCCGGCTCATAATAGTCGGAGAGCAGCAGATTTTCTAAATGAATGTTTTCCTACATGGATTGGTACAAATGGACCGATTAGATGGCCGGCCAGATCCCCGGACCTCACACCATTAGATTTCTTCTTTTGGGGATACGTGAAAGATATGCTATACAAAAAGCGATACGAGAACGTAGGCGAGTTGCAAACAGAATTGTGCCATATCACATCGAGTGTTCACCATAAAATGATTAGAAAATCAACAGGCAGCGGGCTCATTAAAAGATTGGCGATTTGCGTAAGACAAGAGGGATCACATTTTGAGCATTTAATTAATTAATTTACAAAAAAATACCTACTTAATTGACTACGGCAGTTTCATGTATGTTTTTTATTTGATTAAAATGATTAATTTCACGTTGTTCCTTTCTTTTAAAATACTATGTTACTTAGGCAGAGTTATTATTTTTTAGCTATTCTTTCGATTGGCATCATAAAAGTAGGGTGTTTTTTTTTTCACATTTGAGTCGGTTCGATTCCCAGCCGAAGCAAATAATTTTTAGAAAATCTATGAATGCAGAATTACTAACTTTTAAAAATAACATAAAGTCTTCTTTGAGCAAAATTCACTATCTACGATATTTAAGGTACTTCCCCTTCATGTCCCATAACTTTGGGACGCCCTGTATATGGTTTGGTTTGGTTATTGGTATAATATATTTTTTAAACTAAATGCGTACAAAAATCGTGTTCTCCTCGCATGTACAGTCACCTGCAGCTAAAAGTATAGACTCATGTTGCCTAGCCTACCGCGCTAGATCTAGTGTATTAATTACATTATGTCTTGCAAAGAAAATCAAGCCGGTGCGTAGTGCACTCTGCATGGGATATCCATAATTGACGCAATACATCTAGCACGCTAGGGGTATACTTTTAGCAGCCGGTGACTGTATGTAGCTACGAAATAGGGGTACTGTGCCTTCGACTTATATGCAGAGGACTAGACTATAAATATAACAATAAATTGAAATTATAGAAAACCCCTGAATCACTATACTTATACCGGATGAGTTTTTTACCGTAAGGGAAAAAATAGACCATATTGACATGATCATGACGCTTCATCGAAGAAAACTGAGCGATAAACTGGTTGAAGAACTGGTTGTACTTGAGTCTGAATTAAAACCTTAAAAATATTCATCATATTAACAGGTGTGATTGAGGTCAAGTGCCAACCCGTTGTGCATAAAAAAAAAACAATATTATGTTGTGTCACATTTGCGCGATTTACTTGTAAAAAATGAACTTTCATAAAAGAAAATGTTGTTTTTTACAAAAGTAATTCAATCTACAAAAAATATTCAAAAGATACGTATTTTATATCTAGTATTTCATATACCATTCCAGTATTTTATTTGCATCTGGTATCTGAAACGTAGAGTTGAAGTGGATGGGCAAGAGATGCAATATGACAATGGGTATATTTACTTAGGCCAGCTAGTTAGCTTCGAAAACAGGCAAGATAAAGAGATCGATCGCCGAATCAACAATGTCTGGAAAAGCTACTGGGCAATGAAGGTATACATGAAGGGAGACCTTCCGAATACTCTAAAGCGCAAACTCGTAGACATGTGTGTCCTTCCTCTTCTAACTACGGTGCGCCAAACTTGGTCATTGACTGAGCGTCAGAAGTCCAAACTCAAAATTTGCCAGAGGGCAATGGAACGTAGCAAACGCGTCGACCGAATTCGCAAAACCCCATTGCGTTCCATGACTGGAATTGCTGACGTAGGGAGAAAAACCCTGGACAGGCCACGATAGCCGCATGCCACCGGAGAAATGGGCACTCATCATCACGCCCTGGATGCCCGAGGACAGGAGGCGCCGTCGTGGTCGGCCGCGCAAATGTTGGAGAGATGATCTCATTGCGTTTCAAGAAGGATGGTGGGAAACCGCCAAGGATAGAAATGAGTGGAAGAGTTTGGAGGAGGACTTTGCCCAGCAGTGGGACAAGTAGGCTAATTAAAAAGAAAAAAATCTGAAATACATAATTTAGCATTTTGTATGTTTAAGGTATCTTGTACATCACTGGTCATTTGACGGTCGCGTTTGTAACCTATTCCATATAATTACATCATTTAATTAAATACACCATTAAAACCCATGATAGAAACCCTGCGAATCCTACCAGTCGCATATCAATCAATCGATGATAGTTAAAAAAAAAAAAAAACTACCTATACCAATACCTCCTAATTCACTTACCTAATGTGCCCCGTTGTTTACCCGACAGCCCCAAAAAGAGGGTAATGTTTTCGAGTGTATGTATGTAGATTTCTATGTTACCTCCTGTAGCCTAAACTCCTCGACCGATTTTGAAGTGCAAGGTGTCGATTGGTTCGTCTTAAATATCGTGTAATTTTATAGTTAAAAATCCAACATGGCGCCTGCAAAATACAAAATATGCTGCCGGGTTTTTTGGTTTTAAATTGTATTACGGTAAAAAATCTCATCCAGTATACAATATAATCGAAAAGGAACCAGCCTACTGTATTTAAAGCTAAATATCTTCTTAACGGCTTAACCGTTCCTCATCGAATATACACTGTGGGCTTTCCCACAGTGCTTCTTTAAGCAAAAGCCGCATTTGTGTAAAAACAATCTTAAGGGTGGTTCAGAAAGGCGTTACCTCATCGCTGGTAGGGTCGAGCGACTGCTTGTAGCGCGCGCGCGGCTGCCAGCGCTCGTACTGCGCCTGCAGAGCGTGCCCGATGGTCTCCAGCGCCTTGTTCGGCGACAGGGAGTTCGGATCTGAGGCACAGCAGAATCATTTGTCAACTTGACGACTAGGTATCACATTATATGGACAAATCTTCATGGACAACCTTAACCCTTAATTTTGTAAACTTGAAACAAATCCAATTTCAATGACTTAGTAAATATGGAGTAGTCGTGATTTCATTGATTAAACACAATGTTATTTTTTGCATGTCTGGACTGTGTAATATTTGTACCTGATTGTTTGTGTCATCAGATGGGTTTAAATAAATTTTTCTTTCTTTCTTAATATCTATTTACCTGTACATTAGACAATATAACCATGCTAGTAATGCTTCCAAAATTATTATCCTATTATTAGGAGCCCACACATCATTCTCATTATATTCTGATGTTAAAAAAAATATTCAATGAAGTGCCAGGCTCTAGGTGTGGCAGGTGTAGGCTGATGATAATTTGCTTTATAATTGGATACGCGTTACGACATAATACAATTAATAGATAAGTTAAGTAATATTAAATGTCGTCATTGAAAAAAAAAATCTGACTGATTATGATTAGTCATTACTAAAGCTCCTTGATTGTGTACTTATAAATTTAAAAACGAAATTGGTCACGAAAAATATCATCATCATTCTCAGTTCACATCCAACCACAGCTGCATAAAGGCCTCTTCTCTAGAAAAAAAAATACTAAACATAATTTTTTACACAAAACACTTTCACAAGTTATCTGTGTGGGATAGAACAAAATAAACAATGCAACAATTGGAGCTCATGAATCACCTCAAAGCTTGGGATGAGTCATCACATGGTCTAAACTGGGACAACCCAAATAATGACTAATCTATTGCATTGGTACACTACTAATGATGTTATGATATGAATAACAAAATCTTCTTAATAGAATTTATACATTGCTAAGTAGAGTAAAAAGAAATTGAATAGATTCATCTCATATAATCAATATAATGTGTTTTTATATTTACATTAGTTATGTAAAGTCCACTGCTGGAGTTATAAAAGAGCGTATTTTGTTCGAATTAAATAAACTGCATTAGATTTCATAACTTTCTGGACATACCAATCCAGCACTCGAGACGGGCACACGGCTGCGTCTTCACCACATCGGGCGGGTCCACACCAACATTCAGGCACAGCACTAGCGCCACACAGTGAGTCTTGTACTGGGAAAATATAAATAAGAACAATTATTTAAGTTATTATACTTATTTTATACTTATTTATACTTATTTTTCCAACAAGGATAGATTATATCGGATGATAGTCTAGTACCTACGTACCAACTAGACTATCCATCCGATACAGTGAACATTTGACAATGAGCAAGCACTAACTACTATGAAAATTCCTTTCTCATTTGAGTCAGTAGTCTATTTAATAAACTATATAAGGAAAACAGAACTTTGGATCTATTGAACACAAAACGCGCAGTGACAGAACAATATATTTACAACTACCTTCTTTCATCCGACCTCGAGTATAGAAAGAACCTGTTTATTACGAGTAGGATACCTAGGAACCATATCCAAAAGTTTATTTCTAGGTTATTATTTGTTAACATTGTACAGAGTAAAGTACCTTTTAATGGCTTTGTTAAACTTATCATATCATCTACCTATACACCTTTTATGATAAGAATAAAATAAGTAAATAGATTATGTAATGAAAATACCTTTACTTTTTAAAGATACAATGGTATCGATTCTGCAGTGGCCTCTAAAATTTAAATTTAGAATGCTCTAAACTGATTTCCTATTCTACATAACATTAAAAAATTTTGACGTTTCTAAAATTTTAAGTTTACACTAATCAATTCAATTTGGGTTTTAGAGATCAAAACCTACTCCAGAAAGCCATCTAAGTCATATTATTAGCGAAATTTAGTCGCCATCTAAAAACATCACATTTAAAATTAGAGATAACATTTGGGCCTACAGCACAAAAAGTGTGAACTTTCTATAAAATTCTTTTGTAGGGGTACAAAAGATTTTCCTAATATGTTTTATTTTGAATTTAAGGCCACAGTGAATAATAATGCATGCAATTTTTTTTAATTTAATTTTTTAAGGCGAGAGTTAATTCTAGTAACTCTTAAGTATCGATCGTTTCAAACTATTATTCTTTGATTGTAATATAAAACAAGTTAGTTCACTTCACTTTTTTAATTAATGGCAACTACTACTTTGTAGTAATTCTGCCGAAAACTGGTGTTTGAAGAGGCAAGAGTTTGAGCTAAGAGCCGGTATTTCCAGTCACATTGCGTATCTAGAACAAACGAAACAACACAAAGACGATCACAATTTTGTTAGTAGGTCATAATTTTATATTGTTAATTGAAATAAACTTAGATAAGGTGGGAATAATACATGCATGTGTAACGAAGGATTAAAATGTTATAGGGCGAGGGAATTCAATGGGGGAAAGGACATCATACAAAGAGAATCTGCTTTTAGGACAATTAAAAAGCCCTCAGAACAAAATCTGCTCATAGTCACCGACTGATCACAGGATAAGGCCAACAAAAAAAAAACAGGACAATTAAAAAATATATGATTTGGGGTACCGTCATCTAAACCACATTCGCAGATGGAATTGTCCCTGACCCTAGTTTGTGGAGATGGACCTGTGTGCAGGAGTGGCCAACAAGTTAGTTGTCGAACGTGAAGAATTATTTTATAGAAGAGATCTTTTTTAAAAGAATGTTACCATTTTGCCAGTATCGATAAAGAAAAGTAATTAACCAAAGCTATTAGGCAAATTGGGAGTCAAAAACGAAAGCCAACTTAAATTATAAAATACGGTAAAGGAATTCCATATATGAAATCATTGATTAACAAACATTTAAAAAACCTGTTCTGAAGAAAAATATATGATTTTGACTGTGACAATACAGTAATCAATTCAATTTAGGCGTCCAAATAATAAGATAATGTCAAAACCATCTCTAAATTTAGCGATAGGTATATTTCATATTTTAGGAAAAGATTTAAAATTACAGTATTATAGTAACTACTAACATGTCAGTCAAACAAATGTTACTTAGGTAATTTACAGTAAATTTAAAATAAGTTTGCTGATTAATTATGTGTGATGCGAGCAGTGCAGGACCCATCGTTGTGGATATCTTCAGACAAGGCTTTGTCTAACAGTGGACGTCTTTCGGCTGATATGATAGGCCCGCGGACGGATGGAGCGCTGGTATTCTGTTGGGACCAGTTTGGAACTAGTGAGCGGTATGATTATGCCTAAACTAGGTAAGTGTTTTACCTGTATAGTAGGCATCAGATTTGAATGCATACAAACATAAAAAATAAGTGGTTGTACTCAAACAAAACCAAATAAATAATAAAACAAAGTATGTAGTAACAGAGCTATAAATTTTGTTACCTACAGTTACAATATACTAGCATTTTGTAAAAATATTATTTAAAGATTAGCTGTCAAATACAAGAAAATTTTCTGTATAAGTCTTATTTTTCAACCAATTTTCTATATAGAAAAATAAATCATCAGTCTATATTGAAAAATAAATAATATCTTAGTGTGCTATGTTCTCTTAAATATTTTTTGTTTGATCCTTTTTGATTTAGGTTTGCAGTTTACTGTGACCAACAGTTTAGCACAAAATTCTTATTGGTCAATCTCATTCATTCTGCCCACAACCAGACACTTAGAAGTAATCTTCGATGACACTGCAGACCACCGTATTAGTATTTAGAAATACGTTTTATTCTCACATCTAAAGCGTTATTGTGCTCCTAAATGAATTGAATGTCATTCGCGTTTGATTATAGTTCGAAAGTGACGAATGCGACGCAGTCGGTCCATGTGCGTTTGTTTTCATCGTGCGCTATGTCTGCCCTCGCATACGCAGTTACATATTATTATTCCGCCAAAACCATTTCTACCATTTCAAGCTCACCTTCTCCTTCACTCTCCACGAGTGCTCCACACGCTCGGTGCCCTTGATGGCCTCCAGATGCCAGGGTTTATCGAAACTCAGGGGCAAATCCCAATCGTCTACGTCCGACGATTCACTATCATCTTGTCCACTATTCTTCTCCTCATCTTTGACCGCAAGATAAGGAGGCATATCTGTCATTTTCACACAACACTTTGTCACAATAAAGCCAATTTCCAGAGCTTAACGCACGCGTATATTAGAGAAAAACATTTTCAAAACCTCACAAAATCATGTGCGCGTCCATTTTTCAACACCACATGGGGGAAACTTTTTTTTAAGCATTTAAAGTTTGTGACCTCTTGGCGATGTAAAGGGCACTGACTCCAAAAAGCCAAGAATCCGAAGGATGGACAAAAAAAATATTGGGCCTCATGACCGGAATTCAATGAGACACTACTCATAACTTTGCCAATTGACTCGAAAAGAAGAAGTGGAATAACAACGTTCGCCTACATTTTCTTGGAATTTGTAGGTATATTTTAATCTATCTTAGTAATCAGCAAATATAGTGTTTAGGTTGCATACAAAGTGAAGGGAAGTGTAAAGAAGGTGTGTGACTGAGCTGAGCTTTGTAAAAACCACCAAATATTCCGTAAGGCGCTGCACATTATTGAACAATGAAAAGAAGACAATGCAATGGTTCAGGCTTTCGATTGTGTTTATTATTTCGGTTTTTATAAAAGAGGCTGTATTGACTTAATACTTTGCTTGTCCAAAAGAACATAACAGCGAAAAAAGCAGGTACTCATTTTGTTTTGTTTTTGTAAATAGTAGGCATAGAGGATTGGCGCGGGAAATTGAAGTGGATAGGCGGTCTTTTCAATTTTTTCCAATTTTCACTTTTTAATCTCTTTATAAATTGTGTACATACATTGTAAATAGTAATAAAAAATACATTGCATAAGTAGTGTAAGATAAAATCAAGAAAAATGCCCAGTAAGGGCAAAACAAAAAAAAGAAAAAAAGATGGAACCGGAGTGTGCGAAATTGACGATGATAACAGGAGCAGCCATTCCTCTACAGAATCTTCCGAAGTGGACCACGTTCCCAATGTCGAAAAACCGAAAGATACGTATGCTCCATATTTCGTTACCGATTATACTCGACGATACCCAGAAGACTCTCCTGGAACAGAATTTGTGGTATTTGTAGAGTCGTCAAACATCCAAAACCCCCTAGGTTCACGGGATTTACTAGGAATTTCAAGTTGTTTAAAACGATTCAATAAGGGCATTAAGTATTTAAGAAATATGAACAAATTCAAAATCGGTATTTATTTTGAAAAACCTGGCTTCGCCAATGCCTTCCTTAATAATAAAACATTTTTGAAAGACTATCAGTTCAACGCCAGCATTCCCGCCGCCTCCACAGAAGCAACGGGAATCATCAGAAATGTACCTACGAAATTGTCAAATAGGAAAATTTTTACAATGATGTCGAGCCAAAAAAAAATAATTTGCATAAAAAGATTTTTACGAAAATCAGTAGATGAACTTGGTAAAGCAATGCGACAACCAACCCAGACTGTTGCCATCACTTTTGCAGCTTCTATACTCCCGGACTATGTGGACCTCGATGGCTGGCGGCATGACGTTTCAGTATATGTGCCTCCGGTCAAACAATGTTTCCAATGCCTCAGGTACGGTCATATGGCAAAGTTCTGCAAAAACTCTGTAAGATGCTCCATCTGCAAGGAACAACATAGTTACAAAGAATGTCTTATACCTGCCGATAAGGCTAAATGTATTCACTGCGATGGCAATCATATTAGTATATCTTCCGAATGTCCAGTTAAAAAAAAGAAAATTAGCGAAAATCAAATGAAATATAAAAAGACTTCATTTTCTGATATTTTTAATGACAAAAACTTCCCTCAATTGGGAGAGAAACCAAAAAAACCCATGGATCTAATAACACTTTTAAAAAACGACAACAAGTCCCTAACAATACTAGTTGAATCTATTGTTCAATTAATGACTCTTCACAAAAATAATGAAACAACAATAAGCTCAACAAATGTTTTTGAAACAGTTAATGAAATATTTAGTAAAAAAAATAAACCTCAAAATTCAATCTAAATTCTTTAAATATAGTTCAGTGGAATGCTCAAAGTCTGATGAGCAATCGACATATATTTACCCAGTTCTTATATGAACATTATATTCATATAGCAATAATAAGTGAAACCTGGCTGAAACCTCATCAGACTCTCAAAATAAAAAATTATAACATAGAACGTAATGATTGTGGTAATGATCATAATGGTGTTGCCCTAATTATACATAATAGCATTACATATAATAGGTTATCCACTCAGTATGATAATTCTTTACAAAACATAGCAATCAATATCAACATTGGTCATTTCTCTCTCTCAATAGTTAGCATTTATTGTCCTAAAAATAGTAACCCCACATTTAAAATTCAGAATTACATACAGCTTATTAACAACTTACCAAAACCAGCTCTGGTTGCTGGGGATTTTAATGCACACCATACGTTCTGGGGCTGTAACTCTACTGATATCCGTGGTAAGGACATTCTCAATTCTCTAGATGTGTGTAACTTGGTTCTCTTAAATGATGGCCAGGTTACCACCACTGGAACAGATATATGGAGAGCTAATGGTTTGGATTTAACTATGGTCACTGCTTCTCTAGCTCTTAACTGCAACTGGTGGGTCCATGATGACCCATTGGGTAGTTATCACCTGCCAACATTAACAAGTATGGTAATAAACAATTCAACGTATAGTAGCGCCAATATAGATGTTCCACAGGATAATTCAATTGGGGAACACCCTAACTTACGATTAGTGAACTGGGATCTATTCACAACTTTGGTAAATCTTAATTTAGATAATTTTGTTGTAAACGAAGACAATCCCCTTCAATCTTACTATTCTTTTTGCAAGGTAATATCTGGAACCACAGAACAGGCCTTATTCAAAAAAATAAATAAAGCAGCCACCAAAATTTCCATAATCAAACCACCAAGGCACCCATCAGTTCCTTGGTGGAATGAAAGATGCGCCACAGCTGTTAAACATAGTAAAGATGCTTATTTAAAATTCAAACAAGATCCTAGCATGGAGAACTACATTAATTTTAAACATGTACAAGCAAAAAAAAAGTTAATTATTAAAGAAGAAAAAGGTAACAGTTGGAAAGAATTCTGTTCTAATTTAAATAGAATGTCACATGTTTCTAAAATATGGAATACCATTCGCAAATTCAACAAAACTTTTCTTACTCCCAATAATGATCCAGATACATCTTGGGCTAATGAATTCTTGAGAAAGTACACCCCCGATTTTGTTAATCCTTCAATTCAAATTAAAACCAGGTTTCCTAGTAATAGTAACTCTTCCTACATCATTAGCCCATTTACCTATGGTGAATTAAATGCTGCTTTGAAGTCAAGAAAGGACACTGCTTGTGGTTTAGACTGGATATCATATAAAATGATCAGAAAACTGAATCCAGCCAATTTATCAAAATTCTTAAATGTATTAAATCTGTTATGGAATCAGTCTATAATTCCTAAGGAATGGAAAATGGATTGTTTAGTACCAATACTGAAACCAGATAAAAAAAAAAATTTAGCTGATTCTTACCGTCCCATTGCATTGACATCATGCATAGGCAAAATTTTCGAACAACTGATTAAACAACGCTTGGAGTTCTTCGTGGAAAGTAATAAAATACTTCCCGATAATCAGTTTGGCTTCAGACGTGGTCATTCAGCTCGCGAAAGTCTTGGACACCTATTCCATGATATTCACGAATCCATTAAAAGTAAGAAGCATCTTATATGCGTCTTTTTGGATGTAGTTGGTGCCTTCAATAATATTAACCTCAGCATTCTTTCTGATACTCTCATTTCCCTGGGTTTGCCTGAAAAGTTAGTAACATGGATCTATGAATTTTTGAATTGTAGACAAGTTTATGTTAAATTAAAAAACAATATATATGGCCCTAGGCTATCGCACAAGGGAGTGTGTCAAGGAGGAATTTTGAGTCCTTTGTTATACATAGTTTATATACACAGGTTAAATGAAATTTTAGGATCAGAAGTAAACAATCTTCAATTCGCCGATGATCTAGCTATATATTGCTATGGCAATAACATTAAGATTACACAAGACAAAATTAATCTTGCTTTATCAAAGTTGTTCGCATATTTTTCTTTTCTTAACTTAGAAGTCAGTGGGAGCAAAAGTAAAGTAGTAGTTTTTACCAAATCCAAAGTACCTGGCACTATACACTTAGCATACAATAGTCAGACACTTCCTGTAGAATCAAGTGCTAGATTCCTAGGAGTTTTATTCCAAAATAATTTAACTTGGGGAAAATATGTTGATTGTTTAACACAGAGAGCTCTAAAATCTACTAATATTTTGAGGTCAATTGTAAGTACCCAATGGGGTGCTGATCCAAAAATATTAATAATGCTATATAAAGCTTTAGTGAGGAGTCATTTTGAATATGCTTATTTTTGCTATGCTTCAAATTCCAAACTACTGGAAAAACTTGAGAAGATCCAAAATAAAAACTTACGTTTAATTTTGGGTGCAATGATGTCTTCTCCCATTAATTCAATGCAGATTGAATGTAATCTGCCTCCTCTATTCATTAGGTTTGAA
The DNA here is from genome assembly GCA_949316235.1 of Oegoconia quadripuncta. Lineage (NCBI taxonomy): Eukaryota > Metazoa > Arthropoda > Insecta > Lepidoptera > Autostichidae > Oegoconia > Oegoconia quadripuncta. The sequence goes on from OX438749.1 coordinate 23,030,852, forward strand.
TTTTTAAAGTTTAAATTTATAGTTAAACTTTTATCCTTCACCAATAATCCATTACTACAGAAGTTGTCCAAATCTTCTAATAATTTTCTTGTTAGTAATATTTCTGAAATTTTAAAATATAAGGACACACATAATATTTTTACAAGTTCAGTTTTGCCATGTTATACTGGTAATTATGACAGCAAATTTAATGAAATAAGAGTAATAATTGATGAGACACTGAGTAAAAATAAATACGAAGTATATGAAAAGTTGTCTTACTGGAAAGATTATAGACCTTTGTACACTGACGGAGCAAAGACCGAAAGAAGTGTTTCGATGGCAATTTATGATTCTACGGTACGTCTGGGTTATGGTTTCAAGCTGCCAAAACATGCAAGCATTTACACTGCAGAAGCAAATGCTATCCTAATGGCTTTAGAGTTCATTGAACTGTCTGAAAGAAACAAATGGATAATTATTACAGATAGTATGAGTGTTCTGCTGGCTCTAAAAAACCCAACATATAATGCTGGCACTAATTATATAATACATAAGATAAGAGAAAAATACTTGGCATTGGCTAGAGAAGAAAAAGACGTTATTTTGTTTTGGACTCCGTCACATGTTGGTGTTGTTGGCAATGAAAATGTCGATAAGCTTGCCAAGTGCATAACCTATTCTCCCGATAGTACTCCGATTAAAAATATCAACTTGCCCGAATCTGACTCCCTTGTTGAAATTAAAAGAAAGACAAAGCAAATATGGACACATCATTGGGAACAAACACTATTGATAAAAGGAAGTTGGTACAGAGAGGTAAATCAAGATATTGGCTCGCCCTGGTTTAACAAAGGAAAATATTATAACAGAAAATTCTATTCTACCCTAAGCCGATTGAGAATAGGACATGGAAGATTTAATTCTCATCTATTCAGAATGGATATGACGTCTTCACCTGATTGCAACTATTGTAACTCACACCAACCACAAACATTAGATCATATCTTTTTTGATTGTACCAATTTTGCTCTTCAACGAATCATAATGATTGATAGCCTTATCCGTATTTATAAAGATGCCCAGCTAGTCCCGCGCGCACTGAAGGATCTATTGAAGAATACAGAAACTTTTCATACTTTATTCGTCTACATTAAATCAACGATCGATATACTATAAAACACGGAAGAGAAAATCAATGAAAAAAAATGGACATATCAAATAAATAAAGACTTGGCTTTGGCCTCTCTGAAAAGGAAAAAACTACTGACATGGCTTTGGCCCAAAAATTAACTAATTATTATAACAGACTTGGCTTCGGCCTTTTTTTTTTAAAAAAAAAAATATATTATATGACAGAAAAAAGGAAAAAGACTTGGCTGTATGGTCTATGACCCTTGCCTTTTCCAATTAATGGAAAGAAGAGAACCAAAAAAAAAAAAAAAGTAGGCATAGAGTAATATAAAATATAACATACGGGAAAATAGTAGGTATCGTCACAAGTAGGTACTTTGTATTCTGTCGTACAACATATGAAAATGATGATAAGATAACTGTAAGAGCAAGTAAGATAAGTAAAACGTTGGTTGAGGTTCAATAAGACTGATCAGTTGACTGACAAAAAATTAACAATGTTGGTGTCAAGGGCAAATAACTTTAGATTTGTGACGAACACTCGTAATTTACGTTTGTTGTCGACGCACACTGAGTATCAGACGGAGAATGTCGGTCCAGTGGTGTTCCACAAGCTGACGGGTCCAGACCGGGGCATCGCCGTGTACGGCCTCAACAGCCCCAAGGACAAAAACGCACTCGGATTCGAGCTGGTGCAGGCCATGCGTGAGGTTAACCAGCTGATCCGTGAAGATACCAGGATTTCAGTGGTGGTGCTACACAGCTTAGTACCGGGCATATTCTGCGCCGGTAAATATTATCCAACGGCTAATAGACAAAGGGTACACTGGGACTCTAACTTTTGTTTAATGATAACTTTTATTGCATAACATTCATTTAGTAAACATTAGAATCGTCATTTATTAGTTTATTTTATGTAACATTACTGTGAAGTCCTATTACATTTTTAAAATGTTTAAATTTCAGGTGCAAACTTAAAGGAACGTTTCAAAATGTCTGATGATGAGGTAGCTAAATTTGTAAGAGGATTAAGAGGAACATTTATTGAGGTGGAAGACTTGCCAATGCCCACTATAGCAGCTATAGAGGGTGCCGCAGTGGGTGGGGGCTTAGAGCTGGCTCTTGCCTGTGACATCAGAGTGGCAGCAGAGACTGCCAAGCTCGGCCTTGTAGAGACTGGCCGTGGGTTGATACCGGGTGCAGGGGGCACCCAGAGGCTGCCCCGAGTGATTCATCCTAATATTGCAAAGGAACTTATATTCACTTCAAGAGTAATTAATGGCCAAGAAGCTAAAGGCCTGGGTTGGTACTTGGTTTAATATTTTCATTTGAATTTAAACTATAATTTTTTAATTCAAATACATCTCATGCATAATGAATGATTAAATAAATATATTCTAACTTGCAGGCATTGTGAATCACGTGGTGTCACAGAACAATATTAAAAATGCTGCATTTGAGAAAGCTCTCAGTTTGGCAAGGGAAATAATACCCAATGCCCCCATAGCTTTGCGATGCGCTAAACAAGCCATCAATGAGGGCATCCAACTCAGCATCAAAGATGGATATGAAGTGGAGCAGAAATGCTATGAGTTCAACATTCCCACAAAAGACAGGAAGGAAGGGATGATATCGTTTATAGAAAAGAGAAAACCGGTTTATGAGGGTCACTAAAACTTTATTAGGATAAGGAATTATAAGGAAAATAATTTTATTGTTACAAGTACAGTTGTTATGAATTTAAGTAATGTTATTACATGGTCTAACAAGAATCTATACTGAATTTATTGAATCATAATTATTAGATGATATTTTTTTAACATTTTATCATTATTACATTAAACAGTCTCGATTTAACAATGTTATATTTTATCAAGAAGCTTATCTAACAGTCCCATGACTAATGCCTCTGAATAATTTTGAAATAAATAAAACAGGTGGGTTGTGCAAAAATGGTTTGTATTACATCATAAAATATATTTGTTATTTACCTAACTAAAGGGTAACACACTCTGGCAACAAATGTATTTGATGTACATTACAATAATAATGATAAAACAAATGTTACACAATATTGAGACTCTGTTGCACCTGATGCTTGGTGTCGTCTGGAGATGCAACTTTATGACCAATAGTTCTTTCATCATTGTAAATCTCATAGTCATTGCCCCCAGGAACTGCTTTATCTCCAAAGAAGTGGATTTCTTCGTACTTTTCCGAAGCAACATGATTGAGGCAATAAGTTTTGTCCCACCCTGTGGGAAACACATCCACACTAATCTGCCCTCCCAGGGCGAAAGTCAAGGGAATGCTCGCAAACTCTTTCTGCAATGCTTTGACAAACTTTTCCCTGACTTTATGATCTGTATCGTACAGTGCAAACTGATCTCTCTCGGCCTGGCTGCAGGACCGGCCTACTGGACAAAGATTGATCATACTCGACCGGAATTCCACAAAGTTACCTCTTTTAGTTGGTAGCTCTAGCTTCGACATGTAACCAAGTGCAAAATTTATAACTTTCTGCAATGTTTCCTCACCCATAAAACTAAGTATGCTCTCTGTGCTCTTAAGCTCACCATTTTTGTAATAAACTACACCATTCTCACAGAACACATGATCAAACTGATTTGCTATTGACTGGCCATCCATTTGCTCCACAATTTTACTATAATCAGAGCCACTGACTAATCCTATTGTTGCTAGAGGTTTCACTTTATTCAATAAAAATGATTTGAGATCCTCACAAATGACCTGGCGCGGCTTGGTCAGCGTGCCGTCTACGTCAAAGAGGTACAAAACCTTACTTCTGTTTGACATCGCGTTATAATGAAAATAATGTTGTAAACACTGTGCTAGGTTTGAATTTTGGAGGCAAAGTGAAGCCGGTCGATAAGTGGGTCACCGGTGGGGTCTGCGAACTGCCAACACTTCACTTCGACACGTCAATTCATTTAGAAACCTTATCATCGGGCGAATATGGCAAGCGCACCCGGCGCTGTTTGTGTGCTTCTACTGTGTTTACTCGTCACTGAGACGGTGTTATCCAATAAGGCGCGGAATGTGCTTATCTTATTGGGTGAGTAATACTATTACCAAAGACTATTACCCTAGGAATATACTAATTTTCATTGTGTTTTCTCATTCCCACCCCACAAGAGAAGTTTTCGCAATAGGGAGGGATTACTGATTTTTATCGATAATATCCAAAATATCGATATTTTCTATAGTTATAACAGAGTTATAAATCTAATTGTATTTTCACAATATTTCAGCTATTCTTTTTTCTTGCTAATTTTGTTTAGAATAGAATAAATTTAAAGTCAAATTTGTGTTTGTATTTCGTCATAGAATCTTAGAATAAAGTTTTATTTTTTTCCCATATTATTAGCACTTTATACAGTTGAAGTTGATTACGTAACACGTACTCCATAACACAATACTTATTCACACCATGATAAAGTAGGTATTTAAACCTAGCGTTATTCGGTAATATCGGTATTAAGCTATCGATGTCGATTTCAAAATCGTTATTTTATCAAAATCGCTCATCTCTAGTTCACAGGCAATTTATTGGTGCCTCTAATGTTGGAAGGCAAAGGGATCTGCGTCTATACAGTCTAGTCTTCTACAGTCTTCAGTAATCTAAGGACAGAATGCTTTGCGGAAGATTTTGGCGGCATCTTGTAGGAGCCCGAGAGTTTCGTTACGCATTTTAATTTACTCTTTCCTTCAGTTGTACGCCATCACTGACTTTTGTTGTTCAATTTTCTGCGGTTACTAAGCTTCAAACTGCAAAATTTGGTTTTTAAACTGGTTTTTAAAGTTAATGGTGTCGATTCGGATGTACACCAACTAAATTAAACTAAACTAAAAGTACTTTTAAAGTAGTACTGTCTCTTTCTCCCTGGAACAGTACGATGCGACGGCACCACTCCAAAACTGGTTTTAGTTTAGTTGGTGTACATCCGAATCGACACCATTGTTAGAGAAATGTGTTTTTCGATTATAATATGGTTTTTGTCTATTTAGGCCTTGTGCCGAGTTATGTCAAAGCCCTTTCAAGAAATAAAAACAAAAATGCAACATCACTCGCTGAGTTCCCGCCAAAAAGCCTCGATAGGTCTCAATCAATCAACCTCAATCCAGATCCACCCACTGCTGGGTATAGGCCTTCTTTAATTATCGATATTCTATTATTATTTTATTTAATGAAGCTACCAACAGTTTTCAACAGGTAACAACTTATACATAAATATAGCCAATAACAGGTTTCGAAATAATACTTCTTAACGCAATACAAATACACATATCGCACAACAGAAAAGAAAATATAGTTACAAGAGTAGAACTTAACATTTTTTGTAGTTGTACAGCTTACAACCGCACATTTGCGACAGCGCCTTTTTTACTTTAAATAGGTATCTACCTATACTATTATTTATTTTTTAATATCGAATCATTCATCATAGCATACGTACCTACCGCAGCAAGAAACCGTACATATTTTTGTTCCTTCTAACCTGAAGGTACGTACTATATTAATTCTTTGGTTAGAGTTACTTTTGTTTTTCTCGTGTCATAGCGCATCGGTTCACTGGCCTCCCACAAGCGGGTCTCTCTAGATGAATTGAGATGGCTTTAATATACTACGGCAGCAAGAATTACTGTAGTTATTAATTTATTATTACATCAGTTCCGGGATTTTCAGTAAATTCAATATGAATTCTAACGACTTATTAAGATCTTTGGAGTATCAATTTAAGGGGAGTATTGAGCCGCTCGCGTGAATTGGCTGCATTGTGTTGATGGATGGCAAGGAGATAGAGATGTCCTATGTCGAGTCAGTTTGCCCTTGTTAAAAATTTGCGTAAAGCAATGTGCTAAAGATAGAAATACCGTCTAGTCTAGACAGCTTCAGGTGGTCCTTATAGACCCTATCGTCACCGCGTTAATACTCGGTGCTATCGCTTTCTTATTCCTTCTATTCACACCACATAAAAGCCCATTGCTCAGGTGTGTTATGAAGGCTTGATCCAATTGTAAAATGCGTAGATAATATGAAGAGACAAGACACGACCAACGCACACTGCAAAGAAAGCCATACATACAGTTACAATGTATGGGTACCTATTATGTAACTAAAACCACAGAATACATAATAGTGCTAACGTACTAAAACTTTGTAACAGAAGTATTTCTTTCAGCTGATGACGGCGGTTTTGAGTTGGGCGCATATCTGAACAAGATCTGTCAGACTCCGAACATCGATGCTCTCGCGCAGCGCAGCGTTATCTTTAACAATGCTTTCACGTCAGTTAGCAGCTGTTCACCGAGGTAGGTACATATTATGTGCTGCAGATTGTGAAGTTAAAATTAGTAATATTGTCCGTGGAGTCGTCGTGACGTCTTCACGTGTTTAAATGCTATGATTTAGGAATTGTGACAACGACAGCGCAAAAGACGGTCAAGTGCGAGTATGGTTCCCTAAATAACTTTTGAAGGCTCAACTAAATGGCTGGAGGTATCAAGAGTATGCGGTCTCCTACTGCTAGATCATCAATAGGGTGGGTACTTCCCGGTGACTCACTGCTGGGGCGTTAAGCAGTCTGAATTTAGGTTGAATATATTGAAATAATAGTTTTAAAATTATATTTCAATATTGATGATTACGTTACGTTCATATGTAGGATTTTCAAGGGATTATCCTACATGAACTGTTTAATTTGTAACAAAATGGTTATACAATAAAATAGATCATTAAAATTACCATAATTTTAAAGAGAAAAGGAATAAGAGTGACAGATGAAAGATAGGAACGACGAAGTAGAAAGAAAATGAGGTGTAAGTGCGGTGGATTAAAAACATTATTCAGCCCGATCTTGTATGTTGTATGTATGTATCTTCGGTTTCCATCTTGTTTCGGTAGGTGGCGTCGTCAACGCTCACATAATAGGTTTTGTATACTCTTTGCACATAATATCGGTTTGGCACGAAGCGAAGGGAGAGGCCTTTTGGCCCAAGTGAAAGAATAAATGGAAAAATCGTTAATTTTAAATCCCTGTGCATATTTTACGTGACAATCTCGTATAAGAGTTTCTCCGATGGCAATGTTTGATTGCATCATATAATCACAGGATAACTATGTACTAACGTAAAATAAGATTCATGAGTTTGTTTGTATTAAATATGTACCCACATTATCTGATTATGCATAAGAATTAATGACGTTCCCTGATTCCCTTATTTAGCCGCGCGTCACTGCTCACGGGCACGCCAAGCCACCTAAATGGCATGTATGGGCTGCACCAGGGTGTTCACCACTTCAACTCCTTCGACAACATTACCAGCCTGCCCAACCTGCTGCGGGAACACGGCATCATGACCGGTACAGAAACAATATCACAATTAATAATGAAATATAAAAACCTTTTTGTAAATCAAATCCTGTTTTTAAAAGAGCAACCCCTCGAGTTTCTTGCTTTTTCTTCTCAGGCGAAAATAGAATTTTGAACAAGCAGTAGCTTAAAAAAACCTACAAAATAAAGTATTTTTGACTTTGACTGTGTAACACGCGGTTGCACGGCGGCCGTAAACACTTCCAGTGGGTTTGACTGCATTTACATTTCCGGTAGCATCGCGTGGCCAGCTTCACACTGGTAGTGTTACAGTCGTCGTGCTATGCCGTCTCGTGTTATTGCAATTTACGTCTTAGCAGGTAATCAGAGGCCCAAACATGACTCTACTTTTCGTTTTGCGTATGGTGGAGACTGCTTAGTTCAATCTACGTTAAGGGGCGCTGTTATGACAACTCACGGAAATTTCGCCATTACATTATAGTACTCGTGCTAGAATTCACATTAGGTCGGTGTTCACGTGTTAGCGAGATTGATCTGCAAAATTCCGTCCGTTTTATAGTAAAACCTGTGTTGTTTATCTAATTTGTGTTGTGTTGTCCCTGGTAACTGGGTAAGTGTCTAACATAATTAAATAGGGCCTCCAACATGTCGGAGGCAGAGCCTCCTCCTAAACCGCCCGATCCTTCCCGGACCATCTTCGACTCTCAAAATGCACGTTTCTTAAAAGGAAAAAGAAATCTGAATGGGTTCAATTCTGCTAAAACCTGTCTCCTCGGACACCATCGGTTATCCTTTGGACGTCAATCAGAAGATTCCGTGGTTCATATTCAGACCCCAATATTACTTCCAATGATTACTCTAACTGGATCGGAGATTTCATCAACAACCTAGCCCCTTGTTCTGCCCCCAATATAGATTCCCTTCCTACTACATACCGTATTTTCTTCTTTAAGCAGGTTAGATGAATCCTTCTCTAATAGCGGAGTTACAGTTGGTCCTTAAACAATTGAAGGATTCCGCACCTGGTGTAGATGGTATTCCTTACTCATTCCTAGTGAAAGCCGGTCCAACTGTTAGGTCAACCTATCTTGCCGCTTTATTAACGCCTTCTTTGATATGGGAGATGCCCCTGAATCATGGAAAAATCAAATTATGATTCCCATACTCAAGCCTGGTAAAAATCCTTCCTTGGCCTCATCGTACAGACCAATAACCCTATCATCAGCCCTAGGCAAGATTATGGAACATTTAATAAAGAACCGACTTGATTGGTACGTTGAGAGCGAGGGTCTCTTGTCCAGCAGCCAATTTGATTTCCGCAAAGGCACTATGAATAGCTTGAGCACCCTGACCACTGACATTAGAATTGCCTTCTCGAAAAACGAGTGCCTTATTGGAGCCTTCTTGGATATTGCAGCAGTATATGACAGTGTACTGCTCCACTGTTCAGGCAGAAAATGTTAAATCTGAGTATCCCTGCGAAGCTAACTTATTTCATATGCAATTTATTTATAAATAGAACAGTCCAAGTTAGAATACAAGGAACTTCCCAATCCCCTAGGCGACTTTTAGGTTGGTTTACCCTGAGATGTGGGAACCAGGAAGAGAATAAAGACAAGTTCACAAGTCAGGTGCAACGCGTATAATCACGTTCTCATTGAATGTGCGACTGTTTATATATATTAATGCTTACATTAAGATGGGTAGAGGTGCGTCATACACCACACCTCCCCCGTTTTTTTGACAAAAAAAAATAAGGAAATGTTTTTTTTTTTATATATAATAACAAGTAATTCAATTAAGAGAACTTTTAAACTAAATAAAGTTTAATCTAATTAAAACAAAGTTATTGTTTCAAACTAAAATAACCACGCTCAAGCGAATTAATGAATATGAATAACACCACTGTAATTTGTAAAAATAGAAAAATAAGCTTTTGTAAAGTTTTTGAATAAACCAGAGAGAAATATTTGAATAATAGAATAATATTAAAGTTAAAGTTGGCAATAATTCAATAGGTTGATACATCCTGAATGTAATAGTGATCTGTAGTTTTTTTTTGTGTACCTACTCGTGTACCATAACTCATATAATTATAAAACACACTAGAAATATATCTAATAAAACAATTGTCTTTTTCTTACGATTGCCATGATTGCATTAATAAAGTTATTAATATTTTTTGGTCCACAAAAAAAATATATTTTCTGAAATATAGATTTTCTACTCTACAAATTAAATTAGAAGTAGTATTCCAAAACAACGAAGCTACTACAAATAGTGTATCCGAGAAAAAAAAAATTACGATAACACTAACAGCAATAACGGTTATTAAAATCAAAAATAAATGTTCGTAAATAAAACAAGAAAAAGAAAATTAACTTAAATGAATACAATATAACATAATAAATTCTAATACAATAAACGTTACACATCTCTATCAGTGGCATGCCCTCCATACAGGCGGAATGGCACTGCCTACTCCAAAAAATTGTCTTACAAGTATCACAATATGAACAAGTTATCAAGACTGTACCATCCATGACATCAAAATTTAATACAGAGTTCACATTTTTGAAAGGGTTCCTTGAAATGCATTCAAGACAACTGATTCATACTGATGTGAACAGAAATATTCTAAACGAAGTTGCGAAGTTTATATATTTAATAGTAAATATAATTCTGCCTACCCTGGGACAAAACGTTGTGCACGCCACTGATCTCTATAGAGAGATATTTAATCATTATAGAATTATTTCTATAACTGCATAAACATTTCAAAATCTTGTTTATTTTATATATATATTATAAGATATATCAATGTATGTATCTCTATAGAATTGCGAATTTATTAATCACTGTTTAAAACTTCCATTTACCTATATATCTTTCTAATAAATCATAACCCTGAGGTTTATTTCATATACAATAAAACACAAATACAGTTTTTATTTAGGCTGATAATATGATAATATTTGCATCTATACGCAATGTTGACAATATAATACTTATTAACTGATATTTATATTTTAAACTTTGAATTCATTTTAAAATATTGCATTTTTTTTTGATCATCATTATCTTAAAAGGCAAGAAAAAAAATCTGTCGAATAACGAATATGTTTACAGATTCAGGTATAACTTAACAACTTAAAAAATGTATAGTTCAATGTTCCGTGCTCTACAGAGTTAAACATTACACCTTAATAATATCGTCATTTCTATATTCATACATCTTCTTTCTATGTTTAAGTAAGTACTTATATCTTTTTCTCTTACCTCAAAATAGTAAAATTGAATTCATTCTTAATTCCATTCCATAACATACGACCTTTACCATACTTTTATAATATCTCTTCAACTGCGTACCGGTACACTTATATCAGTTTCATATATCATTTGGGCCGGCCGGTCCCGATACTTATTATAGGTACATTTCATAATGAGTCGACTCTTATTATAATTAAAATATTAATACACATAGACATCTGCGTGTCTAGTGCGGGGTTGTGCGCATACCCTATATTAATATGAGGCCATCAGTTTTAAGACACATAAGTCTCCAACTGTTCTCACAGAGAAACGTAGTTTACACCATGATCGAACGAAGGATGTGGCTCCCATTGTACCTTTACTTTTGTGTACCGTGTACATTGCGCTCACGCATCAAATGTCATTCTTACCGTTCATACAAATTTCCCTACTATGCACACATATCCAAATCCTTTGATCTATAAGAGTTCTGAACCACAACTGGGTGATCAGACCAGTAGTGCGTTGTATCAAAGTATTCCCGATATCCATTAAATAACTTAACACGTCGCAATCCTTACTTTCTTAAAAAAATATCATTCTCAAATCCAATATACTTATTACTACCAGAATCCTCATCAAGAGTGATCATGTTTCATGAGAAAAATACCTAATTACATCTCAATGGTGTAAAAAGATTTTTAATAAATTTCTCATAACGTAGGTACCTACTATCTATGAACCATATCTATATACCTCTTATTATCTTCAATTTCTTTCCATTCCGTTTCGTAATACTTTTATGTGACTATATCTCTATTAATATACTTCTCCATCGTACAATGCTTTACTAATACTTACTCTCCGAACCGATAAACTAATACATTTTTAAGTCAAGTAGGTTAGCCATTTAGAGTACATAAATAGGCTAGGTTACCCATGGGTAACTATCATGATAGTTACCTATATTATTTTACGTGAAAAATTGTATGTAGTTATTTCAAACAAATAAGTGGACAGTTCTGTCCTATTATAATAATTAATATTCAGTACCTATCTTTATGTTATATAAATTTCTGTCATGACCATCTTTATCGACTTAGAGGGCACCTTGGCATCCCTGGTGGGGATTTGCAGTTACTATTAGTATATCATTAAGTTGACAAAGTGAAAATAACAAAATGGGACATCAACTTTCGAAGATTTACTATAGGTAACTGAAACTATGTTTCACTTTATATTTTTTTTTTTAGACACTTTTATTAAAAGAAATAGTAAAATGTTCTCTAGTTGAAATTCGTTTTATCGCGTGAATCATCTTGATTGAAAACATAAGGGCTCAAAATCACCAGAATAGTAAAGTTTTCAAAGGTGCGGTAACATCATCGACTTCGCGGGGCACATCTAGTGACAATTGTTCGTAGGTATTCAGTGTAGGTATAAAATTATCCTATGTATGATAGAGCAAGTAGCTACTTTACATACTTACATGCATCACGTTATTGTCGATGGAATGTAGTTATGACGACGCTGGCAAATGGTGTTGTATTACCTTATCATGGTCGCATCGGACACTGACCTTGTATTCACCTATCTCCCAACCATGTGTTTGGCTGTAATTAAGTAATGATAGTATTTTCTGAAAACTTATGTCATGTTGTTTATGCACATACCTATATAACGATAAATTATATTCATATGTGAAATTCTATTCTTATAAGTATAAGGCGTATAGGTATATGAATTTTATTCTGAAACTTTATTAACCAGAATAAAAGTATAATATTCCTATTGTCGATGTGATGATGATATTTATTGGCATTATTAAGATACTACGAAGAAAGATAATATTGTCAACATGCGCATAGGTTAACGGTTCTTTAAGTATTTAAAATTAACAGTGTATAAAAAAGACTATAAAAAAATCCATAGACACTTCATCCAGCTTAAAATATAAACGACTCTTAAATTAAAATTACATTAATATAAAGTGTACACAAAAAATAAATTGATTGTCCGCGGCAATTTCTTCTTTAGTTTAAAAACTTAGTCATTTTCACTTACACCTTCCGTCACTTTCCATATTGGGCTGCCCAGAGTCAATTTCCATCACTAGTGGGCACTCGGTGTTCCGTGTACCGTGGGCAGAGGCATCGTCCTGCTGCCAACTCAACGTCTCCCGTACTCGAGCTTCGGCGGCGGTGGCGGCCGGCAAAATCTGCTCCAGTGTAGTCTGGATGTGTCATCATGTCTCCCGACACCCATCGCATTATCAACTTCAACCTCCGATGAAGACTTGATCGAACCATTAAACGTAATGGAACATTCTTTTCACTCTTTTAAAATCGTGCAATTATTAACTTTTTTTTTTTTTTTCAAAAAAAATCACAAAACTACATTTTTAGAAATTTAGTGCACAGCACTGCCTATTAAGGCAGCACTGGCAGGGTCGCCATGAGATGTGGGAACCAGGAAGAGAATAAAGACAAGTTCACAAGTCAGGTGCAACGCGTATAATCACGTTCTCATTGAATGTGCGACTGTTTATATATATTAATGCTTACATTAAGATGGGTAGAGGTGCGTCATACACCACAACCCCAAGGCTCTGTGCTTAGCCCCATTTTATACAGTTTATATAACCTATGATTTGGAACAATCAGTTAACTCTTTCTGCAGCATACCTCAGTACGCTGACGATTTGGCTCTGTATATCGCCTCTATCTTTAGAGAATGCTGTTCGGTTTCTTAATCTAGCAATGCCAATTTCGTATTTCGAAGATTCCCAGCCAATCTTCGAAATACGAAATTGGCATTGCTCCCAAGTTCATGGACTTTCACTGTCAGTGGTTAAGAGTAGGGTTGTCATATTCACTAGAAAGAGGTTGGTTCCCGATATAGATACTGTATTATGGAGGCTTAACAATCCCAACTGATAAATACGTTAAATTTCTTGGTGTACTTCTAGACATGAAAATGACGGGGTCACGCCACCTTGACTATGTTATCAAAAAATGTGAACGAAATATTAATGTTCTGCGTTGCCTGTCGTCGGCGTCTGGTGGGGAGCTACTCATACGCCCAGAAGTTAATATACGTGGGACACTCAGAAAATTTTGCGAAACAGAAAAAAATTGTTCTATGGGCAAATATATTTTTATTAAATCTTTTCAAAGTACTCTCCACTAGCATCTATACAAAGTTTCATGCGTCTGAACCAATTGTCGAAACACTTTTTCCAGAGTCCGCCGCAGCCACCTCGTTTACGGCCTGCTCGAACGCTGACAGCGCATCTTCCGGCGATGAAAATTGTATCACTTTGAGCTGATTTTTTATTTTTGGGAATAAAAAGAAGTCACACGGTGCTAGGTCCGGGCTGTAAGGAGGGTGACCTAGGAGTTTGACCGGCGTGCTGTCCAGGAAGTCCCTCGTTTTGAAAGCGGTGTGCGCGGGCGCGTTGTCATGGTGGAGCAGTAGCCCACGGAGCCCTGTGTTTGGTTGCTTGTAGCTCACAACAGAGAAAACTTCTGGCAAGCATTTATTAATATACCATTCGGCGTTGATGCTTCTTTGGTTTTGTTAAGGAATTGACACCAAGTAGCCAGTCAAATTGAAAAAGCTCGCGATCAAAATTTTCCCCCCGCTTCTAGATCGCTTCACTTTGGTGGGCGTTGCTTCGTTTTGAAACACCCAAACTGTCGACTGGCGCTTCGTTTCTGGATCGTATTGATATATCCAGGACTCGTCACCTGTAATGATGTCATAAACACGCCGAGACGAACCTGCTTCAAATTTGTTAAGCATATCACGGCACCATTCCACCCGGGCCTGTTTCTGAGCATCGGTGAGGTTGTGCGGCACCCAGCGTGAATCTATCCTCCTCACGCGAAGATGCACGTGCAGAATCTTGTGAAGGCTTCCCGATCCAATCTGCACAATGTGCTGAATCTCTTGGTATGTTACTCGCCTATTGTCTTGGATTAAATTTTTCACTGCTAACACGTTTTCTTCCGTAACAGCCGTCGAAGGGCGACCACTTCTTTCTTCATCCCCCAAAGTTAGTCGACCGCGCCTAAATTCATTATACCAACGATACACGGTTGCCTTAGAGAAGGGCCTTCATCCATGAATGCCATTTGAAGTCTTTCGTACGATTCTTCTGGTTTCAGGCGGCACTTGAAATCGTATAAAATCATAGCGCGATAATGTTCCCGGTGCAGATCCATTTTTCACTGAGACACGATAATTTAAATTAGCTTGCAAAAAATGTGGAGGGAAAATTTGAAATTGGAATGTGCCTATTTTTACTTATAAATAATTATATTTTTAAAATAGATTTTAACTGGCCAGTCTCTCATTCATAAATACTTTTTTTCGCAAAATTTTCTGAGTGGCCTGGTATAACGCTATCGTCCCTAGTATAATAGTCTATGGAGCCTTCCTCTTAGAACCCTGCAGCAAAATTTCACTCGCCAAGCTGGTCAAAATCCAGTTTAAGTGCCTCCGTATAATTTTAGGCGCCATGAAATCGTCTCGTACTAATGCTCTCCAGATTAATGCTTTAGACGCCGCTTTCTATGCCTAATTGAATGTATTGTATACTTAGGTATTATTGGAAAGAAGCACGTGGGCCCAGCGAGCGTGTACCGGTTCGACTACGAGCAGACGGAGGAAAACAACCACATCAACCAAGTCGGGCGCAACATCACCCACATCAAGCTGTTAGCCCGGGACTTCCTTGCTCAGGCCGATAAGGACGACAAGTGAGTGGCCTTGTGGCCCGAT
This sequence comes from Oegoconia quadripuncta, assembly GCA_949316235.1. Classification (NCBI taxonomy): domain Eukaryota; kingdom Metazoa; phylum Arthropoda; class Insecta; order Lepidoptera; family Autostichidae; genus Oegoconia; species Oegoconia quadripuncta. The sequence continues at coordinate 23,046,358 of OX438749.1, forward strand.
ATAAATTGAAACGGAAAAGGGAGATCCCCTGCCAGGGGCGGATCTTGGCATGGGCTTTAGGCTTCGATCTTTGTGACAACCTTCTGTATGCGTTAAACTAAACTATACTCTACTCTTAAACGTTTAGGTTATTGTGGTAAGATATTATTTATTTTTATTTAGGTTTATTATTGTTATTGTGGAGATGGTTCAGGCTGGACCTCGAGTATGTGAGTACTCGAAGGTTGGATCTCCTTCCACTTTTGTTAACCAGCCTAGGAGAGGACCCGGCCATATTTGGAAAACTATGCCTGCTTAAAATAATGTGTCTATTATTATCGTTTATTGATTTGCAATGATTACTCTCCAGGCCGTTTCTGCTGTACGTAGGCTTCCATGACCCGCACCGATGCGGTCACACAGAGCCACAATTCGGGCCATTTTGCGAGCGGTTCGGTTCCGGTGAGGAGGGAATGGGTCTAATTCCAGATTGGAAGCCCTGGTATTATCAGTGGGACGAGGTGCAGTTGCCTTTCCACATACAGGACACGGAAGCAGCGAGGAGAGATGTAGCTGCACAATATACGACAATGTCTAGACTTGATCAAGGTAGATTATCTTGCACATTAAGTTGTCTCTTATTCGTTTATATTTCGTTTCCCTAATGACATTTCCTGTTTCTACAGGTATCGCGCTAGTTTTGAAAGAACTGGAACTTGCTGGTCATCTCGAAGACACACTGATCATATACACATCAGACAACGGGATTCCATTCGCTTCAGGCCGAACTAACTTCTACGATCCCGGTCTGCGAGAGCCGTTGCTCATATCATCTCCCGAGTCCGGCGCCAGGAGGAACGAAGCTTCGGGTGCCATGGTCAGCCTGTTGGATGTCATGCCCACAGTGCTGGATTGGTTCGGTATACCAAGGGAAGAAGAAGAAAGTAATGATATCTGGGAGACGGATAGGCCGAAAAGTTTGCTTCCAATTTTACAAAGAGGTAGGTAAACGCAAACACGGAGTAAATATAACGTTTATTTTATAATCTTTAGCTATAAAAAGGCACATAACTGCCTGAGTGTTAAGTTGTTTATTTGATTTGTATTAGTAATAATTGAATCGCCAAAAATTGGCAAAACAACCGACTTATATGGGATCAACGAGGTGATAAATCCTATCAAACAAAATACAATCATCAAAATCGGTTACCAAATTGACGAAAATATCGGTGAACATACATAAAATACATGCTGACGAACATGTATAACACATTAACATTAAAAAGAACTACTATTGACTTTTTGGCTTCTTCTCAAAAGAAGACTGTAATTCGCAGACGCATTCGCTATACATTTTCGATTAGCGAAGTAAGGCAATTATCTGGAGTGGTTAGTCCTTGGTGGGGTGACCACTAGTGGTATTTTAACACGTGTTTCCGTGCTTCGGAAGCCACGTTAAATAGACGATCCCAGTTGTTTTCAATTGAAGGCAGACGTCACGCTAAGTCGGTGGCCTACTCGTACAGGAGCGGCTTAAAAACACTGACTATCATGTGGCCACTAGTCTGACACAAGTCCACCGCACCGCACTGGGCCCGCGTGGTGGATCATGGGCCATACCCTCACTCTCCCAGTGAGAGGAGGTGCTCCAACAGTAGGGCCGCGTAAGGTTATTGATGATGATATATTTAATAATGATAAACTGTCTCCTGTAGTCGTCTGTATCATACAAAGAAACGCTACAGGGAAATATAAATAGAGTTTTTTTTATGCATAACGGGTTTGTACTTGACCTCAATCACATCTGATGTTAAGTGAGGATGAGGTCGAAGGTGGAAGCGTACTGACCCGGAAACCCCAACACATTTGGGGGACTGGCTATCTTATCTCTGACAACCGGAACACAACAATGCTGTAAATATTGCTGATTGGCGGCAGATTTAGATAAGATGGTGGTAGCTAGCCAGGCGGACATTTAAAATGCCCTACCACCAACCAAACCGAGTACTTAAACATGTAACCCGCTGGGGATCGAACCCGCGACCTCCGAATCGTAAACCCAATGTTGTTTACATTGAGCCACAGAGGCGGTTGAAAAATAAAGAGATTGTTAAATTTGTATAATAATATCTGGATGTTTGCAGAGCCACCACCTTCGGAGGAGGAAGCTATATTTGCATCTCAGACGCATCACGAGATTACCATGTACTATCCCATGCGAGCAATTCGCACTCGCCGCTACAAACTCATTCATAACATAAACTTCGGGATGCCGTTTCCCATCGATCAGGACCTTTACGTGTCACCTAGTTTCCAGGTAAGGGGAGATTAGACGGAGTAAGTGAGGTGTTTTGTTCCATAGATGTTTGTCTTAGGTCAATATGTAAACGCACCATGTGGTTTGCGACGCAGTAATGAGGCAAGGTAATTGGCGTATTGGCCTGGTATTAGTTATTTACATCACCAGATTGCAACCCATGCAATATGTAGGCATCTACTTTTTTTTTATGCACGACGGGTTCGTTATTGACCTCAATCACACCTGATGTTAAGTGAAGATGAGGTCGAAAGTGGAAGCGTACTGACCTGGAAAACCCAACACATTTGGGGGACTCGCTATCTTATCTCTGACAACCGGAACACAACAATGCTATTAACATTGCTGTTTGGCGGCAGATTTAGATAACGTGGTGGTAGCTAGCCAGGTGGACATTTAAAATGCCCTACCACCAACCAAACCGAGTACTTAAACATGTACCCCGCTGGGGATCGAACCCGCGACCTCCGAATCGTAAACCCAATGTTGTTTACATTGAGCCACGGACGCGGTTAGAACTTATTTCAAAATATTAGATTGGATAAGTTCTGCCCTGGGTGGGAGGGGGTTACCATGTCTTCTAATTTCCATGCAGTTTGCTATTAGACTGAGATGCACTTGTGCCTTTATATACGGGATTATCTCCCATTTCACTTAAAGTGAGCGGCATTTGAATATAAACAAGAGATCGTAGCTCCCTGAATTACATACTTATATGTCGTCACGACCTTTATCCCAAATGACGGGACCTACCTAACTACGTCGAACCACGAGCTTTTCACGACCATTTACTTTGATTTATTGGTACATTTTCTGATTTACAAACTTGGCGTAAAAACATTAACATAATTGTTGTACGTATGTTATGACTAGGATATTCTGAATCGCACACGCAACAAGCAACCGCTGCCCTGGTACAAGACACTTAAGCAGTACTATTACCGACCGGAGTGGGAGTTCTACGACGTTCATGCAGACCCTACAGAGGTCAATAATCTACACGGTAAAGTATCTACTTTGAATAGATTATTTCACTAGCATTAAATCTAACTAATCCCGCTAATGTTATAAATGCGAAAGTTTGGATGTTTGTTTGTTGGTCAATCACGGGGAACCGGATGAACGGATTTGGATGAAATTTGGTATATTGGTAGCACACTCTGGATCAAAATTATTTGTTACTTTTTATCACGATAAAGTGAGTAGTTCCCAAGGGAGGGATATACAAATTAAACACACGAGTACCTGCGATAAACTTATTCCACGCAAGCGAAGCTGCGGGCGGAACACTAGTATATTATATAAAGTGAACCGTCGATGACTATTCGTATTCTGATAAACCGTTGTCACTGTCATTTAATTTTTTTCACTGTTCTACATGTTCCTGGAAAGTAATAAATAGTAGACTAGAAAATCACAAGATGGATGTCAATCATAAAGTTCAGCTGAAACCTGTGACTCTGTATTATAGTTTACTTTGCACTGCGTAAGTAGTACCCAGTGTTCGTTCGTTTCAGGCTCATCATGATCATGACCGAAAGAGACCCAGATAGGCTATATAAGACCGTATTCGTATATCAGTGTTAATCGTTTCCCTGTATCTGTACATTTATGTTACTAATGAACAACAATGAATTATTCTTCTGCTTTTTCAAAACCCATTAGAGAAGTAAATTATTTATTATTCCTTCAACCCGATTGCCACAGTTCTCGTTCACTGCTATATCGCAATAGGCAAGCCGTCCCTGGAGCGCGTGGAGCGGCCGCTCCGCGAGCGCCTGCTGCGCTGGCAGCGCGCCTCGCGCGACCCGTGGCTGTGCTCGCCCGGCGCCGTGCTGGAGCCCTCCCCCGCCCCCTCCCCCGGCCCCGAGTGCCGCAGCCTGCTGCACTACAGTCCGCTATAGACTCTGCACTCTCACCTCTCCTGGTGCCGGCTGCTAGCACGCCGTACCTACTGGATGCACTGTCACAAAATAAAACTAATGCTTATATCGAATAAGCGCCACGGTTGCGAAACTAAGGCCCATATTAATATTCTAAGATTGATATCGAGACGCGCTCTCAATACCATTTTTTTTGATACTGATTAAATACGCAAGAGTAAATACCTATCTGAAGTAGGTACCTACTAATACTTCAGATAGGTATTCTTAAGAATACGGAGCCTCATTAAAACGATCTTAATATTGAGATGACCTTTAATTAACACTAGATACCGTTGTTGTATACTTGAATATTAAACTCAATCTCGACGTCACGCTATCAATATAGCCGCTATAATAAGTGACAAAATTAAGAAAAAAATGCAAAAGCTAAATGCTCTGAGCTGCATAAAGTTCAAGTCACTTAACAGCGCCACCTAGGCAAAGTAAATTGGACTAAGAAAACTCCATTACTACGAATGGCTCTGTGCACTAATGCAATAAAAAATTCATATAATTTTATGTTATTTTAGAGAAAACCAACAGTCATGTTAAACAGCAATAGACAATTATACCTGACAGATAAAAACAGGCTCTCACATATTATAAGTAATTAATAAATATACAGGGTGTCGCGACGCGCAAACGGCAATTATAATTTTAAAGTAAGTTATGAGTACCAATGAAGTAAGTTAGTATGTAAGAGAGGTGTAATTCCTAAGCGTCGCGAATGGTGAGAAAAAATAAAATTTGAATTACCTGGGTAATCAAGTTGTGAAGGCCAATGTAGTCCTTCCTGAATCTGCTTCGCGATGTTAGTAGGTTTGATAAGCCATTCCACCTCCTGTAGAAATAAATAACGATGACACCGACTGCCTCGGTGTCACTTCCCTGGAAGGCAGTGCTGTAGTTACAGCACTCAATCCAGGTCAAATCAGTTATAGTATTTAATTACACTTTATATACTACTTCTTGAGTCTATTACCAAGAGTTGTTCAGCTAGATAGATTTACGAGGTTTCACCATGGATCTCTAAGGGCAATTCTATTATGAGATACGGTAATCTTATCTCTATTCTCATGTACCTATAACACAAGCTGGGTAAGGCCGGTATGGCCTCGCCCCTCTATGGCATTCAAACTAGTTGTGGCTCAGAATATAGGCAGCCAGTGAGTAGGCCTGCCTCAGCAATACCAATCCTCTGCCTCCTATCATAGGCCGGAATGCAGGCAGCCAGTGGGTTGCCCTGCATCAGCAATACTATTCCTCTGCCTCATATCATAGGCCGGAACGCAGGCAGCCAGTGGGTTGCCCTGCGTCAGCAATACTATTCCTCTGCCTCATATCATAGGCCGGAACGCAGGCAGCCAGTGGGTTGCCCTGCGTCAGCAATACTATTCCTCTGCCTCATATCATAGGCCGGAACGCAGGCAGCCAGTGGGTTGCCCTGCGTCAGCAATACTATTCCTCTGCCTCATATCATAGGCCGGAACGCAGGCAGCCAGTGGGTTGCCCTGCGTCAGCAATACTATACAAAATAGAAAACAGCTGAGTTAACTGATAAGTATTAAGAATCTTAGAAGTCTCTGACCTTAGCGGATGTTAGATTAATTCTAATTAAGTATTCGATTCAATGAATATCATCTTAGTAGGAGACTTAGGTAGTGTCAACATAATACAGGGATTTAGATGGTATAAATAAACTCAGTAAAAGGAACTTAGATAATATAAACCCAGCAAAGGGACTTAGATAATATAAACCCAGCAAAGGGACTTAGATAATATAAACCCAGCAAAGGGACTTAGCTTTCTCTCCTTATCTCGTCTTCTTCTATCAGATACTCCATGCACATCTCACACCACATGCTTAAGTAGAATATGCCGGTAAAACCGAAAGGGCGCGCCTTACCTAATGTCATAATCTCTATGGTCATACTTTACTTACTTACCATAGACAAACTGCAAAGGCAAAGGTTTCCAATGCCATGAGACCTCGTTGATGTTCTTGGTAAGTATTTACAGGTGATATTTACAATATATATAAGAGTTTCGTGATGTAACTATCACGACACTCCCGGCGCGTCTAAAGAAGTGTCAATAGATTCTGGGTCCACTGCCTGATTCTCTCCAGGGCTTTAGTGGACGCGGCTCGTCTTTGTCTCGGCTCGTCTAAAATCTCGTCATTACTTTCAGCCTCCTTTATACCCTGTTCTAGATCTCTGTGGACTGAAGCATCGTTTGTATCATTTGTGTGTTCCGGAATATCATCTAGAAGCGCGGATTCTGCAGGGATGACCTCGAATACCGATAAATCAGGAACATTTGCTTGTTCATTGTCGTCTTCCTTTAGAATTTCATTGTTTCCGTCGTCTGACGCTTCTTGATCTATTTCCAGTGGGTACAGATGCGCTAACGACCTGATGAACTCCTTTTCACCGACTTTGACTTTCGCTACTCTGCACAAGTTGTCTGATCCTCTCGGTAGAGAGGTAATCCTTCCCACCTTCCATCCTTCTCTATTCTTGTTGTCCCCTTTGATTTGTACTATCTGACCTTCCATCGGTAATAACTTTGAGGTAGCTCTGGGTTGCTTATGGGAGTGTGAGTACCTTTCCCTAAGGCTCAAAAGATAGTGGTTGGAAAACATTTCTTTGAATTCAGCGACGATTTTGAGACCCCTTTTCCAACTGTTTATAAGATCGGTTTTAATATGCGTGCCTTCAAATTTAAGATCAGTGTCTGCTGTTTCCACAACTATAGTTCTGCCCATGCTAAGAAAGTCAGCTGGCTTTAAAATGTGCGTCAGTTCAGTATCAACGCATGTGAGGGGACGTGTGTTGACAACAGCTTCCACTTCTTTAATTATCGTATGTAGTTGACTATCCCGAAGTAAATGTTTCCCTAGTGTCTTCTTTAAGCAGGACTTGACTATCCCTATTAACCTTTCGTAAAAACCTCCGAACCATGGCGCAAGTTGTGGAATGAATTTCCAAACTATCTTCTTTTCAATGCAGTAGGGTTTCGCTAGTATTTCAGACATAAGTTTGAAGTTGGTGGCATTATCCGAAGTAATCAAATTTGGCACACCTCTAGTGGATATCATCCTTCTTAAGGCAAGAAGACCTTCCTCTGCAGTTAAATCATGAACAATTTCCAGATGCACGGCCCTTACAGCCAGACATGTAAAAAGGCAAATCCAGCGTTTGCTAGTCCCGGTATCAGTCTTTACCAGTACAGGTCCCAAATAATCCAATCCTGTGAAAGTGAATGGTGTTGAATAATTCACTCTTTCAGGTGGAAGTGCCGGTGTGGGCGGTAATTTGAAAGGTCCACCTCCGTGCTTGACGCATCGTGCACATTTCCTGATGACCTTTTGGACTTGGCTTTTCCCTTGTGGAATCCAAAAGGATTGGCGTACAATGCTAAGTGTATGATTAGCTCCTACATGATAGTTGTCTGTGTGAGCTTTTATGATAACTTTATTCGTGTATTCACAATCTTTTGGGATCAATACTGGATATCTTTTGTCATATGGCCAACCAGTATTCGTAAGTCGGCCCTTGCATCTAAGAATGCCGTCCACATCTTTGAACAGACCTAGGTTTCTTACTAAACTGGTTTCCTCTCCTTCCAGTTCTCGTAGAAAGTGCGCAGCTTGAATACTTTTAATCTCTTTGATGTTATTTTGTCTATCTTCAATTTGTCTTTCCTTGTGACAATTTTTATCTCGTTGTTCCTCTATATCCATTGATTCTGACCTATCGTTGCAAATCTGTGAGTCAACTGAATCATTCGCCAGACCCTCCCCAATCAAGAAAGAAACTTCCATTAGCGAATTCGCAGGCCATTTGTCAGACTTTTCTGAAAGGAACTCTGGTCCTGTTAACCAAAATTTTTCGCCTGTTTTACAAATGTTTGGTCTGGTAGCCACGTCGGCCGGATTCAGATCGGATGGTACATATCTAATAATCAAGTCTTTATTTTGTGTTATTTCTTTAATTCTTTTTGCGACAAATGGAGTTAAGAGTTTGTTTGAGTGGCACCAGTTGACCACAATTTGGCTGTCAGTCCACAAGAATAATTTATTTATTTGTATTCGGAGATAACTAAGAACGTATCTGATGAGACGACTTCCAATCAGCGCTCCTAATAGTTCCAGTCGAGGGATCTTCAAGTTTTCCTGGTCCTTAATAGGCACCAGACGTGACTTTCCAATAACGAAATTTCTTTCATTATCTCCGACTATATACACAACGGCTGCATATGCCTTAGCGGAAGCGTCGGTGAAGCAATGCAGTTGATAATTTATATTCCGAGTATTTTTTGTGTAACACCGTAATAAGGATATTTCTCGAATATTGTCAAGGTTACTGTGGATCTCCATCCATTTTTCTGCCAACTCTTTAGAAAGCGGTGTATCCCATTTAATTTTCAATTTCCATAGTTCTTGTAAGAATATCTTTGCGGGTAACATTAATGGAACAGCATATCCACAGGGATCGTAAACTGATGCTACCGTTTTCAAGATCCCGCGTTTCGTGGTTGCGTTTATAGCATTTTTAAATCTTAACTTAATAGTGTCGGTTTCTAGATACCAGTCCAATCCCAATATTTTGACAATATTATTATCTTTGCAAGTATCATTAGTAACTTGCATAAATTCGTTTGAATTAGAACTCCAATCTCTGAGATTCATGGATATATCGCGAAAGGCTTTCTTTGAACTTTTATAGAGTGCGATCGCATCTGCTGTGGTCTGTGCTCCCGTGATAAGATTGTCCACGTAAATATCATTTGCTATTAGCTTTACAGAGTCGTCATCTGCTTTGGCCAAATGATGCTTAATAGTGGCGTTGAGCAAAAATGGACTACATATAATTCCGAAAGGGACTCTACAAAATCGTAAGTGTTGAAGATTATCTTCAGTAGCTGTTTTTGTGGCGTCTTTTAACCACAAGAATCGAGTGACATCTCTATCTTTGTCGTGTAAGGCAATTTGTAAGAAAGCCTTCTCGACATCTGCGGATATACCAATTTGATGGCAGCGAAATCTAATAAGTAACCCTGTCAGATTTTCAAGCATCATAGGTCCACAATATAAGCATTCATTGAGACTTTTGTTACCTTTCGTTTTCGAGGATGCATCGTAAACTATTCTGATTGGTTTATTAGCCTGTTTGACTCCATGATGAGGAAGGTAATGTATTGGATGGTTTGAAGAGTTTTCTTTCAAGTCTGGAACTGCCTCTATAATTCCCTTCTCCTTTTGTTCCCTGATCATCTGATCATAGGAGGTTAATGTGTCAGAATCTAATCGTTTTAAGAGATTAACCAAACGTCCGAATGCTAAACCGAAATTATGAGTTAGTGGTGGAGGATATTCGATCCAAGGCCAAGATACGTGATATCTATTGTCAGTGAATTTAGTTGTCTCATTGAATTGTTTTATCGCTTCCTCTTCTCGGCATTCTTTAGGTGAGTCGTTAATTCCAATTGATTCAAGACTCCATAACTCTTTTAAATTTCCATCATTTAAAGGTAAATCAGGTTGATTCAATCTAATGTCCAAATTTGTCTGGAAGTAAGTAATTACCGCTAGTTCGTTAACAGGTTCTGAACTCGTTTTCCCACTTAAAATCCAACCTAAGTCTGAATTTACCAAGTATAAATTTTCACTCAATTTCATTTTCTCAGTCGACATTAACGAATAATAATAATCATTCCCTATCAGTATATCTACTTGATCGTTAAGAGAACCGTCATCCGCTAAGTTAAATCTGTTTATCTCAACTAGATTGATATCTGGGTATGGTATACTCTGTGTAATCATTGGAACTATATTTGCGTCGATTGAAAGGGCTTTACCAGTGCGTGATTCAATCAATAATTGGGTAACCGGACTTAAGATTTCCTGTGGTGTTTTGGAACCGAAGGTAAATATGGTCAGTTTGCTTTCTTCCCGCATTTCTAGATGTAGTTCTTTAGCTAGTTTTTGTGTTATATAGGTTCTTTGACTCCCAGAGTCTAATAAAGCTCGACATTTTATTCGTTTCAAACTGTCTCTATCTCTCTTTGCCCTAACTATAGCGGTTTGCAGAATTGTGAAGCCGTTTCCATTTGTGTGAAATGTTTTAGTTGTATCTTCTTTAATAAATCGTTTGGGACATAGGGCTCTGTTATGTCGACCATAATCTTTGCAGTAATAACATTCAGATTTTCTTCGGCATCTGTTGCTGCCGTGGCCCAAACCCAGGCACGAGTAACATCTATTTTTTAAACGAGTCTTTCTCTCGCTAGGCGTTTTAAATTCTTCACAACCGTCATTGAAGTGATCGCCACCACAGAAAATACATTTGGAGATCCTAGGTCGTTTCTTATCTGGTTTTGTAGCCTCTTCATTCCTTCTTTTATCTCTTGCTTCTTGATATTTTCTTTTGGCTGGTATTCTTTCAGGCTTCGCTGGCGGTTTCCTTGAATACTGTCTTAACTGATGACTGTTAGGTCTGTTCCCGGGCTTTGCTCTTTCTGTTTTGTTCATAACATGTAAAGTTTCGGTAGTGTAATTCTCCACCTTATTGTCTGTTTTTTGAGTCGCTCTACTAGCGTCTTCTCTAGCCGAAATTATATTCTCTAGTTCCTTTCTAATGTCCTCAATAGAATCGTTTTTCACCTTCATCTTCATTTCATACACTAAATCTTCTGGGAATTTTTCCAATATTAAAGATCGGAGGTAACTGTGGCTTGTATTCTCTCCCAGAGAATTCAGAACTCTCAAATGTCTCTCAATATCGTTCATGACTCTTCGACATTCGGTAATAGTCTTCTCGGCCGGGTGAATTTTATTTAACGCAGAGTAATGAGCATCTATTACTTTACCCATCTTTCCATACCGCTCTTTTAAAGAAGAAATCGCAATTTTATAATTCGCGTTTGTAGACTCCAGACCTTCTATTACTTGTCTAGCTTGTCCTTTGAGGGCCGTTTTTAAGTACAATAACTTATCAACATCAGCGATGTTCCTGCTATCGACATTTGACGAAAATTGGTCCCAGAATTGATACCAATGCAATATGTCGCCTTCGAACTCGGGTAAATTTAACTTTGGAAGTCTTCCTGCTACAACTCTCTGTTCTCCCTTTTCAGAAGCGCAAGTTCTTTTTAATCTTATCTTTATCTCGCATAACATTTCTTCAGCTTCTAATTGCGATGTCGAAATCGCTGATATTTCGTCGGCATCCGGTTCTTTAGCAAATTTAAAGTAATTAATCATATCATTTTGTAACTTAGTCAATCCATTTTCTAGTTTGGAAGATGTTACTTCAACTTCTAACAATGCATCGTCCTGAGGCAGGGAGCTGTCTTTGAGCCTACTTAATAGGTTGTGAAGTTGAGCGCGCAACTCTTTAATTCTATTGACATCGATATGCAAAATATTCAGCAAACTTGCATCCATCTTGTGTTTAAACGTTGGTCTGAAATAGGATGTAAAGAAATGTTACGACAGTGTTTGCTTTGGGTAGACTTGGCGGAAGCACTGCCATGCCCTTAGATGGTACCGAACGTTATTGGTTACCTACCTGTAGTAGGTATATTTGACTACAAAAACTTATCACTTTTATCTTAAGGATAGATTGAACCGATATCTATAGATGGATAAGTATATTATATAATTATTTGTATTTAACTATTTATCAGTATAGAGTAGGTTTAAGTGCAGTTCCTTGACGGAAGCAGTAAATTAACTATTTAGTCCTTTACTCTAAAATACTATTTCTTTAGTCATACTTATCGTTTCAACAGGAATCAAATCACCAATAATGGGTAGGTATTTATCAACCTTTAAGTTTATGATCAATTGTTATTGCACTAAACTGTACTTTATGAATGCACTAGCACTAGGCCGTACCTTGTTAATGTACCCGACTGTACTTTGTTATTACACTTGACTGTACTTTGTGAATGCACTAGACCGTAGGTACCTTCTTATTGCCCTTAACTGTACCAGGTACATAAACCGAGTGATGGTAATTTCAAACATTTTACAGATATTAAGTAATTCCTGTTGAGATACCCAAACCAGAACCGGTTTTGAAGTGATCGACTTATCTGCAAGTATAATCTGGTATTGTATAATTTTAGGTCACCGAAGAAGTGTAACAAAGTACCAAGTGTACTCCTTGGATTAAATCCTACCTTTCCACACAGGTTATTTGTGCATTCCAGGCATCCTCATAGTTTGTATTACATACTGAAATTTTAATTACAAATTCCATGTACAACTTTACAGAATTATGTGGAATAGATCACAATTGTATTTTCTTTCATTGTATGTTATAGGCTCTTCCTATGAGATAAAATAATTTCAAACAAGTAAATAACATAATAATGAAATTATACAAATTGATCTCGGAACGGTTAAGCGGGTTAAAGTTTGCACAATTTGGTAGTCTTAAATGTCAAATTGGAATATTTCATTATGTGGGTTGATATTAATTCTGTGGCTGAGGTGATGGATACTTAAAACCCTGTACTCAAATGATACATACAAATTTCAAGATATGTAAGTACTTATGTTATATTTAACTCAAATTACTCCTTTAATTTTTTGTTCATGTATTTAAACACTCCCTGTGCACAGGCTTCTGATGATTAGCAAGAAAATACTTTAGCCCGACTAGCATGGCTATAATATTCCACCTGGAAGATGACTTCCATGATTTGACTAGTAAGTAATTCTAATATAAAAGAAAGAACATTAGATTCTCCAACTATTCTAACCAATGTAATGTATGGACTGTAGTAGGTAGATACATAGGTACAAAGTAGATATATGACTTATAATTATTAATTTATAATTAATCTGTATACATGACCTTTCATCAATTATTTAAACATTGTTACTAGGTATTAACTTACTTGTTCAATCATAAAATACAAGAATATACAATAATTTAGGTATACTGCCCCGTAGATATCAATAATATTCCGTCCACCTGAATGTGTTAAGATTCAATATCATAGATAGGTACCTAAACAACTAGGTATCCAAGAAACAAATGAATCCTATGTAACCTTACCGGGTTAGAATAAACTTAACATCCATTGAATTTTATAATTAGGTATGATCATGATTAGATACCACTGCACCCACTTGATCATTATTCATTTAGTTTCAATGTATTTATACATGTTGGCAGGTGCCTATTCGGATGTTCATGACTGTTCTAATTCAAGTTCACAAAGCATTACCTATGTGCCTGATATCATAAAATGTGGGTAATCTCTGCGTACACCTTGCTACCGTATGTACATTTATGCCCAAGAGAGAATACCCAAGCGATTTAAAATGAACCTCGCCTAGACTAGGAGATCCTTAATGCCGGAAAGTAAGTAAGTAGGTACATACCAAGGTTGCACGAAAGACACAATGCATCTGCAAGAAGCGTCCAATCTCTTTCCTATTGGAACAACAACAAATTGCTTAGTTTCAGACAATTACAAGTACATTGGACGGTTTCAGGAAAATATTCAGCATCTATGTATGCTATGCAGCATGGGGATCTGACTTAACCTCTTACTCCTCGCGTTAAAACGCAGGGACGGCATGGATCACTTAAAGTTTAGTTATAGTGTCTACTTAATCTGGCAAAGCGAGTATATGGACTGTTGTATCAGATTTTCCAATCAGAAAATATAGGAGGTATGTAAGTAGGTGGATACAATACCTAGAAAGTCGCTTGATCTCGATCCACAATTATTCATTGACAAATGGTGTCGAATCTACCAATTTCTGCTATGGCTATGTACTCCAGGTCGGTGTTCGTCCTTCCAGCTATGCGCATTGGCCAAGAAAGAAAGAAGGGAATTTAGCCGGTCTCTTCACTGGTTGACGAGCTTCGAAGTTCGAACTCTGTGTACCACAACCACGCCACCTGTTCGTTCCTTAGCGTACAATATCCGCTTCAACGATATGACTCTTACGTCTTTGACATACGGATCACGTCTCGCCCGTCGTCAGAACTACCAACCATTCCGCATAAAAACGTATGAGTGCTTGTCACAATAATTTTAATCACATTTACAATTACATCAATTTATTTTAATATTAGACATAACAAATATTTCATTTATGAATTAAAATAACACGTGCTTGTAAATAAAGCGATCCAATCTGCATCGCACAATTAATAATAAGCTGTAAGGTTCCAAGCCGCCACAGGACGGGAAGTCGCCATTTCCGTTTACTATGCCCGAACTCGCTTAGCACGTTGGAGAACCCCTAGGTACTTATTTAATTTTGTCAGTCTCTTATTACGTATATTCTTCACCAAACAATCATAAAACACGACGTTTGAATTATTACAAGAAATTGCAAGGAGATTTATAAACCAAAAAATAAAAAACCTCTATGTTGTTTGTTACGAAAATGTACAAGGTGGCGCCATCTCTGGATGATTTACCTAAATGACCCAACCAAACTTTGTATCAATTTATTACTTCCTTCATCCATATTTCAGCATTAAGTTAAGATAATTTTCAGGGCATCATTAATCCTGTTTAAGGAGAAAATAAATTCCATGTTTAGGTAATATTACTGTCACATAATCAAATAAAATTTTCTAAGTGAAGCCAGTTGGGACATAAAAATTATAATACAGGCTTATCAAACTTTATTTTTCATGGTTTCTGATATTAAGATCAGATCCCAGCACCTCCACCATGTCGCGACGCGCAAACGGCAATTATAATTTTAAAGTAAGTTATGAGTACCAATGAAGTAAGTTAGTATGTAAGAGAGGTGTAATTCCTAAGCGTCGCGAATGGTGAGAAAAAATAAAATTTGAATTACCTGGGTAATCAAGTTGTGAAGGCCAATGTAGTCCTTCCTGAATCTGCTTCGCGATGTTAGTAGGTTTGATAAGCCATTCCACCTCCTGTAGAAATAAATAACGATGACACCGACTGCCTCGGTGTCACTTCCCTGGAAGGCAGTGCTGTAGTTACAGCACTCAATCCAGGTCAAATCAGTTATAGTATTTAATTACACTTTATATACTACTTCTTGAGTCTATTACCAAGAGTTGTTCAGCTAGATAGATTTACGAGGTTTCACCATGGATCTCTAAGGGCAATTCTATTATGAGATACGGTAATCTTATCTCTATTCTCATGTACCTATAACACAAGCTGGGTAAGGCCGGTATGGCCTCGCCCCTCTATGGCATTCAAACTAGTTGTGGCTCAGAATATAGGCAGCCAGTGAGTAGGCCTGCCTCAGCAATACCAATCCTCTGCCTCCTATCATAGGCCGGAATGCAGGCAGCCAGTGGGTTGCCCTGCATCAGCAATACTATTCCTCTGCCTCATATCATAGGCCGGAACGCAGGCAGCCAGTGGGTTGCCCTGCGTCAGCAATACTATTCCTCTGCCTCATATCATAGGCCGGAACGCAGGCAGCCAGTGGGTTGCCCTGCGTCAGCAATACTATTCCTCTGCCTCATATCATAGGCCGGAACGCAGGCAGCCAGTGGGTTGCCCTGCGTCAGCAATACTATTCCTCTGCCTCATATCATAGGCCGGAACGCAGGCAGCCAGTGGGTTGCCCTGCGTCAGCAATACTATACAAAATAGAAAACAGCTGAGTTAACTGATAAGTATTAAGAATCTTAGAAGTCTCTGACCTTAGCGGATGTTAGATTAATTCTAATTAAGTATTCGATTCAATGAATATCATCTTAGTAGGAGACTTAGGTAGTGTCAACATAATACAGGGATTTAGATGGTATAAATAAACTCAGTAAAAGGAACTTAGATAATATAAACCCAGCAAAGGGACTTAGATAATATAAACCCAGCAAAGGGACTTAGATAATATAAACCCAGCAAAGGGACTTAGATAATATAAACCCAGCAAAGGGACTTAGCTTTCTCTCCTTATCTCGTCTTCTTCTATCAGATACTCCATGCACATCTCACACCACATGCTTAAGTAGAATATGCCGGTAAAACCGAAAGGGCGCGCCTTACCTAATGTCATAATCTCTATGGTCATACTTTACTTACTTACCATAGACAAACTGCAAAGGCAAAGGTTTCCAATGCCATGAGACCTCGTTGATGTTCTTGGTAAGTATTTACAGGTGATATTTACAATATATATAAGAGTTTCGTGATGTAACTATCACGACACAGGGTGTAACGGTTAAGTGTAGTCATATTTTCAGGGCTTGTTCTACCCATCAATACGAACAACTTTTACTATGGGGGCAACTTCGAAATCGCGAAAAAAAAATCAGCTGTTTCATACATTGCATCGGGAGGTTATTGAAATTTTCTATGGAACAGCTGATTTTTTTTTCGCGATTTCGAAGTTGCCCCCATAGTAAAAGTTGTTCGTATTGATGGGTAGAACAAGCCCTTAAAATATGACTACACTTAACCGTTACACGGTGTATAATGGTCTACTAAACAGCGCTCAGCTGGATCTAACGCTACACATAATATACTACGTAATTTACATCTATGATAGTCATATCTACATGTAAATATTTTATTATATCATAGCATCAGTCTAAGAGTAGTATGAATGTTATACTATTAAGTAAGTACTTATATACATCAGGTACTTATACAACTACTTTGCTGCTATCACGTCGAGACGCCTCCCATATGGTGCGCTGAGATAGTAGTTAAAACTTCTAAAAATATTCCTGGAGCCCAGGGCAAAGGTCTCTAGGTCCCTGACATACTTATAATTATTAACTACATAGTTCTACCCCGAAACAGAATCTACCCCGTTCTAGTACTTAGTATTATAAAATGAATCTCATTTAAATACTCATTTATGGAATTTTTACATTTTATACCTAAATCACTTAAACAATACAGTTTTTGTCTTCTTAAAAATAAAAGTCATATGAAATGTTACAATTGTGTTTATTTCATTGAAACCCACCATGGAATTAAAATAACCACTTTCGAAATAAAATTGCCCACAAATCACATTTTTTTATTAGTCTCAGCTGTATAAGTGCACTTTTGGCCATCACTTCCCTGTGTATTACTTTACTCTTTGGCCATCACAGTTATTCTGTGTACGTGTAACGTAAAGGCTAAAATGTTTAAAATGGATAATTTACGTCGACCGCAGATGGAAACAATGTTTCTGTAGTGTTACCAGCCACGATCTCAAAATCCATTCAAATACCGCTCGGTTTAAGTGAGATAGGACGAGAACCGGTGTAGTACTCAGAGGTGTATTCACGTGGTATACGACGTTCGCTAAAGTGAGACAGGAACTACTGGGCATAGTGTGTCCCAGTCCGGTTGTATGTTCTACTCTTTGTCCCAGTCTTAACAGTAAATTGCATGTAATGAATGAGAGATCATGGCAGTTCCCCAAATTCCAACAAAAATGTTGAATGAAACAAAGTTTTTTGTGTTGTAAGAGCAGAACAAAGAATATACTAACTATTAACCGAGAGAGCAGAAGGCGTTCAAGCAAACACATTCAATTCTAGTAAATATCTTTGACTATAGCAGACGCGGTTAACGCAAATTAACTAATTAAATACTAAGGCGATCTTGTACTAAAATTCTACAATTACTATTCTAATCAATCTGGCAGGTAAATTGTGCTACATGGAACAAGAGCCTACCGAAAGAGCTAATTCAGAAGTAGATACAGAGTCCTATAAATTGTATCAATAAATTATTTTTTGGTTAAATAATGTCCAAAATTTCTCAATCTTACAAGAAAAATTACGTGTACTCGACCTCGCTAGACTCAGCTGGTATTTTGAAGATAATTTCACGGCGATTGTCAACGTTATATTTTATGAAAATTTAACTTTGTTAGTGCTGTTAATTATATGACTGCAAACTTGTCTACAGTTTAAACTTTTCAGTTGTACCAACATGCGATATTACTTCTACCCTCAAACGTACAATTTTTAATCTAATTAAAGTCAAATTTTTTATCTAATTAACAAGTCGTTTTTGAGAAGGTGAATCATAATAATGTCACGACACTACATTAAACTTTCAATGACCGTGACGTGAATCAATTCCACTGGACAGCAATACCACGGTACCATAGGACTTAACTGACGGATCATTAAAACGGAATTTGCATAAATTGAAGTACCATTTTTAGGGTTTGTGTACCTCATATGGTAAAAAAGGAACCCATAAAGGATCACATGGTAGTCCGTCCATTTGCCTGTGTCCGTGTGTCACCGCGTGCCCTGCAGCTTTCGTAGGTTCCTAACATGATTATTGACAACCATTTTAATCGACAAACTTAAATATGTGTTTAGTCACTTAGACGATCTAATCATATTACTATATCTTAGGGCACGAGTTCTTCCATAGTCGACCGTATTTTTTATGTAGATATATTTGACGGCCACTTCGACCGCAAATCGATCAGCGTAACGTTACGTACGGTCGTCGTTATGCGGCCGCGATAAAGCGTTTACAAACAAACAGCTAGTGTGTATTGTAGGAGGCAGTTTTAACAAACTTCTTATATCATAGTTTCCAGAAACTAAACTCTAAATATACTCTGACTCAACTGTAGCGACTGGCGAGGGTCTAGTAGAAGTTGTCGATTCGCTCGTCGCGCAGGTCGAAGTCGGCCTGCATGCCCTGCGAACGCATCTCGCGCACTATCGCGCGCAGCTCCGCCTGGAACGTTTCGTCTGTTGCGAACTTTATCTAAGTAACATTGATATTACATTAACATGTTACCAGTGATGAGTGATGACTTACGGCACTGAAACGTGGTCTCTCACGATGGGCCTCAAGAAAACTCAAGGTCACGCGACGAGCTATTAAGAGGACGATGCGTTTACAATACTTCTGATAATTCTGGTCAGTGCCTCAAGTGGAGATTGAGGTTTCCTTCTTTAGTAAAAATATTAACGGTTACTTCCCTTACACTTCAACAGGGGCACAGGCTCCTCTTACTAGAAGATATAGGCCATTAATCCACCATGTGGGGTCAGTACTGATTGTTAGACTATTGGCCCCTGACAGTCAGTGTTTTCAAGACTTGGCTTAATGATTACCTCCAAAAACCGAGTGTTTAACATACCCATCGCAAGATGGAACCACACGTATGAAAATGTCGGTCACCCAACCAAAGTCTCACCGAGCCAGACGTTGCTTAACTTCGGTAATCGAAAACATATTAGACTTCCCATGAAGCAACTCAATGGTAAGACACTTGCCATCCATGGTCCATAGACATCCTCCATTTATTACTAAACTTACAAACTATAACTAGATCATTTATAAATAAGAAATTTAAGTAAACTATCTATGCCAATACCTTCTATTTCACTTACCTAATATGCCCTATTAATATACTTATTAAACGGACTTAAAACATATTATGGCGATTGGAGCTCCCATGTGATGCAATTGGTACTTTAGGAGAGGTCTATCACGAATAGTGGACTTAATTACAGTCGCTGCTACTCTATGAGCACTGACGACAAATTCTTCAGAATTCACATCCCTAGTGGTGCGGATTCATATTTGCTGCACTTGTTTGCTCTGATTAATAATCCACATACCTAATAATAAATAAAAAAAACTTTTTGTGCGATTAATAATATACGCTGTAATCATTTATGTAGTTATTGTTAATTGTGCAATAAAGAGTATTTGATTGATTTATTTATTTTTCAAACCGTGGTCAAATCATAATAAAGCCTTGTGTCATTTGATGGTCGCGTGTGTAGCCTATTCCACATAATTTAAACATTAAATTAAATAAATAAATAAAACTTGGAGAAAATATGTATGAGTTCCAAATAAGTTTCGTACGATAGGAACCGTCCGAATCCCGCCAGTAGCATATCAATCTCCGGCCGGCACACGCGAAGATGGTTTTAATAAAAAAACATGAATACCAAATATGCCCTATTTTTTTCCTTAAGGTACAACTCACCCGGTAATAAGATACATAAAAAGCTTTGTTTACCTAACTGCTTACCCTGCAATTAATATTATCTACTCCTTTTACCCAGTGGTATTGCGTGATAGAAATCACTTCCAGTGATAAGGCTGCCATTGCACCTCCCATATTTTTAAATTCAATGTTTATACTGTAATTACTGTTGGTGTACTATAAAGGATATTGGTATTGTATAATGTTGGTGTACAATAATCCAAAACTAAAGTCAACCATTGGATAATTATGTTCATCGTATCATATATCACACTGCAGAGTTTACCCATGAAAGTATTGCTATATAAAATCTTTATTGCTATATCTGTCGGTTAGGTTAGGAAGGACACTCACGAACTCGCGCGCTCCGAATTGTCGTTCGTCGTCCCCGCCCGCGCGGGCCAGCAGCACGTACACGCATGCGCACGCCGCCAGCGACAACACGCCCAACGACACCTTCAGCGACCAACTCGAGAGAATGTTCTGTGAGTAAGCATACACCTACTGGTTCAGCATCATCGAAAGCTCATTGGCTTTTTTTTGAAGCTTAATAATGGCTGAATATTGTGCAGCAAACGTTAGTGTTGGTGTACAGGTGAAAGGAAGTGTAAATTAAAGTGCGTAACGGAGCTTTCGGGTTCCCGCAAGAAGCCGCCAAAATCTTTTGTAAAGCATTCTGCCACTTTACTGAAGAATGACTTGACCGTGACTAGAGTCTGTATACGCCAAGTATACGACGAATTACTTGTTTTGACTGAGACTGACTTATAAACTGAAGAAATAAGAGTAATAAAATGTTTCACTCGAAACTGGCAGTAATGTCCCTCGACAGTGAGGTTGACTGGTTGCCATCCTCAAAAATAATAATAAGAAGAAAGCTCATTGACAACACTGAACAAACGGGCTACTATGATCACTTATTTCCATTGAAATGCCACTCAGTTTAAGCATAGAGTAATAACACAATAACACTACACCGGTAGTGATGTCTATCAGTGAACTGTACACAGATTACTCAGATAATGCCTGTATGGAAATAAGAGGACAATGGTAGCTCGTAGTATTTTCACTTACATTGAGAGCTGGCAAAGGTGTTCAACTTCTTCAGAACTTGAGCCCGTACGTAATTGGGAACGTAAACCGTTCTTAATTAACGATGACCTTAAGTTGACCCTTAAGAATCTGCTGCATATTATATAATTAAAAACCATTCTCAAGATTGAGATGACCCTGAACTGACCCCTCAGCCTCAATACAATTTTTTCTGATACTGTTTTAACATGCACCAGATTCGTAAGCGTCAACAGGTCATCTCAATCTTGAGAAACGGACCTACGATGCGATCTCAATCTCAAGATCGATTTATTAATTTAACCTTGGATGTTTTGATTGTCATGTATCACCGATTTCATAGTAGAGGCTATTTTAGTTTGACTACAATATGTTAACTAATACTTAATTGTAACTCACCATTTGCATCATCAATGTCTTCTCCCTCGCATTGTTCACGAGTGTGCGTTATTGGCGGCACCCACTCACTCACTGCATATTGTTGTTTATTTACAAATATCACATATACATAACTGTTTAATGTTTTGCAAGTTTAAATGTTTCGTTCCCGTGTTTCTGTACGAAAGGTAAACAATGTTTTAAGAATGAAATTACTTTTATTTAAATAATTACACTGTTACACATAGACACTAATTTATAATCTTAGGGCACTATTTCATCAATAAATAATTAACACTTTTATGTTATTCTACTACATATAGACACTAACTATATTCTTAGAGGACTATTCCATCAATAAATAAGTAATACTTGTATGTATCTGTATAACAAAGCAAATATGCTCTGTGGATACAATGCACAATAAAACTAACGAGATCCAAGGAGAAGTATGTGGAGAGCCCAGCGACGGAGTCGTTAAAATTCCGCCAAGGTAGACGTTGTGCAAGACTGACTGAAATGATGTTTATGTAAAAATTGTTTACTGCACACAAAACTAATTAAAGCACTATTGTAACAAATTGAGAATGTGAAATCAGATTTTTTAAATCATAAACTCACTGAAATTTAACTGGTTAATTATGCCGTTGTTCAGTGTGCTTCACAAAACATCATGTCGGTCACCTCGTCTGTCATGAAGAAATGACAACTAGCAGACATTGCGAGTGTGGTGCGCCCACACTACTGGGCAGATAACACACTGGTTACAATTAATTACATTTCACTCAGCAAGTGTAAACATTGATAAGTTTATAATAACAAATTAATACTGTAGTTTTTGTACTACGTTGGTATAATATACTGGTCTACCTTATCCTATAAATATCCATTATGCACTGTATAAAATTCGAAATAACAATAATTAAAAATACTATGGTAAACTGCTAACTTATATAAAACTCTAAAATATCATAAATAAAATAACAATTTTTTGGAAAACTCTACTTCACACTCATGATTAAAATGTTCAATGAGGAACAGGCATAATATTGGTTGATACAGACATATTTAACTTTTGTTTCATGTATTGTAATTAAGATCAGCATGACCCCATTAATCCTTTGTTTTTAGAACCCAATGTCGTAAATTCGTGCATATAGCCTAGCCCTAATACTGGGCAATGGAGCCACGGAAGAGACATATTTGGAAAGAATTTACTTAAAGAATTCCATTAAGGTAGCAAGTAACTGGAGGGCTACTACATGATGAACGAATTACTGAAAACTGAAGATTTAGTAATTCTCGGATAGCAGTCAGTCCAAAGTTCTGTCCTTCACTTTAAGTTAGTATTGACCAAAAGGTGAAATAATGTAATTCCGGAATTATGATATTGCCAGGCTATTGCTTCTAAAACCGAAATCAGTGCTGATCCCCATGCCCAATTTACTTAAAAATTAGTCTATGAGATACGAAATTTTTAATATAGTTTATTATAGGTAATAGGCTCAACTCACATTAATTAATTTAGGTATGTCTAGAACTGCATAATATCCTATAATATATAAGTGTAAATATAATAATGTAAACAGCCTTGTACATACAGACAGCGCCATTTAGTTCTACACTAAGCAACAAGGCTCTTAATATGGATAGGATACTGAATAGTTGATAATGTTTTTTTTGTATTATTAATGAATACGTCCATAACATGTCCATATTCATACGTAGAGCCAAATTCCCCTAGCGGGATTCAAATCTGCGACCTCTTAGACATTGTGGTCAGAGTCTGCTAGCGCTACACCAAACAAGTAGTCAACACCACGAATACATGATGTGGTTTTAAAGCTGCGGCATACGTTAGTAACTGACGTAGAGTCTTCTGCCGCAGCGGCTAATTGCTAGTACTCCATGTAGATAGACTCCAGGTCCCTCACATTCAGAGCAATGTTGTCATCCATCATGTGCAGACTCAGTATCATCTCTTCAGTCTTCTCCGTCTAAAGAAAACACACGAGATGGATTAGAACACGCTTTGTGAGGCTGTAACTATATAGTTCATAGAAGTGTCCAGTGTCGGGACAACATCGGCTTAATAAAATATTGTTTCAAGAATCAGTGACGGTCAGTTTTGAAGTCATTAAATTATTAGTATTGAAGTAAGACAACAATTGATTTAAAAATAGTTTTTCGAAAACTTACTAAAAGTTGGTAGAATTGAAATGGGTCTAAAATTAGTGGGGTCCGATGTACTACCAGCTTTGAATAATGGAATTACTTTACTCTGTTTCATCAAGTCAGGAAATACCCCACTGTCTACACATTTATTAAAGATACAGGCTAAGTGTGGTGCAACGCAATCAATGATAGAATTAACTATTTTAGCAGAAAGACCATAGAGATCAGTGGTTTTTTTCATTTCCAGTGATTTATACGCTTTCTTGATGACATTGGGACTAACATGTCTAAATATTTTCAGTTGCGCATTCGGGGCATCGGTATTCATTCTGAGTAAAGATTCGGCTACGGTGGGAGATTACTTAAGCGTCTTCGTGGTTGTAATTGGAATATCTGTGAAAAACTTTTCAAATGCTTCAGCAACCTCCAAGTCTGTATTAAGATAGATAGATAGATAAAAAGTTTATTGCATAAACTGACACACATACAAGAGAGAAACATAAATACTACATTAAAAAATAAGAAACAAATTAAGGATACAATCGTTAATTTTTAGTTCAATATTTGAATCGCGAGCCTTAACAGTTCCAGTTTCGCTGTTTATAACTGTCCATGTGGTTTTCACAATGTATGTACTATTTTTAATTGTGGATTTTATAAAATTTGTCATTGCTAAGGTGCAAATAATTTGGAATATTTTCTTACATAATCAGCAAAAGCTGCACTAGTGTTATGTGTCCTTTCATGATAGAGATCATATAACTTCCGGCGACTTTTATGAATTCCCACAGTCGCCCAATCAGTAAATACTAAACCACTATTTATTCTTATAACTTTTTGTTTGAAAATATGAAATATTACCAAAGTGAACAATGAATTCATCCGGATTTTCATACATAACACTTGTCAAGTCATGCAATTTTTCCATAACATTATGTCTAAATTGCTTGAGCCAACCATCATTTACAGGAACACACATAATATTTCTTTCCGAGACTTGCTAAGGGGTATGTTAATCGAGACTAATTGAACACAGTGGTCTGATGTTAATTTATTTATTCGAATTTGCAAAAACATTATCAATTCAGGTCGATGAAGTTGGTGTTTATTCGAGTTGACACAGAGAAAACACTCGTTGTTTCTCGTCGAGGATTAAAAGTAAATCAAATCAAAAATGCTTTATTTAGTAGGTACACAGGGTAAACTTAAAATAGGTTTTTAAATTTTTAAAGCTACTGCTTGTTCAAAGGGCAATTTTCCCCTGAGAAGAACAAGCAAGAAACTCGAGAGGTTGCTCTTTTTATAAAAAGGTTTTTATATTACAAAAAGGCACAGTAGGTAATAATTCATTATTAATTGTGAAATAGCCTGGTTACGTGCGAACGAACTGGTTATGTCCATGAATGTTTATCATCTGAATAATCTGATATTTTATAATATGCTCTCTTAATAACTTTCTGTTTTATAGTATCTTTAAAATTGAAAGGAAGATTTTGTATACCAACAGTAACCTTATTGAAAAACCGTATATATAACCCTTTGAATGAATTACTGACTTTGCGGAGGCGACTTATGTGACCTGCAAGTTTATCTTTATTTTTTATATTGACATCATGTTTATCACTATTTTTCCTAAATGATGCTATATTCTTTATACTATAGACACTGCACGTCTCAATTGGTAAATTGCGCGAACGGCTCGTTTTTGTAAAACAAAGATTGTATTTATATCCGCGGCATTTCTCCACAGCAAGATAGCGTAAGACATCAGGCTATGAAAATAACTAAAATATATTAATCTAGCAATATTTACGTCCGAGATTTGTAAAATTTTTTTGACTGCATACGCTGCAGAGCCGAACTTCTTCGCCAATTATGGATATGAGGACCCCATTGTGATTTGGACTCCAAAGTAATGCCCAAAAACACAGTGGAATCAACAAGGTGACATTTTTTTTGACAGGTGGGTCACCTCCCTGACTTTAGGTTAACACATTTAGTTTTTTTCACATTAAGTAACAAATTTATTGCCGAAAACCAATCTACTACTTGAGAAATAGCGTTGTTCACGTCGTCATAATTTAATTTTAGTCTATTTACTTTAAACAATACAGAGGTATCGTCAGCAAACAATACTATTTCATGTTTATCCTTTACAAGGTTTGGCAAGTCATTTATGCAAACCAAAAACAACATGTATTACCGGCTTTAAATAAAGGTATGACTTTATTGTGCTTTCATTAGATCAGGAAATATGCCATCATCAGTACATTTATTAAAAATACAAACTAAGTGTAGTGAAACACAATCAATTACGGCACTAATAATTTTTACTGATAAAATTATCAATAAAATAAACCGTGAAGGTCGGCAGTTTTTTCTTGTCTAAAAATCGAAATGCTTTTAAGATGTCTATAGGACTTTGGACTTACACGATTAAATTTAAAATGGGAGTCACAAATCTCCACATTTTGTTTAATTAGCGATTCAGCGAGTGTGGGACATGAATTCAGGGATTTTGTAGTCGATATTGGAATATTAGTAAAGAATTTTTCAAAAGCTTCTGCAACTTCTAATTGTGTAGTTAGAATTCGATCATCACTTTTTAGTCGCGTATCAGTGTTACGAGCCGTAACTTTGCCAGTTTCGCTATTTATAATTTTCCAAGTTGTCTTTACATGTCCGCGGTATTATTTATTTTATTATTTATAAAATTTGCTTTTGCTGTGGCACAAGCTCGCTTGAATATTTTCGAGTGTTGCCTAACTTATTCAATGAAACTTTCGTTCTTATTATATGTCCTTTCATCATAAAGCTCACATAACTTTTGCCTACTTTTATGAATTCCCACCTCACTAAAAACGAGGGAATTATTGATTTTAACAGTTTTTGTTAAGAAAACTTTATTACTTTTAATATTTAACATGTCAAAAACTGATTTATATAATACATTAGGATCGTCACAGTACGGTAGATAATCTAGTTTCGGCGTCACTTTACTCTTATTTTGATCGAGTAGTGACTCAGTTACAGTAGCACATATGATGTATTTCTTTTCAGTGTTTTATTAATAGCTATGTCAAAAATCGCTAACTGACCACAGTGATCTGAACTTAATTTATGTAAAATAGATTTATCACTGGGTTGTAAATTCGAGAAAATATTATCAATGCAAGTAGCTGATGTAGAAGCTATTCTAGTGTGCACTTAAAAAAGATTAGCAAGATTATAGCAACTGAAGAAAGATTTAAATCTTCTAGTTTGAATCTTCTAATTTTTATACTAAAATCTCCGCAAATTACAATGTATTTATCTGAATCACTAATTTTAAACAGGATTTCATCCATGATTTTCTCAAAAAACATGATGCATATACAAGACAATATTTATATAAGTTTATACTTTCAAGTATCATGTCACCTCCGCGAATTCATTGAAAGGGCTTTGTATGTTTTTCCAATAAGGTTTTCATTGATATATTGAAAATTAAAACCTTCTTTACCTAATGTTGAACAGGTTGCCACCAAAATAAGAATTAAACATGAAGAGTTGGAACTTGTGGACACAACTGTATTCCTTGGTATGACTTTAGATTCTCGGTTACAGTGGGGACCCCATATTAAAAAACTAATGAAAAGACTCAGTTCTGCCGCATATGCTGTTAAGAAAATTCGAAATATCTGTGATATTGAAACAGCGCGCTTAGTCTACTTCAGCTACTTTCACAGCTTGATGTCATATGGTATCTTGCTGTGGGGAAACGCTGCTGATACAGATAGCATATTTCTCTTACAGAAACGAGCTATTCGTGCAATTTATAAATTAAGGTCAAGAGATACATTAAGACAAATATTTAAAGAAATTAATATTTTAACATTTTCGTCACAATATATATATGAAAATCTTGTATATGTTAAGAGAAATATATATTCATTCGAGAAACATTGTGACCAACATAATGTCAATACAAGGAGCAAAAATCAATTAGCTGTACCTTTTAGTAGACTTAGTAAAGTTAATAAGTCATTCAGAGGTCAATGTGTGCGCTTCTACAACAAGGTTCCCATGGATATACGGAATCTTCCGCTTAATAAATTTAAACTTATTATAAAACAAAAATTATGTAAAAAGGGATATTACAAAATTTCAGACTATATTAATGAAAGTAATCCATGGGATTAAACGGCTCCTCTACACGATATATAAAATTGTTGTAACCTTTCTTGATTGTACATGATTTATTGAAAAGAGACAAACCCTCTGAGTTTCTTGCTAGCTCTTCTCAGTAGTGGTCGCGTTCCGAGCTAGTGGTAGTTTAAAAAACAAATGACGTTCATAAGTGCATATTGTATTGCCTACATGAATAAATGATTTTCATTTTCATTTTTCATTTTCTTTTCGACAAAGATACTTTAGAACGGAAACAATAAGGAAGCATATTATTAAATATCAAACTATATCCCTGGACATAGCCAGCTCGCGTACATGCATGGCTATTTCATAATTGGTAATGAAATATCATTTCGTAATAGAAAAAACTGTTTTAAAAGAGCAAAGTTTCTTGCTTGTTCTTCTAAGGGGAATATTTCCTTTTGAACAAACAGTAAAAATATAAAATCTGACTATTTACTTAGAATAAAAACATTTGATTTCAAGGTGACTTAATATGCAGTTCATATAAAAAAACTTACCATCTGGTAGATGCGGTCAAGACGTTGCTCCCGAATGTAGACATCCTTCACAAACTGCAGCAGGCACAGGTAGAGCATGAACACGAGCAGAGCACCCACCATTTTGGCATAAGTGATCCACTCCCGCCGATTGGGCCACGACTCCTATGAACAGGAACAATACACAAGGAAAGTGAAAAGGAAATTGAATTATTATTTTTGCTGTAGCAATTGCTACAATATATAAATTAAAAGCTTTAAGTACAATAGTTACAATACAACTTATAATAAAGTGCATATCTGTGCTAGAAAAATGGGCCATAGCTCAGTGTGAATCCTCACCTATAGTTGTAAGTGCTCTGCGAAAGAAAGAGAGGGTACTACTGCGAAATTTGCAATAATTATTATTATTAAGCGATATTAATTGACCTTTATTATCAAAAATTAACTGCCCCTCCACATGACTCTCAAACTGCAGCTAACTGTTAAATAAATATAATGTATGATATGACATTGTAAAAGTGAGCTAAATAAATCTCTTGTAATCATCAGTTCATTCTGCAGATTATTGGATTGCATTATGTTGGTTGTTTGCAGTAAAGACCAGAGAACCATAAACTTGAACTTATTGGGATTTAGCATTAAGGTTTTCTATTCCATCGAGGCATTCAGACTCAGACGGGCTGATCATATTAAAGTCAAAAGAGCTTACAGCATGCTACAATTCAGATAAATTGCTACTGGTTGGTAGGATGGCAATCTCCCCTTAGCCTTGAAAACGAGCTTCTTATTTATAAGTGCATAATAAAGCCAATTATGGCATCGAACTCTGGGGATCTGCCAGCAACTCCAATTTACTTGCAGGCTCACCTCTAACTCGGTAGCATTTTCGTCAACATTCTCAGTTGTGACGGGCTCGACGACCTCATTGCTAGCAGTTGGCAGAGGCTCAGGGCTTTTCTCGTCGGCGTCGACGAGCGGGACTTTCTTTTCGGCATCGATGACCGGGACATTTTCTTCCGCGGCAGCAAGCGGGGCTATTTCTGTGGCATCGGCAAGCGGGATTTTCTCTTCGACATCGACGAGTGGGACTTTCCCTTCGGTATCGACAAGAGGAACTTTTTCTTCGGCGTCAATGAGCGAGACTATCTCTTTGGAGGAGGAGTCGGGCACAGCATCGGTATCGGATGGTACAGCCTCTTCAGACCCAGACCCAGTAGGCACAGCGTCAAATTTATTGGCGTCGGTAGCCATAGCATTGTCAGATGGATCTCCGTCGGGGGTAGGCAACGGTGAGCTGATTTCAGGGTCTGCGGTGATCATAGGTTCGGTAGCAGGATCGGATGTATCTTCCGCCACGGCAGCGCCAGGCGGTGGCGCATCATTGGCTACCACCCCTGCTTCGGTGGCAGCAGGAGTAGCGACAGCCGTATCAACAGACATTCCTATGAGCCTTCGATCAATTACAGTAGACTAATTTTCTTTATAGAAAAGCATTTAATACCAGTAATAATTAGCTAGATCACTGCAATCACATTCATCAATGTAATTTTAGATTTGCCGAAAAATCGAACCACGGCACAGACAAAAATTTTTTTTTCCAGACGGAGTCGGGACTGCTACTAGAGATAAGTTATTTTTCGAATCGATATAGGTAAAATATCGATAATGACATACCGTAAATGGATATAATATTATAAAATAAAAAGGAATTTTTCCATGTGAGTCAATGTAATTTGTAGAAAATTCAGTTTTAGTATTTTAACGGTCCAATAGGTTATGGGCTGGTACGTTACATACTAGTACTTGTTGTAAATAAATATGTATTTTGGGATGATCATAGGTGAAATAATAAAAACATAATTTTTTGACACGTCACATTGAAAATAGTGAAAAATTTTGAAGTTGATGTGAAAATATATAATGAAATGTAGAGCAAATTCGAACTTCCGAAATTAAAAGAAGATTCTTTTTGAATTTGGAAATTCCGGGTAAGGCTTATCCTGGAGGAAAAAAGTTTGCTAGAGATTTTGTCCATAGAGAAACTAAATGAGGTACAAAAAAGTCAGGGCTAAGAATGCAATTGTCCAATCTAGACTCTGTATACGCCAAGTATACGACGAATTACTTGTTTTGACTGAGACTGACTAATAAATTTTGACGAAATAAGAGAAATAAGACATGGCTGCATGGGCTTAGATCCCTTATCTTCTCCGAAAGGGGTAAATAAAACCAAAAAGAAAGGACTATATATACGAATTATTATATTCTATTATATAGTAAATAACAAATGATTGACAAAGTGCTAAATATACAAAAGCTGATCACCGCGTGCTTCAAATTTTTTAAAACAATTATCAATTTTCCGATTCGTATATCCCGACGACCACAAAAATAAATAGATTTGACTAAAAGTACCACAGAATACTAATACCTCAAGTTACTCTGTGGATTTGACTGTGTTTGCAGTCATACCCTTTGCCTGCTGTGAATTTTACAAAATAAAATGCTTTTTGGCGTGATCTCGCCGAGTGGAGGTGCATTTTTATATATAAATCTTATAATTCGTGCATTCTAACTTTTGGAACTTAGTAATGGCAGAATATTGTGCAGCAAACGTTAGTGATGGTGTACAAGTGAAGGGAAGTGTAAATTAAAGTGCGTAACGGAGCTTTCGGGTTCCCACAAGAAGCCGCCAAAATCTTTTGTAAAGCATTCTGCCACTTTACTGAAGAATGACTTGACCGTGACTAGACTCTGTATACGCCAAGTATACGACGAATTACTTGTTTTGACTGAGACTGACTTACAAACTGAAGAAATAAGAGAAATAAGACATGGCTGTTATGGGCTAGATCCCTTTGCCTTCTCCTAGAAGAGAAAAAGTAACTTTTTTGTTGTTTGTATTATGAGGTTATACCATTCTTGAATTAAATTAAACTATCAAATAAACGATGGCTACAAGCTACGCTAAATACGCGCAGCTCATTAACGCGTCCACGAATTACGCCCAGCGTATGAAGCGGTTGTCGAACAGAATATTCGGCGAGGTGGCGATTCCAACAAACTCAAAGTCAATGAAAGTGGTTAAGATATTCGAGGCGCGTCCACTGCACTCGAACGAGGAGATCATGCACTACTACCCGCGGCACGTGGAAACACACTCGATGATGCTGAAGCTGCGCGAATACGGGCTGTTCCGCGACGAGCACCAGGACTTCAAGGAGGAGATGAAACGGTTGAGAGAACTGCGTGGAAAGGTCAAGGTGTGGAGGCGTAAACTTGGTGGCGAGAAGAAAGAATAGACATTGTATAAAACTAGATTAGAATTAAGTTATTTGTAAATAAAACATACCTACCTAGTTTATATAATTGTTTGTTATTTATTTCCTTCTACAATCAGCCTGTAGCGAGTAACTCAAAAATGTAAATCGCCTGGTGGTCAGGGCGGGGGAGTCACCCTTGAACCTCTTTCGGTGCATCGTTTTTCGGGTTCCGTAGTCGTAAACAATTTTTCTTAAAATACCGATCCCGTCCATCCGTTTAGTTTCCTGGGCTGTTACAAAAAAAGTTCATTTAGGATTACCAACAAGATTAATGCCTGTTAGTCCATGCGCCATTTTATTGTTATTATTAAATTCTTTATTGCACACAAAAATAAAATACAAAGAACATTTAACATAGATGATGAAGTGTACAAATGCGGTCTTATCGCTGATAGCGATTTCTTCCAGACAACCTCAGTTAAAGAAAATTAATTAACAGTAACCCACAACATGCAAATATTTCTAGCAATATACATTTAACAATAATTAAATAAGATTGTTGTAAAATTGTACAACATCCTTTTCATATATACATAAAATGACGCCTGGTTCCGTAGTGGTAGGCAGAGCCCACAGACTTCCACTTGCTACGATATTGACACGCCTCTTTTGTCTCATTCACTCTCATAAAGTTGCTCATACATGCTTGTCGGTTTAGGGTACCCTTTTTAAATTGACGTCCATGATTTGATCATGGTACGTTTGCCATGGTCTTCCCGTACCAACATATACACTCCACCGATATAGCTTAACATGCTTTTCGAACTGAGGAAAAAAGTAAAAATGTAGCATTGGACACCAAAATCCTGTTTTCCAATGATTTCCCAATTTGATGAGAAAATATGATACATTTGCTTTTCGCCCGCGGCTAGGCCTACGTGGAACAATTTTATGGCGGAAATTTATTTATCCCGCGGGATTATTTATCCTATGTTTTAATCCAGGGTATGTCCATTCTATATACCAAATTTCATGCAAATCCATTCAGACAAACAAACAAACATCCAAACTTTCGCAATTAGTTAGATAATCTAAACTAAAATCAGATTTAGACTGGTGCTGTCACGTTATATTGGTCCAGAGAGAAAAAGACAGACCTACTTTAAAATTGGTTTTAGTTTAGTTTGCGTACAACCGAATTGACACCAATGTAGAAAGATTTAGATAAACTGTTACTGCAAAACACATACGGCTGAATTTAGCTTGTAAGGAAAATCGATCTACCTATTCCGATCTATGACCACGTATTATTTGGCAAGATATGGAGTTATTGAGCTTATTTACAGATGTTGTCGATTTATGTAGGAATGTTTGAAATTAAAAAGAAACACACAAAAAAATAGCATCATTTATTTGATTACAAAATCTTTCGTCAGGAAATAAATTGCTACATAAAATATTTCAACAAGAAATGCCTCAACTGCTTAACAACGACACTGTGGCGGAGCGCCGGGCGCGGGGCGAGGGGCGAGGGGAGAGCCCGGCCGCGGGCCCCGCTGACTGTCACTAGGGAATACAGCCTTCGTATCACTTAAATTTACTCAGTTCAAAATATAAAGAAATACTATTTAAGCCACAAATGTGACAAATAATTGAACTAAATTATAGATTACATCGAGTACAACGTTGGTGCAAGCTCAGGTCACCGCGGGGTGCGTGAGGGACGAGATCGGCTCAGTCGGTCAGCCGCTCGGGGGCTCCCGCCGCCGTGTGCGAAGTGCGAAACTTTACCATCGCGTTCGCGTTTACGCAAAAAGTATCTATGAAAAAAATCGTTTTGCAAACTATCCGCTAGAGGCGCTGCACATTTCTTCATACAACTCGTCACGTATACGTGAACGCGGTAGTAAAGTTAAGTCGAAACAAAACTCACACTCCGCCCTCAGAGCGAAACGAGGTAGGGCTGCCTCAACCTCTCCCATGAGTTTACGCAAACATGTCTCTCCTTATCGAAATCTATCGTTAAAGCTTTCGGAAAATTAAGGACTGGGCCTTTCATATATTTTTTCAAATATGCGAATTTTTAACAGCCGTTATTTTTGGCAAACATAGTTATGAAGTGTAGAATAGTAACTATATTTACGTTTTGAGTCGCAACATTCCGTGCGTCGCGTTATGGCGATCCTCCCGCCCCCGAACTCCGCGTTAACCGGTAGGAGATTATCACGTGGTTTTTCCATCCCTCATTTCTCAGAGAAAATGCTGTTCGTTGACCAGCTCGCTCCCAGTGGCTCTATAATGATGATGGATAATAGTTGCGTAAACTTATGGTAGATGCGCTGCTCTCTGTCTGGCCAACGGGTATCGCGGCAGGAGAGACAGAGTGGCCACACCGAGCGGCCAAAGAAGCACTGTTACAAATTAACATAATTCTATTGATTCGTGTGGATATAATGCAATATCAGGTGCAACACAAAGATACATTATCAATTACTCCCACACAGGATAAACGCTCCTTTTATACAATATTTGGTTTCAGTAAGCGAAGCGTATCCGAGTAGAAAACTTGACAGCATTAAATATATTTGTTTAGTATTTACTTGCTACGCTATTATCACATCTTACAAGTTTGTAGAAAAATGAAATGAGTAGAGTACACTGGGTGTGTGTTTGTGTGTGGTGTATATGTTTCATGTGTATGTGTGTGTATGTATGTATGACCTGGTGCTACTGATGTCAACGTGTAGTAGCCGGTCGGAGTGTCGCAGCGGGCCCGGGCTCTAGCGAGCGACTGTAGCCCGCCTGCAACATCAATAACGCTAACCAGTAACATGTTGACGATTAGTCCCGTTACCTCCTGCTCCTGCCTCCGAGATCGTCGATTCTTTGTATCGTGCGTGTGTCTAACTGGTCTTCGATGACGTGTCGTGGAAACATCGCCGGTTGACCGATATGGCAGTCTATGAGATCGTTCGCTGCGAATGGGGCCGCGCATTTCAGACGATCTTTGGGGAAGTGAAATCCCATGTCGCGCGATCCATTCGCAGTGACGACGTAGTGCTGATGCTCGGTAAAGTGGGCGGGGCATGCCGTATGGTAATTAATAGAAAGTGCTGAGTTGGTTAAAAACACGAGTGTCGGTGGGTGGAGAGGTAGGATTCACTATAGGTGTGCACCGGAGGGACACCGTAAGCGAGCATTAAATAAGGCAGGCGGATAGATCTCCCATCCGGCCACAGACACCAGTATTTTCAATCGTCTCGTAGTGGAGAGATAGTAAAATATAATACAGCCAAGGTACCCGGGTCACACATCGCATGAGATAATCACCACCCAAATTATCGAGCATCGACGGATGATTCTGACAGTTTCAACACTTGATTTGTGCAGTTAGCGTTTGGGCGCCACCACAGACAGTGGCCGCAGTCGCGATGAGACGCACGGCTCACAGAGTAAATACACTGCCTTCACAGTGAGGTGAAATAGCAATAGTTACCTACACACATGCATTCCTTACATCTATCCTAGCTGCATACGCGACTCCTCAAACGAAACACTCACCGATTGACCGGAAATTAAAAGCTGCCTTTCTTCAAAATTCGTTACGATTGATTCAAGAAACTTTCCAAGGAGCAGTAAAAATCGATAACGTATACAACGAGGTGGCACGTTTTTCGAAGTCACGTACGCAATAATCAATCTTATACATCTAAACCTAGTCGCCGCGTTTCGCGTCCCGTGCCACGAGTACTGAAGGCGTAGAGCGGACTCGGTATACACGCGGCCGACCCGCGAGGGCGCGCGGTCGGACGACAGATCGTAGATTTTATTCCATCGAGATGATAAAAACTATTAACATTTCTCAATTAAAGCATTCCGCTAGATAGAAACGGCGGAAAATTTCGGGATCGCAACGGGAACCCTCGTCGAGATCGAAAGTTCCGAAATGTTCTCCTCGTGATTGAGCCGTCTGGCCCGTACACGTACAGTTCATAGTACCGAATCAATTCTGTCGATTACAGCCGGGGGAGGTCGTCCTCTCCGATTGGCCCTATCGAGGTCGGTCGTCAATCGGATAGGAGTACCCAGTAATCTATTCAAACTTTCCAGGCATCCGTTCTATTACCGCGATGTGCAGCGTGCTCAACTACTCTGTAATAGTGATAGAAATACTTTCGTCTATTTCACCATCTCCTGTAGAAACATTAAAGTTAGTTATATTGCAACTCCATTCAGCTTCCCTACAATATTTTTATATACATAGCTACTTATCTTTCAAATTAAGAAGTTATTGACAAATCTAGTGGGCTCACTATTCAGAGAAGGGAATCGTCGTATGTTAATTATTGTCCCATTTGCCCGGGACAAAAGCGCACGACGATCCCCTTCTCCGAGTCGAGTTTGCACTCAGCCGGAGAAAATTAACACATCCATTCGTAAAAACGAAGCCGATATTGTCATTCCGTCCCTTTCAGATCGACTTCGGTCGATGTAATTTTTTTCTATCGCGATGGTTTTTCGTACACTGTATTTTTGCCACTACTCTCGGACGCTTCACAGGTTCCGTGGACTATCCTCGACACAGATACACGACCACCTGTACAGCCGCAGTAGGCTGGCAGGCTGGTGACGCACTAGGCGCACTAGGTGTAGTCGTTGAAGTCGTCGATGGCGACGCGCAGCGCCAGGTCGGGCGCGCCGGCGTAGGGCGCGGGCGCGCGCGCGGCGGCGGCCAGGCGCTCGGCCTCGGCGCGGCGCCGCACGCGCTTGATGAGGCGCAGCCGCTCCAGCGAGTTGCTCGCGTACGGCGCGCCGCCCAGCTTCAGCGACTGCGAGATCTGCGACGCCAGCTGCGCCCGGACACGGGGATGTTAGTACTCCTCTCCTACGTCTACGGTGGGACCGATCCCGTGGGCTACCCTGATTTTATATTGAGCGCCGATTTATCGAAAGCGTTGGATGACCCAAATCGTGGTACGCTCATTGACAAGATGTCCGAGATCGGAATACCCGACGGTCCGCTCGTATGGAGCTAGACTCCCGACAGCGCCGGGTGTCGACCCGTTGCAATTGAAGGTTTCCAATCCCGATTTAGAAAAATTCCCTCCGGGGTTCCCCGGGGCTGGCATTTGAGACCGTTTTTATTCACGTTCCACATGAGCTGCTGCTCCAGAAACAGCTGTCATATACTTTATGCTGATGCCCCTAACATTCGTCTTTGGAAACCCGCCACACTCTAGCTAGCTCTTTCGAGCGTCATGCCAGCGTCCTCACAGTGCGCAGCGACGCGATGCAAGCGCTAGAACATCGGACTTACACAGCACTAGCGTCGCATTACCACATCGCCAGCGCAACGTTTATTGCGCACAAATACAATGCAAAACGTAATCCATAAATAATCAATCCTACGAGCATAGCCGAGAGTTACAGAGAAAAGTGTATTTATATTACATTATTCCAAAGACACCTTTCAAATTTCTTTCTATCATACTATCTATGCCAGGAACACTTTCTTCAGATGTACCTGTGACTGTTATTTTATTTTAATCTTTTGAATAAAAGAGAATCAACGGCATCTTTATAAAAACTATTAAAATCTGTTGACCAAAATTATGCCAATTACAGATTCCCATTTTTTATTACAATTCTTGTATTATATTTTTTTACTGTGTTGATTGTTAAAGAATAAATAAATAATTTATATGTAATTCAACATTAAGTTATTTGAATTTATAAAACATTAGTGGAAGCATTACCGAGCAGTGCAGCGCCAGCTGACGCGCCAGCAGCGCCACGTTGGGGTCGGAGACGCAGTGCGGCTCGAGGTGCGAGAGGAACTTGCTGCGAATGCGCTCGTCCTTCGTCTTCACCGTCACACGGTTCATGCCGTACTCGTACGGCTCCACCACCACTATGCAGAAGTTGAACTGGCCCTGAGGGAAACGAAGGTTTCATCCACTATACGGTTCAAAAGTGCATGTCGAGTACCTGCTCAAACGTTACCGATTGTTAAGAATACCTTTTTAACGAATAATGTTTTTAATCCTTATGTAGTCAAATATTTTTTTCATTGTATATTAGTAATGAGTGAATAAAGGTAGTCCACTGACTACCTTCTGACTAAATTCTGGTTGATAAATTTTATTGGTGAGAAAAAGGCTGATGTCGTAGAACAGTTTTTGCTAAAGCCCATATAATTTATTACATATTTTTATATTGAACATAATTTTCTCTAAACTCTTTAATAGTACCGGATTTTAAGACATGGTACACTTGTTACAATGTTACCTTGATGGTGTGAATATTGAAGTCTTGGCCGGAGTCGTTGTAAACGATGGAGACGAAGTCGTTGCCGATGTACTTGCGCTTCTCGTTGCACGTGGGGTCCTTAGCGCAGGTGGGCATCACCGTGGCCACGTGATACAGCACCTGGCCACATCATACATGTCATCATACCCTCACATTGATTATCAAAGTCAAAGAAGATACAAAATTTCAACTCGAAATCGTCCTACGCACATTCACAAGGCTGACTGCGCAAAGAAGAATGGGCAAGAAAAAGTTTATATTTTTAGGGTTCCACACCCGAAGGGTGCCAACGGGATCTTATTAACCGTATGCTGTACGTTCGTCCGTCACAGGAAGTTGCAGCTTTAGTTGCAACAGATTGAAATTGGCACAGAATACCGGTTACTACATAATGTGGTGTTTATCTTAGCAAATAAAAAATTCAAGAAATCGAAAGTACAGACAGCTCATATACAGTAATACATACAACTTTCAAAGTGTGATTCTAGTCAATACTCAATTGTAAAACAAGAAATATTGTTTAGTAAAAACATCTAGTCTACCCGTAAACAAAATTTTACGAGTTTCGGTTCAGTTGCAAGGCGCCACTCCGAGCTTGTTGACTAGTTGGCATGTCAAATTCTCTAGTCATTCTGCACTCACCGCATTTCAAAATCTGTTTCTGTATATTGTGTTAATTATCTTGTTTTTATTAATATTGTTGTTGCTATAGTGTGGTGTCAAATAAATATATGTCTGTCTAAATTCCATTGGCGATGCAAAATTTAAGACAAACTCTTTTTTCTATGTTTTTGTCCAATACGAAATTCGCAATTCAAACTATACATATGATATTTTTAATTTTTTTAACTATCTTTTATAACTATAAACAGCACTCCATTTAATATAAATAACAGATACAACTCAAATTCTGCGCCAAAATGGAAAACAGTTGTGCCAATGTAACAAAAACAGTGATGGATCCTTGGCACCTTAGATGTCGATTGGCAATATTACAGTGTTGCAACTTTTTAATAAAACAACGAAAATAAAGTCGAAGTGAATATTGCAGAGCGGTAGATGTTCTTACTTGGAAATCATCTAAATAGTTATAAATGTTTTAACATTTGGTTATCAAAACCTATGCCAGAGTCAATGTTGACGTTGTCATTTGTCGATCTGTTTGGTGTAGTGGTTAGAGATCCTGACAGCCATGTTTCGAGGTCGCGGGTTCAAATGGGACACATGTTTGTATGATGAGTACGGAGATTGAACATGATGATTTAATTAATTAGGAATGGACGACCTGATGAAGGTCGCGGGAAGTCGCTGGATGCAGGTCGCCTCACACCGGTCGGCCAGGAAATCTATGGGGGAAGGCTTGCGTTCGGCAGTGGACGGCCTGTAGCTATGGTATAATGATGATTTAATAAATGTCCCAGCTCAACTCATTCCTTAGCTAGAAGCTATCGTAGCTTTCTACCCACTAGCCCTTGATTTGACGTTTGCCTCTAGAGATGTGAACTAGTTAATAGCGATTAAAGTCGACAATGGACCAGACATTCGTGTTTTCACATTGGAATGCAAGGCTAGTTGTGACGCGACTGACCTGCATGACGTCGTCAGTCCACACGTAGGTGTAGTGTCCGTCCTTGCCGCCCTTCTCCAGGTTGAGGAACAGGTCGGGCGGGTCGTCCGCCGCCTCGTCCAGCGACACCAGCGTGCCCAGACCGCTCAGGAACTCGGAATATCTGTACACGCTCACAACGTTACTCGGTCATTTATCGCTCAGCGACGCTTTTAGCGGCGAGCTCGTGGTCGGGCGTTACATACAACGTAAAACACAGGCTGATGTTGGGATACTCATGGTGGACGATTTACGGACTATCAACATTTATCTCATACATAACAACTCTGACATCTGAATGAACTGAATGAAAAGTCATTTTTTGTATTTTCAATCCATAGAGAAGCTACAAGGTACATACATACATAATGTCACGCCTGTTTCCCGTACTCTGAGATCTCGCATGGAAAGTCATTATTTTCGAGCTGTACCTTGTAGCTTGTCGCATTGACGTAGTGACAAAGATTGAAAAAGATATGCTGAGATGGTTTGGACATGTGGAGAGGATGAATGAAAGAAGACTTACGAGAGAGATATACAAAGCGAATGTGGATGGTTGTGTTGGTAGGGGAAGACCACGGCGAACGTACCATGATCAAATCGGGGAGGTCTTAAAGAAAGGCCAAGTCAAGAGTACACTAAACCGACGAGCATGTATGAACAACCTTATGAGAGGTGTGTCAGGATCGAAGCAAGTGGAAGTCTGTGGTCTCTGCCTACCCCTACGGGAAACAGGCGTGACTTGTTTTTACTATCATTTGATTAGTGTAAATGCATAGAAAAGTTTTGATGTGTGACGAATTTTGGTTGGCATATTTTAAAATTATTTTTGTTGATTTTTGTATATTTATGAATCTAAGCCACTACCTTCATGATGCCGACACAGTATTTAGTCAATTTGGATCCTGAACCTTTCCGATTGAGTTCAACTTGTTAACCGATTAAGTTCAGACGATGTCTGGTCGGTGTCTGAAAGGCCCTCTTGCACTCGAAATCATCGCAGCATTTGAAACGATGGAGATAATTTGCGAGCCAGTAAGGCAAGGAAGTGTGAAGTTTGTACAAAAATAAGATAAGATATGAGTCAAGAAATGTGTCAAGAAAAGAGCAACACTTCGAGATTCTTGCTTGTTCTTCTCAGGGGAAAGTTGTATTTTGAACAAGCAGATGCTTAAAAAATGTTTGACTATTTTATGTGTACTCTGTGTACCTACAAAATAAA
The DNA here is from genome assembly GCA_949316235.1 of Oegoconia quadripuncta. Lineage (NCBI taxonomy): Eukaryota > Metazoa > Arthropoda > Insecta > Lepidoptera > Autostichidae > Oegoconia > Oegoconia quadripuncta. Next base: position 23,087,231 of record OX438749.1, read on the forward strand.
GCATTTTTGACTTTGCGTGTGGAAGCACTACGCATGTTTTTCAGGATTCAGCCTGAAAAATCAATTGATTGTAAAAAGCTTGAAGAATCATTGATGATGCTTTGGAAGTGGGTGGAACGTGTGACCAATCATAGTAGTGTGAATGATTGAGCTTCGACTTGAATGATATTGGAACAGGAGTTCTCAGTCGCCGGTATGACAAACAGGGTCTTCTCACTGACCACACTGATCAGAGAGAAATCTGATCACTGGTCGAACTATCGCGGAAAACTTAATGTATACTAAACACTCTAAAGTCAAAATTGTTTAATTATGAATGACAAGTTCGGTTGGCGGTGGATGTTTTCACCAGCACAAATCTTTGCATACAATGCGGTATCACTAACCTGACGCTGCCATACTCGTTCTTGAGGATTGCCACCTCGTTGTCGTGCTGACCCTTTCCTACGTACAGCACGCCCACCTGTGGACACACAACAGCCTTGTTCAGATAATAGCCTCCTCCGCAGGTATAATTTGGAATGGAATACTTGGAACCAGTGGCGTGCTCTCCATACAGACAGCAAGGCAGTGCCTACCCTAGCAAATTTTAAGGTTTCCTCGAAATGCATTGTCAAACAATTGCGAAGATTGTTAAAAGGTACTTAGCCGCCTCTGCCACAGAGGCCAAAGTAAACAACGTAGGGTTTACGAATCGGAGGTCGTGGGTTCAAACCCAAGCGGGGTACATGTTTAGTACTCTCTTTGGTTGATGGCAGCCTACCTACCATTTTAAATGTCTGTTTGGCCGACTATCACCATCTTATCCAAGTCTGCCGCCGAGCAGCAATGATAATAACATTGTTGTGTTCAGGTTGTCAAAGATAATCTTATTTTTAGTCTTGTCTGTCAGTTCCCCAAATAAGATGGATTTCCGGGTCAAGACGCTTCCTCCTTCGGTCTCATCTTCGGTTAACACCAGGTGTGATCGAGGTCCAGTGTTAACCCGTCGTGCATAAAAAAAAGTTAATTTGAAGTTATTTTATTATTCTGCCTATCCCGTGCTGTGCACGTCACTGCTTAGAACGCTGATGTACTCGGTGAAGGTGGAGGAGGTGGTTGGCGAGCGGTACCTTGTAGGTCTCGAGCGGCGGCACCAGGTCGAGGTTCTTGATGGTCCGCTCGTGCTGCACGCCGGCCACGCGCAGCGGCCGCTCCGTCAGCGGGTTCAGCAGCGTCGGCGCCTCGCCTGCACCGCACCGTTAGCGGGATATTGTAACCTTATACAGCCTTATAATGGATAGTGCCGCGTACGCATCCAAACAAATACTAACGAGGTGTAAGGTACAAATTAATACGTAATTTGATAAACCAAACAATATAACCAATTACTACAGGTTTCCCCGTTCGTCGAAGCATAAATGTAGCTTATTCTTTCTTTATATCTATAGCTTGGTGGGGCTTAAGACATGTTCCTGTTTGGGTTGGCACGAGGGCCGGGACGAGGGTACCCATGGCGCCATCTATCGTTGAATAGGAAAAGGACATCATTTGTACAATGTTTAAATTAATCATTATCTCAGCCCGTAAACATCCCAATGCAGGGATATAGGCCTTCCCTCGTATGTGGAAGTATGGGCCATAGTCCACCACGCTGGCCCAATGCGGGTTGGACACTTCACATGCCTTGGAATTATTTCGCAGGCATGTAGGTTTCCTCACGATTCCTTCACCGTTGAAGAGCAATATGATATGCACATAAGTAATTAAATTTGAAAAGTCATTGGTACAGGGCCAACAATCGAACCCGGATCTCCCAAATTGCTGAGCCACCGACGCTCATGTTTTAATTTATAGCATTCTTAAAATGGACAATGTAATCCTATCCGTGACATTTAAGAATATGGTATATACATAAAATAATAAATAAATAAACGCGACCACACCCCAAATCGTACAAACTCGACAAACGATTCGGTCATACTGGCTGAGCTCACTACGATGACATTACGAGCTCATATGAAATCGTGGGACACAGTCGTCCACACCGCCTCCTCTTCATGTCGGCAAATGCAGACGAGCGACAGCAGAGAGCACTGACCGGGCACGGGCGGTGTGATGGGGTAGGTGCTCATGTTGTGGTACAGCTGCAGGAACACGAACGACGGCGTCACGCCGCCCCCTCCCCCTCCCCCGCCTCCGCCCCCGCTCGACGCCGCCGCGGGGGGAGCCCGCCCCGCCCCGCCCCCACCCCCCGCTCCGCCAGCACTAGCCGCACTGGCCGCACTCCCTGCACTCGCCGCACTGGCGGCACTCGCCTCTCTGTTACCGATCAAACATATTTATTCGCGTCAAACCATATCGCTTTAAAGTAGTCAAATTTTACTGGCTCCTATATTAAGTAACTTGTGCGGACGAAAATAAATATGTGAACATTTCGGTCATGTACAAAGACTCGCACATAAAATCACGTGGCGATATTTTGGGAGTCAGTTGAAGAGACCCAGCTGTAACTGATGTAGCCATAATGGTATCAGTAAAAACGGCGTAATGCTAACACCGCTTCATAATGTAATATGTTGAAAGAGTTTTTTTTAATTTATGAGATATTTGATGCGGTCATGGCATGTGGTGAGCCTTCTTTAAATTCGTATACAATTTGACATTACAATACATTATAACGATTGTGTGAGATCACAATTTGAGAGGTAAAACAACAGTAGTGTTCCTGTCCACCATTATCGGCTTCCAGTCGTTTTGTTCAGTGGACCAAGTAATCGATTATCCCTTATAAAATGATGTACCTGTGCCGTCGCGTGGGGCTCATGACGGAGATGGTGTTGGAGCGCTTGGAGCGGGCCAGCGGCGGCAGGTCGTCGCGGTCTCGCTCGCTCGCGGGCGGCGCCGCGCCGGGAGCGAGCGGGACGGGCGGCAGGCTCGCGCTCACCGTGCTGTCGCTGGCCGTCTGCAACCACGCACCGACCATTACCACTATATTTTGCCAATCACCATTCAAATTGGTTTGATTTTGTTATTCAATTGATAAGCTTGAGGTTATTTTCGCTGTTTTTTAGCTACAAGTAGGAGTCGATCACTCAATTTTCACACAGCCACTCTTTTGTTCGGCGCTTAGGCCATTCGCCTAATAGGCGTACCAACCTACTTGTAAAAACATCGAAAATAACCTCAAGCATATCAATTGCGTACAGGATGACATGTTCCCTTTGCCGAATGTTGCGAAAGTGTTAAAGCGATATTACACGGTTCACTTCTGCCCTTTAATCTGAATGAAGCAATCAAATTGAATCATGTAAACATAAAAGTGAATCATTGAATGTCAATAATTCAATCGTGTTCAAAGAATTGAGCTTGATCATTATTTTCATTTTAGCCGTTCATCGTTCAACAAAAGTTCGTTCATTGAATGAAAGTTGGACGTGTAAATAAGAATTGAACGATTCACAAGTGTACAACAACAAATATGAAAAAAAGATTTTTAAATGGAAAGGAGAGCATACACCTTTGGTCTTAGAACATTTTAAGAAGTATACTTGCCTGTGGAAATACAAAACGGAGGGTTTTCAAGAAAGTAATTCCCAAGCGTACTACCTGCTTTGAAGAGATCTCTTCAGTAATGTGAACTGAATAGTTCACTTCAAAGATACGTGTAAATGGCATTATCTTTTACTTCGGCGTCTTTCAACCAAAGTGAATCAATTTGGTTGAATCGTGTAATATGGGCTTTAGACTCGCAGCGGACGTGTTTACTTTACACATTTGGATCTGTATCGAGGAACTATCCCATCGCACGTTGCTTTCGTATCGGGATAATATTAAATGACCAGGTGGCCTATGGAGTTGAAAATTAACCCCCGCGCCTTATCCAGCATGATGACAATTGCCATCTCGATTGGATTTACGAGAAATATCTCATGTATTTAGATGTTTTTGGACGAAATATTTCCCAACATAATATAACCTTACTAGACGCACTAGACGTTTTCCCTAGAGGAAATGTTTTAAAGCTATCTAGTTAAGTACGAATTTAAAAGATTTGTATTTTTCAATTTGTGAAATTGTCAAAATACACCACCTCGAACGCCAATATACTGTTTTTTTTTTCAAAAAGAAAGAGCTAGCTTAATCTTTCGTGAATAATTTTGAGTTAAGATATGGAAGAAATTGCTGTGGATGGAGGAACGGAGTGAGAACGGAGAGAATCACCGAGATTTGCACTTTATGAAACATAAAGACGTTAAATTCTACAGCTTATCACCACCAAAGTATAGGTGCTTTGGGAAACAGCCACAAACATTTGGGTGCATTTTAATGTATTCAAATTAATAAACATCACGACAATTGGAGTACTTGGCTATCGTACTGGACATTACTGAAACACAATGTATACCGTTGGAGTCGGTGTACGGCGAGTCACGGCATGACACTAATACCTTTTGCAGCTGATGGTGATGCGGGCCGCCCTCTGGCCCGTCCGGAGCCGACGCAGCCGCAAGCGCCTCGCTCGTGCCTGTCGACAGTCACAGTATCAGTAATCAGTCGCCGTCATGTCAACGATTAAGGGTAGCAGAGGCCTATTCGAGTAATCTGGCACACACTCACCGGGGTCGGAGTTGTGCGTCATGAGGTGCGGGTGGGGCGAGTGGGGCGGGTGGGGCTGATGGGGCGAGTGGGGCGGGCGGGGCGGTTGGGGCGCGGCGGCGGGCGGCGCGAGGGGGGAGGTGCCCGACATCTCCTCGGGGATGGCCTCGCACGACACGCGCATGTCGCTCTTCTTGGCCGCCTTCTTCGACTGCAGCAGCGACAGCGACGCGCTGCCCTGGTTACTGCTGCCGCCTCTGCCACACGCAAGCGAAACAACAACATGCATCATAAATAAATGTAATAATAACAACTCTAGATAAAATTAGCAACTCTCGAATGAATACACTATCGTTGCATGCATCAAATGACAAATTACAAAACAAAAAATACACCAATGGCATAGCATTTATGAGGTTATTGTATAGATATCATATGAAAGAATTTCCATCCATCGGTGATTCAAACATTGTCCGTTCGACTTCTAGAGGGATAAATTTTGTGCTGATGATTTTTAGTTTCGTTAATTTATCAACCTTCCGCATTTGTATTAGTCAATCTCTCAATGAGTTTCTCGATGGCAGCATTTTATTTTCCGTCTCACCTACGTTAACATCAACAGATTAAGGAGTGAGCGCTATATGAAACTAATATGGTAACTCTAATTTGACCGTGACTGCTCTTACGTGGGTTCGCAGACAGGTAGCACGATCATGTCCTCGGGGTCCAGGCGGCGCGGAGGCGGCGGCTCCTCGGGCGCCGGCACCTTCCACGACGATGACATCTCCGGGGACGAGTTGGAGCGACGCACCGGGTGACGGGACTTGCCCTGTAAAGTACATGCCACTTTAATGCGCCGTAGATGCCTCGCGCGGGAGGATTTAGGGAAACGAAGGAGTTCGAAGCAAATATTTACGTAAATATGTTCAAAAACTTAAAGTTGACATTTTTGAAATGTCTGCTTGGCTCTCCATGCCTGCCGCGATGCAGGACAGTTATTGATGTTTTTTTTTTTTTTTTTTTATGAGAGGGCGGCAAGCGAGCATGCGGGTCACCTGATGTGTTCTTAAAGAACTATTACGTATTTACGATGCCAGAGACAATTCTGGTTCTATACACCTGTATACCGTCTGTCTCATCTTCACGCGTACAAATAAGTATTGAATACAATACTCACGGATGGCACGACCAGCAGCATCTCATCATCGTCTGTGGTGCTGGAGGAGCTCTGACGTTGTGGCGACCCGGGGATGTTGATGGGCTGTGTGGTCATCCTGAGGGAAGAGACCGCGTTGGATTACATATTACATCGACCACATACCCCACACGAGTTTAGAGAAAATTGGTTCAGAGATGGACAAGTCCTTGTCATTCAGTAAATGATATCATGTATTTCTTGTTGAAATAAAGGTTTGCAGTTGAAGATACTTTTTAGCTGGTATTTCAAATAAATTCCGAGGAATGTTAAAGTGAATGTACGCGATCGGAAGGCTAGTTGTGTGTAAAATTGAGAAATAGACATGTCGTCATGACTAGTATGTACCGATGAGGCCATATTGATTTCAGACGAAGGGATGGCAGAGCTAAGGTAGTTTAAATACAGAATGAATGGATTTGTTGAATGAACATCTGAGTTGCTGAGATTGTAGGGCGTCGTCGGGCGCTGCCGGCTGTGCACCGCCCATACCTCTGCTGGCGCGGGTCGTGCGGGCCGAGCGGGCCGAGCGGACCGAGCGGGCCGCCACCAGGCTGGGCTCCGCCCGCGGCCCGCCGCTCGCCCGCCACCACAGAGTCGGAGCTGCATAACACACGTAGAAGGTTCGTGTCATTTGTCGCTCTGGGAGCGCACGTGGGTGGGTGTATGTGGACACTCAACATTGATGTAAGTTGATAAGTAGTTAAGTTTGATGAGGTAACTCATGTTGTGCTACAAAGAGTATTTGCATTGTATTGTACAGTTTGGTTCGTGGACGGATTGAACTTATATAATTCATGTGAAAAATCAACAGACGCCAGTTGCTGGCGAGCCGTTTCCAGCTCTGCCCGACGGATAGGAGATGGGAGTGCACGACACGTGGATCTGTGCGGGTAGAGGTAGGCTGGGGCCGTTGTTAGGCGAGGGTACCTGGACTTGTGCAGGTCGGTGTGGGGCCGCGAGCGCGTGTGTGAGGAGGCGGAGCCGCTGCGGGAGCGCGGGGAGCTCTCCGACCGCTGCGGACAGATACACATCTACTTAATTGTAAGTGGAAAAAGAAAAATTAAATTTCTAGTTCACTTATCGTATGCCCTATTTTTTTCCTTATGGTAATAAAACTCATCCGGTATATTTCTCAACATAGAAACAATAGTCCGAGTAACACTAACAATAAAAATAGAGACACTCGACCTAAGGACAGATTTCACTGGCGCCCAAATAGACCTTGGTCTGTCCTGGGGCTAACTGAACACGTGCAGTCATTCGCTATCATTCGGTGAATTTTGAAGCAATTTACTTTGTTGTGACCGTAATGTTTAGACTTTAGAAACACTAATCTTACTAATAAATACGAATTTCTTAAAGTAATCCTATTCCCTTAGGAATAAATACAAATGTCACACTAGACTCATCTATTTAGACGGCGCGTTTTACATAAAAGAAGCAATTTTAATTTTTTGACAAAGTTTTTTAATTTTGTACCCCTTAAATGGGGCATAGCGAGATTCGAACCCACGACCTTTTAATATAGCAGACAGGGTTTGCAATCACTACGCCAACAGGTTGTCAATAACGATAATAACGCGTTATTTGCGCAACCTTCGTTATATTACTTACTTACTATGTCAATAGCATTAAGTTAAATATGAACTAAGGCAATAAATATTTTTTATTATTATTATTATTATATTACTCGATGGTTACTTATCTGACTTAGCTAAACTGTTAAAAAGACAATGAGTGACGTGAGACAGTGAGTGACGTGAGACAGTGAGTGACGGGACAGTGAGTGACGTGAGACAGTGAGTGACGTGAGACAGTGAGTGACGTGAGACAGTGAGTGACGTGAGACAGTGAGTGACGTGAGACAGTGAGTGACGGGACAGTGAGTGACGTGAGACAGTGAGTGACGTGAGACAGTGAGTGACGTAGACAGTGAGTGACGTGAGACAGTGAGTGACGTGAGACAGTGACTGACGTAAGACAGTGAGTGACGTAGACAGTGAGTGACGTGAGACAGTGAGTGACGTGAGACAGTGAGTGACGTGAGACAGTGAGTGACGTAGACAGTGAGTCACGTGAGACAGTGAGTGACGTGGGACAGTGAGTGACGTAGACAGTGAGTGACGTGAGACAGTGAGTGACATGAGACAGTGACTGACCGTGTCCCCGCGCGGGTCGGGCGGCAGGGCCGCGCCCAGCAGCGCCGCCACGTCCTGCAGCGGGGACTCCAGCAGGTGGTCCCAGTTCATCTGCGACATCACAACGCATATCAACCTTCACACTATTGAGAACAACAAACAGCTGCACCCCTAATATACACCTAATATCACAATAGGATCATTATACAGTACAACTGCGACGTTATCCACATTTTTATTAAATATATGCAGTATTGAATATTTTAAGCTAAAACTAAAGTACCGGGCATTAAATATTATTGTTACTATTCAAAACGTCTACAATACTATGAAATAATAATCTTAAGTATTTAAAACCTAAAACGTAAGTCACCCTAGTGCTGTACTGGATACTAATGTAATGCTGTTGGTCTTCAAAATATATAAAAATAAAATAAAAACCTCGACAGAATTTTATTTGTATTTTGCGGATGCCATGTTAGAGTTTTTACCATAAAATGTATGCTACAACTACAACTACAACTCCCGACGAAACTAACGACGCCGTGCACTTTGACATCGGTCAAGCCGTTTAGGCTACAAGCTGTGTCAAAGGAACGGTCATACATACACACACTCGAAAAACTTAAAAATTGATTAGTTAATACGATTAAAAATTCATTTTTATTCTCCAGATTTTCGTCAATTTTTTATTTTGTGTGCAATAAAGAGTTTAATAATAACTTTTCTGAATTGCAAAAATCTGGAAGATAAACAGACCACGGACAGTTGGATTGTTCTGAGTTGTTGGATGACGATAACTCGGTGTATGTGACCCAGTGCTGGTGATGTGTGTGTGTGTGTGTGTGTGTGTGTGTGTGTGTGACGCACCTGGTTCTGCATGCGCATGGCCCAGGAGACGTCGCCGGTGGGCGAGCGCACGTGTATCTCGGCCCAGTTGGAGCACCAGCACGGGCACGCGCCGCCCGCCGTCAGCTCGCCCACGCGCGACCACCACGTGTCCTCCGTGTCCTGGGGACGGGCACGGCATTATATACCCCCTACTCAAATAACACCACGGAATATAGTGGCTTTATAAATAAATATCCTTAGATGTACACACAGCGCCATCTAGTTCCACATTAAGCAACTATATGCTTGTGTTGTGGATACCAGATGGTTGATATCTAAATAAATAATTTTTTTTTTTTTGTAAATAAATACTTATTATAAATGAAAACATCCATAACTCGGGTACACATGTCCGTATTCATCATACAAACATATGCCCTTAGCGGGATTCGAACCCGCGACCTTTTGGTATAGTGGTCAGAGTTTCTAACCACTACACCAAACAGGTCGTCAAACAGGGTATAAGAGTGCATATCAATTCCCAGAACAAACGATTTAAATTTAAAGAACCCCTTTAAATTTTTAACGAAAAGTGCTTGCAAGTGTGTGGGGAGTAAAACGTACATAAATTGCAATTGGATATGCACTTATGAATCTGATTGTGTGAGGTAGGAAATGAGTCCGGGTTCGCCTCCCAGGCAGGCCAAATACCAATGAGTTTTTAAATTTAATTTAATTACTTATGTGCATTTTCATCCGACTGCTCTAAACGGTGAAGGAAAACATCGTGAGGAAATCTGCATGCCTGAGAAATAAAAAATCAAAGGCATGTGAAGTCCCCAACCCGCCCTGCGCGAGCGTGGTCGACTATGGCCCACACTCCCTCTTTATACGAGGGAAGGCCTATATCCCTGCAGTGAGATGCTTACAGACTGGTGATGATGATGATTTATAACTACAGTAACTCACCACTTCTTTGGAGATCTTCTCGAACCGCTGCGAGAAGTGGTTAAGCGCGTCCGACACCGGGTCGCTGGGCTTGTTCTCAGCTGAGTTTTGTCTGTAACGCGTCCCGTCATGTCACACGTGTACACACACTTGATTTATTATACATGTTACTGCTACACAGGGGTTTATTTAACATCTTCAACATTCATCGCGATACCTCTGCATTTGACATCTGCAGTCAGACCGCCTAATTCAATTGCTTTAGGACTTGTAATCTTTTTTGACGTTAATGCACTCTCTGCACTTGTCAATATCGTAACACAACGACAGACAGTGCATTGGTATCGCTATGGCTTTGATCAAGGCGGTAGAGCTCTCGGAAGGTTTCACGAATTTTAGACAATCATTTGATTCGAATTGTCAATATTTTCTAAACGCTTCACCTCGATCACACCTAATATTAAGTGAAGATCAGACCGAAGGTGGAAGCGCACTCACCCGAAACCTCCAACTTAAAAGAGGGAGTGAGTATCTTATTTTAAGCAGTCAACAGTTTTTGGCGGCAGAAATGGTGGTAGATAGCCAGGGGAATATTTAGAAAAAGACTTACCAGCAACCAAACCGCTATCTTTGAAGTTGCCGGAAAGTGTCAAATGAAGTTCAAATTGATTGCATCTTTAATTGTTCTGATAGCAATCATAACTAAAATATTTCAGACAATTCCTAATCGTGGTCCTTTGGTTAGGTATCACGACAATTGTTGAAGATCCCCTCGAGACTGTACATAATATACTACGTCTAACGTACATAATATAAACGTACGTACATAATAGTCTACGAGTATAATATTATTTCGAACAAAAAAAGTCGTCCCAACTAATGTCTATAACCACATCGAGATATCAAAAATGTGCAAAAACTATATGCAAATAAAATCCAGCACGACTTAAAATAAGCGTTAGGTAAGCAAACAGTCATAGAAAGAGTAAAAAATGCAGATATATAAGGTTTATGCCTAGAGCAATGGTAGCCGAGCTGCGACAGTGCAGCGAGTTCACGGCAAAGTATATTAAAAATCTATAAGTAGAACATCTTCCCGATAAATAGGCGACGCAAGAGGCGGTGCGGTGGGGGCAGAGGACGCTTGCCGGCGATTGCTACGCGAGTGCCGGCGCGGGCGGAGCAGGCGGGGTTAGTGCGTCTTGCGACTCGCGCGCACAGAACATTGTTACACGCACCCGCAGCTCTAACACTATCTATGGTTTTTTCTCAGCACAGTTCAATCCATGTATTCGCCATGGGGTTGTACAAAGTCACTTCGACCCAGTAGGGCTCTTTTGTGTTCCCCTGTTTTCATTCTCTCCTATTGCTAATTATAGGTTGTTATAAAATAGGGTAGTGGAAAAAGCATGTAGTTCGGAATATCCGTCATCCAGATGACACATACGCCTTGCGGCCATGGGGTCGCAGTCACACAGACGGTGCTTAATTGATTCCCTTACTTTGTTGGTTGAGTTTTCAGCCAGGCCAATCTTAAATAAGACTTCCATGGTACAGTAGTATCCAGTAAGCGCACCCATAAACGTGTTTGCTCTCTGTTTAACCTCAGGTCTTATTGCAACAATCTCGTCAATAAACATTTTGGAATGTGTGAGGCCGTCGAGTTGCCTTCACTCCTTAACGAGTTGTCTCTAACATGAATATTCAAAACTTTCACCACTCTTATTAGAACTGTATTATAATTACAACGTAGCCTTTTTGTTGAATCCATATGTCAAGGACCCAACATATTAATCCAATAAGTAGGTAGGTTGTTATGTAGTTACCAAGTTTCTAGCATCTAATTAAGAAAACTATGACTAATGTATTATAGCCCGGGATCGACTGCCTGCTACTACCATGTCAGCCTAGCTACAGGTTCTAAGTGGCAGCTAACGACAGTGTCATGACAATGTGCTACATAAGCGAACTTATTGACCGCTCTGAACATATCGCTGCTACGGCATGGTACATGCATGCCGTACACGCGCCAAGGCATCACCCAGTGGCAAGCTGTTGTGTATAATGTAGTAATTAAGAAAAACTTGGGTGATGGTCAGTAGGTGCGGGCGATGTGGAGAATCACATCGAAACTCGGGCTTGTATAACATGAGAAAGTGACTCACCATTATTATTACTAGCTTTCCGCTCACAACTCCCGTACACGTGGGTAAAAGTATTTGGCTGTATGGTTTCAGTAGCCTTTGCCAGTGTTTCATTTTATATGGCGTTTTGGTCATATTATTTTTGGTCATATTACAATTTGATTTACAGCATATTTTTTTAAGCACAACAGGTTAACGCTGGACGTCTACAACAAGATGGAGTCGAAGATGGAAGCGCGCTCACACGAAAACCTGAACTTATTTTGAAGTTATAAGAATAACATTTGAAATCGTCGTAGCATACAATTATCGCTCATTCACGAGGTAGCTGTCTTATTTCAATTTGTTGATAATATTACGTTCACCGAAGGTTTTATTTATTCAAAACAACTAACAGCAGTTTGAAACTTGAACAGATATACATAATTCGGTGAATTATTGTGAAATTAGCGTTAAACTTTGATTTTTGATTTAAAAATTTTTGCTCGTCAAATAAAGATTAACGTACTAAATAGTACGTTAATCTTTATTTGACGAGCAAAAAATTAATATTTAGACTAAATAAATATTTAGTCTTTGCACTTTATTTGGTAGGAGGTTCGTCCAGAGTGTTTGTGCGGATGGTGCGAGGGGGTATGCGGTATGTGACAGGCGGTAGGGATATGCGGCAGGCGGTAGGCGGCAGGCGGTAGGAAGCATGCGGCACCTGGTGGTGTGGCCGCTGGAGGCGGAGGGCGGCTGCAGCTCGGAGATGGACAGCGACGAGCAGGACGTCTCCGTGGAGCGGCTGTGCTGCAGCGAGTACTTGCTGTACCTGTGCGCCCACAACCCACTCACATACACACAGCACGGCACAGCGCGGTGACAGCCTACGCAGTGGCACAAGTGGCGACATCACGTGGACAGCGAACAAGGACTTGTCCTTTCTAGGTGTATGATACAATAACGCTCGGCATGAAGCGGTCATGACATAATGTATCGCTTTGTTCGTTCACTCGGGAGACAGTGGACCGCCCTGGGGCTCGGAGAGATGTGGGAGCAATGAATTAAGCCATCACATGTATATTTTTCGATAAATTAATATATTTGGGAGATTTTTCTCTTGGCTTTGAACGACCTAATAGAGCAGTTTAACACCCTATCAACGCAATCAGCTTACTAGTATGGGAAAACAATTCGAACCAAAGTGGGGCATCTAGTTATTTTTTTCTGTGAATGAAGCGGGACGTGGGTAGGACCTTGCATGTCTTGTGTCTATACTTATATGTCATGTCAAGGTCACGCCCGTCAACTCTGTGGTATACAGTACGGTACCTAATAACGGTGGTGTTGTTAGCGCCACATACAAAGTATTGGAGCCTTCAAATCATTCACCTTTGACGTCATTGGTGAATTAATGATGGATTATTTGCCACAGACAGTAGCGGAACGGAAACGCACATTCGTTCATATAATTGCAATGCAAACAGAAGCTTTTCGGTCGTATCCAAAATCATATAACATCCCCGAGCGTCATCGCCGCGCACACCGGTCCGATACATCGGGTGATTGTATTGTATTGACGACCCGAAATTAACTACCAGGAACTGTCACAGCGTGCAGCGGAGACTCTTTGAATGACGTTCATACATCTGCACGATGTAACGACAACAGTAGACAAATGAGTGAACCTCTGCGAGCCGCGTGTCATTGAAACAGTCCCGCTAGCGAAGTTAGAGCGAGAGTTAGAAGAGCGAAGCCATTAGTATGTTAGTGCCAAGTGTGTGTCGGCCAGCACAGAGCGGCAGCTCGATACGGACGACTCGCGTTCTGCCTCGGTCGTTGCTTGGATAGTCTTCGTGTTTAAGGAGGATTGTGTCACAATACCCGCGGTAACGTTGGAGCGCTCGCAGACTGAGCTCACAGAAGCACTACAGATAACTGCAGCCGCGCATGTAGTCAGCGTCACTTGGTCTACTGATAACAAATAGGCCGAGGGATTGCACCGTGTATTCTTTCGTAATGGGTGATATCGATTGACATTCAGATCGTTTTAATTAAGCATTCGATGGTATATTTTGACACATTGTTTCTTCTTTTCGTATTTATTTACGAAATAGGATTTGTTTAGGTAATTTTTCGTATGGGTGACATTTTCCTGGCAATTGGCAATCATTTTGCTTTCTTCATATAATTTACATGATTGACATTGCATTCGTATAAATAATGCATTTATTTATTTTTCCATAGAATATGTATGCTCACAATATCTATTTAGACTATTTTGATGTGCATTTTAAAAAGCTTTGGATGTTCCTTTTTTAGTTTTTGTTAAAAATATTTACACGCCATATTTAGCAGGTTTTATTCCATGCCTTTGTAATAAATTACGTGTCAAATACTAGCAAATAAATTCAATTGTATAAGGAGTAAAATAGTGGGCCAATAGGCCAGCAGCTTCTTTTACGCTGGTTGACGCTGGCGACATGCGACGGCTGCAGTACCAGTGGAGTGTCTGCGAGCACTGCCCCCCCTCCCCCGTGACGTAACGAGGAGGGTGAAGGGTGACGCGGAGTGCTAACCGTTTGACCTCCGGCTGTCCGTTGCCGGCGGCCGGCAGCTGGGCGCCGCCCTCGTCGCTGCTGTCGTTGACCTGCACCTGGGGAGACGGGGACAGGTTACTATTTATTCCATGTTCTTTGTTCCATGTTATTCCAGTCTCTCTCAAAAGCTAGTTTATATACGTCATAACTTTAAGCACCTATTGTTAAGTATTGTACCTACAATTTTTGTGAGAGAATATAAAAACTTTTTGTATTGTATTTGTATTGATCAACCATCAGAATATCTCCAGACAATGTTGAGTTTAGTGAGAATTCTATTGGAACTTTATTCCCTTCTATTTAAGTGCGAGTTTTCAAAAGCATTTTTTTTTGTTATCGTGATATTTGAAAAAATGTTATGGAATATAATATAATACTCGATGATCGTGAAACCAATAGTGCGGGGCGTGTGCCCCCTCTGCCTGCGGAGCGGTACCACGGCGCGGTTCGCGTTATGTGTGTGTGTATGCATTTCAGCACTGCTACACTGCATACAGCCACCCCCACCCCCACCCCCACGCACCTGCACGGCGGGCGGCAGCGGGCTGGCCACGCTGTCCGCGTGCTGCCGACACAGCACGGCACACCTGCACATACACACGCACAATAATTATTTTTATTTTCGTAAGCTGTAATGGTGCTCCCACATTGCCGTTAGAAAATGTTTAATAACGTTAGTAAGCATTTGTTAGCAAACATTTAATCACAAATGTTAAAATAAATTTTCATGTTAGAAAATGTTTAGTAATGTTAGTAAACATTTTATAACAAAACAAATTATAACAAAATAAAACATGTGTTATCTTTTGTTTGTAAACATTTTATGTGATGGCGGGATAGGCGGTGCGGTGCGGTGGGGGGTTAGAGTACGCAGGTCGCTGCGCGTGGTGTCTCGCTTGTCAGTCCCTTTGTGTCAGCGTGCATCGCTGTGCGTGTGTATTAGTGGTTGCGCGTGCGCCAAGCAATAAAATATGTCCGGTAATTGGAATAACGATGATGTTTACAAACTGATTGAAATGTTTCAAGCAAGAGAAGTACTATGGAACACGATGTCAGAGAGCTACAAAGACCGAAATAAAAAACACGATGCTTGGATGGAAATTGCCAGTGAATTTAATATGGATAAAAAAGTAATTGAAAAAAAGATTCGATCACTCGTAGGTCAATTTAACCGAGAATGTAAATCTAATAAATCTGGTGCAGGAGCTAATGAGTCAAGTAAATGGTTTGCATTTAAAAAACTCATGTTCCTTAAAGGCAAAAATATTCCAAGTTTAACTGTCGATGGAGGGTTGCAGGTGAGTTTTATTTTAACGTCTTTTAATAATATTTAGATGCCCAGTCCAAAAACCCTTCATTTGAAAAATATTCTGCGAATTCTTTTCTTATTTCTTTCCCATCATCTGTCAGGGATTCACATGCTTCAAGTGGTGTTAATTGCTGCTGTTCTAATCTCCATTGTCCATCGATACGTGTACCAGTTACTATGTCATCGCCATCATAGTATTGAGATGGAGCGTAAATCATGCTCGATTCAGTTTTTCTTATAAAATTATGCAGTAGCACGCATGTCATAATTAAAGTAGTAGTTTTTTCTGGATCTAATAATATTGTAGTTCGTAAAACTCTAAATCTGGCTGACAAAATCCCAAATGCGTTCTCTACTGTTCTCCTCGCACGACTCAGTCTATAACTGAAGATTCTTTCCTTAGAATTGCTATCCTGTGGTCCTGGAAAAGGTTTTAATAAGTGTTTTTCTAAAGGGAACGCATCATCTGTTACGAACACATAAGGAACAGGTTTGTTTCTGCCTGGTAGTGAGCTGTCACTGGGTATTTTCAAACTATTGTCGTTAATTTTATTTCGAAATTTTGTGTTTGCGAAAACTCCACCATCACTTATGCGTCCTTGGCAGCCAATATTCACGTACAGAAAGTTGTATTCTGCGTCCACTATCGCTAAAAGTACAACGCTGTAAAATCCTTTATAGTTGTAATATTCACTGCCGCTATCAATTGGCTTTTGTATGGCTACGTGCTTTCCATCGATACTTCCTAAGCAATTTGGGAAATTCCATTTTTCTTCAAATGAATTTGCCACGTGTAGCCACTCTTGAGGTGTTGTTGGTATCTGGAACAAAAATAGAAGATTAAGAAATAGGCGCGAAAAATAAATCTATAACTCGTTATTCTAACAAATTTTATTGGATATTTTATTAAGTATGAAATATTAATAGGATACACTATAAAAAAATATGATTTCAGTTAAGGGTTGTTAAGTAATAGAAAAAGAAAATCGCGGTTATAGATTTTTTTACAATTTTAGCTAATTTGACGCGCCTATAACTTGAAATTATCGTTTAATTCTATTCTTTCAGGGTAACGAAGAAAACAGAAGTGCTTCAGAAAACACTCTCAGTTTGAACGAAACAGGAAATACTGACACTGTAAATGAAACTACGGGCACGCCTTTCGCCACCCCAAAACCATTTCGGAAAAGAAGACGGCCTGAAGTAGAAAAAGATACAACACAACAAGAAGCTGTAAATATTTTACAAAGAATGTACGAATCTAGAAACAGCAGGGATGAAAATGACGCATTTGGAGAGTATGTCTCGATGAAACTGAAACAAATAAAAAACAGTCATGCTAAGAATACTGCTCAACATCACATTAACAATATTTTGTACAATGCGTCAATGGGACAATATGATTTTCCAACAACCTTTACAGACCCAACCGCTAGTAGTTCCTGGGGATACAACTCTGAACCAAATCTATCCACTTTTTCGGAAAATAATGCTGACTGTAGCTCGAGAGGATACTACACCGCACCGAGTCCCTCGGCTTCATTTGAAACCAGTTCTTCGGATAACTCCAGGACACATACTCGTACCAGCGCAAGAACACAGAGTCCGTCTAATTTATCGGAATCAAGCCAAGATTCGACCCAATCATTAAACGATTTGTTGGAATCAATCAAAAATTAAAAAATACATGTTTGGTTTGTTAATTATTAAAAAAATTATTAGTAAGGTAAGGTAGGTACCTACCTAAAGTATGATTAGATTAGATCATATTAAAAGTAAATAAAAAAATAATTAAAAATGTTGTTTGACTTACCTGTATGTATTCCTTTAAAACCTCATTGAGAGCCTCGCACACTTCTGGTACGATAATAGATATCACTTGGTCTGACAACTTGAACACATTTCCAAGACTTTTATAACTGCTACCAGTTGCCAAAAATCTTAACGTTACCGCAAGTCTTTCCGTCACACTTACAGATTTTCTAAATTTAGTGTCTCGTTTGGCTATTTTTGCCCCAATTAAATTTTGTAGATATTCAAATTCGGAACTGTTCATTCTTATAAAATCTTTTAAGCAACCGTCAATACCCAAATCCTTGAGATAGTCTGTGGCACTATATTTTCCTCTAGCTTTTAGCGTTTGGCGCATCCAATAAGAGCGCTTTTTCTTCTTTTTTAAACAAAAAATAAAAGCTATTCCAATGAGCAAATCTTCTTCCATTTTCGTGTAGACGTCCTCGGCCCTCAGAAGGCGAAACCAAACTGCGAGCCAATACTAGATGTTATAAAATGTTTAAACATTTTCCATCAATGTAGGAGCACTTATAACATGTAACAGTTTCTAACAAAATGCAACAATTGTTAACATTTGTTAGTAACTGTTTTGGTGTTATAAAATGTTTACAAACATTTTCTAACGGCAATGTGGGAGCACCATTAGACTAACATTTTAAAACATCATGGATGACATACATATATTGTTCATTCACAAGGCAGACTCGCCAGAGAGGAACGAACATGAAACTCAGAGGGCTACTGTTTTTAAATATTTATTTTAACAATTTATAATTCGACAAAGAAAAAAAAATGACTAGACATCGTCAAGCGGTTCATGTGCACGCATTCTTATAATCTAGATCAGTGGTGGGCAAACTTTTTTCATAAGGGGCCAGAATGTTTAAGAAATGTCAGAGCAGGGCCAGAATTATAGTAAAAATTAATTTGGTATTAAAATCTTTTAATCATCTAATATCATAAACGTGAAAGTTTGTTTGTTTATTTGTTTGTTGCTGATTCTAATTGGTTCCTGATTATTCTACATTATTCTGCTGGACCAACAAAATATAATTATCGCGGGCCATATACTATGTATTTCGAAGGACCGTATGCGGGCCGGATAATACCTTTCGCGGGCCGGAGCTGGCCCGCGGGCCGTTTTGTTCACCACTGGTCTAGATAGTCAAAAATTTAATAATTAACCTTTGACACAGTTGTATTGAATTTGAAAGGAATTTAGAATTAAAGAGCGTAAGTAATGAGACCGACCTGTCGCAGAGGCCCTGCTTGATGGAGTTCTGCAAACAGCCGGAGGTGGTGATGGTGACGAGCTTGTGGCCCACCAGCCACGTCACCGACTGCCCGCCGCTGAACAGGAACTCCGCCGTGTCGCTCCTGCCCAGGGACAACACAGCAGCTTACTGACACCTCACCGTCTCGAAGGACCACACACACGCACTACAAAGCGTTTCCTCAATGGAAGAAATAGAATCGTGTTCCAACGAGATAAGCGTTCTGCGCTTTCAAACTAACGTTAGTATAGGATATAAAAGAAATATATGTTTTAAAGTACCTAAAACCAAGCCATGAAATAAAAATTCGAATGTAAACCACATCTATATAGATATCCCTGGATATACACAGCGCCATCTAGTTCCACACTAAGCAACTAGGCTTGTATTACGGGTACCAGATGGAAGATATATTACAAATTATTATTTTTTTGGAAATATTCATGTAAATGAAAACATCCATAACGAGGGATTCGAACCCGTATTCGGATTGCAGTCAGTGTTTTAACCAGTGCACAAAACAGGTCCTCGCATTGTAGGTTATACATAAAGTCTTGGGTTCTGTATAATGGCCGTAAGTCGTGATCGGCGAATCGAGTATAAATTGCAGTATCTTGTTTTATACATATATATTGTAATCCTTTCCTAATTTTCATTTCAAGCTGGACGGGCGTCGGTCGTTAGTCATGGTCCCGGTTGACGTCTGTATCAACCTGCGGACTCGATAGTCAACCATAATCGGCTATAAGCGGTTGCCGTGTTGCAGTATGTCCGTACCTCTGCGGCTTGACGCTGCACGGCGTGAAGGCGTATCGCGATAGCAGGTCGACGCAGGTCTCCGTCAGCTCCACGTGGAAGGCGGCCGAGGCGGGCACGGCCCCTCCCCCCGCCCCGCCCCCCACCCCGCCCCCCGCGCCGGCCCCCGCCCCGCCCCCTGCCCCGCCCCCGCCGCGGCCCGACCCGCCCAGCGGCGTGTGGGACACCGCGCGGGACCCCTACACATACACACATACACAGTTAGCCATCCAATCTGACCCATCACAACGCGCCAATAACATCCGAAGATAACATATCATATCAATTGGAAATTTAGAGAACATGCGATTAAAACAAAACTTAAAACAAACATCAGGTATGATATAAAACGTATCTTATGAGACTAAATAATCTAACAATACGTTGCAACTCAAAATCGGTTAAGCTGTTTAGACTATAAGTAGTAACACATACTCTCCGCCCTACAGGTAGGTGACAAAGAGGTACACCTAATTTTTCGACTAATACGAACACTGAACACTAATTTCAAAATATTATTGACTAATTCGAGTCTGTAAAATTACCAAGGAGCAAATAAATAATAAAAGTCATCATGGCCACATCAATAGGATTCTTGGAGAAAGGTTTCAAAGTGTTGTTCAAGGTCGAAGACTTTACATCGCATTTCCTATAGACCACCTGCCCAAAGTCGCGATTAGGGCAAATCCTCCCATGGAAACCGATTCCAATGAAATGGAGAGTTGTGGACATTCATTTATATGTTGATATTTTTATTTCATTTTATTCGGAACATCAACAGCAGAAATAAAAAACTATAGATAGATAAAATACTTCAATGAAGTCATTAAAAGGTGTTATTATATAATGATGTGATGGTTGATCACTTTGTTGATTATAAAAACAACATCGCGTACCAAACTGGAGCTGCGCTGTCTGTTGGAGGAGTCCTCGTTGGCGGTGGGTTGATGGAAGTGGTTGGTGCGGTGCTGCAGCTGCTCCTCGAATGGCATTATTATGTAGTTGTGTAGGCCCTGGACAAAGTACGAATGTCAGCGACTAGACCCATTACTCGATGGAATTTATACAATAGACTAACACTTGTCAGAGCTAGCTACTTGTAAATCCAGCAGATATTAACTTATGAAGTGTTGCAAACAAACCAAAACTATAATCCTGGTCACGGCTTTACAAAATATTTGGACAGTTAGCTAATGTATCTATTCTGATAACACTTCTCCATTCTAAAACTACTTTTTAATGAGTCATCAGACACGACAACACTGTCCTTCATCCGATATAAACTTCCTTAATACAATAATATATAATATGGGTGAACCTTATTATTTGAACTGTTTAACATTTTGAATGTGGGGACATGTGTATAATGCAGAGGACGTCCGCCAGAACGAGATGCACGTATAAATATCTAATGTAATAAATAAATGTAATCTCGGAAACTATAACTATCTTTACGTTATGTAATAATTAGCAGCTATAAAATACACCCGTATTGCTACTATTAATGCAAACCTCAGCTACTGGTAGCTTGTATCTTTACCCTAAGGTTTGCTGGAAGAGATCGCTGTTAGCGATAAGGCCGCCTTTTTGTGCGATTAATGATGTACGCTGTATTCTTCATGTAGCTTTTGTTAATTGTGCAATAAAGAGTATTTGATTGATTGATTGATTGAACTATGCATAGGACTCGTTCTAACGTAACGACCATTTGTATTCTTTCAGCGAATGAAACGTGTCTCGTATTGGCTGACGTATTTCATGGGCACCCTAGAAGTCAGTGACTGGTTTAATCTACTCATGAATTCCTTATGTCAAAAATCTAATTTTGCCATTGAATTCTCTTGAATTCAGAAAGATTTTGTCAAATGGTATAGCTATAGCCGATAGTGTAGTATTCTTTAATGATAAAACATTGTAGACATGTACTGTCTCTCATCAAGCCACATTGTACACCGGCGACCATTGATTCATATTGATCCTCTAACGTAGTGTCCTATACGCGTTCCATTGAACAGTTATTATTCCATAAGGGAAACCGACTAAAGAGCAATGAGAGTGTACTAACGTGTATGATGAACCGCACGAAGTTCCGCCGGTAGGAGAGGCGGCACTTGAGGAACCAGGCGGCGATCACGTGGTGTGCGAGTGAGACAACGTAGTGGTTGTAGCGCGACGGGTTGGTGTACGGGAGCAGGATGGCGAACACCGACATGTACTGGTCCTCCACGAACGACGCGAACACCCGCGGCAGGCGCGTCAGCGCTGACGTAACAACATAATGCTCAATATATGTGTACGAGTATGTCTCAATATTGTACATTCAAAAAGTCAACTACTTATTCAAGCTAACTATTGTCTGTTTCAGGCACTACGATGTCACGCGCACATATATTTACAAAGGTTGACATAAGCGGTTCGGATATTCAGCAGTTGGTAATTTGTATTTTTGACCATTTTGTGTAAATTGGACGTATTTGAGATCTATATAGAATGAATTTTGGTATCACAAAATGGTGGTTCTACTGGAGCGTTCAGTTACAAATGCGTCACATTTGGAAGGTCAGACTTTAGTGAAGAAGAAATGCCAATAAAGGATTTAAACAAAAAGATGGCGGCACTCACTGGAGAGAAACTCGAGCATTGGGCTGGCGATGAGCTTTGTGTCGGAGATCTTGGAGAGGTCGAGCAGCACCTCGGGCAGCATCTTGACCATCGTCTCGCGCGTCTCCAGCGTGAAGATGGTCAGCGCGTTGATATACGGCTGCGGCGTGCGGAGCACTGGGGGACACCAGTAACAAACGGTCAAGCACCATAACAAATAACATTAGGGGGTATTCGATAGGCCCCAGGAGGTATTGACTAACAAGTGCGGCTCCAGGTAGGCGTTGTAGGGCGCCAGCGCGGCGCTGTGGAACTGTGGAAGGGTTATGTGGGACAGCAGGCGGCAGGCACACTCACCCATGCCGTACTTGAGCAGACAGCGCACGACGCGCTGCTGCGTGTGCGGCTCCAGGTAGGCGTTGTAGGGCGCCAGCGCGGCCAGCGCGGGCAGCGCGGCGCTGTGGAACTCCGACACCGTGGGCTTGGCCGCCCCGCCGGCGCGCAGGCACTCCGGGAAGTACAGGCTGCGGTCGCACAGCTGCAAAAATATAAGAAAAATATTTTAAAAAAATAACAAATTCTATGGGTTCTTCCCGCTCGCTCGACAGACGACGTCCATTTCCGAAGAGGTTGGAGCTGGACAGATAAATGCAATAAATGCTTGAAAGTAGCAGTTGAAATCAGCCAACCGGTACAGCTGGGCACTCACCATGGAGCAGAGCGTGGAGGCGAGCATGTCCACGTCCTGCGCGCGGCGGCCCACGGCCAGCGCCCGCGCGTGCAGCAGGTGCGGCAGCGCGCGCAGCACGTGCGACAGCACGGCCCACTCCGCCTCGCGCGTCAGCGACGCCGTCACCATGCGCGCCGCGCGCCCCGCCGGCAGGATGCACGCGCCCTGCGCCACGAGCACACACACGCACATACACACACACGGCTTAGGCACGCTCGAGGCTCTACCGCCCTACCGCCTAACTCGAAGCTATAGCGCTAGCCATGGCAGTGCACTGCCCATTTTGGTCATTGTGTTACGATATAACAGGGACGGACAGTGCTATGACGTCATAAACGATAACAATGCCCAAAGCAATTGAGTTAGGCGGTCTGACTGCTGGTCTTCGAGCGGGAGAGCGTCACGTTTCACGCCTCGTAATAATTGAACCGTCAAAAATTGGTAAAACGACCGAGTTCGGAGTGCATCGTCAAATCTTAACCAAATTAACCTATATCGCACCACCATGGTGTAACCCCATCGAACAAAAAACGGTCATTGAAATCGGTTAACGATTGAGGAAAATAACGCTGAATATACATAAAAAAAATACAAACAGACGAACACAGAACCTCCTCCTTTATGAGAGTCGGTAAAAAAATACACGATTGCAGTGACCGACAATATCTTACATGATTGACAATCTAAAAAAGCCTTAGCGCTTCCAAGTTGACAGGCCCTGTCAACTTGGAAGCGCAATCCAGTTGAGCACATTATTGCACATTAAATTTACAAAGAGGTTATCGACAAATTCTACTGTAGACGGAAATTCATTTAATTTTCATAATTTTTTAACCGTTTAAGAAAAATGTATGTAACGAAATATTTATTCAATCATTAATATACATAACACACGATTTTTAATTTAAGCCCATAGCGTTTTTCAAAGTTAATACTGGTAGATAATGTATCTAGACGACTTTAGTGTCGGTATTTACCGGAGGCAGATCCTTTTGTTGAAGCGGCTGATGTTGCTGTCCGCGCACTGAAGGCGGGTCCACCATGAGGAACGGCGAGCAGATCGGTTTAAGCCGCGCTGACGCCGGCCCGAACACCGGGTTGCCCTTCTCGTCGTAGCAAAATCCCACGCAATTGAAAGAGTTCACTCGTAGCCCGAATATTAATTCAAAAATCTGCACAAAATAATAATTAATGCTAATACATTTGTTCTACCACGCAGAACATTGAGACTGCATCTCTCATCAGCAGAGTATGTATGTAGATGACTACAACGTCAAATTAGGATGGGACACTAATTTCGTTCGTGTTTGCATAAACACACACTCTCGTAAGTATTTTATGATTTATTTTTTATGCCTGACGAAAGTTGACCAATTCATTAATCGAAACGCGGCTGGACCTCGGAAGTGATGATGGGGGCGGCACTGACCTTGAGCCGGATGTCGGGGTGGTGGTGGAAGGTGTTAGGGCGCTTGTAGTGGCAGTCCAGGTGGTCCAGCAGCACCAGCAGCGCGCGCGCCGCGTGGTGGCCGGGCGCCCGCAGCAGGCGCGCGCACAGCAGCTCGCGCAGACCCTCGCCCGCCAGCCGCAGCCCCAGGGCCTCCGCCTCCGCCTCCGCCGGCACGCTCACCTCCGACACGTACATCTCGAACGGACGGTTCAGGATCTGCCGCACGGGTACGGGTGGGCTATCAATTGCACCGTGGGTACCTCATTGGTACAGACAAATTCGACACGACCGTGCACACCGTAGCTGATCGTGATCACTATTATTTAATTGCGGGTGGTGGCGTACCTTCTCGAGCAGGTCGAGCAGGTCGATGACGCGGTCGGAGGCGGTGTGGCGCGCCAGGTCGGCCAGCGCGCGCGCGGCGGCGGCGCGCACGGCGGGCTCCGCGTCCAGCGCGCACGCGCCCGCCACGGGCACGCCCACGCGCTCCACCAGCTCCTCGCCGTACGCGAACCTGCACACACACGCGCACCCGTGGCTCTTCTTCTTCTTATTTTTGGGGATGGCACTATAACCTCACTGTCGAGGGACATTGCTGCCAGTTTCGAGTGAATAATTTTATTTCTCTTATTTCTTCAGTTTGTAAGTTGGTCTCGGTCAAAACGAGTAATTCGTCGTATATTTGGCGTATACAGAGTCTAGCCACGGTCAAGTCATTCTTCAGTAAAGTGGCAGAATGCTTTGCAAAAGATTTTGGGGGCTTCCTGTGGGAACCCGAAAGCTCCGTTACGCACTTTAATTTACACTTCCTTTCACCTGTACACCAACACTAACGTTTGCTGCACAATATTCTGCCATTGTTAAGCCTCAAAAGTTACAATTCACAAATTATAAGAATTATAAAGAAAAATGCAACTTCACTCGCCCCGCCCTGCCCCCCGCCCCCTACCTGTGGCGCGCGATGAAGGCGCCGATGCAGTGCAGCGTGTGCAGCCGCACGGGCAGGCGGGCGTCGCCCCGCAGGTAGCGGTCGGCCAGCGCCAGCGCCCCGCCCACCCAGGAGCGGCCCGCCGGCGACAGCAGCGCCGCGCGCGTGCTCACCAGCCACATCACCGACGACTCCTGCCGACCACACACGACCACCGGTTACGGACCAGCTCGGGTGCAGATGCGACCGGCACCCGGGCTCACTCGACGAGCGTGAGGCGCTCGGGTCATTAGGATACCGCGAACTATACTCGAGTGGTGTCAATCTCCCCATTAAATATAAAACAACAGGGACGGTAACACTACGAGTATTTGTCGAGGTACCCCGGGAAGAATGAGACTTAATCACCCGGAGACTGGAACATGGCTGTTGAAAATCTCTTTCGATGTGGAATATTAGGAACAACAGCGCCGTCTGGATCGGGAGACATGAATTAATCTTCCATCACAGAAAACAACCTAAACATTACCCCCCATCATACTGTGTTCTGAACTTTTGACTTCCACATAGTTCACACAATATCCCGTATCGTTCTGTCTGTTCACTCTATCAGCTATTAGCTTGACCTCGGGGAAATCAGATTGATAGTCACAGAATACAGTGTACTTTGTGTATGGGTAGCAGGCCCAAGCACAGTCGTGCTAATGACCGTCAAATTACCCTCTTCCTTCCAACAATTTAAATTAAAACACTTTATCTGTAGTAGCGACAAATTTTCATAGCATAGTTGACCACGTTATTACTCCACATCGGGGATAAGTGTGTAGCGTACCGGGCGCACGTGTCCGCAACTGTCCACCAGGTCCAGCAGTGCGTCCAGGTCGCCGGCGTACTGCCCCGCGATGTACAGCTGCTCCACGTTGGTGATCAGCGCGTGGAGCCGCGTGTGGATCAGCTCGTTGGGCGGCTCGATCTCCGCTGTAGACACAAATGCCATCAGCTGTTACAGGGATCATGTATCAATAGCTGATGCAAATTGGAATTATTTTAGAAAAAAAGTTCCACAGCATGTTACTCTGCACACAACTCATGACCCTATCGCCCGTACTGTACATCTCTAGTTTTTGTTTGTTATCCAACATGATCACCCTCCCATTGATCTTTGTATGTACACGTTGACTACTACTTTGAGAACGTAATGTTAGACAAACTCCATGTTCCTGCTAAAACTTTCAAGTTGCTGCGGTCCACCCCGTCCGCTATGGCTGCGCTACGTACCGTCGTGCTGCAGCGGGCGCGTGCAGTAGCAGCGGCTGCACCAGCCCGTCCGCTATGGCTGCGCTACGTACCGTCGTGCTGCAGCGGGCGCGTGCAGTAGCAGCGGCTGCACCAGCCCGTCCGCTATGGCTGCGCTACGTACCGTCGTGCTGCAGCGGGCGCGTGCAGTAGCAGCGGCTGCACCAGCCCGTCCGCTATGGCTGCGCTACGTACCGTCGTGCTGCAGCGGGCGCGTGCAGTAGCAGCGGCTGCACCAGCCCGTCCGCTATGGCTGCGCTACGTACCGTCGTGCTGCAGCGGGCGCGTGCAGCAGCAGCGGCTGCACCAGCCCGTCCGCTATGGCTGCGCTACGTAGCGTCGTGCTGCAGCGGGCGCGTTCAGTAGCAGCGGCTGCACCAGCCCGTCCGCTATGGCTGCGCTACGTACCGTCGTGCTGCAGCGGGCGCGTGCAGTAGCAGCGGCTGCACCAGCCCGTCCGCTATGGCTGCGCTACGTACCGTCGTGCTGCAGCGGGCGCGTGCAGCAGCAGCAGCTGCACCAGCCCGTCCACTATGGCTGCGCTACGTACCGTCGTGCTGCAGCGGGCGCGTGCAGCAGCAGCGGCTGCACCAGCGCGTCCGCTATGGCTGCGCTACGTACCGTCGTGCTGCAGCGGGCGCGTGCAGCAGCAGCGGCTGCACCAGCCCGTCCGCTATGGCTGCGCTACGTACCGTCGTGCTGCAGCAGGCGCGTGCAGCAGCAGCGGCTGCACCAGCCCGTCCGCTATGGCTGCGCTACGTACCGTCGTGCTGCAGCGCGGCGCGCAGGATGGCCAGCAGCACGTCCCAGGCGGGCGCGTGCAGGACCAGCGGCTCCCCCGGCACGCGCGACACCAGGCTCTGCAGCGCCAGCACCACCTCGTACGTCACCACCGGCTGCTTGCTCTCCACGGCCTGAGGGACACCACGCTCGCATTGGCCCCGCCGCCCGCTCTGAACGGGTGGCAAGCTTTTCTCGAACGACCAACGCTATCGTTCTTAAATTGCAAACAGTTGACAGCCAATCGGTTGCAAGAGTCAAAACGTTAGCGTTTGTCTATAGAAACGTTTGCCACTTGTCTGGGGCAGGTTTTAGACACGACACGGACGCATAGATTTTTGTTATGTAGCATCCCGTATAAATCCGCGTGGATTTTGTACACCGACTTGATTTGCCCAGATCAAAAATACTAAATGTGTAGAAATAGAAGCCTCTAAGAGGTGGGCTCCTTGAAGTACCAGGCTCAGAGAAGCCACTAAGAGGTGGGCCGATTTTGTGCTTTTTAAGTTTCTGATGGACATATATAACGAGTACTTTGATAGTACACTCAGCAATGTACTCGTTATATGGGTCTACACAACAGAATTTGTTAAAAGTTTTAAATTTTAACGACCATACTATTTCTCAACTAAATGTCGCATGAAAAGGTTCGCTCGGATACTAGTGGTGCACCTAGTGTACCTTGAGGAAGGCAGGCAGCACGGCCAGGAAGGAGACGTGGAGCGTGGGCACGCGCTGCGGCCCCCACAGCGCCATGTTGATGTAGAACACGGCGCCGCGCACCAGCCCCGCCTCGGGCTGGCCCGCACCCCCCTCGGCCCCCCCGCCCTCGCCGGCCCCCCCGCCCCCCTCGCCCCCCTCCAGCGCCGCCAGCGCCGCCAGCTCCTGCAGCGCCGCGTACCCGATGTCCGCGCCCACCACGTACCGCATCAGCTGAGGGCACACACAATTTGGACTGTTATCGGGAACATTTTCGAATCGCTGGCAGCTGACAAACTGATCTGGAGTTCCTCTTTCTTGCTACTATTGGCAATTGGAAAATAGCTAATTGGATTCAAAATCAGTCATAAGGCTTAGCCACACAGTTTGGATAGACCACAGACAGCGCTAGAAAGCAGCAAGTGTTAATGTTCTGATAGCAAAAGGCTAGCGCGAAAAATACTACCCATAGTAATCATGACAAAATTTCCTAAAAGCTTAAAAATTAACGACTTCTATGAGGCTGCCAAATTGCCCATCATCAAAGCCCTATACACGTAGTTTTTTTTGGGACGGTATGAGTAGGTAAGAGAGAGAGATGAACTACCACATGGTAGAACAGGCTGTGCCCATTTATATAGCCCTGTCACACTGTAACTACTAATTAAATAATTAGTACGATAGTAGCTTTGATTTCTAATATTTGCTTTGTCTCCAAGATCTACCAGAGGTGCAGAACCGTAAGGAGTATCAAAGACCAGATAAAATTGCGTAAATGCAATTGCTCTGGCAGTAGGGCTCCAGGTTGACGGTGCGGCACAGCGCGCTGACGAACACCCGAGCGCGGCGGGCGGCAGCAGCGAGTTACCTTCCAACTGCTCTGGCAGTAGGGCTCCAGGTTGACGGTGCGGCACAGCGCGCTGACGAAGGTCCCGAGGGCGGCGGGCGGCAGCAGCGAGTTACCTTCCAACTGCTCTGGCAGTAGGGCTCCAGGTTGACGGTGCGGCACAGCGTGCTGACGAAGGTCCCGAGCGCGGCGGGCGGCAGCAGCGAGTTACCTTCCAACTGCTCTGGCAGTAGGGCTCCAGGTTGACGGTGCGGCACAGCGCGCTGACGAAGGTCCCGAGGGCGGCGGGCGGCAGCAGCGAGTAGCAGACCACGGCCTCCAGCAGCGCCAGGCACGCCACCACCACCGCGCCCTCCGCGCACGTCGAGCTCAGCTGGCACGCGTGGCTGCAACGGCACATGCTCATGAAATCCTGGTACCCCTCGCTTCACACCGCTCTTCGATTTTCTATACCCTCAACTTCCAAGGGTCCCGACGACGTGCCTTCTTATATATTCTTTCACGAAGGAGCAGAGCTTGACGGCGTCATTATATAGAATAATCCCATCAGGTTTTGCAACTTCATTGTTAAATATTTCTAATGGCAGTTTACCAAATCACGACTTTTTATGTACAATGGGTAAGGACGTCAGTTGCGCCAAGGCCTCTTATTGTTTAACTTCAATGTAAACAAATTGTATCATCAACTCCTTCGCCATTAATCGAATTTGGCAGTTGGCGATACCGTACATTCCTATTGAAGTCAGACAATTGAAGATCTGTAGTGAAGCTGAAGTGGACAACAGAAATACGTTCATCCAGAAACCTCCAAATGGTTTGACAGGCAGACTGACTATGTTAACTCAAACAGCTGGAACATCTTTCCTGTGCTATTAACATTGCTGCTGGGCTACTGCCAAGTAGTTGTAGTCTACTGACTACAACAGCTTTGTTGAACATTCTGAGCAACCAATACTCAATTTCAATCAAATCTGATCACAAAAATTAGACCTTTTTAAATACCATTTTTACCTACAATATGAGATTTTGCTTAGAAATAACTCTAATTATCAGTAACAATATGGAAATCATTAGAACTTAAACCAAATGAATTAATATACTTAATGATTCCATGGACAATTTCTTCAGTGAGCGCGCTGGCGTTAAATTTCACCACATTGGTAATCAGCTGCAGGAACTCCACTATCTGCGCCGGGCCCTGAATGTGTGCCAGCCATTCTAGCAGGAATGCACCAATCTGATAACAATTCACAGTGTTGGAGACGAGTACGTTATAGAAAGCTTACACTCGGGCGACGGTAATCACCAGCTACGCAGCCAGTTGATGATATGACGGCTGGCGTCAGTAAAGTGCAATTTGACTGTCCACATACTTCCGAGACAAATAGAAATATGTTAACTCAGAAAAACTGAGAAATTGAACTCGGATATAAGTTTTATCAGTTGTTTCAACTGCCTGCTTACTCAGCAATAATAATAATAATTGGTGGCACAACCGGGTTTTAGACAAATTGTAAACAAAGCATTAACAGTAATCTGTTACAAACATAAATTGGAAATTTAGAAAACCTCCAAGATAATATGAAAATAAAAATATTATCGTACAGGTATATAAAAATCTCTTTATCAAGAATGCACATCGACAACGAGTGACAGGAGAATGTCGATGGAAATAATTAGGTAGAGGCGGGTACCTCCCCCTCGAAGCAGCGTATGTTCTTGCCGGTGTCGGTGAGCGTGTGCAGCAGGCGGAAGCGCAGCGCGTCGTCGTCGGGGTGCGGCCCCTTGGCGTGCGAGTCCCTCAGGTAGCGGAACAGCACGGTCCGCATGAGCTCCAGCTGCTCCGCCTGCCCCTCGGCCACGCAGCGCAGCGCCCACAGCGCCGCGTGTCGCGCCTCGGCGCTGCTCTCCTCCAGCAGGTCGCGCGACGCGCGCCAGATCCGCTCCACGCCGCCCTGCCGCCCGCGCCACACCGCCATGTACGGGCTCAATTTGAATTCGCGTAATTGCCACTAGCTGGTGATTCCACTCTTGATTACTGACAACATTCCCCAAGGAACCATAGTCGAATTCGATCAAAAAATTTTCGATTGCCCATCCAAAGTAAAACATTCTGAAATCACCTCTAGTATGGAAGTCCAATAATTTTCGGTTGAATTCGGCTATGGTTCCTCGTGGAAAGTTGTTCGTAATCGGGAGTGGAGTCACCAGCCGAAAATTATTGGACTTCCATACTAGAGGTGATTTCAGAATGATTTACTTTGTATGGGCAATCGAAATTTTTTTGATCGAATTCGACTGTGGTTCGTTGGGGAAAGTTATTCGTAATTAAGAGTGAAGTGACCAGTTAATGGGAATTATACGAATTCAAATTCACCCTGTATAACGTGTACCGCTTGTCGTATAATAGGTGAAACACCATCATTACAGTCATAAATTATCGTTTTAGCATTAATTGAAGATTTCATTTTCTTTATTCGGAAAACATTCAGTACAAAATAGTATACATAAAAGAAACTATTTTAAATAAGGCCCAGACCAAAATCGTTTCCACATAGCAAGTGCAGAAAAACTGGTAGTGAAGTATTTCAAAATTGAACAGAGTAGAGGATCGGTTACCATTATAATGCATAACTATAGGGAATTGGAACTTAATCTATGAAACAAAAAACAGGGGGTTTAACAAACTTAGGAGCTACCAAAAACTTGGATTATTTCACTTATACTGATCATGACAGCAATATTGAGAGCAAAAAATACAGAAATCAATCCTTGTACACATAAAGTATAATAGCTCTATACATATACATTGAAATGAACAAAACTGTGAAACATAGATGCAGGCTTGGTGAGGAAGGTAGAAGAGTAGAGTATAAAAAGTAAATTTTATTGATTATTATAGTATTAACAGCAATGTTTCAGAAACATTCACAGAACTTTCATACTAATATGGTAATAATACCATAATTGAAAAATTTGAGCTTCAATAATTGATCATGGGTACAAAATAATTCGAAATGTCGAACAACATACATCAAATTAAAAAACCTGAATTAGGTAATTAATGACCACGTATTTTTTTTTTTAATCATTTTTTTATTAGAGGCTTTTGTACACCCTGGGTGACTATGCCAGCCTCATTGATACATGACCAGGAATTACAATTTTTTTTCCTCGGTTTCATCTACAATCTGTTCTTTAACTCTAAGTAGATTTTTTGTAGGTCCTTCATACATTTCGAGTGCATCGTCCAATGTGGATATCTACCCATATTCAGATTACGCATAGGTCTTTTAGTCACTAGAGACATCTTTCCGTTTCAGTAGATTTGTCAATTGTGTAGCCAGTTCATTGGGATGTTTTTCCAACTCTTTTGGTATTTAGCTACAGTCCTTTGGATTTCATCCTTTACAGTGCTGATATGTAAATTTTCGTGGATGTAATGAATGAACTCTTAGTAATGAACCAGGGTGCATTACTTGTTGCACATAGAATGGAATTTTGCATCCTCTGCAAAATTGCTATATTATATATTATAGGTCCTTAACTCAGAACCCGAATTGGTTGTCATTTAACTACTCACTGTCCGATACACTACAGGTACTATCGCATGGCTCATAACTATTCCAATTAAACGTATCAAATGAAATTGAGGAACTTTTCAAAGTATTTGCTTTGAAGAGGGTTAATGCTGGTCTGTGTTGTTGCTTTTCTTGTGTTATTGTTTACTTATGTTGTGCAATAAACTATATATTTTCTTTATTTAATCATTGATTATGTGGAAAGTAGGTTATCCAACTTAAATGAACAATGAAAACTTTAATGAACCAACAATAAATGAACAATGGCTATTATTAGTTTCAGTTCCATCATAATTTTTTGTATGTTTAATGTCATTGGGTGTACGTACAGGGTAGTAGACTGAATGGGTCAGAGTCTCCATAAGGGGGTGAAAAAGGTTTTTTTCTGGTGAATGTGATGGATGCAACAGTGCAAAATTCTATATTACATAGACGGGTGCAAATGAACATTACATAGCATTCAATTAAAATTATTTTAATCTAAACAACATTGATAATGTTGGGCTTTATGATGGTATATTTATAGTTTTGATTTGTGCATTATACTGACTACAAATTAAACATGAACAAACACATCTTATAATGGTGCATAAACAAAATGGACACAAGTCATATAAATAGATTTTTGTTTTTGTATGTCATCCATAGGTACTGTCTATAATACTCATAATCAGATAATGAGAAAGATAAACACGTCACCTGCGATCAAAACAAAGCTTCATCCAAACGTGGCCAATGACCTAACCTTGTATATGCTCACTGGTTAGTTATGCAGCTGATTTTGACATAGAAATATAATAGAATATTCCATCACAACATCAGCCAATTTATTTTTAATTTAGGAACTCAATATAAAACAATCACCCATTGTTAGTAAAATTAGCAAGCTACTTAAAAAATTGATAGATCACCATTATGAGGTGAGTAGACTCCAGTTGGTATCTCAGTTTAAAAGATGCACCTGTTCATGGTTAATTCAGTGTATAATAGCAGACAAGTATACATCCACTCACGTCCTGTATGCGGATGTGCACGGCCTTGTCGGCGAGGTCCCGCAGCGCGCGCAGCCGGCGGTGTAGCGGCGTGTCGGCGCCCAGCTCGCGCTCCAGCTCCGCCGTCACCACCAGCTCGTGGCGCGCCGGCAGCGGCGCTGTGGGCACACACACACACACGCACGGTCACACACGCTGCTGCACGCCGATACGCCCTCGCGCTCCGCGGTCTCCGCCTCGGCGACCCGCTGCGGGCCCTCCCTCGCGATTGGCAGGAGCGCGAGCGCGTATTCCCGATATACGGTGCACTGTGGCCCTCTCCGACGGCGACTGTACCTTTTCCTTTGAACAGCTCCTTCAACTTGTCCTGAAACGATTTGGAGTCCCGGTCCCTGGAGCCCATCTTGCGTCCGCCGCGGCGCTGGCTCCGGTTTGTTTTATACTAGGGTTTGCGGGTGAACGCGGCGATTACCTATGAGTATGGAATTGAAAGTAAAAAGACATATTTGTTAAAAAATACTCTCTCTACCGCTGCTACTTTGCTATTCACCACCATTTGACAGACGCTTCGTTTGCGCTCACAGCTGACATACGGACGCCGTCCATTATTGTTCGTTCCGTTCGTACGATTCCGAACGAACCTTTTGTTTACAATGGTTTTTCTGCATTCTAAAATAATAATATTCTCGATAAACAAACCAACATTTAACCAAGACACAAATAAAGATGTCCATAAAATACCTAACAAGATTGTTTTTGAATTTTTAAATAATATTTATAAACCAACATCACAATTTCTGAACGACAGGAAATAATTTTCAACAACGTCAGCTAATTTGTTTGTAACTGAAAGAGATGTCGTTATTAAACGTACCACTGCAGTCTTCGGTTCTTGTCCGACGTTTGTCTCTTTCTAGAATTATAATTAGCAGTTGAAGGTGGAAATATTCCACAATATTTGGCACTGACAGTTTTAAATACCAGTCACGACAACAGATGTCGCTACTTACATGTATTTTGAGATTTTGTTTGAGCTGCGTTTTTATCCCCGACACGAAAGAAAAGAGGGGTAATAATTTGAAGCCTATGATACAAAATCTGTGTTTCTGTATGTGGCATTGTAACACCCAAACGGTTGAACAGCTTTCAAATTTCCATTTATTTTTGTTTTCGAAAGCTACTGTTTTTGAGAGGGCCTTGTTGATGGAAATCGGTTACCCTGTCTGGCGTTCTAAAAAAAATAAAAGTGAACATAGGGAGTTTTACGTCTGGCGTTAAGAAAGGAGCAAACGGGCTGGCAGCTCACTTCATGGGAAGTGGTAACCGCCGTAGACATTTGCAATAGGTACCAATAATACAAGACGTGTTGAATAAAGAATTGCAATACATTACTTTATTTTTGATCTCGCTTCAATTGGGTAAAAAGTAAAAATTCTATGTATTACAAAATAAGATTAAAAAACCTCTGAATAGATTACTTCCATATTCCTTGTACTTACTATTAACTCGAATTGAACATTAGGCACTGGTACACAAGGTTGCTGGACAGGGTAATTATTGAAAGTTCATAATTAGATATAATTAAATGTTTGTTAAATTTTGCATGCTCAGAAGGCAGAATGTAACGGGCCTTATTTTTAAAATTAAAATTGTGTACCTATATTCTGGCAAAATAAATAATTTGAATTTGAATGCCAATATTATTTTAATTTTTTTCAGCATCGTCGCCGTTGCTCTGAGTCAGGAGATTCCGGCGAGGTGTGGTCTGTAAATCAGACCTTATTTCTTCGGTCTATTTAGCATACCTTAAAATCATCAGAAATCGTTTATTGCATGAATTACAGATAGGTACATCATCATCATCTCAGGCCGTAAACATCCCATTGCAGGGATATAGGTCTTCCTTCGTATAATGAGGGAGTATGGGCCATAGTCCACCATGCTGGCCCAATGCGGGGTGGGGACTTCACATGCCTCAGAATTTTTATTTCTCAGACATGGAGGTTTCCTCACGATGTTTTCCTTCACCGTTTAAGAGCAGTCGGATAAATGCACATAAGTAATTAAATTTAATTTAAAAACTCATTGGTGCATGGCCTGCCCGGGAATCGAACTCGGACCTCCCAAATGGGGATACCGCGTCTTAACCGCTGAGCCACCGACGCTCCTTGATAGGTACATATTGCAGCTTAAATTGCTAGTTCAATTTAGTTCGTGGAACGCCGCTGGGAACAGCAAAAACATAATTACTGCCGACTACTGCCTGCGTATGATTGTCTATGTAGTACGCAAACCATCTTAGCAAGTCACCATTGATACCTATTCTCGAGAGCTTCGATAATAGTAGGGTATGATGTATTCGATCAAAAGCTTTACTATAGTCGGTATAAACAACTTCGACCTTGTTACAATTGTCCATAGTTTCCGTCAAATAGTCATTAAGGAGTATATTAAGTTGGAAGTGGAGGATCGCCCTTTCAGGAAGCCATGCTGATAAGGGCTAATTGTGTGTTGTAACGAGGAATATATCTGATTACAGACCAATTTATCAAAACTTTCGATGTAATACACAATTTTGATATCGATCTATAATTAGTACCTAACTAAGTATTTAAAAAAAATATTAAGAAAATATTACTTGATAAATGTTTGTACAATATTAATGGATTTTTAACATGACCAAAATAAATTTTACTATGACATTGTTTGATGACTGTTGATTTTATATTGCTTGTGATTTATATTTAATGAACCTTTGACATTTTATTTTAATTTGACTGTATAATGTAATCCTAAGTGCATGCTACGCTATTATTATATATAGTATTATTTGGACTATGTTACTATAGAATAAGTCATGTATTCAGGTTAATTTTTATACTGAAATAAATTTTATCTTATCTTATCTTATTATTATTTGTAAACCTAACTATGAGGCAGAATATAGAGCACATAATTTATTGTAACATCTTGACATGTAACCCTACCTATATTCACATATAAAGAATTATTGTATTGTATTGAGATTCTCTCATCTTACTAGGACCGTTAAGACCACCCTCCTACTTCTACGAATTAAACTATATTCGGTTGGTGAGTGACGTCATAATGTAGAATAACGTCAATATAAGAGTCCATTATTCGCGAGGAAAATTATTTATCTGTCGGCGAGTGTCCGCGCGCCGCGACTTAGTAGCTGCGCTCGTAAAGAATAAAACGAAATTGTAAGCTCCGCTTATAACTCAAACAGTATTTACTTGTAAACAGTACTTGGTAAAATTGAATTTTTCCAGCGGCGAAGTCGCGGTACACAAGTAGAATTAGAACTTTGACAAATAGAACGTGGAGGATTACGAGCGAAGGCGGCGGCGCTACTGTAATTTTTAATGCACCAGCCTTAGATTAATGATTGGTCTCCGCGCCGCTACGACTAGATACCGTCGGCGTACCCGAAAAATGCGGCAACAAATACTACGCCGTATTCGGCGTACCCGCGCAGTCACGCCACAAGTTCAAATTTCAAATTTTGGTTTAAGACTGAAGCAAAATGCCGGTTTGCGTAGTCAAACTATGTAATAACAATACTACAAAGAACAAGAAAGATACTGGCATCACATACCATCAGTAAGTACTATATAAATCTACACACTACAATATTGAGTTGCCGCATTCAGGAACCTGTTTTTTCTTCATAGTGCGGTATCTAGTCGTAGCGGCGCGGAGACCAATCATTAATCTAAGGCACCAGCATTAACTACCAAGTTGAGTTTGATATTTGGAAGTGCATAGGTACGTGTGTTCAAAAACCAGATAATCATCAATAATATTGTGTATCCTTGAACCTGTGATAATAAGGTTCAGATACAGATTTTTTTCACAGCCGAATCTATAATCAAAACTAGGTACGAGGTACGCTGAAGCTATTGTTCTGAGAGTAGGTAGACATTGTGCTCGAGTACGATTATGTTTTTGACAGATGTACAACAAATGTCAAGAAATGTATTATTATATTTGCGTTTTTGTAAAACTATTATAAAACTGACACAATAAAATAAAAAATGACAACATTTCTGTTCAGTGAGAGAGTGAGACATTGTTTGTCGTACGTTTACTTATTGTTCAGTTTACTGGCGCTCGCGTTCGTGGTAAAGTTGTACATCGATCTGGAGGAGTACCGGCACGTGCCGCGCGGCCTGCGCCGCTATCTGGTGTGTCCGCGCGTCGGCGGGAACTGCTCCGCGGCCGCAGTGCCCCCCGCTCTGCCCGACGCCGCCGCCGCTCTCCTGCGCCGCCGCCTCAAGAGACTCACCTACGAGGAGTGCAAGATCCTCAACTGGAAGAAGTACGGCCCCGTGGAGCGGGACACCACCGTCATCGTCGTACGAGTGCACCGGGACCTCGAGCGGCTGCAGTATCTCATCATCTCGCTGGCGCAGGTGAAGGACATCCGGTCGGCCATCGTGATCTTCTCGCACAGCTACTACGACCCTATCATCAACGGCCTCGTCCGGAGCGTCGACTTCTGCAAGGTGATGCAGCTGTTCTACCCATACTCGGTGCAGGCGAACCCGAGCAGCTTCCCGGGCGTGGACCCGAGCGACTGCACGCCGGGCGCCTCGCGAGAGGACCACTGCGTGGAGCGCGACGCGCGGCTCGTGGAGCCCAAGCACCACTGGTGGTGGACTGCCCGACACGTGTTTGAGACGACGGACTGGTCGGGCTCGCATCGCGGCATGGTTGTGTTCCTCGAGGAGGACGTGTACGCGGCGCCCGACATGCTGCACATGCTGCGCTACGCGGTGCGCGCCTTCGCCTACTTCCCGAGCGTCAGCGTGGTGTCGCTCGGCCGGCCTCTCGCGCCGAGCCGCGACTTCGACCTGCTGACGCTCGACGCCTGGCGCCCGCCCTACGACGTCGGGCTCGCCTTCAACCGAACCGCGTGGCGGCGGATCGCCGCGCTCGCGATGCACTTCTGCATGCACGACGACGCCAGCTGGAGCTACTCGCTGCTGAACCTGTTCCGGCGCTTCCCGGGCGGGTTCGCGGACATGGTGGCGTGCGCGGCGCCGCGCGCGGTGGGCACGGCGGGGGCGGAGGCGGGGGCGGGGGCGGGGGCGCGGGCGGCGCGGGCGCGGCTGGCGCGGGCGGCGCGCGCGGGGCGGCTGTTTCCGGGGCGCGTGCGGGCCGCGTGCGTGGTGGGGGGCGGGGCGCCACGGCGCCGCGTGCGCCGCGTGCCGCGCCCGCCGCGCGCCGCGGGCGGCTGGGCCGACGTGCGCGACCAGCTGTTCTGCGTGGACCCCTACATGGGGGCCGCCGGCGGCGCCTCCGACGCGGACGACGCCCCCACCACCGAGTCGCCCGCTTTTGACGAATCCGAGACTACGTGAATCTAATACTACCTATGACTATCCCCTCTGTGTTTCTCTTACTCGATCTCTTCACTCGCGGTGAGAGTAGCTCGTGTGTTTAACGGAGTTTATTCTATTTATTTCGGGGAACCTTGCAGCCCATTTGAACGATTGGTAAATATCATTCGAAATGAGCTATTTACAAGTTTCTGCCTGTGAAAATAATCCTCCACAAGTATTCTGCAGGACGATAACGTCTCCTAGGGCACAGTTTACTGTTTACATGAGTTTTTTAAACTTCCTAAAGTAAGTAAAGGTACATGGGTCGTTTAACGAGCGTGAGTTCTGTTCCGCTCCAGTCACGCCGATCCTTCCTCTTACCAACGAGGCGGTTAAAACATTATCTTCGTGCCCTGGTTCCCATTTATTAGGGGTCGGCGCAGTACCTCTATATCTTCCAATTTCCTCTGTCAGTTATTGTGGTCTCAAGTATTTAGTAATAGACAAGAAACTGAACATAATATTTCATTCATCTCAATGGATTTCAGTAGCAGCAGCCAAAGTGGGTATTCGTATGTGAAAGCAGTACATTATAATATTATAATATCCAGATATCTTTTTCTTAGCGAGTTGATGGCAAAAACATCAAATTCTTGAGGACCAGAATGCGGCCACGCATCTAGTATCCAGATATACTACTGCTATATGTATAACGTAGCGTTAGCTTGTTGGGAAATTGATACGAGTGGCGTTGGATACACGTATTTCCACTAAACGTGCCGCCAGCCAGGCTTCACCGACCCTACCCCCGACCTTACCCGGCGGGGCCACATATTCTATAATTTACGATAAATTGTACTATAAATTGTACTAGGTTCACAAAAATGCATGTTTGTCGTCAAAGTCCAAATAAAGGACCGTTGCCACTGAACTGTCTATCGCTGAGTGCTGACAGAGGTGCTTGAAGTTTGACATAATGATTCTTGCAATCGCAGCTTTGTTAATCTGGTAAAGTTGGACATATCTATGTGGTACAGGTATTTTCACTTGTTGGAAGTACGAATGAAAAACGTAACAGGACTAGGTAGGCACCTATTGATACTAGAAACTAAACTACCATCACTAATAGTTATGGAAGTAATATATTGTTAGTACACACCATTCTAATATAGATAAAAGTGCAACGAGAGGGGCACAATGGAGCACGCGGCCGCGCGCTCCATGGAAAGTTAAGATTAATTTTTAGAACAATAGTAACGGGCGTTCCTCTGAAGCTGAGCGCATATTGAAGTACTCGTAAGTTTCTTCTCTCGGTGGAGTTCTGCCAGCCCCCAACAGTCGCACAACTGTCGAGGTTCCAAGGTAAATCGTTGTCAACACGGGCATTCGGGTTCACTCGCCCAAGAAATTGTCCCGAGCTTTGTAATAGGGACCGGGAATAGTGCGTGTTGGATTAATTGTGATCTAGCTCTGAATGAAAACTAAACCAAATTGTGTAATTAACGTACAAAGCTGTGCATAGTTTATTATACTACTTATGTGGGTAACAATAATAATTAAATATATAGATTATAAGTCAGTTAACTATCTAATTAATCTAACCCTAACTAATATTATAAATTGTTGTTGCATGCACCAGTGCCCCAGATCACACGCAATAGTTGAATTTTACTTACATAATAATTCTGACATACAAATTCTACAATTTCTATAATAACAATTCAATTTTCAAAATAATTTCAAATTAATATAATTAGATTTCCATGTTTCAATTTAGATTTTTCTTTATGTTTTAATTTTTCAATTGACATTTGAATTCACAATTGTTATTTTAAATTTTCAATGTCTACCACTGTTTATTAACTTAGTTATAGGTGACTGTACTAACAAAGATGGACCTTATTGTCTGGAAAAAAAATAAATTATTTATTATAAACTAGCTTTCCGCCCGCGGCTTCGACTGTGTGGAATAGCTTTATCACGGATATGTTTAATTTGTTTATCCCGCGGAAACTACTCACTTTATCGGGATAAAAAGTATTCTACGTCTTAATCCAGGGTATATTCAAGCGATATACCAAACTTATGCAAACTGTTTATAATATTAGATGCGAAAGTTTGGATGTTTGTTTATTTGTTTGTTGCTCAAGCACAGCGAAACGGATGTAACGAGTGCCCGGATTCCTTTTCTTGCTACAATAGTGCGGAATGCTGAGCTGTAGCAGTGATTAGATTCCAAGCACTCTGGCTATCCTTTCCGATTGGCGCGCTGGTATAAGAATATGCGACAGACCAAGCTAACTCCGCCTCCATCAAGCCCGACACTAGCAAATCAGCATGATTAGAAACATTAACAACGCTGCTGTGAGTAACTACATAATCAAAAGCGTTATGTTTACACAGTAATTGCCTTCAATTAAAATGGACAACGAAAATGCCAGAAGTGGTCACTGATCTATGTGGCATGTAGTAAACGATTAGCGAATGCGACTGCACCATGAATGCTTCCAATGTAAATTATAAACGCTGCGGGGCCTTCATCATTAACAGCCTGACAGGTCCACGCTTTTGTGGCACACTCTGGCGGAGCGTACGGGTCATACATAACCCACCACGGGGGCCCAGGTGGAATTGGTTGCTTTGTGTTCAGACTAGAGTCAGTGCTATCAAACCGCCGACTTGGTTTGACCGGAGGCTCTACCGCCTAACTCAAAGCTACAGCGACACCAGTGTACTGTCCGTCCGAAGACAATATTGAGTTTGGCCACGAGGAATCGCATTTCCTCGTAGCCAAACCAGTTTAGCAAATCAGTTCGACCACGAGGTAAAAGGTTCCTTGTCATTGTATTATGATATTGACAAGGAAGGACAGTGCATTGATGTCATAAACGATTACAATTCCTAAAGCAATTTGAGTTAGGCGATCTGACAGGGACCGACTCTCTGAATCACGAAAACACTCGTAGCCTAGTGTTCACCCA
This sequence comes from Oegoconia quadripuncta, assembly GCA_949316235.1. NCBI lineage: Eukaryota > Metazoa > Arthropoda > Insecta > Lepidoptera > Autostichidae > Oegoconia > Oegoconia quadripuncta. Next base: position 23,129,055 of record OX438749.1, read on the forward strand.
GCCAGGGATTGTATAACTCAGCTAATCGAAAATGAATAGATAAAGGCTTTATTTGTTTCCACAGTAACATAGAAACATTTAGCGAATGCCACTGCGCGATGAGTGCTTCAGTAGTTTGATTTTGGGTACAAATTTGTTTCAAAATCTACCACAGAAGTACTCACTTCTGGATAATACTCCAGTTCCACACGGATTCCACATAGCACTAGACCACGCCCCTATATTTTATAGACATTAATGAAATTCCACTTGCCAACAACGGCTTGTTTAATTTAAAACACATCGATAAATTAGGGGTTTGGCTTTTTGATGAGCACATTGTTAGAATGCTTAGAAAGTAGAATACCTATTAGCAAAAAAATGCGAGTGCAGAAGCTCGACCTAGATCCTCTGGTGACGAGAGTGTATTTTGCTCTGGCCCAGACCGTTGGTGTTCATCAACGTGAACTACATTATGCTCAGCTGATCGAAATCAAAACAGATTGCACGTTACTTCACATAAATCAATGTGTTGTACACATGTCTCATGCGCCGCTGATTTATGACCCTCCGGTATGTCAATGCTGATGTTCGACTGTTCATTAGTTACTGTGCCATCCCAGTAACCCGCTGGTTCCAAATGCGGTACAAAATCCGTGTGGGAATTCGTAGTGGTGTACAAAGCGATAACGATCTCGCTAACATTCAGTAGGTAGGTACTCGTATCTAGTCCGACCCGTGTGCCGCTTTCGTCCCGCTTTTATTGTAGCAAAGTTAGGTACTTGGACTTCGCTCCGCGGCGGGCTCCTTACAATTAAACGCTTTATTTCAGTACCAAGTGAAACGATTAACACTGGAGCTGCAACAGTCTGAATAAATAATAGCATAGTTGTGTTTTAAATCTTAAAAAAAAACCGGGCAAGTGCGAGACTGATTCGTAGTAGTACTATAGATAGTTTGGCCGTCACGAGAAACGAGTTTCGAAATGGAAGTGCAAAATATATACCTTATGAGAGTGGTTTCGCGAGGAAACCAGCGAGGAGGCCTTTAGGCAGTAAGAAAGAGGAGGTATGCCTTGTAAATTTAAAACAAGTTATGCAATATTATTTTCCACAAATACAAATCATATCGTCGACTACTTTTCAAGTATTAGTTGGCAGGAGGCCATGCTGCGCTTTCTTATCCGCGGTCACCTGAGGACTGATTTTTGAATTTTCACGGATGAATTCAAATTCATGATCAAAAGTATTCACAAGACAAAAACCAAATCTCGTACTAATAACAACAAACATACAAACAATGTCTACATGTCTCCTAACTCACAACTGTCAAACTTATGATCGTTTGAATTCGAAAACCAATGGGCTGAGTGAGGGTTGGAGCCGTAGAGGCGATGTTGGGGAGCAGGGCGGAGCGAGATAAATACCAAAGAGTCCTTCCGATGCGTCACGACTATGCCCCTGAGCAGGGACGTTCAGGGTCGTGGACGGTCAGAGTGAGGGCTCTGGCCGTCCTTTCACCAGTGGTGCCGGCCCCATGGATGGCAGCGGTGGTACGAGGTGGTCTCGTCCCGCTGTAGCCGAAATCGGCGAGCTTGTGCGGCTTGGCTGCTTAGCCAGTTCGGGCAGGGCTTCAGCGGAGCGCTAGGGGAGCACCGGTAGTTGGTCCTTTGAGTTCCCGGTGTTCTCCAACGAGCGCTGTAGAGCACCACCGTTTTTAGTTTTTTTGAGTTTTTGAGTTAGAGAGGTTTTAGTGAGTGAACATCCCACATAACCCAGGCTCTCCCTCTGGAGTCCGGGCATCTTTTAAAGATTTCCCCCCGTCACAAAAAAAAAGGTTGGCGCCATAAGCCGGATATCTCTCCGGGAACCTATTTATGAACGAAATTAGTTCAAAACTTGAAATTGTAGAGTAAATTTTGTTATTTACACATGCACATTCTTTTTCGAATGAATCAAAAATCGGTCACCTGAGCACGTCTGCCCGAATAATAATATGACCTCCAATTATTAACAGTTTAGCTAAACTACTGCACTTATTCTAACAACTAAATCTCTGATTGTTATGAAGTACTAGTTAACTGCCCGTGGCATCGCCCGCGCAATTACGATATCGCAGACTTTTTCACAATGAAAAATAGCCTATGTCCTTCTTCGGATCTCTGCCAAATTTCAATACGCTCGGTTCATACGGACAATTTAAAATAATTTTTAGGAGATCAAATTGCATTGCAATTTATGTAACTTTTATAAAACATCACATTTTATTGCTTATGTTTGGTTTCGAACTACTGATAATTTAAAGGGTCCAACTTGGAAACGGTTATTCCGTACAAAAGTTCCATAATTCGAACACGATTTCAGCACCATAATGTACAAAACCAAACACATGAGTTTAATGTTATATGACCAATTTGCTAGTTGAGACGAGCACGTGGTCCCTCGGCCCGTCGCCCGCGGGGCCCGTCTGCTGAGTCCGGCACACGCGGCCGCTCGGAGCAAACGCTAGTGTAGAGTTCAACAATTCAATCAAACTTCCACCCATGTTTAACTTCGCTGCATTCTATCCGACACATGCATTATGTGAGTTAAATAAGTATCAACATTACTGTTGTCTTCGTTGTAGAATTGGTTTGTGCGTGCATACACTACACGTTGTAAAGGACGGCGTATCTCCCGATTTTGGCGGATTCGTGTGCCGTGTCATTTTTAATATGTAACAAAAACATGCAAACTTGAGAACCTGCTCCTTTTTCAAGTCGGTTAATTAGTTGAACCAAAGCGTCTCTCTCAATGGGTGTCGCAAAAGGCGACTAAGGACTTTAGACCACAAGCATCTAGACTTGCACGTTTCAACGGCGATATGTTTTTCTGTATAGGTATTCCAAAGGTGAGCAGAAGAATTTTTCCCCAGCCGTTAACTCCAAATTTTATTTTCATTTATTTATTTATTTATGTTAAGGAAAACCAACAGCCATGTTTGGAACATGTTTGGAAAACCCAAACGTTTATTACTGGAATATCTAAGACCAGCCCAATTGGGATAAGGTCGTGGTGTCATCTGTCTGTGTGTGTGTATTTACGAGTATATACTCCTCCATTCAATTTTATATATGTATTTGCGAGTAAACAAGGTTATTTATTGTATACTTGAAACCTGAAATTAGAAGCACGTATAGAATCGATTCTGGCTATAAAAATATGGGGTTATATTTCCTTAATTATTTATCTAATTAAAAAATGATAAACACCCTACAAGCGGAAAATTGTAGTTGTGGCGAATTCAGTTACTGTATTCGCCACAATATTATTTAACTGAAAACGCCAAAACGCTTTATTTTTATTATAAAATTTTTCTATCCATATTGATTACAAAATATATGATCTAATTGGGGTGGGTCGGCTTTTTGGTATACAAAATATAACTTTTTATACATATTATATAATATTGAAAATCAGTTTATTTCACGACTTTTTTTGATGATTGACTACGCGTTTGACTACAAGGGTTAACGATTTATTTATTTTATTTATTTTCAACAAACTTTCAGCATATTCTTATATATTACTTAAAATTAAATTACGTACTTATTAAGCCAATTATAAAGTTTGACATATTACTATGCATGACACAACACACGGTTAAACACGGGGAAATTATAGATTTACAAGCAGACAGATGCACAATATAGTTGCAGGTAGAGACTACACATAATGGTAGGTATGTTATTCTCGGCCCCCTCCATTCCCACCCTTCGTATTGCTACGAAACGTAAAACAATTTCTTGTTTGTCACTTGCTAGATTCATAGCGAAAGTTTGTTATTTATAGAATAGTTGCAAGAGAAACCTTTCATCTTCGACACACATGTCTCTTTAACCCCGCGAGCCGCTTCATCGAGAGTTAGTAATTCGAGTGTACTTTTTATGAGCTAAGTGCCTGCCTAGGGAGGTACTCGACTTGTGTAGTAATGTAAGCACTGTTCAATGGTATATAAGGTATACAAAAATAAGGGCGAATGATTTCAGTAGATTCTGACTAATTACACTCTTAGATATTATTGTATTATGCATTGAATTTGACAAGTTTTACAGCCATATTTTAAACCTCTTAGAAAAGTGAAATATCCTTGGGACATATACAGACAGCGCCATCTAGTGCCACGCTAAGCAACTAGGCTTGTGTTGTGGATACCAGATGGTTGATACACTACACAAATACATTTTTTTTTGGAAATAAATCCATATATAAATTAAAAACATCCATAACTAGGGTACACATGTCCGTATTCATCATACAAACATATGCCCCTAGCGGAATTCGAACCCGCGACCTTTTGGTATGGCAGCAAAGTTTCTAACCACTACACCAAACAGGTCGTCCGAAAAATAGGTAAGCGGAGTTGAAGCTGCTGTATGTACAACATGTGGATCTTACTGTTTGTAACTAATGTGTCTCTGTCGTGTTTTTGCGGGCATGTAATTCTGAATTCTTGACTTAATTCCTAATTAGGTGCCCCGAGTGATCGTCAGCCATGTTTCCCATTTAGCATTGGTACTCAGTATCGTATCGTGCACCAATTCATCTATTTTAATAGGACCGTCGGTTTCAGTGGGTCGGTAATGAGTCTGACGTGAACTATACAAATAACCTCTATATGAAAGTGTTTATGTCTGCCCTGTCTGTACATAATATACATATTCCTATTTTTCTTAGACAGTTATAAATGTCAACGACTTTATATCATAGCAAAATAATTAACCATCGTGTAATCGGTGTGAGCGTCAGGCACGAGGCGCCGCCGTCGAGCACGGTTGGTCAGGCATCCACGCGAAGGCTATGGTTGGTACCGTTCGGCCACTGGACGGGAATCTTGGCACATCTCCAGACGGTCACCGCGCGCTCCCACATCCACTGTACGGAGCGTCTCCCACACTGATGCGGGATTGTGGACGGTTTGGTGTAAGGTATTATGGACACGAGAATTAAGGATACCTATTTGAAGTAACTTACGTAATGTTTTGCCTTTAAAGGCACAGAAGTTCTATACAGCTGTTTTTCTTACTAAGATCTACTGCTGATGGATGTATTGCCTTTTTCAGCGTTGACGGGCGGGCGTGTCACAATAGATGCAAGTCTGTGGCATACCTACTCGTACAGTCAGAGAGCGCGTATAGTCTTTATAGAAGTATTCAGACTGTTCCATGTTGCAGTATTACAGTAGGACGGTATTACCGCAACTGTGTGTGAAACCCCTAACTGCACCGCTTCATAAAGCGTACCCGGACGACTTGCGACGACGAAAAATGACGATTTCCGCTCGATTCTGTTCCAATTTCCGAATGCAGCGCTCCATCTACGTTTATTGGATCCGCAACGCCCGGAGCGCGGAGCCCAATCTGTATTCTGTAACGTTGCGCTGTATAACGCCTCCCCCCGGCCCCCGCGCACCCGAGACGAGATAGATATGCATGCATGCACTATGCACTATACCGACCGCCCGTTCGCCCATGAGCGCTTATATAATGTAAACGAGCCGTGAGCTACGGCCTAGGCTTCGGCCTCCTTTGTAAATGGCCAATCTCGGGAATGTAAAATAATGTTTTCAAGTTTATTCGAATAAAAATTGTATACTTATTGAAATAATAGCGTCATTGTATGGGTTACAACCGATCTACTTAGCATTATTCTCATCGGTAGAGCATTAACTCGTACACTTTTTATCGACTAATTGATATGTGGAACTCATTTCGGTCATCATCTAACGTAATACCAATAGGAATGAAGTGTCCACAGCTCCAACTCTTCCAGCTCTAACTGCATACCACGGATGCGTTGCATCTATTCTAAGGTATGGATTAATATTTTGGGGTAATTCGACTGACAAAGATCTTGCTTTTAAAGCTCAGAAAAGATGCATTAGAGCAATTTGTAATTTAAAGCAAACAGAAGTGGAAGGTCATCTGAATATTTTTCTACACAACTAACTAACTATTAAGTGTTTTAGATCCCTCTAGGGACCCCAGCTTGCCTAAAAGTTTGCCTATCGGACACTATTACCCCTGCTGAGGCGACCGTGGAGGACCCTAACCTCATGGCGTTAACCCCATCGACCGGGAGCTGTGGACGAGTCCTGCCACGAAGAGAGAAGACCTTCAGGCCAGTGATTCCCCCTTATATTGCTATCGAGACGTTGCGGCGGTCAGTGAAATTCAAGGCTACAATAAAGGTTAGAACTTATCACCATCTTTTATTGTGAACCCCTAACCTACCTACCTGAGACGAAAACGCCACAACACCAATCATCTAGTCCCAAACTAAACAAAGCTTGTACTATGGATACCAGATAATGGTTATATACATAAATATTAAACGTTCGTATTCATCACACAAACATTTCACTATCCACTACATCAGTATAAAGTTAATAAAGAGGAAATTACACAAAAATAAAGCGCGCGCAATTTTAAACATGCGTTGGCATTGAGTGCTATTAAATGTCTAAATATTGAAAGAGCACGAGACCCTCCTCCGGGAAGTATTGTCACTGGATAGATTGTGGTTGCGGGCCGTATTGATATGACCTAACGGTCGCATGCGGTCCGCGAACCGTGTCTTTGACATGACTGAATGTCACACTGCCGTAATTTCCTATTCAGACCATATGGTAATGACGAGGTAGGGACGCCCCGAAAAGAGAGAATTGCGGTACGAAATTTGTTTATCTCTGCCAAATGATCAAGCAGATGTCCTGTGTTCCATTCCACACAAATAAATGACATAGGATCCACCATATCAACTCAATCGACATGCAACATTCCACTGTACGTGCTGTCTGTACAACTCTGTTAAACTCACTACCAAATAATTCAAAGGAAGTATACCAAACTTTTAATAGGCTCAAACTAGGCATCATGATTCAAACTCCGCGCAAAGTTGGGTGCATTTCACTAATGGGGTTTAATTTTGAACGTGACTAGGTTAGTTTACCAGTAATAGACTGATGTACTTGTTCTGATATAACATTTCAAACCTAATATTACAAATTACATAGGTTTTACTGCGAAAATTCGTATATTGAGTATAAAACCATCGTAAATTCTTTTATAAAACCATAAACTTTAAAATGTGCAATTGCACCTAAGTGCACGGTTATGTTCATTACAGAGGACTTGGTTATCAATGTACAATATACATTTGTACCGCTCTTCATGGATCATGGTAACAGAAGTTACTCAAGAAGACGGATCTCAATGTCATAAGTTAACACATATTTTACTCTATTCTGGACATATTTCATTATTTGTTTTTTAAAGAAAAAGTTATTAAATGTTTACGGGCCACCGCACATTTCTATTAATTTGCTATTATATTGGATTCGCGTTTGCATACGCGTGCAATATTTGTACGGTAATACGAAAACAATAAATCAGTTCTTTTACAGCACTCAAACGGGTCGGTTTTCTTTAGTATTCCTCGGAGTTACTTATCCCTGATTATCATCATCTTAACATAACATCATCTTATCATAGTATCTTATGGTTGTGGCATTAAACCACACAACGCACGCACCACAATTCACTTCAAATATTTTGTTATTCTAATCTATAATTCAAAGCTTTAGGGAAATCATTATTGACTTACGAGTTAGCCTAATTTTAATATAGTACTAATAAACTGTATAGCTGTTGGTTTTCTCAGTAAAAGAAAATAATTAAAATATAGGCATCACACTGGTGCACCGTGCTATCTATTATGGAGCCCGCCTGCGGATCGTATTATAAAATGGCATTTGTGTTGTACTTATGCTTCCAAAACTGCATTCCAAATTATATCAGGTGTGACTGAGGTGAAGGGGCAGCCCGTTATAGATACAAAAGAAAAAAAAGTCACAGAAAAAACGTCGTATTTTTTTGTGTGGTGTGGGTTTATTATCTTTAGGAATGCAGCGCCCGGATCGCGTTCCCGGGTAGGTACACTGTACACTACGACACTAGTTCCACAGCTGTATCTCGGCACACCATCGGCGCTCCGTCCTCCTGGAAACTCTTAATTACTAAACTTGGAGTCTAACAGAGACGTACCTACGTACGTACTAGCCGCGTCGCGCCGCCGAGTTCCAACGGATTGTTCTTGACTCAGCTCGTCTTACTACTGAAGTAATTGGTGCAATGGAATTCTTTGTTTGTCTTTCAGATAATAGTCACACTCTCTATGCACAGATGAGACAGGTAGAGACATCTCGTAGGTTTAACATTGAAAGAAGAAAGAAAGAAAGAAAGAAAGAAAGAAAGAAAAACATTTATTCAGCTTACAATGGGCATGTACATGTAAATTTGTGAGAAATTGTCCATTCTTTTTTACAAATCCATTACAGTTTAATTGGCTTAGTTTATTTTTTGTTTTGTTTTCGATCGGTCTTATTGTAACAAGAATAACGTTTGTTAGAACAAGAATAACATTTATTATAACAAGAATAACACTTATTTATTACTAACTTTCCAAACGCGCTTCGTCCGCAGGGATGTTGAAATAAACTTTGTTTTAGACTATTTAGAGATTTCGTTTTTTAAAATAATAAACCTACGTTCGTCTCCCACTCTTTAACTAGCATATTCTTATGCAAAAATTAAAGATCATCCCTTTATTTTATATAAATACCTCTAACAAATTAACGAAGACTACATTACAATGTAATGGTGGTCGACAACGATTTTGGCGGCTTCTTGAGCGAACCCGAAAGCTTCGTTACGCACTTTAATTTACACTTCCCTTCACTTGTACACCATCACTAACTTTTGCTGCACAATATTCTGCCATTATTAAGCTTCAAAAGTCAGAATGCACCAATTATTATAATTATAAACAAAAATACAACATCACTCGCCGAGATCCCGCCAAAAAGCTAGGTACATCAATTATCTAGTCCTAAAATGAGGCCTATCTGTGCTAGTTACATAGTAAACCCTGTAACTACCACAGATAACTTAATGATTAGTACCATGGATACTAGATAATGTTATAAGTATGCATACAGGGGAAACTTCCCACTCGAGAATAAATGTTCGTATTCATCACACAGACATTTGAAAGAAAGAAAGAAAGAAAGAAAGAAAAACATTTATTCAGCTTACAATGGGCATGTACATGAAAATTTGTGAGAAATTTAAACTAAATCATAATAATGCAAGCTGACATAGGTTCCAGCTCAGCATAATTTAACCAATGAGTCTACAAAAAAACTTTTAAATTGCAATCATCTTATAAGCTATGATGCCATGGAAAAAAATCTAATGCTGATGCACCACCACGATAGTCAAACTTTATAAAGTCAGTTCATTTTTACGTCGCCTCAAAAAGAGCGTAAAACTCATATTCTGTAGGACAAACAAGCTCACCCTATCGACATGACATCAGCACATACGCCTATACATTAGTATATCACGCGGTGAAAAGTCTCCGCCACTGGTGTCGTGCGACACTCGTCTGTAGACACCGCAGACACCTGCGTCATTCCCCGAGTCCCGACTTCGCCTCGAGCGCCCGCTTTCACGCGCGTAATCAGAACCCGTCATTCATGCACAAAAAGATGCCATGTCTGTGTGTGAACACATAATGCACTCCTCAAACGTGGTAGCTTGGAAAATCTCTGAGAGGCATCTTACATAACGGAACATCATTATTTTAGAGCTCGTAACTGGTTGTAACGTATGTTTACACCATGATCCGACTCTGCTCTACTTACCTAGTTATTATGAGATTATAAAGTCACTGTAGCGTCTTAGATATAGGAACCGACTGTCTGTCATTGGTGCATCTTAGTGTTATGGGGAAGGATGAACGTCGGAAGTAATTACGATGTTCCTAGAAACAAGTTGTATTTTCTTCGTCGATAATCCCCGCTCGTCCCTCATTAGCGACTTTTATTGTTGTTGTCGGATTGACCAGTGGGTGGAGGAGATGTGGGGAGGTGGGGGGAGTGCGCCTCTGTAACGCCGTCTGCTTTAAACTCTCGAAATAAACGGTTTCCTTTGTGACAGTTTCGTATCTAGAAAAATAAACAGACTAAAAGGAAAAGCTCGTTACAGATTTAAATAGAACACTTGGGAGTCTCCGTGTCGATGTAAGAGCGTTGGAGAGACGTCAATAAGGACAAATTGAAATTATATTGTATTGTAAAGAGACATGAGGGTCGAGGTCTCGCATCCGCCCGCGAGGGTTCTTTTTTGTTTTTCTGGAAAATGTAATAGCCTAGTATGTTACTGTTTTAATTTAATTGCTCTTTGTCTAAACACACTTTCAAATTCGTAACTATACCTCGTAGGTTTCCGCCCCAGGCCCGCTGTCTCGACGTAAATATCGAGTGCTATAGGTATACCATCGATTACGGTAGTATAAGTCTAATAATGTTATTTTAACCTTTTGAACCCCAAAGATGGTCATAGCCGACAACGGGAAAACGTGCCATTGAACGCGATTTTTCGAGTTTTAAGCGTAATGCCATGTATGGTGTCTTGTGGATGCATCACTTTCGTGACATGACGTGGCGTTCAAAAGATTAATAAGAGGTTTAGAAAGAATTACCGTCGGCAATACCAAAATATAAATTAGGATTGAGGCATTCTACAAAAACTGGTATGACAGGGTAATTAACAACAAAATCGTTAGGAGTTAACATAAAAAGTAACATTATATATGACGAGACTGCAGGTTCTGAAATTAATTTATGGCGGACTCTTATCTCATCTTACTCACTCAGCTCAGCTCAGCTCATCTCAATTCAGTTTATCTGAATGCTCTTCTATGGCTCACCTCTACCTCTCTGCTAAATTTTATACATTCGGTTTTAAGGTTTAGGCTTGCTTGAATTGGTAACAAACAGACAGATTCACTTTATAGTGGATAATATTGGGTTACCTATGAAATTGGATTTTTTTCTTCGTTAATCATATCCGTTAATCAGATCCTAGTACCAAATCCTGCGATTTTCAAAGCTATATGTTTTTTATTTGGAAAATGGAATATTGTTTCAAGATTTCACATAAATATTTTTTAATTTCTGGGCTAAATCACGTAATAAAAAAAATTTGAACAGAGCTCTTTTCATGTGCTTCCCATAATCATTTCTTAGATTCGCTGAAACTTTTATAAAGCGGTTACTTTTAAAAATTAACGCTGCCTATACTTAACTTAATGTTATCCGATAATACACACAAAGTTTAGCTAAATTTGGATTTGCCGTTCCCAGAAAAAAATCAAAAATGTTTATATGGAGAAAAGAGAAAATAGTCTTCATACAAAACGCCAATTTCATAGGTAAGGACCTAATATTAATTAGTACTTATTGGTTTACTCTTAATTATTCTAGTACATACTATAGTCCACAATGGTCAATGAATGAACAATCCAAACAACCGTTTATAATGCACGATCAAATTGAGTACTACGTTCAATATCAAGTATCGTATAAGTATCGCTGGGAAAATCTTGTATGGTGTGCGTCAGTATATTATGCTTTCATTTATTTATTTATTCTATTTGTTGATACCTACTTTTAAGCAGATATAAATCTATTTATACTTGATTATACTAGATAGATAAAAAATTATTCACTGCACAGTACATACAACCAAAATAGAAGAACACAAACCCTATATTTATATCTGCTTCAAAGTAGGTACCTATTTAATATTATAAGATCTTCGCGGTAAGTACTGTGTTAAAGGTCCTCCAGCTGCTTCCGTGAACTAGGGTAATGCTCACCGCCCGCGCCGCAATCTGATGCAACTAACAAACACTTCGTGCGCTGATTACACACCGTGACCTCGACTGTACCCACCAAGGCATGCTGTCGATATTATTTATTCCCGTCGCTGGCTTACTATAATTCCGTCTCTAGAATATACAACCACAATGAACAAATAGAGCGTTTCCAACTGAGGGTCTGTTGTCTACAGTTACATGATCCTGTGTTGTACTTAGAGCTGCATTTAAAAATGTACAGTTTATCGATGGTAGGCCTCCTTCCCTTTACCAGGCCTGAGTATGGAGCTCCTTCTGCTGCCAAGAATCAACGCCCGCAGCCAGAAGAAGGAAGCAAGTGCAGGGACTTATAGAGATCCTAGTACCGCACGCGTCTCCGCTTGTGAGTAGATGTATCGTCTCGAAGGAATTAATTGATGTACCGAGATAACAAGTATCGCATTACATAGTATCACTTTATTCATAATATTAACAAATAACCACACCACGTGTTCACATAATATCTAGAATAGCAGATCTAGTGCCTTTCGGAGCAGAAGATCTAGTTATATTGATTGATTGTTACTAAACACACTAAAATCACACACAAAGATGGCGTAGATCGGGTCCGTGGGGGAGGGGGAGAGCCCGTATCCTGGTGAGACGTTACTCACATGAATGGCTATAGAAATCCTTTGAGCAAAGTACTATCAGCAGGTGGTTCGCCAATTACATAGAGCAACCTTTTAAAATCTTCTTGTCAATAGAGTGAGCTTCTGGTTGAGGGTTTCCAATTTGATGTTCATATATTCGCGGGATAATGCCATGCACTGAATATTTTAGATAATTATCGAGCGATGGTATCGGATCGGGTCGAGGCGAGGTTTAGCCGCGCCTCGGTACATTATTGGCGATGCTATACGATACGGCGGCGCGCCGATCACACGGCCCATAACGATAAAGCTGAAAGAATGAACCGACTGCAGCGCCGCGCTAAATGACGCAGGGCTGGAGTCGGCACAGCCCTCGAGACCTCCCCGCCCTCACCGCCACCGCACTGATCATAACACGAAAACGCTGAATATTCGACTAGTATAGTCGTAATTTGAGCGTCGGTGGCTCAGCGGTTAAGACGTGGTCTCCCAATTTGGGAGGTCCGGGTTCGATTTCTAGGCAGGCCATGTACCAATGAGTTTTTAAATTTAATTTAATTACTTATGTGCATTTATCCAAAAAAACGTCTTGAGGAAACCTGCATGCCTGAGAAATAAAAATTCTAAGGCATGTGAAGTCTCCAACCCGCAGTGGGCCACTGATTATAAGAGTAATACCACTTAGTAAATGATCGTCCGTCATCCAACGTTCTATCCTTTTTCTTTTTCTTGTTGTCACGATTGACCACAAATGTACACGCAGACGGGAACGGTAATATGATGCGCGTACATTTATGCACTCGTACTTGTAGGGATTGTAGAAAACCAGTGTTTCGCTCTTTAAATGATGTACCATACTGAGTTATGCTACTGCGGCACACACTCGCTATTGTATTTTCTTTCTGTTTCTTTATTTTTTTTGTGTATGCGTGAACAGTGGCGTAAATAAATACTTCATCTATCTATCCATCATCTCTATCACACCAACTGCATAACGACGTAATTGCGGTTTGTTACCGCCACGTTAGTGAACGCCCTTGTGCGCCGTGTAAGAGGTAACTCAATTGTAGGTAAAGGTAGTAACAGTTCAACACGATGTGCTGTTGTGTGATTGTGCGTCGTATCAACATGAGGCGGTTCTTATAACAATATAGTTTAAATTCACGATAACTCAATTTGAGGTAACGTAAATGGAATCATGGGGTATGATAAAAATATTTTACTAAAACTCTTCTGGTGCCGCTGAGTAGAGTCATGCGATATTCAACATAATTTGTATGTAGCCATAACTGCAACCACAATGGTTTTCAGTGGAAGCTCTGATGACGCGCACGGAGCCCCGGCTGCGTTCCTAAACAATAATAATTTTATTGAATAGCACTCTTTTGCATAAGCCTGTAACGGAAGCATAGTGTGTGATCTGGTTAAATCGGAGGAACTTTTGATAGTTCCAAATTGAGAAACCACAAGTCCAAGTGATTTGCATTTGTATGAGGCGTATGATTCCCCAATGTGCCACAGGGCCGCTCGGTCCCCCGAGGCGGCCGGCGGCCCCCCACAGGCGGCCGAGGCGGCCCTGGCTGGCGCGCCGCCAGGGCCAGCCGCGAGCACATTTACATGCAATTTCGTTTCAATTTCACTGCGCCCCATCTGATAGAGAGACCGCTCGTCCGCTCGCGTCGCGGCTAACTCGTAGTAAACCTTGTTTATTTTCCACCCAATATCCACAAGTTTTGTGGATTTATGTACCACTTCGGGGCTCACGAGACATAATAAACGTACACGCATGACACTCGGCTCTAGTTCCCAATCGCGATAGTTTTGTCAGAAATCGCAAATGAAAAAGTCGCTCAGTAAGAACTTTTCCTGTTGGAAATTGAAAGAAATTAGAATTCTTTGTTCAATATTGAGTGTCGTCTTGATCTAACCTTTTCCCGACGCGTTTGTAATCCTTGTCTGTCTCCTACACCGAGCAAGATTTTCTGACATTTCTATTCGAGCTCCTCCATTCGTTTTTGGACTATTTATGTCGATGTTGAGAAATTAAGACAGACAGTTTGCCCTTCATCACGAGCGGGAGTAGCTTCCGATTCAATACTTTTTTGTTACTTAATATTTAATGAGCCGCTCGCTTTGATACATTAATTAATCAAACGGCAACGAAATCTGAATTATCAGAGACAAGTTGGAAGGTGAAATGAAACAAGAACGGTTGGATTTAATGTGTAGAGTAGAGATTTTATGTAAAGGGTTATAATATTCGGTGCAGGGCGCGCGCCAAGTGCAAACAACTGGCACTCGTTGCACTCGCGAACCTCATAAGACGGGAGGTCGGCTCTCTGTGCTGTGGGAGGACGGGGGAGGGAGGGCAAGCTGGCAATATAGCCGGCGCTTTCGCCCTCCATAACAGACGCAATATAAGGCAGGAAGTGCGCGGGATGCGCTCGCAAACATCCGCGCCCGCTGCACTCGGTGCTGCTGTCCTTATGGCTCTACCACAGATACGCGACGCAGGTTGTTGCTACAGCTCTACATATAATCGCTATGCCAATGAGAACCACTTAGATAAAATGTTTGTATATAGAGAGCTAAAAAAGTGACAAAACAATCGTTCCGTTGTCTGTTTCCCGACCGCATTACCAAATACAGCAGCATCATCAGCTCTGTCACGTCGGCTGATGTGACTACGCATAAATACGAGTAGCAGTACAGTAACCTAATCACGACTGTTACGAGTCCCAAGCCCCTCTTTCCCGTGGGTGCCGTAAAGGCGACAAAGGGATTGTGAACATCGCAGCATACCTACACCAGGGAGCGTCATTAATATGGATCTGCAACAAAGCTGCGTTTGCCCAGGGAGGTGATTAGGGGGAAAAATGGGAGAGTGTTATGTCAAACACTAGACTGATATGGATTGTTCATGTGTCTGTCTAACAATTAAGGAGTTTGCCTTCCCATCAGTATTCCATCATCATAAGAACTCGAGGGTATTTTCTATTCAATAAAAGAATCAAGCAAATCGATCACTGAGTCTCGGAGTAATCGTAACCTACAAACATACTTGAAGAACGTGAACCTCTTCCTTTATTTGTGATACGATTAAAAACAGAAATTTTCCCATAAACTTAGTACCGAGTTAGTATACAGTTAATGATTATTTATTTACCGGGTGTGTCTGTACTCCCGTGTTGAAACAGCTTTAGCATCTATAGGTTCTTACAATTAGTAATCTACTGTTTGTTTGAGATTAAATCAGGGCTGGCTATTGTAGCAGATGTAGATGACTGACTGCAGTGCCTACACCATTAGTGTTTCATGATCTCCTGTATCATGTGTCTGTACTTATCAGCTAGAAATTTACAGGCTATGATTGTTGTTAGGGCAATTAAGTTAGAGGTTAATCAGATTACAGCTGTTTCGGCGACTATCGGTTATCGTGGCTGAATCCTGCGTGAACATGTCTAATTATAAATTATTTATATAGGTAACTGCAGTCGATTTCGAAATAGCAAACACAAGAGCCCCACCAAGGGAACGTTCTTCTGGCGCTACCATCATAGGCTGAAACAACAACTCGAGTCATTATATTGTATTTACACAAAGACTTCAGATAAAATGTAAAGAAGAATATTGACCCGGATTCTGGATTTCTCCATATATTGCCAATATTATATGCATCTCTTGGAATTACACAACAACAGCAGTCATTGTCCATTGTGGATCACATTTTAGCTAATACCATGACACGATTTGAGAACAGCACGGTTCGCCCAAGTGTTACAAAGAATACGGTTGGCCGCCACCACGAATTGCAGATGTCGGGGTTTTCCGAAAACACGCCAGGACGAAGCAACGTTTTATTGATAGAAAAGTTCACCGGAAGCACATTTCAACTCTCTTTACGTCGAGCTATGGCTGTAGCTCGTGTAGGTTTATGTTAGTTTTCCAGCTGTAGCGCGAGATTTTCCCGACTTTTTAGGGACCTGCATTAATTATTTTTTTCAATCAACAAAAATGCGAATTATTTTATACAACTTTTTTTAAAGATTTCCATCCATAGAGGTCGTGACCGAGACCGACTGGTCCACCCTAGTAAGCTCTACAAGAGAATACTACTTTGTAAATAAAGGGAAATATTCATAACGTATCTCTGAAACTTACTCGTAGAAGTGACTCCGGGGAGAGTTAGCCCTCGCACACACACATATACAACTGTTTATTAATCATTCACAGAGCGAGCCTGGAGTTGACCTCCGCCGGGAGCGATGTACATCAATGTAGTGAACCAATCCGGGGGATCCATCTCAGGGTAGTCTAACCATCACTCTAATGCAACGGTTAGAATTTATATTGACAAATTGTAAATAATGGCATTTATTTGAAATAATAAATCAATGCAATGTGGCGCAGTCGTATTTACTATTCATTTCCGAGCGTAGTTAAGCAATGTCTAGCGCGGTCAGTCCTTAGATGGGTGACCACTAGTGGCATTTTAATACGAGTGTGTTAAAATGTGTTTCCGTGCTGAAGCACGTTAAATTGTCGGTCCCGATTGTTTTCAATTGATGGCAGACGTTAAGCCAAGTCGGTGGCCTACAAGGGCGGCTAACAACACTGACTGTCAGGTGGTCTGTCAGTCTGACATAAATCTTCCAATCTGCACTGAGCCCGCGTGGTGGATCATGGCCCATACGCTCTCCCAGTGAGAGGAGGCTGTGCCCCAACAGTAGGGAAGTTCAAGTGTGTTGATGAAATACACCAATTAGCTGGCACGTGTCCCGCTCGCTGACTGGCTGCCAGCACAATGAGCGAGGATTTTTTTAGTTCCGCTACTCTGACAATAATTTCTACATGTGATAAAGTGATGTATATAGGTAACGATGGACAAATAATCCAACGGTCGATAAATACTACTTTATTAGTTAGTTAGTAGGTAATTCAGTTTCTAAATAAATTGTACTTAGGTATAGTTGTGAAAATAATTCACCTTTATCATAGACACTAGAATTCATTTCAACATTTTTGTAATTTTCTAAAGGCTTCGCGCAAATGTTTGTACAGCGAAGTGGAAGACATGGTACGTAGGTACGACTGTGTGTGAATGTAGATAATAGAACCCAGGTTAGCTCTCGGCAAACTTAATACCAAAATTCAACATTCGACCGTTTATGGTGAGTGAGAATAACTCATCACGTAAAGTGATGGATTTAAACCTATAATTTGCATGTGGTTTCGTCACAAAAAAGAACGGAATCAACTCGTCTTTTCCCGTGGATGTCGTAGGCGACTAAAGGACTATCCACCAAAAACATTAATAGATTTGCACGTTTTAACGACAATTGCCTCGTCACGTGTTTACTCTATTACTTTATTGTATCTCTGTATTTCTGAAAAGATGAACCGAGGGTGTTGTTTCAAGCAATAAACTTTTAATGTTTGTAAGACCCAAACGCTAATGTTTGGGATATCTCTAACTGATTTGGGATAGAGGTCGTGACGTTATATATGTGTCAGTGACCGCGGGTACTGTCAGCGACTTGGACGTTGCCATCCGTCTCCTGGTATAGGGTAGCTCGGGCAATGGCGATATTATGTCAAGCTACTAAAGGCGCAATTACCTTGATCAAGTGAAAGAAAAAGTGAATGTCGTGTCGTTCCAAGAGTTTAAATTGAGGACGGATAGCAGAGAAACGTGATCATTACTCCACAGACAAGAGCATAGCTCTTAAATTGAAGAAGAACTAAAGGTGAATAGGATTTCAGAATGAAACGAGGGTTTTAATAAAACGAGGTAAAGGTCTGTCACTATTGAAACACGACCCCGATTACCTTAAATTATTCAGGAGGCTAATACAAACCACTTATACGATTCAATGACCATGAAATCAAACATGTCACCGCGGCATTGCACCTTGTCACTTCTTGTAGCAAACCACGTAGGTATTATGATTGTCATCGCCGCCGTCCGTGTAAATAATACGAGATAATGTATTTTCCTTTTTTAAGGTATCACGTTTCATTCTATACGACGAAGTATTAGACTCCAGTGTGATTAGAATACCGCATCAAATGAAACCCTGCGCTTTGTGGGGATTAGGGGAGCACATAATATGGCGCTCTGTTGAGCACGTTCTTAAATAAATACCTACTCCCAAATAAGTAATTCATTACTGTTGCGCGTGAAAGATTAGTATGGAGTCTATTATGTACTTAACGAATAAAATATTACTTGTAATCAGAACTTTATGTGAAAGAAGAAAATAGTGAAGTAATATACTTGTGTGTGTATGTAATATAAATAAATGAATTCAAACACAAATATTTAAAATAAATAAATAAAACAACTTTTGATAATCGGCATAAGTTGAGTGAACGGACAGTTAGTGCAGACTGAGCGGAGTGGTGATAGATAGGTACCTACTGAGAGTAGATATTACAATACAATACATTACAAATACACTTTATTGCACAACAGAACAGAAAATACAGTTTCAGAAAAGTGGTAAGAATAGAATGTACAATTTGGCGACCTTATCACTAAAAGCGATCTCTTCCAGGCAACCTTTGGGCATAAGGACAGTATATTTGAAATAGGTAGGTTGTGCGGTATTAAATAGGGATGCAAATACAAACTACGTGAAAAAATTTCATATATTTACATACACATACATACATACATACATAGATCAATAACAAATATACCTACTTAAACATAACATCTATAAAATAGCAACAAAATACAAACGTCAATATATAGGTGTACTAAATAAATATTTATTGATATATAAAATAATAATAATAAGCGACAACAGGATTGTGCTAAGATATAGAGAGAAAATAAGAAAGGAGCACAGATTAAAGCACCAGGAAATGCTCCATTTCCATGCTTTGAAAGCATTCAAAGTTTGAGCTCGTCTGATGGACTCGGGTAGGGAGTTCCAGAGACGTATTGCTTGAATATTACTCGTACACCACCCAAATATTCCCTTGTAAGTGGGTACTAATTTTGCCAGAGTACATTTAGTCTAAACGATTGCAATATGGCTGGGGTTTGCTATTCCATAATGAATATTACGAGTGGAGCAGTAAAAAGGCTGTCGGAGGCGGAGAGGGCTGCGGGAGAGAGTGCCCCGGTGAGATTTCCCCGAGGAGGGCGCTCTCTCGCCAAACTAATGTATCTACATACTTAAATATGTACTCCATACACTACGCCCGTATGCAGACGACACGACGTCGACGCTCCGCCGGGAGAGCTGCGGCCGTGTTCGAGTCGCACTGTGAAAAGTTCCTTCAAAGATTTCTCAACTCTCCCGCCCCTTGAAACATTTATATAGTGTTCTGTCAATAACTTTGGAAAAAGTCGGTCGTCTTCATCAACGTCCAATCGATTTAATTTTTCCTGTCCTCCACTATGACGTCCACCATGGCTGCGCGGATTTGTGTGTAGCATACATACATACATATTTCGTACATATACCTATATTTTGCGTGTACTTTTATATGTTCTGTTTTTATTGCAACTGTACTGTAGTCTAAATTATGTGGATTAATTACTTATAAATAATATTTAATGTATGTGTGTGGCTGGAGAAACAAATAAACGTTTATCTATCTATCTGTCTATCTATATATTGGATCAGTTTTTTACCGCAAGGAAAAAATAGAGCATATTAGGTAAGTGAAATAGAAGGTATTAGCATAGGTAGTTTAATTTTTTTCTTCAAAACCATAAAATATAGTAAAACGTTGGGCCATTTGACAGTCGCGTATGTAGCCTATTATACATAATTACATCATTAAATTAAATAATTAAAAAAAACTTGGAAGAAAATAAAATAAGTTCCAATTAAAATTCATATGATAGAGGAACCCTAGGAATCCCGCCAGTCTCATATCACTCTCGGGCAGGCGCGTGGGTCGATGATGGTTTTGAAAAAACAAATTTAAACTACCTGTGCCAATAACTTCTATTTCAATTACCTAAAATGTCCAATGTTTTCCTTACGTTAAAAAAACTCACCTGTATATCCCGGTTAGGAACCCTGACCGGTTTACCAAAGGTCAAAATATTTATTTAGTACACCTATATATTTACGTTTGTATTTTGTCGCTATTTTATAGATGTTATGTTTAAGTAGGTATATTTGTTTATTGATCTATGTATGTATGTGTATGTAAATATATGAAATTTATTCACGTAGTTTGTATTTGCATCTCTATTTAATACCGCACAACCTACCTATTTCAAATGTACTGTCCTTATACCCAAAGGTCGCCTGGAAGAGATCGCTTTTAGTGATAAGGTTGCCAAATTGTACATTCTATTCTTACCACTTTTTTGAAACTGTATTTTCTTGTCTGTTGTACAATAAAGTGTATTTATATTGTATTGTCGCGGGTTCGAATCCCGTTAGGGACAATGATTGTATGATGAATACAGATATGACATGTGTACCCGAGTTATGGATGCTTTATTTATATTTCCAAAAAAAAATTTTTTAGTGTATCAACCATCTGGTTACCATAATACAAGTCTCGTTGCTTACTGTGAAACTAGATGGCGCTGTGTGTATGTCCAAGGATATTTTTTTTTATATATTTATAAATTAATTATGTTTTCTCGGCGGTTTTCTAAATTATTTTAAATGTAGTAATGAGGGACGCAGGCTCTACTAGGTTAGTTGTTTAAGTTACGATATCTTTTATAGGTTTATTGCAGATCATTTATGTAACATGTTAAGTTTTTGTAACTATTTAGATAGTCCACCATTAACTATATAAAAATCTAATAAAGTATTTCCGTTGATGTTTTTTAATCAATCTAAATCTGCGTTCTTAACATTTATCATTCATTGTCACTATCATTTTAAAATTTGAAATTATTTTTTCATTAATCAAATTATATTTTATGAACTTTATTACATACTTGATACCAAAAATTACTGTTCTGCGGATTTTTTTTTCCATCGCTTCCGAGTCAATAGTCGTAATATCATTAATTTTTAATAACAACTATATACCTATTTGTGAATCAGTATTTTTTTTAAATACATTTTTAATAACAACTATATACCTATTTGTGAATCAGTATTTTTTCACAATACATTTTTAAGGAGACATAATGGCACCCATACACCAACTCCCACCCTCTGATTTCTCATATATTACGAAGCAATTTAGTGAATAGCCCGTTAAGTTCACGTGGCATTTGCCAAATATGCCGCCTGTTTCGTACCGACTATCAATCATAACCGAACTAGATGCTTTTGACGACCGATTGGTGTAGTGGATAGTGACCCTGTCAGCGAAACCAACGGTTGAGGGTTCGAATCCCGCGAGGGGTGAATGTTTGTGTGATGAATACGAACATTTATTCCCGAGTCATGGATGTTTATATAAATATTTATCCGTTATCTAGTATCCATAGCACAACACAGTTTGGGACACAGATCCATAACACAGTTTGGGACTACATGATTGGTTTAAGTGTCCGAAATATTTATTTATTTATTTATTTATTTATATTATGTATTTATTGTGAGTGATATCTATATATTTTTTGGTCTTATTAAATTATTCCGCTAGTCCTATAATCAAACCATTATTGCTATAAATCTTAATGTGTTGTCTTTTGTCAATTGTGTTCGTATAACAGTGGTGATGTTTTGTTAATGTATTGTTCTATATTTTAAGTATCGCTTTTTGTTTGCAAAAAAAAACTTTTTTTAATTTGGTTTTCCCTTCCGAGGGTTTCCTGGAAGAAATCTCTTACAGAGATAAGCTCGCCTTTTGTGTATTGTAATTTCTGTTCTACGTTTGTTCAATTTATGTTTGTATACTTATATGCAATAAAGTGTTTATGTAAAATAAATTTAAAAAATAAAATAGGTGCCACTACCCGCCACTACTTGTTCTTTATTCATGAAGTTTTTCGGGAGTTTTCAATAGCGTTAGTGCATTACACACGATTATCTGTTCAACTTCTTCGGTTAAACATTACCTATACCCATAGTGATACTGTCATTTCGCTTGCCTCTTTATTTACCAACTGGTTGAGTTGAAAATATCTGGATGCGGGCTCCACTTGGATCCTTCTCGATATCAGCGAGGAGTTGGAAACCAATTCAAGTTCGCTATTTGAATACGTTTAGATAAAGAAATTTCTGAATAATATTGGGAAGCATTAAAATGCCGTCGCGGTGCCGGAATCATTTTCGCACGAGCGTCTCGTGTTTCTGTTCTACGAATTGTTTCTTTCTTACAAATAAGTTAGTTCGTTCGTAACAATCCGGCTGAAAACAAAGGAACTACCCATTTTCTTTCACTCTGAGTTCTTGCGAGTATTAACATCGCATTACCTCTCCATTCTTACGCTTCGCCGGTGCCTTTCAGCATATCAAGGAGCTGCAGTATATAGGTATGTATACTGTAGTAGAGCGCTGTAGTTGTACAGCTAAAAGTATTTAATTTATTTATCTGTAGAAAGAATTAACCGTGATGTCGGCTCTCCTCAATATGAGCATCAATTTAACTAATAATGTTCGTACAAGTTAAATTTCAAATTTTGGAAAAGCAACTTTTAATTCATGGTTTCAACACATAGGATCAGGGTTCCTAACCACTATACAAACAAGTCGTCAAATATATCCTTGTGTACTTAGACATAGGATATACAGTATGAGGTTTTTTACAGTAAATTTGGAACTCATATTTCTCCAAGTTTGTTTTTATTTATTTAATGACGTAATTATGTGGTAGACTACAAACGCGACCGTCACATCAATACTTAGTTCGATTATGGTTTGGAAAAAAAAAAATCTAGCTAAGCCAGTGCCTTCGATTTCACTTACCTAATATTTTTTTATGCACAACAGGTTGGTACTTGACTTCAATCACACCTGATGGTAAGTGAAGATGAGGTCGAAGGTGGAAGCGTACTGACCCGGAATACCCAACACATTTGGGGGACTGGCTATCTTATCTCTGACAACCGGAACACAACAATGCTATTAACATTGCTGCTTGGCGGCAGATTTAGATAAGATGGTGGTAGCTAGCCAGGCGGCCTACTTTTTTCCTTACGGTAACAAAACTCATCCGGTATATTGAAAAATTCTCTGATTAACGTGTAGTGAGAACGAGCCTCGTACAAATTAAAAAAAAACATGTCAAGTAGTCAGGTGTCACTGAAATTAAAATAACCTGCGAGATATATGATTTTATTTATTTAATTTTTATAGATGATTAAATCACGTCATTCCATTCAATTTATTGCATTTATGTTGTATACGTTGTATTTTACAAATTCTTATTAACTATCAAATATAAACCCTGCTAGGGCACAGAAGTTAAATATAAAATGCATGCTCATAAACATATCATTATATCCAAGTGTGTTAAACGCAAAATATATTCGAAAAGGCTTCACTGATTTCCATTCAACATGGCTAATGACCATTACGCAAACACCAACTTTCGAAAATAACTAGTCGTATTCAAATCGGTTCAGCCGCTTTGGCGCTGCAATGCACATACAGATAGGCTTACATATAAACACCCCACGTACTGAAGAAACCTTTCAAATATTATCGCGTTGCTGTGGCGTTGATATTGATCGATCATCATCGAGCACCACTCGGCGTCGATCACACGTAAAAGGAAATGCATGTCAGAGTTGCAGCTGTCGGGTCTCTTCAAACTGGATATTGTCGGCGAGCGATAGCGATAGGGTAGGTACTTGTTGAATCGCTAGACCCGCCCGTAACGTCAGGAGCGCGGGCAGAGAGCCACTTGCAATAGCTCCCCGGGGGCAGGGCCTCCCAACATCTGGTTTAATAAAACACGTTTTTAACCCTCGCCATTCGACTTTGCAGAGGGATGTTATAAGTTTCAAGCTTGTGTCGGTGTCTCATCGTAGCGCCAACACGGCGAGTTTCTTTTGTTCGAAAGATTGTTCTTAGGCTTGTTTGATGAAAATAGATTCAGCGGTTTCCAAGATATTTAGCTTCTTACACCGTAAAATTAAAATATCGTTATAGCCATGTGTGTGTGTGTCATAACACAAAACATTGAAATAGTAGTACCTACCCAATTGTATCGAAATTACGATCTACCGATCACAATGTTCATGAACCGACAACGTGTGTCGCGTTTAACGAACATTGATTTAATCGAAGTCGTTTTTAATCATAATTACAAACCTTTGTTAGACAAAACAATATGAATTGTCCACTATTAGCGTCAAAACGTGGCCGAAGCGGGAAACAGGGGCGAAACTCCTGGCCGTGTTCGGCCATGGGACAGGGTTTCCCACATAGATTTGGAAGCGGCTCACAACGTGGACGGAGGACTTGATGAAGTCTCTAATATTATACAGTAAACTTATTGTAGGTGCGTCAGAATTGATGCAAACTGCTCGAATAGAACCATAGGCTGGACAACATAAACCTCCCCCATAGATTTGCGTTCTGCGACTTCCCGTGACCTTTCTAATTGCCCACACCCCCCCCCCTCGCCCCGCAAGGCACTCCTCACACACAGTTCGCGCAAATGATGCACATTTTTATTTATTTATTTATTTATTTAATAAGACACACCAACAGCACACATATTACAAGTCACAATAACAAACAGGTTCAAGTAAATATAAACAGATCTAATATATGTGCCAATAATAGGCGTATACAACACTTAAGAGATATACACAGCTCTAAACATAATTACGTTATTACAAGTCTAGTAACGATTACAAAAAACTAAATTAATTTAATCGAAAACACTTTTCGAAACATAAAGTACTTAGTACACAATACTTGGGTGCATTCTCGTAGGGTCTTAATATCTTAATATCTTTATTGTACACAAAATCGTTACAGAAATATGCATTGTATATGTAGGGTGTCGCAATTTGTTCCATTTGACCTCTTTATAATTGTAGAGTGCTGAACGAGTGGGGCAGGCGGGTGCGGGTGCGAGTGCTAGTGCTGGCGGCGCGCCAACGGAGCCTGTTTTAAACAGATCGGGCGCGGATTAAGGTGAGTATTTATTTAGTGAGGCGGCCGCTTGGCGCTGCTCCAGGCGGCACTCGCGCGACCCTCAGTGTTTGTACAAATTTTCTCGCTGGCTTAAGGTATAAGGTATCTCTAAGTTAGGGATATCAGTTGGCCTCCGTTGGAATTTTTTTAACCTCCGACGCAAAAAGTGGTGTGTTACAAGTTTGAAGTCTGTTGTCCTTTCGAAAAGGGGATCTGCGTGTGTTCTGACTTCCATTGCATCCTAACGTTGGTTACAAAATCGGCCACATTATAGTATGTGTCTCACAACTTTTGGACATAGGACGAGATATAATATAAACTTTAAGCATTTATTTCAACGTCAGATACATTTGACATATATTTTGTGCTATGACATCCTTGTGTAACATGTAACGGAATCCTGGCCAACCGTATTTCAAGCCGCTTATTTCGGGGCTCGAGCGGCAAATGTCGCCGAGTGACGCGGAGCGGGGATGTCACAGGGCGAAGGGGGGCGAGGGAGCGGGGAAAGGGGCGGCGATAGCCGGCGAACTTTTAAAAATATTCCAACTTCCGCGGAGTGGAGTTTTATTTGAGTTGGATCGGCGCAGTGCACTGTGCACCCGATATCGAATTGTTTTGACATGTTGTTCAGATTTGTTTCTCTTTGTGTTGGCTGAACCGGTTTGGGTGCTGCACAAAGTCCGCCGCCGCCCCTCCCCGCCACCCGCGCCCCGCGGGTGTTGCGATTTGCCTTTTAGTTTTCCTTCGCTTTCATATTACAAAAATACGGAACCATAATATTAAGCTCTGACCCCACGCCTAATAATCAAACATTTATCGAAGAAAATTCATAATGAATTGTCTAGGTAATTGAACTTCGTTGAGCACTAAGTAAGTAGTATTACCTAACCTTCCCTATTACAAATGTAATATCATTGGTAATGACTTAATGTTGGACTTCAAGACTTTTATGTACTTACTGCAACAATAAACAGATTGGTATTATAAAATTATATAGGTGTACTGTAAACCCTCTCTTATTAGGGCGTCATATTGTGGCATTGATTGTTTATTCATTATGTAGGTACCAATAGACATGTAGCATTCATTAAAATGAACTGAATTTAATATAACTACAGCATTCCTGAAGTAATTAAATCCATAAAACTTATTTCTTTACTAAATAAATGCGAGTGCAAGTGTGAAACATGCCCTCTACGCATTTGCCTACTGTGCTACGGCCAGCTACGCGCCGCTACGGCCTTCTACGGGCCAATCTAATTTTAGGAATAGTTTACGAGTAAAATCTTTTCGCAACTTTCAAGTAGATATGTAAATACGTCTGATGGAATGATTGCACAATTGGTTGCAGTTATTAAGGTTGATTTCTGTAAATAAAATCTCAATATTATAGACAAAATATCTTAATTTTCTGGGAAAGGCTTAGACTTATGTTTTTCTGCGTATGGACCGGCTCGTTGAAACAATCCAAATGGCACCACTTCATTGGTGCAAAACGGGAGTTCGGAACCAATGGGCACTCAGTCATACACCGACTTCGTTCACGTACTGTATGCGAGTATTATTTAATCATAATATATTACTCGTTAAACTCATATTTTTAACAACATTTATGTGACACTTTTATGTGACCGATTTATATGTTGTAAGCACAGACTAAAAAAAATTTGGTTGTGCGCGGTGATTTTGGTCATTTACCTCTTAGTTTTCCAGGATTCTAAGAGATGACCCTGTTTTATTTACTAAGAAAAGCGGGAAAAAGGATATAGGATATAGGATAAATCAATGGGGAAGGGATTATATTTTTATTTCCTATAAATAAAGTACGGTTACTAATAAAAAGTACTATTAATTTTTTGTATACCTGTCATCTACGATCATTAAGCATCTGGCCCACCAATGGCTTTCAGTGTGACATGCCGCGCGCCATACAGTGATAATTAAGAGGCGTTTTAGCGCAGCTCGCAGCAGGCAGGGGCGCGTGGGAGCCGACAGCCGGTCGCGATCGCAGCGCCGCACGCGACTGTGTCATTATGTACATAGTCTGTAAACACTCACCGACATTACTACAGAATGAGGGCATTTAATGACAGTTTACCACCATTACATGTATTATCATAATAAACAAATAATTAAAATATGCAAGAAAACCTTTTTCATTATGTTCAGTATTCTTTAACTATATCCGTCTCTAAATCTCTATCGCGGTATCGCGGACAAGCATGCAGTGGATTTAGCAATTGTGAAAGCTCATTATTTTAGACATTCGCATACGTATTCGTAACTATCAGCGCTATTAGTGCAAATTCAATAAAAACAGTCGTAGTAAATGCTACGCGGTTCGACATACGGCGTAGACCTATTGGCTCTCACAATCGCAAACAATCGTATGCAATATTTTTATAATCTAAATAAAGAAAGGTTAACTAACATTTTCATATAAAAATAGGTGGCGCGAAAGACCCCTCCCCCCCATTTATTTTCTTTTGTACCAATTACTTTCCTTGCTGTTCTTGGTCGTCGGCTGTGTGTGGTGTCGTCCGTATACAGGCTCGTGTGTATAAAGGAGGTGAAGGAAGAAGAATCTCAGCTGTCGGCTCTACTACGAGGAATTACGAGTAACATCCCACCAACTTATGATAAGTAGTTGGGCCTGTTTGTATAAGTTCATAGAAAATCACAGAAGGACATCAACTGAAATAACTTCAGTTGAAAATGTATAAACCCCCGAGGGACTAAACGTAGTAATATCATCCAGGTACACAAAGCAACAGTGTTAAAAGTTAAATATCTTCGAAACGGTTGAACCGATTTTCATCAAACATAGCTCATTTATTTTAATTTAATCTTAAAGATAAACACAATCAAATCGGACCTCTCATTATTGAGGTACATCCGGACAAATCTGGACTACAACTGTCAAACACATAACTTCCGTCGTTTTTCGTCCGAGGACCACGCACATCACTCGCTGTTTCGGCCCGTATACCGAGAGGTGGTAGGGCCATGGGAACGAGGTGGGTTATTGTTGCGGGTTCGAATCCCACGAGGGGTAAATGTTTGTGTGATGAACACGAACATTTATTCCCAAGTAATAGATGTTTATATAGATACTACCTTTCCGCCCGCGGCTTCTCCTGCGTGGAATAACTTCATCTCGGAAATTTGTTTATCCCGCGGGAACTACTCACTTTCGCTGGATAAAAAATATCTTGTCTTAATCCAGGGTATATTCTTCCTATATACGAAATTTCATCCAAATCCGTTCATCCGTTCTGCTGTGGTGTGTGGCATGGAACTTTAGTTCTTCGATTGACGCCTGGTTACTGCCGCCGGCCGCATTTTGGGCAATGATGATTTCTTCTTTTAATTGTGATTTTCCCATATTTGAAGTCCAGCTTTACGTTTACATATTGTCCATAAAATATTATTGGAAAGACACTTTATTTATTTATGGGATTTATTTTAATTAGCATAGGAACTATGACTCACTCGCGACTTGGAGGCAGACCGCTAAAACTGGCCAGGGTCGCCATATACGGAACGGAGATGTAAATCAAACGAGAGCTCACGTTGAACAACCCAATTTATTAAAATAATTATCAATATATTTGCACAGGATTAGGCTGGTTACATAGTTGCTTAATATTAGGGCGTCCACACACCACACTGCCGTGATTGAGCAACTAACAAACACACATCCAAGCTTTCGCATTTATATTAGTTAGATTTGTGTAACATATTTATCCGTTATCTAGTATCCATAGTAAAAGCTTTGCCGAGTTTGGGACTAGATGATTAGTTTAAGTGTATTATTATTATATTATGTTTACCTAACCACAAGGCTTCTTGAAAAACCCAACAAAGTCCATTCTAAAATAGATATTGAGCGGTGTCGTGATGTTTTCAGGTGTTATTTTTATAACTTAAGAAATATATTTTTTGATTTTGATTAAAACGCTAGTTGAGTGAGGGACCGCCATCGTAACTAATGGAGACAGACGTTACTGTAGATGTTTCTTCTCGGTTTGCAACATAACAATAAGTCTGTCACAAAACTACTAAACTCAACAGTGTTTGCATACTATATGTGATTTTTGTATTCAATGCGACGGCGGCGGCCGGCGGGACAGTCCGTCCTATCTACTGGTTTGCATTATTGGCATTTTTCGCAGGACATAAATCACTATCCGAAGTATAATTTGCTATTATTTCTGCATAATTTGCCAACCGCGTTCCATGAACGCTTCCAACTGTGGAAGCTAGCTAGAAGTCGAAGCTAGTTTACTGAAACTAGCTTCGACTCATGGAATTTTGCAAAGGCAGGCACGCGATAATGAATGAGTGTGGTTAAGTCAGGAGGAGCCGGAATTAACAACCCCGAAAGGTCGGATGTCACGGGCAGTGAGGGGTCTGAAGTACCTATTTAACGATGTCTCCATGTTTGGTCTTTTAATTAATTTTTCCCGTTGCCGTCGGCGCACGGTAATTATAAGAACTCCTTTTATTGGACAATTTCGTTCCACTTCGCTCGCCGCTGTCACGGGCATGACCACTCTTAAACGGACCATTGCAAAGTGTCGCACACACCTCGCTTGTTACTAATTACTGATAGTGTTCGAAGGCAGAACATAGCAGCTGGATCCTGTACATTATGAACACACAATACGCTCGTTAACAGGCAGGTGAAGAGTTGACGTGGCAGTGTCGCTTCGGTGCGCTCTCTGCACCACAGGCTGCGGGACAATAGGAGCGTAACAGAGCAAATACGGCCGCGGTTGAGTTGAGACACAGACTGGACAGTTTAGTGCACAATGCTCTCGTTAGTGTCGCTGACCGCAAGCGAAATGCTGACGCGGTAGAGAGCTCCTTGGCGTGTAGTGTTTAATAATAATGTAGAGTTTAATGAATCAACTGGAGCTGCTAGACACGATATATTTGTCACAATGTCCGAATCGGAAAGACCGTGACAATGGCAATACTTTTTATAATAACAATGTTTACCTAAGTTTATCTACTTAAATCTACTAAAACATTACTACAGACAGACCAACCACATTGTTTCGTTGGAGCAGTCTTGCTCTTGTGGTTGTAAAGTCTTGCTTAACTTTTTGTTATGAAGGCCTGGGGATGCGTTGCACTAGATTCAATATTCAAGTCATTTATTGTTTTAGTTGCAGGTATAATTATACTGATGTCATTCACAAAACGTCTACTGTAATATGCCTTGTCAGGCTTATATATATACCTGATGAGTTTTTTCACTGTAAGAATAAATAACGCATATGTATGTATACTATATGGAATAGGCTAGAAACGCGACCGCGAAATGACACAATTAACGCTTTATTCAATGATGGTTTAGAAAATTTGCACGATAGGATCCCTAGGAATCCCGCCAGTCGCATGTCAATCTCCGGCAGGCGCGTGTGTCGTAGATGGTTTTGAAAAAAAAAATTAAACTACCTATACCAATACATTCTATTTCACTTACCTAATATGCTATTTTTCCTTAGGGTATTCAAAAACAAATTATGCCACAGTTGGAGCGATTAAAAGATCAAATATTTACAATTTATCATCTAAAAATTCTTTAATTGTATAGTTGCATTTATTTACTAGAATGTCAAATAGGTTTAATTTGAAAAACGAAAAAATTTGCTCTTTATCATTAAATAATTTCGGTCCCATTACATATACCTATCCTAAAGAAGCTTGTCCTAGGGAAATTATGTGAAATAATAATGAATTATTTTTTGTCATGCGAGGTAGCCTTCTATCGTGAATTTCATAATAATGTAAATGCTGTTTAACAAAAAGACAGATTTGAAATATATGGTAGGTTTAATAATTTCAGTTTGCAACCTTCCATTTGGTTTGCTCCGGACATTGTTCTAATACACCTCTTCTGCTTCTATGGAAAAGGGGAAGTACATTGCTCTCAGCGGCGTTACCCTAATGCAATAGCCTATACCATAAGTTTGAGGCGATATACCCATAATAAAGGCGTTTTTTGAAGAGTGAGTGTTTGCACTTACGGGCGTCCTGCGGACCCACAGCTAATTGTTGTTTCCGCCCCTCCCCCAGCTCCCGTTGCACGGGTCTCTGTGGGGAACCAATTACACTAGTAGGCAATGCTTTCGCAAACTAGGGATTGTGGCCGAAGTCACTAAACCTTGAAATCGCAAAAAGAAGCATATGCTCTAAACAAGTTGATAGAGTGCTTTAGTAGAGGTGGAGGTGGTGACGTGTGTCGCTCAAGCCCAGTACACTCGCTACGGATGTTTTCCTTCACTTGAAACCCAGCTCAGTCTCAATTCGTTGGTAACATTTATATAGTAGGTATGTAGATAGTCACAGGTTACTGGCTGTCTGCCAACTACCCTCGCTAGCCTGGAATAGCATTCCTAACTCTTTAGCTTGTATAGAAGTTATAAGAATGAAAATAAACAGGTGCAACTATTTTATTTCTCTATTACTCGTATTACGAGTTTATCCTATATGAGCTTTACTTTTCCCTCAGTTGTTACCAATCCCAACAAATTGTTCCAAGCCCCACGCTGGGCAGAGTGTGGGTCGACACCAGCACGCGGCCCCGGCACGAGTCGACGACGGTCGCCGATACTGGATAATATTCCAAATAATATTATTTTAATAAGATGTGTGGATACGTTGGGTAAAGGACTGCAATGGGGTCCACCTATCGATCAGTTCACAAAATCGAAACATAGTAAAGTTTTTTATTTAGAAACTCGTAGCTTGTTCAAAAGGCAATTTCCCCTGAAATGGACGAGCAGGAAAGTGGAAGGGTTAATTTAAAACAGGTTGTTATATTACAAAAGGAATCTTTATTTATTTTTATTTATTTAACACTTTATTGCATATATAAGTATACAAACATACATTAAACAAACATAGGACAGAAATTACAATACACAAAAGGCGAGCGAATCATTTTTACTGAGATATAAATCTATCATTTGGGTGGGACAGTTCAATCTTTCAGATGTTTTTTTTTAATTCGTAAGTTATAAAAGTAACCCCTGAAATAGTCTTAATAAATGAAATACCCGACATTTATAGTAAGAATTGACAAGCAATCAAAGGATGTCGAATAATAACTTTAATTCCAAAAAATCAATTTATTAAAAGTCATGTACTATGTTGGTGGTCCATGTTACAGCAACAGGAGTACATACCTACATGTACACAGTTAGTTGTACACAGTAGCTGTGGCAATAGTCCCACCGCTTTTCATTGCCGAGCTTCTATTCGAGGAATAAAAAGGCCGAAAGTTGATAGATGGTGTAATCCAATTTAGGCCGGGTGTGCCCCCCCGTAGCCCCCCCGGTGCTGTACCGACCGGTTAACGATGTGTGTAGATCAATCCGCGTGCACTGTGTATGCACTCGAGTGAAAAAAGTACATTTAACCCCTTCTCTCCCCCCTCCCCCCTTAGTATAGCCCACAGCGCGGGCCCGTGCGTGACTCCGGTACCGGCGAACTGAGGTTTGAGCTGACGTGTGAAAAGTTTGTTAACTCTGTGATTTATATATTGATCCGGTTATTATATTCAGTTGTTCATTTCGTTATAGAATGTATTAAAGTATTAATCAGTTTACTTTCACTTTCTTTACGTTTTCAAGTCTAAAACCGCGTCCGTGGTTCAATGTAAACATCATGGGGATTACGAGTCGGAGGTCGCGGGTTCGATCGCCAGCGGGGTACATATTTAGTACTCGGTTTGGTTGGTGGTAGGGCATTTTAAATGTCCACCTGGCTAGCTACCACCATCTTATCTAAATCTGCCGCCAAACAGTAATTAGCATTGTTGTGTTCCGGTTGTCTGCAGAGATAAGGTACCCAGTCCCCCAAATAGTTTCCAAGTCAGTACGTTTCCATCTTCGGTGTGATTGAGGTCAAGTGCTAACCCGTTGTCCATAAATACTTAACGAGTAGTGAACTGTAATGTAAACAAGTAAATGTTACTATTCAACAAAGTATTTTGTATATAATATTATATATACAAAAATATTTATATTTGTATTACTGTAATGTACAATATATTACAAAATTCCTTTATTGTACAACAACAGTCGTACACAGTAAATAGTAATGTACCAGTTATAGTAAACAAATATAAAGTTATTATTGGTGTGCATACGTTTGGCACACTCTTGAACTCTTGAACTACATTTAAACTAATTACAAGCACACAAAAAGGCCGACATAAATAACAATAATAAATATCTTTGCACATACACCCAGCGCCATCTAGTTCCACACTAAGCAACTAGGCTTGTATTATAGATACCAGATGGTTGTAGACTTTTAGTCCTGTCACTTCGTTCGAAAATTTACCTCAAACGATTTAATCATTTTAATATTCAAGAGTGTAAGAACCAAACTAAAGTGACAGGATTAAACTGTCATCTCATCCTGTTTGTGTGTTCGAAGTCGGAGCAGGAGACTTATCTAAATTTAGTTTACAACGTGTACCAACCGAATCGATGCCATTCTTATATTATTATTCATTTGGCAATCTAATTCAATTCTTTTCCGCGTGTAAAATCGAGCTGCGTGATTGATATCGCCTGGATCGGGGCGTCCCTCCACGCCTGCGAGGCTCTTCGCCGCCCCGGGGCGCAGGCATCAGTGTCGGCGGGGCTTGCAGCGAGCGCCCCGGGGCACTGGCCCCAGCAAGCGGCGATGAGAGCAGATAGCGCGGACAGCCCCACACCTACGCTACGCCGGTACTTTATTGCCCACATAAATTAGCTCCGACCGAACCACGAGCGAGCATCGCCGCCTAATCGGTGGAAATGTAAGAGGCGACGACCTCTGCACGGAATTACTGCTTTTATACGGTATTACCAACTCCTTTATACGAACATCGTGCAACTTTTCAGCGCATAAAAGTAAATGTTACCACGAGAACCGCGAGCGCCGAGCGTGACGAAACTGCGGTACGCTTTAAGTGTTCGTTGTACACAAGTTTGTATGGGTTACGATTGAAGCGAGGTTCATCCTTCAACGAGTTCCACTGTCGCAGTTTCCGAACGAAGTTTCCTCTGTGTGTGGCAGCTGTGTAAAAGTGTGTGTGTGTGTGTGGTGTTCACTCTCTATATTTTGACATGTCTCGAGAGGTTGAAACGCTACTTTGAACTACAGACTAATTAAGAATTCAAAGACTAGACTAGATGCATAAAGCGATGGCCGTGACATAAACAGTGTAACAAGCAGACTTTGTAATGTGAAGGCAGGATCGCTTCAGAGAAGTTAAGTAGTGCAAAGGCGTATCTTGAATAATTATAAACTTTGTTTATTTTCTCCACATAGTGCGAGTAAAAACAGATTACTATCACATTTTATTAATAATTTTATCAATTTTTTGTAATTGTGATTTCTAGAAAATAGCCCCCCTCAAAGCAATTTAGGTAATATTTATAATTAGCTATTAGGCTTCTCGAGTGTAGGTCAGAGCAATATTTTTGATTTATGCTGCATTCAAAAACAAATCTTAATTCATGGAATGATTGTAATTATGTATACCTTTGAAATTAATTTATTGTACATTATTGTATCCTATTGTAATGGACATGTCCAAGTGCTCGGAAGATGTCTATGGAAAAAGTAAAATAGTATGAGTATGACGCCACTGTACAGAATAAACCCTCTTTACGTCTTCAATTTATTTTATTAATTGTTATAACTTTAACTTTATACATGCCATATCAAATAACTTGTACTTTATTCCGCCCACAAAGCTTTAACCGACCGATAGAAGTAGCACTTCCTATAAATTATAAATATACTACTCGTATTCATACATCATTACTGCGTAATTGCGGTTTTCATCCCCTTGTCATTTCAGAATTTACCTCATACTTGCAATGGGAATAAAGACCGCAGCATTTCTCCCAATCAAGGAAAACTACAAAGAGTCATTGTACTGCCTAGATAAAGTAAGCCAGATTAAGTAACCTTGGATAGGATCACGCGGGTTTGTGCTCCCTTGTCAATGTCTGTGACTTGAGGTCAGAGAATGGGTGGCCATGGTAGCTTCTGGAAGACCTTCGTAAGAATGCTGACGAGGGTGATCGATTAGTGGATCTCTGGTTTCTTCTTGCTTCAGCCCTGGACTCTTGTAATTTTCCGTGATTGATAAAAGTAACGCGTTCTTTATTCCCGTCGCATGTATGTAAGTAATGGATATTATCCGTGGGTACGGTTATACGGTACGGTACGGGTGTACATTGTTTACGTATTGGAATGAATTTAAATAATAGTAAAAAAACAAGGTAAATGTTATAAATATGTAACATGAATCGTTTAAAAGAAAACTTCTCAATACTTAAAGAAGGAAAACAATGGAAATCAGAGAAATGTGGTGTCTGTTCATTTCAAACGCACAAGTTTAATGAGAAAGCTTTGTTTGTAACGAGTAAGAGCGTGCTTGTGGTCATTCTGCTGTACCGACTATTGTGGGGCTATTGTGTTACTTACCCTTCATGTTACTTTGGATCATGAAGTACACGCCTTCCTTACATGGAACCTACAATGTCTGGCACTTTCGTTAGTCGAGGACTAAGAGGTAGCGTTCATGGTTTTTCGTAATGTCGTTTGGTTTTATCTTTAATGCCGAAACACAACAATGATTGCATTGATATTTGGCACATAAAATACAAATCAACTCAACTTCTGATCAGAATAATTCACCTTGAGCGAAATCACGCTTGAAAATCGCTCATTCAGAACCCTCACTCAACAACCAATGGGTTGTTCAATCAATCAATAGATGGATCGGGTTATCTTATCTCAAATAATAGGAGCACAACAATGCTAATACCAGATTAACACTTGTCAATATATCTGTAGGTACTTATATCCTGCTATGCATCAAACCCGTGTCTTTCATTTTGCAAACTCGATGTTGGTAAATTGAGCCACGACGGCGGATCAACACATATACCAAGGGTCCTACTGGAAACCTTTGTAAAACGACGAGACGTAAATGTGACCGCACAACGGTGGTGAGGGGCGAGCGCGGGGGCGGGGGGATTTTATATTTTATTAACACGACACGTCAAATTACGCGGTGAGAATGAATAACGTTCGCAAAAACGGGAAATTTCCACCGAGAAATACGGTAAATTAAATGTTTTTTATAATAAACAGTCACGCGACTCCCCCCCCCCCTGCCGCCGCACGCCGACAGTAGCAGGATCTTGTTTGTAATTTAGTGCGACTATTTCACCTTTGACGTCCTCGAAAATACAAAAAGTCATACGTAGCCACAGGTGCTACGCCGTAGTAAATGGTACAGTATCGTGGATGTGTGCTACGGTGGTGCTACGTTCGTGCTAGACGTGTTTGACGTAGGAGAGTGTCGTACAGTAGGTAATTTTCTTTTCAAGTGATATATGGAGGAGGTAAGAGGCCAATGAATAAAACAATGAAAAAAAAATACTGCTCATTTGGTATGAAAGGAAGTACTAATATTTTGCAGCGAGTGCAACGCGGATACTACTAGCTACAAGCCGTCCCTCCCCCGCCCCTCGCCCTCGTCGTCACCCGCAAAGCTCTGCACCCTGCAACGGTTCAAGGCATCGTTCTCGGAACAGATTTCTCATCCTGGCTGACTGTACGTATAAGTATACTCATTACAAGCTTTTATTTAAATTGCAATGTTCGTATGGATGTTGTCCGTTTCAAAATTTGCAAGTAAAATAAGAACCGTTTCCTGTATACCTAAGGAGTTGAAATTTTGCACAGTTGTTCAGTTCTGATGACAATATATTTATATGATAGACATGAACTGATGCTGCAGCCAGGATCGTCTCCTCCTGAGAGGAGATGATTTTTATATATTTTGAAAACCATCAGCAATTACAATAACTTAAAAATATATGTAACAACAGTAAGCCAATTACAGGTCCTCACTAATAACAACAAATTAGCATTAGTATCTAGTACAGTAGATTCTTGTCAATAGCATGGATACAAAATTTTGCAAACACGATGGTTTTGATAATTAAATATGATTTTCGCGATGAGCTGATGCTGCAGCCAGGATTGTCTCCCCAAGAGGGATCTCCTCAACAGATAATAGACTACAATAATATCTGATAACCATGAAGGAGTATTAAAAGCTTGTTTTAAAAAGTATTTTTAAAGTAGAACTTATTTCACAAAATAATTTGCAGAAAGTAAACCGCACCCGGTCTATGTTCAGCACTAATCTAATAAATTAATAAATAGGACCCCTAAACTAATAATCTACTCCTAAATTAGGCAAAGCCTTTAACTAGATACTAGGTAATGGAACATACTTAAATATTTCTTATCAACATCCATGACTCGGGAATAAATGTTCGTATTCAGTTACCGGGATCCGTACTCGCAACCGTTGCTTTCGAAGACAGCGTCGATCGCTATATTAATCGGTCTAGTACTAATTACTGTTTGTATGTACACATCAAGAAGCATTAGTTTGTAATGAGGTCAGTAGGAGCGAGCGGGCGGCGACGGGCGCCACGTGCGGCGCGAGTTGGCAATCAGACGGGATTTGTGGCGCCTCGTGGACCCCCTGTGGACCCCTCGCACTCTCACCTCCAGCTCTCTGCATACAGCTGAGATCTACATAGGTAGGTACCTATGTAGAATTTGACGACCGATGGGT
The DNA here is from genome assembly GCA_949316235.1 of Oegoconia quadripuncta. NCBI lineage: Eukaryota > Metazoa > Arthropoda > Insecta > Lepidoptera > Autostichidae > Oegoconia > Oegoconia quadripuncta. The sequence continues at coordinate 23,167,147 of OX438749.1, forward strand.
GTAGATAGTGAAACCAACGGTTGTGGGTTCGAATCCCGCGAGGGGTAAATGTTTGTATGATGAATACGATCATTTATTCCCGAGTCTAGGATGTTTATATAAATATGTATGTATGTTTGTTCGCTATACAGTTGCCGTAGCGCTAGTTTGCTTAGTTTGGGATTTGATTAGATAATTGGTGTAATTTTCCGAAATATATATATAGCATGGAGCACAAAGTGATACTTATTTCTCAATATGACTCAGCAACGTCACAGGAGAAGGTTCTCAATTCGGTCGTTGGTGTTTTTTTTTATGTACATACACCGATATCGCCGAGATTTGGCGGTTGATAAATAAATAAATAACCGAATAATAAATCGAACCCGCAACCGTTGGTTTCGCTGACAGGGTCACTATCCACTACACCAATCGGTCGTCTACGGGCAACAAGTATAGGATTTAATGCTTTAATTTGTAGGGTATCAGTATAGGATCGTTATCAAATTTAAGATAGTCTGGCACACAAATCTATCGCTCCATGATCAAAGGCACCGGATATGTGACCAGCTAGCTAGAGGAGAATAAAACCAACCCATTACATCCCATGGGTGTCGTACATGGTGACTAATGGATAGGTAGAGGGTTATTAACATCTTGGTACAGGGATGGGCAGCAGCGTCACTGACCGAGGTCTGTGATCACCAACCCGCTTAACGAGCGTGGCTATTATGGCAAACTCCCCCCTATGGACGACAGAAGAAGGACCAGGCCCTTAGTCCCCGGCGGCCCCGTCATTCCTGGCTTTGGTAGCGGTTATGGTAACGGTAAGGCAGGGGGTTTAATCCCCGGCAGAGACGGAGACACCTCCCCCAACGAGGACGTCCACTCACAAGGTGGACTGACGACCTAATAAACGTCACGGAAAATCGCTGGATGAGGGCCGCCTCCAACCGGTCACTCTGGAAGTCTATGGGGGAAGCCTACGTTCAGCAGTGGACGTCCTGTGGCTGATATGATGATGTGTAGTGTATTGATAATAGAGATGGACTTTTACTGGGAGTTGTAGTGTATTGATAACCTCGCCTTATTTCGGTGTTTAGCCGTAGTGTAATGGTCTACTGCAACATAAACGCATATCGCTTAGTTAGCGCTAATACCGATGTATTATATATGTAATTTAATGGGCCTTGTTCGAGCAACATCACTACAGACTACGAGTCTTATTTGCGGAACCCTCCGTCCTTCTATCAATTAGAACCAACTTATAATATTGCAGATGTGATCAGCTTAATCCACAAATCTCCCTAAATTGTGGAATAGTATAAGTTAAATACAGGAATGTATTGCACAGATAAAATTTATTATGTTTGCGGGCGCTGATTAGTTTCGGTTATTCCAATAGTGTGCCGTTAAACTATAACGATGTATATCGTGTGTGGGTACCACCCGCCCCCGCCCCCCCCGCCCCGCACGCGACGCGCATACATTACACGCTCTCGCTGTGCAAACTCGATTTGCGGAGTGTCCGCGACGACCAACCGACCGCACATTTATCCCGGGCTTCCAATAAATACTACCAGAGATTGAATTCAATTTGGTTTAAGGCAAACTTGAGTACTGAATCAAGTTCTGCATAAGTATATTACACTTGCGCCGTTTGAAAGATATAAAACTATTTTCAGCAATTGAGTATCAGTTTTGGGTATACATGCTCACGGTATGGATAGCGTAAATTGGAGATACATAATTAATAAAATTTATAGTTTATTTGGAAATAAAATTAAAGTTACGCTTATTTTTATAGTTTTTCGATACATAGCGGAAGGAGGTGCTACGCGTCGTAGCACTACGTCGTAGAGCAATGCCAAAGTCATGTTGGAGAGTGCGCTGGGTCTTTACGGAGGTCGTGGAAAGGAAAACAGATAGGAATTCAGTTAAGTACCGTGTGGTTTCTAATACTTAAAAAGAATAGAAACAACCCGTCCCTTACCGTGGGCGTCGTCAAAAGCAACTATGGGACTTTACCCCAAAAAATTTCTATAGATTTGCAAGTTCTAATGGCGATGGATTCACCCCCGGTCACGTTGTCATTTCTGCAAATATCAACTTCGGATGCTGTTTCAAAAATTAAACGTAATATTTGGAACACCCAAACACAAACGCAGACAAATGACATCAGACATATTATTTTAATTAACACTTTACTTCTAATAACTAACAAGGAATGTAAACAAATCTAAGAAGTCGATTGTTATAAAATGGATTATAATTTATTTGCACTTGAATAGGTGTTATTACAATAAGATCCTCCTAATTCAGTAATTACAATGATATGCAAATATTTGACAATATCAAATTTTGATACTAAGAAAATCAGCATGTATTATTAATTGTTCTTGTGATCCAAGAACTCCTTAGGGGAATAGAACGAGTATTGCGGAAGTCACATTTGTAAGTACCATATCTGTTTGAAACTCGACGTTTATGTAATTTTGTGGACAATTACAATAGTTTGGTACCGTTGAGGAGATCTGATGATGGAGCCGGGTCAGGAGGTGGATGGTCGAGTTGGGGCTCATTTGGTTTGTTTTGACGAGTGCCATTACAGTTGGAGACGAGAGCCTGAGGATGAATCCGGGAGGACGAGAGTGGGATTCTTTAATGTATAACTAAAACGTGTTTTTTAATTATTTTAAACTGTAATTTATGTTTGCTTCACAGGGCCTTAAATCAATTCTATAGATTCCTTTGTGTTGACTATCTAAAATATTTTTGTCTTTGTTTTCTAATATGAATTGTGAAGTAAATGATTTAATAATTTGCGTGGAAGCTGTATGAAATATGTTTTAAAAATCAACAGTAGTTGTTAACAAGACGTACAACCAATTTGTCATGTGACTCTAAGAAAGATACGTATATATACTTATATACTATGAGGCGACGTCCGTCTGCTCTGGATCAGTTTACCATACGAGTAGTTTTTTTTTTAATATCTTTACACATACACACTGCGCCATCTAGGTCCACAGTAAGCATCTAGGCTTGTGTTATGGATACCAGATGGTTGATAAACTACACGAATACATTTTTTTTGTAAATAAATACATATATAAACGAAAAACATCCATAACTCGGAAACACATGTCTGTATTCATCATACAAACATATGCCCCTATGATTCAAACCCGCAACCTCTTGGTAAAGCAGTCAGTTTCTAACCACTACACCAAACAGGTCGTCAGTTACAATTAAACTTTTTATTATTTGGTTCAACTGTTGCTGCCGTCTGACCGGAACTCAATCAATGTAACGAACGAGTCCGCAGCGAGGTCGCACTCGCTTTATTTTACGTTCATTAAAGTTTCAGTGGAGTGGTGCCGAAGTACGGCGCGCTGGAGCGCCACCTGTCACACGTCACTACGCTCTCCGTCGTTGTGGGTTTTTTTTTTTTTTTTTTTTAAATGTAGTTTCCTCCGACGATGATCGGAGACATTTTTTGCTTAATTTTGTTTATTGTTGATTTCTTTTATTACTTTTTTTTGATAGTATGTTTACAATGGTATTCTACAGGGGGTATGGTGGTACTATATGTTTAATGATAATTTCTGTTTTTTCTGCTTTTTACGCTATTTTATGCTTGTATATATATATATTATCTTTTATTTCTACTTTTGTGTTTGAATACTATCTGAATATATACCTCATAGTATATATGATATTATTCTTTGCTCTATCTATTTTTATTATTTATTATCTTTTTTTTTTTTTTTTTTTTTTTTTTTTTATATATATTCCAGTACATATAATAATCTTTTACTTATTCCTAGCTATTGCGTCTCTTGCAATATTTATACTAAACTCTATAAACTTATCTCTACTATTCTTATTTTCTAACAAATTATGTAAGTTTTCTATTGTTATTTTTATATCTACTTCTATTTCTAAGCTGACTCTCTTTGCTTCATACTTTGGACATTCTATTATTAGGTGCTCTACTGTTTCTTCCTTTTCAGGGTCGCATATACACGCAGGACTGTCTTTACATTTAAACCTGTTCAGATACTGCGAGAATCCGCCGTGACCTGTCAGAACTTGGGTAAGAACCGGTTTTATTTCGATTTTCCTAATTAGTTTGTATGCGCGGCCCACATCCGGCAAGAACTTCTTTGTAACTGCTGCTGTGTTATTCGCAAGGTAGCGATGGTTCCATTTTACTAATGTCTCCAGTCTTATGTGTCTTTTTATAAACGAGATCGGGCATTTGTCATAGTTGGGCGAGGTTTTCATAAATAATGCCGCTTTCTTAGCCATCTCATCCGCTCGCTCATTCCCGGTTATGCCAACGTGGGCTCTTATCCAGAACAAGCGGATGGTCTTATCTTGTCCTAAAATTGCGGCAATATTTGACCTGATTTGTTTGACGAGCGGGTGGAATGCTTCTCTATTTTTAATTAGTTCCAATGCCGATCTCGAGTCACTGAAGACATTTGTGGTCGATATCTTGCTTTTTAGAGCTTCCACAGTTGCTTGGTATAGAGCATACAGTTCAGCTTGGAAGACTGTACAGAATGGTTCCAGTTTAAATTTCCGGTGTTTTGTCTCACTTCCATTATGCCAACAGGATAATGCAGCCCCGACTTTACCTTCTATTTTACTGCCGTCCGTGTAAATTTGAGTACCGGTTATCTTGTACTTTTCGATTGTTTCCGGTCCCAAGTCTTCCAAGCACTCAAAGTCTACTTCTATTTCCTCAGCCGGGTGTATCGCTTTTAAGAAGCAGACTCTGCCTTCCAGTTCTCTATCTCCTAATATTTCTTGCGGCTTTCCTCTTCTTGCTTCATAAAGAAGGGCGGCTTCCTGGATGCGGAGATCCAGCGGAAGCAATCCCGATAATATTAGTGCTGCATTGAGAGAAACTGTTCTGTATGCTTTGCAGATCTTTTGTGCAAAACCTCTTTGAACTGTGTTCAGTTGTTTTTGTATGCATATTTTCTCAGCCGCAGGCGCCCACACATTCGCTGCATACATAATCACAGGCTCCACCACTGCGACGTATATCGTCCTGACTATCTCCGGGTTCAGCCCCCACTGGATTTTAGCGGCTTTCGAAATGCCTTTATACAGGTTCATCGCTTTCCGACACACCGTCGCGACATGGTTTTGGAAGGTCAACTTATGGTCGATGTTTAAACCCAGGATCTTCATTTCCTCCACCATTGCTATTTCAACGTTTCCCATTTTCAAACGTGGTATGTCGAACTTTAGCTTCTTCGTTATTAGCATCGCTTTTGTTTTTTGTGGGGCAAACTTAAGTTTGTTATCTTGCCCCCATTTATGAATATATTCCAGGGTTTTGTTCGCTTGGTCTTGTATAGCAATTGCTGTGTCTCCGGAGAAAATCAGTACGATATCGTCCGCGAAAGCCTGCGTGTAAACGTTCATCTGGTCTAAGCCATCCAAGAGTGGATCCAATATCAAGTTCCAAAATGTCGGGCCCCCAATGGACCCCTGCACGCATCCCTTTGAAGTCCTTTTGGCGAATTCCGCACCAGCGTATCTCACAACGACCCCTTTGTCCTCTAGATAGCTTGATACTAGTTGTCTTAAGTTTTGCGGACAATGTTTGTCTGCCAGTTGGCATTGAATTGCTGGCCACCAGGCACTGTCAAATGCTCCTTCAATGTCCAGAGACACGATCACATTGATTCGTTTTCCCTTAATTGTTGTTTAATGTGCTGTATTAGGTCATATAACGAATCTTCCGTGCCTCTTTGAGGGACAAAGCCGTACTGTCTAGGATTTGATTTTGGTAGAAGATGCCATCTTATTCTTTTCACCATCATCTTCTCCAAAATTTTTCCCAGTATCGACAGCAATCCTATAGGTCTGTAGGATTTCGGGAGCGTATAGTTTTCTTTGCCCGGTTTCCTTAACACAATTACAGCGGCTTCTTTCCATGGTTTCGGGAAATGCGACAGTTCCAGACACTTGTTTATGAAGGCAAGAAAGAGATCTTCATCTTGGGCAATTGCAGCAATGCAGATATTCGCTGTGAACCCATCCGGACCTGGCGCCTTCTTCGGGTTAAAACTAAGCATAACATGTTTCAGTTCTCCCGAAGTAAACGGGGGGTCCCGTGCATCATTTGGTAGAGGGTCACCAGCTGTTCTGGCCTTTGCCCTAATGGTCCGGTGTACCTCGCTATCCTCGTCTTCCTTATCGTCAGGGAAAAAAGTTTCCGCTAGTATTTTCGCGGATTCACTGCCGTCTGCTACCTTTCCATTCGTCACCAAAGGTTGGTCTTCGTAGGATTTTGATGTTCTACCGATTACGCGGTATATACCTTCCCATAGTGTTTCACGATCTTGTTTGGTACAAAAGTTTTTCCAGCTTTCGGTCTGTGATTGAATTACCTTCTGCTCGTATTCCTCTTTAGCTTTTAGGTATTCTCCTACTACCCAGTCACGACGACGAGGAGCCGCATAAGCTATTCGCCGTTTTTTTGTGTTCATTTTCTTTTTCAGGTTTTCCAGCTCATCACTCCACCAAGGTATGTATATTTTATGTTTTCTATTTATTTTAGGTATTGTGTTATTACAGGTTTCTTTTATTAATTCTATGTATATGTTTAATTTTTCTTCTAGTATTTCGCATGTTTCTATTTTTCCTACTATTTCCTTATTTAAGTTTCTATTTTGTAATTTATTTTTCAATAAGCTAAAATCTGTCCAATTTGCTTTCCTAGTATTAAATATTCTTGTAGATCTCGATTGTCTAATTTTTGTGTTCTTTTCTAATTTCAGATTGAAGGTGATGGCGTTGTGATCTGAGCTGGTGAGTGATTTGTCTACTCTCCAATTTTCCACGGCTTGCAGAATCCCCGCCGAGCATGCAGTTATGTCGACATGGCTTTTGTACCTTTTCCCCCCCCTTATAGTGTCGAATGTTGGGACAGTTCCGATATTCAGGATCTGTAATTCTAGTTCCTCCAGCGTACCAGATAGAGCCTCCCCTCTATGATCTTCTACCTCACTACCCCACCAAGTACTCCAGGCGTTCCCATCTCCTCCTATAATTAAATTTTTGGTCCCAATTTTCTCCGATATATGTTTTATTTGTTCTAGATATGGTTCTATAGGTAGATAGTCTTCCAGATATATTGATATTACGCCTATTTTCCAGGCACTCGTTTTAATTATAGCGACTGCTACATTTTCTGTAGTTAATTTAGGATTTTCAATAATTTCTAAATTATCGTCAAATATTATAATAGCCGACTTAATCGGTTTAGTCCTATTGACATTACATTGAACTACACGAGTACCGGTGTAGCATTTCAATTCTCCGGTTGCTCCAATATAGGGTTCCTAATCTTAAATACAGTCGTCGTTGGGCTCCATAACTGTCCGCTTTGTCTGAGGGAGGCTAACGGTGCTTCTTTGTACCCGATTGCGCAAGGAAGGGAGGTGATGTTTTTCGATTGTATGTATGTATACCCGTTACTTTGGCGCATTCTGTAGCCTAAACGGCTTCACCGAATTCGAAGTACATGGTGTCGTTAGATTCGTCTTGGTACTCGCAGTGTCATGGGATACATTTTATGGTAAAAAATCCAACATGGCGTCCGCAAAATACAAAATATGCTGTTAGATTTATGGTAATTAAGTACTTAAATAGTTATTTAGTTTATTTATCCATAAACACATTATTTAAGATCTTAACTGTGAGACGTCTACGAAAACCTGTACTGGTTTGTATGTAGTACGAATAAGGTCATTAACCCGCCGCATTATTAGTTGCAAAAAATATGCATGTACTTAAATATCTATACTTAGGATAGGATACATAAAAATACGGGAAAGAAGGAGACTGGTTCAAAATAAAGTTCGTTGATAAAGTACCTTCTACAAAGGATCTATGAATTTTTTTTCATAAGTATTAAGTACATACACGAATCGTACACGAACAGATGAAGATGTAGTAACTGGTATCACATTACATAGGTCACATAGTTATAGAGAGCTCCTTCAACATCTATAAATTTGTTAACCGCCTCCGTGGCTTAATGTAAAACAACATTGGATTTACGATTCGGAGGTCGCGGGTTCGATCTCCAGCGGGATACATGTTTACGTACTCGGTTTGGGTGGTGGTAGGGCATTTTAAATATCCGGCTGGCTAGCTACCATCATTGTTGTGTTCCGGTTATCAGAGATAAGATAGCCAGTCCCCCGAATATGTTGGGGTTACCGGGTCTGTACGCTTCCACCTTCGACCTCATCTTTACTTAACATCAGATGTGATTGAGGACAAGTACGAACCTGTTGTGCATAAAAAAATGTACAGTCTGGTTCATACTTGCAGTCATAGTATTCCAAGTTCGAATGCTTAATTTTTGTTTGAAAACCTTTGTACTTAAGGCGGGTATCGAGTTCCATTATTGTGTGGTCCTATCTACTGTAGTACCATCTACTGTAGTACCATCTACTGCACAAGAACTAATGGTATTTTTCTTTAAAGCGTTCGGAAAAAAAAACAATCGTTTGACCTTGGACTATGTCTATATATGTATATTTACAAAAAAACGTATTTGTGTAGTTTATCAACCATCTGGTATCCATAACACAAGCGTAGTTGCTTAGTGTGGAACAAGATATTGCATAAATATTTTTAAGTTATTACTGCTGATTCCATATACTAATAAATAAAAAAAAATAACACCGAATGACATTGTAATTCATATTATACTCTACCAAAGCGCGCCACCACACACGCCCCTCATATAGCGACGATAGAACACTATTTTATATATTTCTTTTAACGCAATCCACATTATGTATATCGTCTAGCAGATTCGGTGACCGTTTCTGAAGTCCGTTTATAACAGTGCTGAAGCGGACAGTGCCGGGATACAGAAATATGTATTGCTTTTTCCGTGTGGTGAAGTCACGACGTCAACACTCTGCAGCATGCACCAACAGCACGCTATATGTTCGTAGATTTCATACAAATACAATTGAATGATGTAGTTTATTTTCAATTAACAACCTTGCAATAGTTTTTATTGCGGCCAGAATAAAATAGCAACTAGTGCATGCTATTTTTATTGTCCTATCTAACTCAATAAACGAATTATTCGTATGCACGCGTCGGTGGAGTGATTGCTCGCCGGCCGACAGGGGTAACGATCTAACAAATTATATCAACTTCAATATAGGTACCTACACCTACTCGTTTGTACGTATATGTATGAAACATTTGTTGCTGATTCGCACAAATGTTCGTAGCAGCAAGAGCTACGGGCGACAGCATTGCTTTGCTACGGCAGATACGGGTGCTACGCGGGATTACGCCAATTGGACAGATGGCATTGAGACCGTAATGGTTTACATACTTATAAACTGTTTTATTAACTATTATCATAATTAATATATTCTATAAACATATAGTACTGTAGTACGGTTTAGCGGGAGCGCTGTTATGTGCAGTACGTGCAGTGTGAAACGATAATACACCATAATAAATATTCACGTGTGGTGCGAGTGCTCCGCGCCGTCATGTGACATGTCCCGTGTTAATGCATATTTCACAACGCTAAGCGCCTCAACACAAGATAGAACTTTTAGCCCTTCCGCGCACCCGATATCATTTTTGGATGCTAATTTGTAGTTTCAAGGATAATCATAATGTAAATGACACCTCAGACCTCTGAATTAATGATTAATGATCTTAAACGATTGCGTATACGCAATCAGCCTCTCAAAAATATTTATTGTCATTTAAGGCTCTGAGCGCCGCCGCGGTCACCGGTGAATGCAAACAATTGATTTTCAATTGTGTCTGCTTCGCGGCAGTTAACGTGTATCGGTATTGTAGGAAGCCTGAGACATGATCCTGGGGTGGACTGCGGCTCACAATCTCAGGACAGTCTTGTGTCCAGTAGTGGGGATGTTTAAAAGCTTTCAATGAGATATGTAAAATGTGCACCCACTGGCCGTCGAATTAGACCCACGCGCTACGGGGCGTAGGAAGAGTGGCCGACGACCAGTAGGTCAGCACGTAGCGCTTGCTGACTGCAGCCCAATCTGTGGCCGCCCGACTCGGAGTGGAATCTCTCGCTCACTCCGTCTCTGTGCTTTCTATAATTCTATTTATACAAATTCATACTAGAAAAATAAAATTCGAACATTTTGCAGTTTATAGCTTTGTTAATTTGCTCTCGAGAAAGTCGGGAAGACAGAAAGCTGCGTGTTTACGGCACCAACTCTACTCCACATCAAAAACCTGTGAAAATTGAAATAACAAAACCGAGTAACGCGATCCTTCCTGTCGTGTGGCACCAATCCGAGAGCTAATAGTGTTTACGAGGGTCTGAGGAGTGGGGGGGGGGGGGGGGGGGCACTCACCTTTATTCCGGGTCTGTTGTTTTATACATGGAGGTGGCACACACATCATTAGGTTAACTACGCACACGACAAAGGTGTTGCATCCAAGTTTTTTGAGCTAGGGATGTGACTGCTTTTGAACGGAACTGTACAGTCCAACGATTCGTGTTATAATTTCACCATACAAACATATGCCCCCAGCGGTATTCGAACCTGCGACCTTTTGGTATAGCAGTCAGCCTTCTAATCGCTACACCAAACAAGTCGTCAAAATATGCGAGAGTAGATATTCAAAATCACACGAAAATCGACTATGTTCCATCTGTTAATTAAAAAAATACTTATATGTGTTTATGATGGTGGAACACGAGTACCCCGTCTCTTCCTGTAGTGGTAGCACGGCGACTTGCGATCTAGTCTTATATCGTTGTTCGGTCGCAGTGAAAATTAGATAGACAAAACGTTTATTTGCATATTACAGAAACACATACAAACATATAAGTGAAGGCTTATGTCCAGTAGAGGACTTTTATAGGCCATCCCTAGATAGTTTGCCTATTCACCCTGCTCTTGAAGACCCCAAGGTTGTAGGTTTCGGGAAATACTGGAACGGGAAGAAGGAAGTTCCACGCCTTGACTGCTCGGATTGAAGACTCCTTTAACATCGCGTCGACAGGAAAAGTTATTGTGCACATGTATTGTTTACTATTGGTACATTGGGCTGCACACTAATCACTGCATCCAGTGCGCCCTGTAGGCACTATGCAAAACACCATTAATAGGCGGGCGTCGAACCTTGTCCCACTGCGATACGATCCGGCCGCACCGGGACCGTTCTGGGAAGCCGCATAATAATTACAGTGCACAGCCGCACTCGTGTGCTCGCACCAAATTATATACAATTAGAGTAAGTAGCTACACACGTCGTCACAGAAACACAATGTGTAGTCTTAAGTCAGCTCGATTCGAAACTTATTTTGTTTTCCCAAAAGTGACTGCTAGCGCCACGCCGGCCACCGGAGCAAGACAGCACGTGTTCCTCTGTGCGCCGTAAACGCGACTGTGGGGTTACACAGTGTACACATCACAGCACGGACCATTGATGAGCAGCAGCGTGACCCACGTGCCCAGACAGGAGTGTTAAAGCGATGCCAATTGTATCCTGAGGTGCAATGGACTTGTATGGATCATTGTTTGAGAATTTTAGTCAACTCCTGTGGTATGGCCACCAGTGGGGTGGCCACGTGACTTTCCAGACCTAATGAAATTAAAGTAAAACTATCATAACGCGATGTACAAATTTGTGTTATGAGACTTTTACTATTAATTTTGAAAGTAATAGTAAAAGTCTCATAACACAATAACATAAACTACGATATTTTTTATACTATTATTATTTATATATACATCAATGACCTCCCAGAAGTCATCAAATATCCCTGCGCACTGTTCGCGGATGACATTTCAATCGCGGTTCCCAAGAAACCTAATATTGATTATGAAAAAGAAATAAATTACACGATAGGGGAAATTGTTAATTGGCTCGAGAGTAACAATCTCTGCGTTATTTTGCACAAAACTAAATACTTGCAATTCTATAATTATAATGGAAAGCCTGTAAATTTATCATTGAATTATTGTGATGCTGCAATAAGTGAGGCCACAACCGCTGAATTTCTAGGACTTATTATTGACACACATTATCATGGAAACATCACATTGATACCGTATGCCAGAGATTGAATAGGTTTATCTATGCCCTATACCGTCTCACAAAGATCTGCGATCTAAAAACGGCTCTGACAGCCTACCATGGGTATGTGTGCTCTACTTTGAGATATGGTCTTGTAATCTGGGGAAATTCAGTAGAGATAAATCGTGCTTTTCTAATACAGAAAAAATGTGTGAGGGCTATGTGCGGTGTGAGACCGTTGGAGACATGGAGACCATTATTTAAAAGTTTGAATTTACTCACTCTACCATCAATGTACATTTTTGAGATATGCTTGTTCGTGAAACAGAACGCTAGTCTTTTTAAAAAGAAATTTAATACATGCACATTTCCAACTAGGTACCCTGAGCGCGATAGAAAAAAATATAAAAAGTATAAAAAAAAAAAGCGAAATTAGCCCACTGATTCTTAGAAGAAACTAAATATTTGATATTATTAGGTATACGCCTAATTTCACGTCGATATAAAATCAGAGTAACTCCGATATTGGGGTCCCTGCGCGCGGAGCTTGCTGAGCCGTACTCCGGTTTCAACTGCACGCCGCCAGCTACTGTCCTGACTGCCGACGAAAACTACCGTCACCGTCTGCTGCCACCACCTGCGGAGCTGCCCGAGGAGAGTGATATTTCGCGAGACGGCATAATTCCCCTCGGCCTGTATCCAATTTAAACTCACGACCCAAGCTCGGGTCTATTTTAATATTAAAATTTGTCATAGTTTCTTTTCTCCCCTTAATTCTATTTGCGACGTACTTAAAAGCGTCACACATAGGGATTCGAACCCGTGACCTTTTGGTACAGCATTCAGAGTTTCTAACCACTACCTACACCAAACAGGTCGTCACTTAGCTAAATGTTTGGAGCAACTAGTCAAGCTCTCTTTGTGTGATTATGCATATGGGCACAGTGTACGGTGACAAATTGACAATGCATTGTATACAACTTCATAAAATATGTAAGTAATTGTAAATTTGAGTAGGTATGAGGCGTGCAGCGCGGGCGGTTAAATCTATGTTCACCTTTAAAAGTACGAGTAATGTCCCTATTAAATATGAAATTGATAACTAAGGCCCGTATTTCAAAATGTCGCTCAAGCGTAGATCTGCGCTTGAGCATGGTTAGAAAGAGATGCTGCTATACAAGTTACATAAAACTGTCAAAAAAAAAAAGAAAACATAAGGAATGTGATTGCGCGTCGAATGCTGCAATATTATTTAATGGTCTATATTTAAGAAATTTTGAAGGTAAAAAGAAAAAGAAAGGAGTCTTCTTTGTACAAAAATATTTATTTGTTTTATCCATAAATTATCATCACATTGTCATGAAGGTTGTATTTACAAAATATACATTGGTTACAAGTTGTAGGACAATTAGCTCCTCACACACACATAGACACACCTCGTATTCATTAGCACTACTACATACTACTCGCTCAGGAGTCGGGACGCAACTCCGGGAACACCTGCTAATATACACATCGTGTGTCTGACAATGTATGCACATTGTCTTTGTCACGTCTCTATATGAACATCACACTGAACAATTTCTCTTCTCTTATGGAACTAACTCTGAAATTGCGAAAACAATTCACCTGTCCTATACAAAAGTTTTTACCGACTAACAAAATAATTGTTCAGTGTTTGATAGTCGCCGAGGGCAGGGACCATAAAACCTGTGCGACCTTTGTCACGTGAATTAGCACCAACATATCAACATTAAGGTGTTATATGAGCGCTTTTGATTGTGTTAATAAATAACAATTAAGTGTACATAACGTTTATGTCGCGGGACGGCGCTCACTCGTCGATAGAATTTCTATTATCAGTTAATTGAACAAAAGCCATAGTCAATTTACAGGAGAAATAAATAGAAAAAAAATATATGCAAATGGCCGAATTGAGAACCACTTCCTTATTACCCGACTGCCCAAGGAAGGAGGGTAATGTATTGAACTCTGTTAAAAGTGCACCAGGTCGAATCGAAATAGCAGCGGTGCGATCGTCGCTCCGAATTTTCGAGGTCCCGGTGGATGCCATCCCGGTGGATGCCAACCCAAAGCCCCACATCTCTCGGACCTGAGGCGCGCGGCGACTCTCGGACTAGCTGAGCACGTGCAGCAGCGCCAGCCACAGCAGCGGCGCGGTGGGCGGAGGGGGGGGCGCGCGGCCGGTCAGCGCGCGCGGGCGGCAGCGCGCCGCCGCCGCCTCCCCGCGCAGCGACACCAGCGCCACCGCGCCCCCCCCGCGCTCCCCGCCCTCCCCGCCCGCCTCGCACGTGGAGCGCCGCGCCGCCGCCAGCGCCGCCGGCGTGCCCCCGCCCGCCTCGCCCGCCCAGCGCCGCAGCCAGGCGCCGGCCCGCGCCGCGCCACACCCGCACCGCAGCGGGTTGCGCGCCGCCACCAGCCCGCCTGCGCACACACTCGCCCGTCAGTCGCCCCCCGCCTCGCGCCTCGCGCCTCGCCCGACCCCACCCTCCCCGCACTCACCCGGCGGCGCGCTGAGGTTCGCGTAGAGCGCGTCGGGCTCGAGCGCGACGAGCCGGTTGTCGCTGAGGTCGAGCGCGAGGTGAGGCACGCGCGCCAGCGGCCGCAGAAGGCCGGCGGGCAGCACCGTCACGCCGGTGCGCGTGAGCCGCAGCGTCAGCGCGCGCTGCGCCCCGAGCGCGGCCAGCGCGCGCGCCGAGACGCGCCGCAGCGCCGCGCCGCTCAGCGCCAGCGCCCGCAGCCGCGGCGCGCGCAGCCCGTCCAGCTGCCCGTCCAGCGCGGCCTCGCGCACCACCACCTCGAGCGCCTCGAGCCCGGGCGCGCCGGCCAGCAGCAACGCGAACGAGGCGCCGCCGCCCGCCGCGTCCAGCGCCAGCCCGCGCAGCGCCGCGAGCGGCCGGAGCGCGCGCGGGTCGAGCCGCTCGAGACGCGCGAGCCCGTCGAGGCGCAGCCGCTGCAGCCGGTCGAGCCCCTCGAACGCCGAGGCCGGGATGCGCTTGAGCGGGTTGCGGGACACGTCGAGGTCGACGAGGCGCGGCAGCGCCGCCCAGGCGGCCGGCCTCAGCGCGACGAGCGCGTTGCCCGCGAGGCGCAGCGCGCGCAGCTCGGCGAGGGACGCGGGAGCGAGGTCCGCCACGCGGTTGTCGGCGAGGTCGAGCTCGACGAGGTTCGCCAGCGGCAGCGCGGGCACGGCGCGCAGCCCCACGCCGACGAGCGCCAGCGCGCGCAGGCGGGGCGCGCCGCTCAGCAGCTCGCCGTAGTCGGCCTCGAGCGCGTTGTGCGACAGGTCGAGGCGGCGCAGGCGCGCGAGGCCGGCCAGCGCGTCGCCGGGCAGCGCCGTGAGCCCGTTGCCGGCGAGCCCCAGCTCGCGCAGGAAGGGCGTGGCCCGCGGCGCGGCCGCGTCGAGCCGCGGGAGGCGGTTGCGCGCCAGCTCCAGCGCGCGCAGCGTGAAGCCGACGGCGGCGAGCGCGGCGGCCGGGAAGGCGGCGAGGCGGTTGTCGGCGAGGTCGAGGTGCTCCAGCACGGTGTCGGCCAGCGCGTCGCGCGGCACGGCGCCGAGGCGGTTGGCGGCGAGGTCGAGGCGGCGCAGGCGGCGCAGCGCGCGGAACTGGTCGGCGGCGAGGCGCGCGAGGCGGTTGTGCGCGAGGTCGAGCTCCTGCAGCGCGGGCGCGGCGGCCAGCGCGCGGCGCCGCACGGAGCTCACGTTGTTGTGGCGCGCGTCCAGCGCCGCCAGCCGCGGCAGCGCCACGCCGCCGAGGGTGTCGAGCTGCGTCAGTCTGTTGTGTGCGAGCACCAGCCGGCGGATGTGGGGCCCCAGCGCCTCGAGGAAGGCCCGCGGGACGCACTCGATCAGGTTGTGGGACAGGTCGAGAACGTCGATGGCGACGGCCGCGCCGCCGACCAGGGATGTTATTCTGTTGCGACTGATGTTCACCGACAAATTGATCTCCTCGTGAGACACGTTCGCGAAGGAGCGCGTGGTGAATTCCATCAGAACGTTTTCCTGGAGTTCCAGCACCTCGAGTCTGGGCAGGTCGCGAAACGATTCATGGGACACGTGTTCGATTGCGTTTCCGACTAGGTTGAGATAAACCAAGCTCGGTAAATTAGCAAAGTTTTGTTCGGTAATATTTCGAATGCGGTTGTAGGATAGATCGAGGGTCTGCAGCTGGCTCAGTTCGCCGAGGAACCGGCCGCTAACTCTGCTTATGAAGTTGTACGACAGTCTCAGTTCTTTTAGGCCGTACGAGGCGATCTTGTCGCTCGTTTCGCTCGGAAACTCTACTATTTCGTTGAAGTTCAAATTGAGATACTCGAGAGACGGAAAACACTGCAGCTGCATTTCGGAGAAGTAGTGGATATCGTTATTATCGAGGCTGAGCCACGAGAGCGAGTCGCTCGGCGCGATCGGCGGCAGCTCACCCCTCAACAGTGCCGACGACAATTCGAGTGCCCGCAGCGCCGTCAGGTTGGCGAACGCGCCCCGCGACACGTGGTACAGCTCGTTGTAGCCCAGCACAAGCTCGCGCAGCGGCAGCGCCGGCGGAAAGGCGTCGCTCGCCAGCCGTGAAATGCGATTTCCGCGCAACACAAGCGTAACGAGCGCGTCCGCCCAATCGCCAAAGTCGGCGGCGCCGACGGTTGCGATGCGGTTGTACCCGAGGTCGAGATGTTCGAGCGTGGCCGGCGCCAGGGAATGCAGTCCCGCCGGGAAGGCGGCCAGGCGGTTGCCCGCCAGCGACAGGTGGCGCAGGTGCGGCGGAAGTGCGTCCGCTCGCTCGAGCTCGTTGTGCGCGAGCGACAGGTGTCGCAGGCGGGCCATGTCGGCGAGGGCGGCGGGCAGCGCGCGGAGCTCGTTGCGATCCAGCTCGAGCCGCTCCAACCGTCGCCGCAGCGCGCGCACCGCCGCGTCCGACAGCGAGCTCAGTCTGTTCTGGGATATCGAGAGACGCTCGAGACGTTCGCCGTCGAGCGCCAGCGGCGGCACCGCAGTGAGGTCGTTGAGATCGAGAACGAGCTCCCGCGGGCGGACGCGGAGCTCGAGGTTCGCCTCGAAGCCGTCCCGGAGCTCGTTGTGACTCAAGTCGACGGAGTCGAGGTGGAGGGGCTCGGCGCGACAGGCGGCGTCGGGCTCGGGCGCGGCGGCCAGCAGGTTGTCTCGGAGCGTGAGGCGGCGCAGGCGGCGCAGCGGGGCCAGCGCGGCGCACGGCACGCGCGGCAGCAGGTTGGCCGCGAGGCGCAGCACGCCCAGCGCCGCGGGCAGGGCCCCGGGCGCCAGCGCGCGGAGCCGGTTGCCGTCCAGCTCGAGCGCGGCGAGCCGCCGGAGCCCCGCCAGAGCGCCCGGTCGCAGCGCCACCAGCTGGTTGTTGGCGAGCGACAGGCTGCTCAGCGAGTCCGCCAGCGTGCCCCACTCCGCCTCGGGGGGCAGCTCGGCGATGCGGTTGCTGCAAAGACGCGGCGGCGTGAGACGGGGAGATCTCGTGTCGTCGGGGCGGCACCGGCGCGGGCGGACTCACCTCTGCAGGCTGAGCCAGTTCAGCGCGCGCAGATCTCGCAGGCTCTCGATCGGGACCTCGGTGAACTCGTTGTGGCCGAGGTCCAGGGATGCCAACGTCGTCGTCATAGACCTGCGGGGCAGACCATCGATCAACCGGAGCGGTCACGCATGAGTTGCGGCTGTATTTTTCTCGTACATGAATGACCATCTGGAAGCATAGGAGCGACTTTCATACACTGGCGGTGTATATCTCGCATGCAAAATATTTCGTGAGAATTCGGATACTCGACTAAAAGTCACTTTTAGTATTTTCGGTCCGGAGGCAGAGAATGCTACTACTACTAGACTACCTACGGATCGAAAATTGACTTATTTATTTTATTTTTATTTTTTATTTTATTTATTTTTGGAAAACTTACAGCTACAATAATGCTATGGATAACAATAATCGGTTCTGACAGAGCCAATTACAAGTTTCCGCCTGTGCACGCGTTTGTGGGCGAACACATTGCCCAAATTGTTTTGCATTGCATTGCATTGTAACTAAGAGTGTTCTTTAGTTTGAAAGTAAAGGATATATATATATATATATTGATAACAACGCAAACTCGTAATTCCACAGTAAAATCATAATATTGAAGAAACTAAGTTAAATTAAATTAAGTCAAATTAAATTAAATTAAGTCAATGCATGATTATTGAACAAAAATAAAATTCCAAATGAGTAGAGATGTAAAGATGTAAAGAAATTGCCATTATTTGTTATTGTCGCCAAAAAAGATACTGCATATAAAAGATTTAAGTCTGTTTTTGTTTGTATTGAATAGATCTATTAATTTAGAATAGTCTTCATTAAATTTTTTGCAAACTCGCCAGATAAAGGAATTTTGCCTATAGTTGGTAAAAGTCTTTGGCAGGTATAACTTTAGGTTATTGTCCCGTCTAGATCGAGTGCCAGGAACACACAGTTTAATAGGAGACAGTAGTTCAGGAGCATCTAGGTTCCCTGAGGTTATACTGTGTAGTGTTATGAGGTCGGCAGAGTGACGACGCAGCTCCAGAGGCAAAATGTGGTGACGTTTACAGCTATCTAGATATGATGTAGTAGAGATCTTGAATTTGTAATTTAGGAAACGAAGAAATTTACGTTGAATTTTTTCAATTAGAGTACAATAGATATCATATCTTGGGTTCCAGATTTGTGATGAGTATTCAACTTGACTTCTTACCAAGGTGCAATAGAGTATTTTAAAAGTTTTGACAGATTTGAAATTGTAAGACATTCTGAATAAGAATCCTAATGTTCTATTGGCTCTACGAGTTATAGTCTCAATGTGTTCGTCGAAAATAAATTTTGAATCTAAAGTAATCCCTAAGTCTTTGACAGAATTTGTTCTTAATAAGGATTTTCCATGAAGCTGATAATTAAAAGAAAAAGGGTGAAGCTTCCTTGTGAAGGAAATTGTATAACATTTGTTGTGATTTAATTCCAGTTTATTACTGATACAATACGCTTCCAACCTGATCAGGTCTAGTTGCAGGTTTAAGGCGTCGTCGTACGTTTTTATGGCTTTGAAGATTTTCAAATCGTCCGCAAAGAGAAGGAAGTCTGAGTGATGAAAACAGGATCCAATGTCGTTGATAAAAATGCTGAACATCAGAGGCGCTAGTATTGATCCTTGTGGGACTCCTGAAGGGATGGTAACCGGAGAAGATGCGTAACCCCTAATCGCCACACGTTGGGTGCGGTTTTCTACATACGATATGAACCATCTATACAGATTTCCACGAATGCCGGCGGTCTGTAATTTGGCTAGAAGAATGATGTGGTCGATACGATCAAAGGCCTTCGAGAAATCAGTGTACACCGCGTCCAACTGCCCCCCTGCCTCCATTGCCAATGCGACTTTCTCTGAAAACAGCAGAAGATTAGAGACGGTGGAGCGACCCTGCATGAAGCCGTGTTGGTTTACGCTGAATGTTGCTTTAAGTGCATGGTACAACTGATAATGAATTATTTTCTCGAGAACCTTTGCGAATACACATAGTTTCGAGATTGGGCGATAATTCTCAACTTTGATTCTTGACCCCTTCTTGTGAATAGGAGTGACGAGCGCTGATTTCCACATCGCCGGCATTATTCCTTCCTTGATAGACCTGTTAAATAGTAGCGACACTGGCTCGGCTAAGCTCTCGGCACAGCTCGCTACAAACGCTGGGTGTATTAGGTCGGGTCCGACAGACTTGTTACGATCAAGTGATTTCAGATGTCGGAGAACGATTTTCGGAGTAATTTCTATACTATGTATGTCACCGGTTGTAGTTAGAGCTGATGATTGTAGTGCACTGACTATATTGCGCGACACCGGTGCACGTTGCTGGTAAGTGGATCCAAAATATTCCGAAAAGGCCTCGCAAATCGTTTCACCTGAGTCTATACTTGTGTTACCATGTGACATAGAATTAGGGTATGCATTACATTGCTTCTTTTCCTTGACAAACGCCCAAAAAGCTTTTGGATTTTTGGCAATAGATAATTCCACAGATTCGATATATTTATTAAAACATAGTGTCTCCAATCGTTTAGCTCTATCTCGAAGGAGACAGAAGGTATTGTGGTCAGCGATGTTATGGTAAGTTTTATATTTGTTTAAATATTTGAATTTTTCTTTCAGAACCTTCTTTAGAGGCGAAGAGTACCATGTTGGAAACTTAGTAGATTTAACTTGTTTGGAAGGGATAAACTTGTCACGGAGATTATAAATTATTGTGTTAAATGTATTCACAGCCTCCTCCAGAGTGCCCGAGGACAACAAGCTAACCCAGTCAGATGAGTTTAGTTCACTACAAATGGACTGGTAGTCCCCTTTCTTATAAAGATGCTTGATTCGTTGTTTCTGGGGAAGAAGAGAGTCCTGTAATAGTGATGCTTGAATACTGAGTGATGGATGATAGGCATCCTCCTTGACCAAGGGCTCGGGGTCGCGTGTTGCCTCTACAATGAAATTTGAGAGAACTAGGTCCAGGATTCCACCAAAATTATTAACAATGTTGTTATATTGTTTTATGTTACAAATGTCCATCATTTCCACGAGCTCACTATGGTTGGAGCCTTGTAAGTTAGTGGGTAGCAACTCAGGTCCGTCCGCTGTTCCCTGCCACGTTATAGCACTCATATTGAAATCTCCGACTACTAATATTTTGTCCGATGGGTGAGATACAGAGATGTTAGTAATATTTTCACAGACGTTTAGTAATTGATCAGCGAAACTCCTCCCTTCCCTCTCCTCACATAGGTAGAGGGCAGCGAGGTGCAGGTGGGCTGGCGAGGAGCGTGCGGCGGTTGCGGCGGCGCGGCGGCGCGGCGGCGCGGTGACCGTCACCCACAACATCTCGGCCGAGCCGCCCCACTCGCGGCGCTCACGCACCGCCACCCCCAGCCCCCGCCGCGCCGCTATCAACACTCCCCCACCTCTGCTCTGACCCAGTCGATCATAGTCGCGATCCCTTCTCCATACCATATATTCCCCGCCGAATAATTCTTCATCATAGATTCCCTCCATTAGCCATGATTCCGTCAAAATTATGATGTCATTATTCTTTAGGTTTAGATTCCTTTTAAATATATCGGTTTTTGTGCGCAAACCCCTAACGTTTTGATAAAAGATAGTTAACATGTTTAATTATATAAAAGTTGTAGATGTAAATCGTAAAAATTGTGAGTAAGTAAAAAATGAGTTGTTCTATTTAACTGTAGGGGGTTGCGCCTATTGTTTATTGCCGATAAAAATTCAGGAATCATTTTATATAAATAATAATTGATGTATTTTATACAAGCATGGGCTAACGGAATCAAAGTAATAGCGAGATATACTAGATATTTGTTTATGAATGAGAGTTGGCTTCGTAGCCGGCGACAACGGCGAGTCGTAGAACAGCTGTTAATCATGTGCTGTGATAACAAACCGGTTCGGCGCCGGCCACACCAGCCGTGCTCGGGCAGTGACCGTGAATTAGAATGATTTGCATAGCAATTAAAATGTACGATTAGGTGCAAATGTTTATAGCTTGTGAAATAATTAGTACAGGCGAATGAATTAGACATTTTCAGTAGTTTTAGAGTTATTAAAATCATATTTTGCAAATGGTTGAATATGGTAATAGTTTCTAAATTAAATCGATTTATAATTTGCGGCTTATATTTATGTGATTTAAAGTGCGAGTTTGTGGTTATAGTTTTTATAGATAGTGAGGTAAAACGACAGTAAATTAAATAGTTATGTAATATAAAGGAAATACTACAACAGACAATTAAAAACATAAAGATTATTGTGATAAACCTCTGTGATCGAGACAATAAAATAATAGCAATTGGGAAGTAATTTATCAAGGTATTTAATGTTACTATATGATCATGCATTGACTTACGTATGTATAGGTGTTTGTAACTATATCTAACACGGTGTAAACTCGTGACGTAACCACTTAACAAAACACAACAGAAAAATAGTCAAACAATTTTTTTAAGGTCCTCGGTCGTTTTGATGACTATTATTGGAGATGTTTCGTTTTTTCGCACTTGTATCTTGCAGTGTTTGACCCAGGTGAACTGATATCCCTTGTTATTTGCTATTTCCTTCGTTTTGGTGAGGAGCATCTTGCTGTCGCGAGTCAGATGATCGTTGATGAAGACTTTATTCGCGCTATCCGGGAATCCGATGTCGCTTGCTAGAAGGTTCTTTATAGCTCGGGCGGTTGCGAGAAAGTTTTCTTTGGCGTAACGAGTTGTAAAACACAAGATAATGGGTTTAATCTTATCATTTGAACGAGCTCGTGTCACAAAGTTAATTTGATCGTGCGTTATTGGATAGGCAATTTTTTGGCTAATGTGACATACGATATCGATCAGATTTTCGTTTTTTTTCACCGGAATGCCTTTAATTTCCAGATTATTCATGCGCGACCATTGGTCTTTATCGTGGATTTTCAGGTTAAGTTCCATAATTTTGCTTTCTAGGTGAAGGTAGTTGTCGGAGGTGTCTGGTCTGTTTTCAAGGGTCGCAACTCGTGACTCAAGACTGTTGGTCTGGTCGTTTAACATTTTCACATCAGATTTCAGTTCGGCTACAATACCCTCGAAGGTCGAAATGCTTGACTTGAGGTCCTTGACATCTTTGATAAGTTCGGGAAGTGGTTGCAGCATCGCGTTAATATTGTTGATGCCCTGGCGAAGCTCCAGCAGTACAGGGTCTGTAGCCACGGATCTAGATGGAGTCGTTGGCATAGCCGGGGTGGATTTGCAGGTTATGCACAACACTGCATTTTGCCGAGTTGCTCCAAGCTTCCGATAGTTAGCTTCTGTGATATTGGCACATTGAAAACAATATATTTTAGTGCACTTTGAACACTGAACTCCGTTGTTAAAGTCGCAGTTGCAACTTGGGCACGAATTCATTGCGCTGTACAAATTGTTTAACGCGGGTGTGTCGTTAATAAATTATTGACAACGTGTTATTCGCTCAGTAGCGCGAGAACGAAATGATCCAGATATCTGAGTTCTCGACGATATATTTATGCGTGTCATACATCATACGAGAGACTGAAAATCATCCCCCAGAGTCGACGTGTGGACAAACGGGAAATGTACAAATGAAGAGTTCACACTGTCCCAAGCAGATGCGCTGATACACTCACGCGAGCGCGTCGGGGTGCAGGTGGTGCAGGCGCGAGGCGGCCAGCACCAGCGTGCGCAGCGGCCGCGCGTCCAGCGCCGCCTCGCCCAGCGCGCCCAGTCGCGCCGCCCACAGCGACACGTGCCGCACCTCCGAGCCTGCCACACACACACACACACTCGGTCACCTCGCCGCCCGCCTCGGCCGCCCCCCCACCCCGCCCGGCCGCCCCACGCGGCTCCTACCTGTCTCGGGGAACCTGTGGAAGGGCACGTCGCTGCAGGCGAAATGGTCGGCGCGACACACGCAGAGCTCGTTGCCGACGCAGGGCCGCGCGGGGGCGGGCGGCGCGGCCGACGCGGCCAGGGCGGCCAGGGCGGCGATGGCGGCGCGCAGCAGGCCGCTGCCCCGGGGCATGCCGCCTCTAGCCGCCGCCGCCGGGCCCGCCCGCGCCCCGCGTCACCGCCCGCGACGTCGCACCTCGAGCCGTCACACCCGCAACTGTAGGTGAGCGTGCTCAGTGGGCTGTGTAATTTATCGTGTAACCACATTTATAATATTAGGTACCTAGTTAGATTCGGAACACCAAGACCAGAAATAAAAAGGTATGGGTAACTACCTACATAAAATATTTGAACAGAGCCATTAAAACATATTCGCAGATACATTCTGATTAGACTTATCAGCTAAAATGAAAACTCTCCGGATGAGGTCCCTAGGAGTGAGCCGTGCTCGAGGCCTCACCTATAATTTATTCATATTCATTTATTCATACTTTCATGTGTACATTAGGATTAAAAACAATACCTAGTCCATACATTAAATATAATTAATTGTATATTTACTATTCTAATTTATACCTACATGCGAAGTTATTCCGGCATAATAGTTCCTCTAGTAATATCAACAATAACATATATATAAGTAGGTACACCTCATGTATTGACCACGTGGAGAGGATCCAAATGACATTCAGAAGCATTAAAATATAGAACTGATTATGATATAGAGATTTACAACCTATAAAAATAAACGCTGAAAGGCACGAAATGAAATCACAAAAATTACACGTAGGTATACAGGGCGTCCCAAAGTTATGGGACATGAAGGGGAAGTACCTTAAATATCGTAGATAGTGAATTTTGCTCAAAGAAGACTTTATGTTATTTTTAAAAGTTAGTAATTCTGCATTCATAGATTTTCTAAAAATTATTTGCTTCGGCTGGGAATCGAACCGACTCAAATGTGAAAAAAAAAACACCCTACTTTTATGATGCCAATCGAAAGAATAGCTAAAAAATAATAACTCTGCCTAAGTAACATAGTATTTTAAAAGAAAGGAACAACGTGAAATTAATCATTTTAATCAAATAAAAAACATACATGAAACTGCCGTAGTCAATTAATTTTTTATTTTATTTTATTTATTTTTGGAAAACTTACAGCTACAATAATGCTATGGATAACAATAATCGGTTCTGACAGAGCCAATTACAAGTTTCCGCCTGTGCACGCGTTTGTGGGCGAACACATTGCCCAAATTGTTTTGCATTGCATTGCATTGTAACTAAGAGTGTTCTTTAGTTTGAAAGTAAAGGATATATATATATATATATTGATAACAACGCAAACTCGTAATTCCACAGTAAAATCATAATATTGAAGAAACTAAGTTAAATTAAATTAAGTCAAATTAAATTAAATTAAGTCAATGCATGATTATTGAACAAAAATAAAATTCCAAATGAGTAGAGATGTAAAGATGTAAAGAAATTGCCATTATTTGTTATTGTCGCCAAAAAAGATACTGCATATAAAAGATTTAAGTCTGTTTTTGTTTGTATTGAATAGATCTATTAATTTAGAATAGTCTTCATTAAATTTTTTGCAAACTCGCCAGATAAAGGAATTTTGCCTATAGTTGGTAAAAGGTTAAGTAGGTATTTTTTTGTAAATTAATTAATTAAATGCTCAAAATGTGATCCCTCTTGTCTTACGCAAATCGCCAATCTTTTAATGAGCCCGCTGCCTGTTGATTTTCTAATCATTTTATGGTGAACACTCGATGTGATATGGCACAATTCTGTTCCCAGAGTTTTCAAATTGTTCACAAGCCTTTTCAAAACTTTACGAGACGGTATTTGTCTATCAGGATATTTTACGCCATACCACCGCAAACTTCTAGAGATATCTTTATCGTTCAAAAAATATGCTTCCATTAGATCAAAACTTACTTGATATGCCATGTTCGCAATAAATTAACACAATAACACTTGTGTAAGTGAATTGAGACTAAACAGATCAATATCCGAAAAACAAACGCTCGCACATACTGTTCCATTTTCAAATTTAAGAACAACATTTAAAAATATCACTTCTTTTTAAAATATCTTAAAAAGTATGCATTCAAACAAACGCTGTCATAAACTGTTCCATTTTCAAATTATAAATTATTTATTTTTGTTTTTAATTTGCCTTCTGTCTAGCTTACAGAGGACGTATTGAAATACAAGTTTTATCATTTCATCTACACGTGCACTTATAATAAGGAAAACTATGTTAGTACCTATTTTATGAAGTGGGTACTTATTTACGAATAATCAATGCTATCTTTGGAATGATAATATCGCTACTTTTCGAACGTCGTCGGCAATAAATAACTTTCTTGAAATTTGACTCAATCATTTTATGTTGTTCCTTTCTTTTAAAATACTATGTTACTTAGGCAGAGTTATTATTTTTTAGCTATTCTTTCGATTGGCATCATAAAAGTAGGGTGTTTTTTTTTTCACATTTAAGTCGGTTCGATTCCCAGCCGAAGCAAGTAATTTTTAGAAAATCTATGAATGCAGAATTACTAACTTTTAAAAATAACATAAAGTCTTCTTTGAGCAAAATTCACTATCTACGATATTTAAGGTACTTCCCCTTCATGTCCCATAACTTTGGGACGCCCGGTATACCTCGTCACTTTGATGCTATATTTTTATATACTTTTTTACACTAACAGATTGACGTTGTATACAGGTTACTAATAAGTTTGGCTGTATCACTTTCAGAATTCCACGTATTTCCTCTCGTGCAAAACAAACATTCCATTACCTCTGGTCGCACAAACTATGCCAAAACTACCTTCTTCAGACCCTTGTCGGAGGTAAGTATACTGCTCCTCAATATTTTAGAGATAATCGTACTCTACCTAAGAGTTAGCCCCCGTTTTCTAAAAGCTTCGACAGTGTAGATAGATAAAGTCGTTTAAAATTTAGAATGCTTTTCCTTGGACCGAAACACATTCGAAACAATAAACTTTCCGATACTGAATATCGAACCAAAACGGGTCCTAAACAGTGCTCCTTATTTCATAGCGGACTTAATGCTGGACTAATGCTGGCGTATGATTTAAATTTATTTTGGTCGCTTATCTATCAATAATAAAGGGAAAACAAACATGCTCGATTAAAGTTGTAAATTTTCATTTTCCGCGTGCACTGCACCTCTGAAAATCAGCAAATTAAGTCCCACATGCAGCAGCATAGCATTCGGAGTTTGCACTAGAGAAAGTAGTTTCACGCGTCAACTATGACATACGAAAGGTCTAGCGCGAGGGACGATACGCGTGCGGAGCGGCCGCCGGCTCAGCACCGACTGCCGCCGCCGCCGGCCGCGCGCGGTGGTGACAGCTCGCCGCCGCCGCCGCTTCGCCTTCTTGTATATGCCGCATTTTCACGTTCGTTCCTGTGGGGTCTCGAGGCGAATATGGTAAGCAAGCGGTACGTTCGTCCTTTGCGGCGGCTATTGTATCAAAGGGATGATGAATTCGACCGAATGGCACGATTTGGCTTACATTGGTAGTGTTCCTATAGGCAAGTTGGCTGGTCGAGTCGATTAGTTGTCCCGGGTCGAGTTGTGGTCGTCCGACACATTGCCTCTACAGATTGGCACGGGAGAAATGCGGCTCTATCAATTCAAGCAACGCAACGCAAGCAAAGCAAAAAGCAACTAAAGGATCGCGAGCGTTACAGCATAGACCAGTGATGGCAGCAGCGGCATTGGTGCGGAACTCATAAAAGATCTGCGATCGCCAAACCGGCGGCGCGGCGGCCAGAGCATGTCGCGATTAGGGCAAATCCTTCCGGTCGTGCAATACGAGAGGCATGTTCAGTACAGTGAATTTTTATGGGCTGTGATACATCCTTGATGTTTACCTATATTGTCTTCCTTTCGGAAATTGTTTAGTTGGTGTACATCCGAATCGACACTATTGTCTTTAAAATATAAGAGAGTGCAGTTGTGACGTATGACGAACAGTAGTATTTTAACCACCAACGAATAACGACGGGTGTTATGTGTTTGACGTCGTAGTGTCCAGTCTTTATCCTGACGTGTCTCAGTAATGCGTGGTCCGATTTGAGTGAGATATTTTTTAAATGAAATATTAAACGAGGGGCCAGGTTTGATGATTGATTGATAACGATTAGACGACCGATTGGTGTAGTGGATAGTGACCAAAGGTTGCGGGTTCGAATCCCGCGAGGGGTAAATGTTTGTGTGATGAACATGAACATTTATTCCTGAGTCATGGATGTTTATATAAATATTTACGTATGTTTATCCATTATCTAGTATCCATAGTACAAGCTTTGCTTAGTTTGGGACTAGATGATTGGTGTGAGTGTCCGAAATATTTATTTATTATTTATAAAAATTGGTTAAGCCGTTTTTCGAATATATTATGATGCTGATGATAAGTTCACGCTACCTATTTAAAACGTAAACGTAGAAAACCCCAATAAACCTGGAAATACCTACTGTCTAATTTTAAATGTGATTGTTTTAGATGGCGATTCGCTAATAATGTCTTAGATGGCTTCCTAGAATAGGTTTTAATCTCTAAAACCATACGTTGATACGAGAAGACTTGTTTTTGATGCACTTCCATCCGCAGGGATGTCCATCTCTTTCACACTTATAGGTGTGAGCACAAGTGATCAACCTGGGAATGTCTTTCGATATTGATATCTCGAGTGAACGAGAATCATGTGCCAGGACCACCCCCACTCTTTCTCCTTAGAGAGTCGATGGCAAAAACACGATTACACAGATATTGAAATGAGCTTTTTCCTTAAGTTTGTCGTATGTCATTATTACTTTCCAGAATTCGTTCCTTATTAGCGACACTATCGAATGGCGTATTAATACAGTTCTAACTATCAACGGGTTCGATTCCTGGCTAGGAATATTTATTTATGTTAATTAAATTTTCTTGGATAAATAATCTAGGAATATTTATTTATGTTAATTAAATTTTCTTGGATGAATAATTAGCGGAGAATCCAGTGATTATCACGGGAATATACCTGTATCTAATGTATTTTATGTGAACTATTTTCCCTTTAAATAAATAAAGTAATAAATATCCTTAACCAATTTATCTTTTATTCAAAGGACAGGGTTGTATTGAGTCTTAAACGAATCTATTTCTTCTCTATCTTCCATTAAAGAAATGTATCTTAATTTAAGTAGTTCTAATGGCCTTTATAATAAAAGAATATTTATATTCTTTTACCACCTACTACTACTAATACTTTAGGGTTCAGTAAATTATTTTGTAACAACTCAAAATCATTTGTATTTATTTATAATAATTTAAATACCAAATTGTACCAAACCCAAGTTGTGAGAAATTATTGTACAGTGTACCGACTTGGTGTATTCCGTTAAAAGGTAAGCATATGCAGTCTATTGATGACAGCTGAAATGACTATATTGATGTCAATTCGGATTTGGATGTACACCAACGAAACTAAATTAAAACCAGTTTTAAAGTAGTACTGTCTCTTTCTTCCTGGAACAGTACGATGCGACGGCACCGCCGGCATGGTTTCAGTTTAGTTGGTGTACATCAGAATCGACACCAGTGTGTATAGCCACGTAAATGTATGTTTTCGACGAACGGTGGTGCGGTTCCGTTTGTAAATAACAATATATTAGTGTTCTTATGTATCATAATTTTTCTGGGTTTGTGAAGTGAAATTAGAGCCATTTTGAATCTGTTGAACTAGGTTTAGTTTGAGTTTATTGTTTTTAAATAAGAACCAATCACAAACTCAGATAATTAGTGAACATTGTCCATACATCATTACAATTGAAATCGCACTACCTTTGCATGGAAGCGCGTGGCCTCGCAGGACCCTCAAGGCGATAAGAAAGAAACAAATCATATGTTTTATATTTTTTTATTGTAACACTAGTCCTATTTACTTCACTTCCTTAACTTGCAGACCTGTAACAATGCAAATAAAAAACAATATTAGTGAGACTGCCAGCTTTGTGCTGACTATTTCCTAGACAACTCTAAGTGTGTGTGTGTGTGTGTGTGTGTGTGTGTGTGTGTGTGTGTGTGTGTGTGTGTGTGTGTGTGTGTGTGTGTGTGTGTCAGTGTGTGGTGCGCGCGCGCGCGCGTGTCTGTGTGTGCGCGCGTGTGTGTGCGTGCGCATGTGTGTGGGCGTGCGCATGTGTGTGTGCGTGTGTGTGTGTGCGCGCGCGTGTGTGTGTGTGCGCGGTGTGTGTGCGGTGTGTGTGTGCGGTGTGTGTGTGCGGTGTGTGTGCGGTGTGTGTGTGCGGTGTGTGTGTGCGGTGTGTGTGCGCGTGTGTGTGGTGTGTGTTCGTGTGTGTGTGGTGTGTGTGTGGTGTGTGTGTGCGTGTGTGTGTGGTGTGTGCGTGTGTGTGTGGTGTGTGTGCGTGTGTGTGTGTGTGGTGTGTGTGGTGTGTGTGTGTGGTGTGTGTGCGTGTGTGTGCGTGCGTGTGTGTGTGGTGTGTGTGTGGTGTGTGTGCGTGTGTGTGCGTGTGTGTGATGTGTGTGCGTGTGTGTGTGGTGTGTGTGTGCGTGTGTGTGATGTGTGTGCGTGTGTGTGTGGTGTGTGTGTGGTGTGTGTGTGTGTGTGTGTGTGTGTGTGTGTGTGTGTGTGTGTGTGTGTATCGGGTGTGCAACCTAAACAGCGTTGGTCGGGTCCCAGGATCACACCCACTAGTAAAGTTCGGCGAACATAATTCTTATTATTCCACTCTGAACCAAACATTAGCGTGTGCTCGCTCGAACCTGATGTACTCGTCCGATTATTTGAGATTACAAAATTTATACTGATATAGAAACTTCGTATCGCCTAATGAACAAAATGACAAAAAAAAACACCTGTGTGACTAGCGCCAGCCTCATTGTAGCCTTCACCTTTTCAAACCTCACTCTCTTTTTGCAATGAACAACCCAACCCAAGTATAGAGTGTAGGTTATGGAGGGGCTTTTGAATAAAAACAGAGTTATTAAAGTTCGACGATAATTAAAATATATTTGAATATATATTTATAAGGAGAGGTGCACTACAGTACTGAACCGCACACGTAAAGCGCATGTAACGAAGTAACGGGGCTGACCTAACAAAAGTAGATCCTTCCGCTGTGCATTGATTCCATGAATGAGAACAAGAGACCCTTGTTCTAAATTATTATGAAACTGTACATAGATTTATATTTTGTTATATTCCAACACGCCCCCCTCAAAAATAAATCTATGAAATAAATTTTTACTACTTAATTTCTTATAATTAAGTTTACACAATAAAATTAGCACGCTCTCCTTATTTCTGGGGATACAGACACTAAATGACCCAACATTCGTTGCGCAGGATTAGGGAAAACCCAGAAAAACCTAATCAGGCCATTCCTCAATAGTAATCAAACGAAATTCAATTATAATTATTAATTGCACAAACACAAAAAAAAAAAAAAAAAAATATTACTGAGCCGAATATCTACATAAGTCCAAGCTTTCCTCTCAGTTCGATGAACCTCGGTCCCGCCAATGGTTTTGTAAAAATATCGGCCAGCTGATTACCTGTGGGAATATAAATTGCTTTAATTACATTTTTCTCTATTTGTTCCCTAGAGAAATGGTATTTAATGTCGATGTGTTTTGAGCGTTTATGACTTGTTGGGTTACTGGCAATACTTATGCATCCATTGTTATCTTCGTAAATAGGAACAGGATTTGAAATACTTAAATGAATGCTGTTAGATAGAGACCTTAACCACAGAGCTTCTCTGACTGCTTCAAAAAGAGCCATATACTCTGCTTCAGTCGATGAGGCAGCTACTGATGACTGTCTCTTGGTTTGCCAACATAAAGTACAACGCTCAAATAATTTAAATACATAACCAGATGTACTTTTTCGGTCTGTTAAGTCATTACCTCCCCAATCTGAGTCAACAAAGCCACTCAAAACATTCTCATAAGTTCCACGAACGTAAGTTAATCTTAGATCAATGGACCCTTTTAAATATCGAAGTAAACGTTTTAAGTAGGTCCAAAGACATCCATTGTTCTTATTACTGAACCGACTAAGGATGTTTACTGCTACGCTTAAATCGGGCCGAGTGCATAGCATTATATACATCAAACAACCGATAACATTTTTACAAGGGGCCACAATGATTTCATTTGAATTTAACGCGTTGTAATCCAACTTCGTTTCAAGTGGGGTGACGATACTTTTACAGTCATTCATATTGAATTTGTGTAAGACTGTTTTTATATACCTGCTCTGATCCAAAGTAATTTTGTCACCACACCTTTCAACTCTTATGCCCAAAAATAGTTTAATGTCTTTTAGATCAACCATACGAAATCTGTTCATCAAATATCTTTTAAAATTATTCATTGAACTAAGATCGGCTGTGGCTATCACTAGGTCATCTACATAAAGAATAATGTAGATGTTCTTCGAAATATCACCCTTATCTAGCACATAGAGACAGCGGTCAACTGATGAATTTTTAAAACCCATTTCTATAAGAGCTTTTTCAAAAGTTTCAAACCAACATCGTGCTGCTTGTTTTAGTCCGTACAAGGCTTTATTCAAGTTACATACTTGGTCACTTTGACATGGAATACCTTCTGGAACTTTCATAAAGATTTCTTCCTTTAATTCCCCGTTTAAAAACGCGGTTTTCACGTCCATGTGGTGAATTAATAAATTAAATTGATTCGCGAAAGCTAATATAAATCTGAAACTAGAAATTCTCGCCACTGGCGCGAAAGTTTCGTTATAATCTATCTCATATTTTTGACTAAAGCCTCGTGCGACCAACCGTGCTTTGTATTTAAGTGGATTTCCAAACTCGTCATTTTTAATAGTAAATATCCACTTACAATCAACAATATTTTTATTTTTAGGTTTCGGTACTAAGGTCCACGTATAGTTTTCGATGAGTGAATTAATTTCCTCTTTTATAGCCTGTTCTCATAGTAACCTATCATCCCTTGTTTCGATTTCTTTGTAGGATGTTGGTACTTGACATACCAATGACTGAGCGCACAACAGATAATCTTGAAAAATATTATCTTCATTATAGGAAACTTTGGGAAGATCTTTGATCCTATCACTCCGTCTTAAATTAGGCAACATCTTATTGTCTTGTGATAAGGAGGACCCGTTGTGCTCATCTGTTTCTCTTACAGATTTATTAGGTACTTGCCCTAATGAGGTATTTTCATTTAAGTTATCATTTGTTTGTTTTTGTATATCTGATTTCACCTCATCAGATTTGCACACCTTCTTAGCGGGTGAAGTGTGCATTGAGTCACTTGGATCACAGGAGTTTTCATGAGCCACCCCCTTAGAACTCAGTGAAGGTCTGCTAGACAAGAAATTTATCTCGTCCACAACCACATTTCTTACTATAACAAACTTTTCAGTTTCCACAACCCATACTTTGTATCCATTTGTTTCATAACCAACCAGTATACCCTTTGAGGACTTATTTTCAAATTTGGTTTTTCTGATTTTGTTATGCATGAATATAGTTGATCCAAATATTTTCAAAAATTTAAGATGCGGCTTTCTACCATGCCACATTTCAAAAGGAGTTTTATAAACCTTTAAAGCTCTAGTTGGAGAAATATTTATTAAAAATGTAGCAGTTAAAACCGCTTCGCCCCAAAAGGTTTTATTTAATTTGGAACCAACCAGCATAGCGCGAGCTTTTTCTGTCACAGTTCGTATCATACGTTCTGCGATACCATTTAAAGCAGGTGTTCGTGGGACTGTTAAATGATAACTAATACCTTTTTGCACACAGTATTTTTTTTCATGTCATTTGACAAATATTCACCTCCATTATCACAATATAGATTAACTATATTCAAATTAAAAAGAGCACTACTTTTAGAAACGTAATCTTGAAATATTACAAATACATCTGATTTATGCGTTATCAGGTATGTTGCACAGTAGTGAGTAAACTCATCAACAAAAATCACAAAGTAGTTTTTGCCGTCAAGTGTCGAAGGAGTGATGGGACCACACACATCTGTGTGAACATTGAATAGGGGCCGTTTTAAGTGTTCCTTATTTTTAACCTTATTAAATGGCAAACAAGCTTGTTTTCCGTTTATGCAAGCTTCACATAAGTCTTCTTTTGGTTTGATTTGACTTATTCGTTCAGTGTCACCAAACATATCATTGCTTTTTAATTGCAAAAATTTTGTTTTGCTAATGTGACCCAAACGTTGGTGCCATAAATAGCTATTATTTTCAACGGTCTTATTCAATTCAGACACATTTAACATGCTTATATGTACCTTGAAATCAATAGTAATAAAATTGTTCAAGCACTTACCAGTACCAGTTATAACCGACTTACCACGGTGATCATTTATTTGAACAGTACCATTTTGGTTAAATATCACCGTTAATCCAGCATTTTGTATTTTCCTTACGGAAAGTAGGTTATAGGGTACGTCGGGACAGTATAAAACATCTTGAAGTGTTCCGCTTACGCCTAAATTGCTGGTTACTTCAAGGGTACCCTTTTTTATGGCCATTATAAATGTCCCATTTTTTGCTACGGATATCTTCAATGGTTTGTCTAACAACGTGAAGTTTTGTGTTAGATCTTCTCGGTTAATTATATGATCTGATGCTCCCGAGTCTAATATAAATGAAATTTTGTTAGAATTTTCATCTTTTTCTGGAAATCCGCCGGCCATGAAGGCAAAACCTGAAAAGTCTGAAGAATTTGTAGGCTCGGTTGTTTGGACAGTTTGAAGCGTTCTTTTTGTTTCATAATTATTGAATTTTTGTCCTTTTTTCTTATAATAATAGCAATCGTTTCTCAAGTGCCCTTTTCTTCCACAGTGGTGGCATTTTATTTTTGTATTTTTAAACTTTGCCTTTGTTTTCCAAGACTTCATTGGCTTCTTCGGATAATTCTGAGGAGAATGAGGAACCGCAGCTTGTAGAACTTTCAAGCTTGTGTCTCTATTTTCATTTAATATTTTTATTTCTTGGTCCAACAACCTTGTTTTGACAAATGCCAATGTCAAATTATCTTCAGCTAACGTTTCAAGAGCCGTGATAACTCCATCGTAAGAGTTATGTAATGATAATAATAAATGGGAAACTTTATCCATTTCCTCCAGCTTTGCTCCAGCAGCAATCAATTCAGACAAAAGATCCTCGAAATTACGAAAATGTTTTATTAGCGGTGTATCAGTTTGGAGTTTGAGGCTGAGTAATTTCTTTCTCAAAGCTAATTGTGTAGCCAGACTTTTTCGTTCATAAATTGCATCCAAATTATCGAAAATTTGTTTTGCATTATAATCGCTTTTGACGAATCCTAGAAAGGAGTCGGATAAATACTCAACAATTGTGCTCTTTGCGAGTTTGTCCTTTTTATACCACTCATTACTTGATTCTTCAGGAAAGTCATTGTCTATAACGTCAATCACTTCAAGTTCACTTAACAAAATACGAAGTCTCATTTTCCAAACACTGTACTTTTCACCGTCAAATTGTTTAATATTACGTTTCATTTTTAAATTATCCATTTTCTTAAATCACTAAAATGTCACTAAAATACTAGGCACAAAAAGTGTCCCTTTTTTATTATTATTTAATTTTATTTCCCTGGGCCCATAACCTGTAGGTTATGGAGGGGCTTTTGAATAAAAACAGAGTTATTAAAGTTCGACGATAATTAAAATATATTTGAATATATATTTATAAGGAGAGGTGCACTACAGTACTGAACCGCACACGTAAAGCGCATGTAACGAAGTAACGGGGCTGACCTAACAAAAGTAGATCCTTCCGCTGTGCATTGATTCCATGAATGAGAACAAGAGACCCTTGTTCTAAATTATTATGAAACTGTACATAGATTTATATTTTGTTATATTCCAACATAGAGCACATCGAGAAATACGATAATAATTACACAAACCAATATGGTTTATAGGTAATGTTATGTACAATTATTACTTAATTATGGCAGCTGTATGTTTTCCAAACAAAGAAAAATAAAAACACAGTTGAGCCGTCCATCGCTGATATACTACAAAATAATCGCGAAAATCTATTTCGCAGTTTGTTTATCAGCAACTATGACTGACATAGAAGTTAACGTTAAAGAGAAATATAAAATATTTTGGTACCACATTAATTAAATAATAAATATCTTTACACATACACGGCGGCGCTATTATTTCCACACTAAGCCTCTGAGCTAGTAATGGTGGATACCAGATGGTTGATATACTACACAAATGATCATCCTTGCCATAGTCCCAAGCACAGTACGTCTTTTAATTCCTATCACCTCTACCAGCCGTTAGCTCATCATTTGCGCCCTTTTCTTTCATATCACCCCTCACACAATCCATCCATTTCCACATGGTGGCCGGTAAACCACCTACAATAGCATTCCCAAGGAAGGTTGGTGTCAGGCAGGCGGCGGGCTGTAAAAAAATCTTGCCGAATCCTTTTGAAATTCTTTGAGAAAACAAGGGGCAGAAATCAAAAAAAAAAATTAATTAAGGGTAGCCTTGACCTGATTTAATAGACAACCCATGCGCGATTGGTTGGTTTAGATACAATGTTTTGATAAAAACTACCTTTCATTGGGAAAGCAGATGGTTGAAGGTCATTGTTAGGCCGGATCTACTACTAATAGGCTTTACTGCTGATACAAGAACCATCCACAATAGCTAGCTAGCTAGGCGTCCATACCATTCTCCCATACGGAACATGAGATGGCATCCATTGCAGCTTAATTATCACATCTCTACATTGTAATGTGTGAAATCACTTAAAAGCTTCGTAGGCCATCGTGTCTGGTTGCACTGGCACACTTTACATTTCAATAAAGTACCAATTTATTTATTTATTACTGTAACGTATGGATATTATACAGGGTGAAATTGAATTAGTGTAATTTGTGTTTACTGGTGACTCCACTCCTGATGACGAACAACTTCCCACTAGGAACCATAGCCATCTTCATTCAAATAGTTTTCGGTTATCCACACAAAGTGAACCATTCTGATACCACCTTTAGTATGGAAGTCCAATAATTTTCGCCTCAATTCGCCTATGGTTCCCAGGGGAAAGTTGTTCTTTATCTGGAGTGTAGTTACCAGCCAAAAAAAAAGATCAATTGTTTAACCATAATTCTTGTGAATAAATATTTCATTTCGTTCTCAGCCACTGCTATAATCAATCAGACTGTGTTGCATTCTGTGGTACAGTATAGAAGGCAGTAACTAACCGGGTGGTAAGCTCTGCTTCAGCTTCTCTGCCTTTTCTTTGTCAGTGATGACAAGTGTGTATAGGAAACGCGAACACCGCACCTTGAACTTCACATTCTCCGGATTCTTCTTTATCTTCACGGCTGCAACATAATGCATCAACAGTGAACAGTCAAGTTCATAGCACAACTACTGCTCTTGTATTCGGCAAATACCTAAAAATAGGAGTTCTAAAGAACTCCTATTGATTTGATTGACTGTAACAGCAGGAAAGTAATTGAACCACTCCATCGCCACTCAGGGGAAATAAAAATTTTCTTATTATTGTCAAATTGTGCCTCATCTGGCACCGAGGGTAACTAATGTACCCATTTAGTGTAAAAGAGCAACAAACATTACAACTCATATAATATAAAACAAATGTGTCGGCACTGTATTGGTAAATTGTAATGTAGTATTGGTAGTGACGAGTGAATGAGTGGCCCCCATAGTAGTGAATTGGTTCCCATTGTGCAAAACAAGATAACATAAAGATTAGTTAACTCAACGTGCAATCCAGCTAATACCAGACTTACTCATCACTTCATCTATCAATCAATCAATCAAGTACACTTTATTGTACAAAAAAATCTACAATGTACTTCATGAATAAAGCTTCAAAAAAATAATAATTGCACAACCAGGCGGTCTTATCGCTATTAAGCGATTTCTATCAGACAACCTATCTATTGTGGAATAATCCTTTTTGCACAGATTTCCTATAATATGAAGGTTAATTTTCTGCTCTGTTAAACTCTATACATGTTCTGGTATTTTATTGTACAAACATTATTTTTAAAAAATCGGAACAATAAATCAAACTTCAAGCTTTTATTTCAACGTAAGATCATATGATATGATTTGTTGAATGTCAATTTAAATCCGCTGGAAATGGGCTTATTGCACTTATCTGTCAGTCAGTATGTCCAAGCTACTACCGCTTCGGAAAGAGAAATAATCTGTGGTAAAAGCAGCGGCGCAAGTAACCCACAGGATCATTGTTGATTTATTGATCGATTGTATTAACTCATTATGAAAGTGAATTAGGATCAATCTGAGTGTACCCAGTGCAGTGCGCGTGGCTTTGTTCTGGTCCTCAAGAATGTGATGTGTTTGCCATCGACCCTTTCCATATAAAAATATTGCATAAAGATGAATTACACAGTACTCACATTTGGCATCTTTCCTGCGCGCCTTCAGCAGGAAATCCTTGATGTCCTTGATTTCGCGTGGCTGGAACATACAACAGGACACGTCAGCCTCACAGTCACTTGTTCTCAAATTATTGAACACTTCTAACGTATTAGTTATACAGCCTGGCTTGCGAGCATGGACATTTGTTTACACTCAGAAATCTAATAAATAATGTTGCTGTTTAGTAGGTATTCATAGATCAACTTGACATTTAAACGAAAATAACCTGCAATATTTATAAAGGGACACTAAAGATTTGCCTCAATGCCCCCTTATGTACACTCTAACCTAAATAATAATATTCGACTACAAACTTACCATGGTGAATAATATGTGGAGTTAGTTACTGAAACAAATAACACTATTTAATAAATAGCCTTGGCACTAATTAGATAATATTACTAAAGACTATATTAAAGCACAAATTTTTCAAAAGCACTCCTAAATCCTAAGATTTAATCGGATTTTCCAACAAATGCACTCATTTCACTCACCTGTCAAGTTTGAGAAAGAATGTTTTCGACATTGACTGACATAACACATTGACATTTGACTTTACAACAATAGTGTTTCCACTGTACCTACTGTAAACCATGCATGGAGCATTGCAAAATCAAATAATATACCAAATACGTAGGTTTGGATGATTGTTTGTTTGTTACTCAATCACCGCTAAAAGGGTGAACGGATTGGGATGAAATTTGGGATATTATTATACGTAATACATACCCTGGATTAAAAATGAGAGATAAACATGTTGCCAGTATAAGAAATAAAGATAAAGTTGCAGGTCACTTATGTCGCCACCGCAAAGTCAGGAATTCATTTATACAAAGGGTTATAATAATAAATCATTTATTCTTCAGTCAATAAGGTCCATGTTTGTATACGCTTTTCTAATAAAGATACTACTTATAAAACAATTATTATAAATTAAATAAAACAAATTGTACGTTCTACTCTTACCACATTCTGTAACTTTTTTTTATTTCTTCTTATTTTCTTTCCTGTTGTGCACTAAAGTGTATTTGTATTGTATTGTAAAACAGAAATTTATTAAGAAAGCATATTATAAAATATCAGATTATTTAGAATCATTAGTTCCCAAAGTGGTCCAGGCGAACCCCCCCGGGGGTTACGTTGGCGTGACAAAAATGGGGGTCCAAGAAAGTTGGATGGAGTAACTTTTTTGATTGGCCAACTTTACTTTTTTGACATCCACTCTCAGCACAATCAATTAAATAATTAACCAATCATTCTCACTTTCTTTTTTGAAAACTGTTATTTCGTGGTTAGAACTCGGCCGCAACGTAAATTTCCATAGTTAGATCTAATCTTTACATTTTTTGTCTAGTTTTATTATGTGGTATAATGAGAAAAAAGTCTGGGAATTTCTGATTTAAATGACAATCATCCCTGGACATTACCAGCTCGTTCGGATGCCAGACTAGTACACAATTAATAATGAAATATTTTTATTATATTATTAGACGAGCAGCATTACTGTTGGTATGTCTATGTCACAATGTTGGAAGAGTTCACATAGTTCATTATGTCGTTATAAAAACCTGTCTTTAAAAGGGCGAGTTTTTCGTTGTTCTTCTCAGGGGAAAACTGCCTGCCTGCCAGGGGAACAAGCAATAGCCTAAAAATGTAAAAAATGTCAATTTTAAATGCACCTGTGTATCTGATAAATAAAGCATTTTTGACTTTGACATATATTATAGATGTGAAAGAATCAGCGTTTATCATTAGAATGCAAAAACAAATACATTTTATCGCAAAAACGCAATTGGATTATTAGTTAATCTGTGTCCTGGGTCACAGAATTAATATAGTAGGTACTCGGGTATTTGAAAACTATAAGTATTTTTGATTTTTGTAAATAAATGATTTGAATTAACTGAGATTATCATAGATTTTGAACTGGAGAAACATGAAGTTTAACAGGAGAGATACCAGGCCAAGTGACTTTAAAAAAATAAAAAATTACAAATAGTTCCTTTGCCTTAAAAAAATGCCGAATGACATTGACAATGCGGTCAATGACATTGTCAACGGTGCGTTTTAATTGAAGAATTACGAGCGCCTCACTCACATCGCATCTCGCTCTCTCCCGCCCAGAAGGGAGACGAGCGTCCTCTCACTCGTCTCGAATCTCGTCAAAACGATGCGGAGCGTCAAAAAACGATCGCAACACTCGCGACTGGTGTTTGTTGGTGTGTGATCCGTCGCGTCCGGAGAAGGAATTCCTCGAGTCGTTCGCTTCGATCGCGAGGACGGCGGTCGCCAGCGCCGACGAGCCCGGCGACACAGCGAGCGGAGGGCTCGCGCGGGACCCGGCGGCGAGCGGCCGGCGGCGCCCGCCCCGGGGACGATGCGGCCTCCCGGGCCCGCGGCCCTCGGCCATGGCGGCCAGCGGCGCCGGCGGTGAGCGCGCGTGCGATGCGGCCGCCTCACCGGGCCGCGCGCTGCGCTGCCGCGTCCGCCTGGCCGCCGCCTCCGCCTCCGCCTCCGCCTCCACTGCCGCCGCCTCCGCCTCCGCCTCCCCCGGCGCGGGGGCGCGCGCGCTGGCAGCGGCGCGGCGGGCGCGCGCGGCGGAGCGGGCGCGCGAGGTGGAGGACAGCCCGCGCGTGCTGCGCGACAAGTGCCGCCGCCTCGCGCGCGCGCTGCGCAACGCCAAGCATCTCGTGGTGAGTGTGTGACCCAGCGCCGGGCCCGCGCGCCAAGGGTACTCGCTCCGTTGAAGGGATACTCGGGACGGGAAGGAGGGCTGGCCTCTTTCATCTAATTTAAGTGAATCCCTCTGTGGGCTCTCCTCTTCGTGTGTGTGAATGTTTGCGAGCGCTCACTTGGATCTATGATGTTCACGGTGTGCCTAAACAGTCGAAGAAGGTTAAATTAATGTGCATTTAGTTCGTACATCTTGACTTCCTATTTGATCTGTAATCCAAATTTTAAAAGTGCCCGATGACTTTTATATCTGTTCTTAAATCCTGTAGCTTCATCGGTATCGTCTTCGATTGTTGACCGATGAGAAACCACCATTTTGCCAACCAATCTTACATCGGAAT
Source organism: Oegoconia quadripuncta (assembly GCA_949316235.1). Lineage (NCBI taxonomy): Eukaryota > Metazoa > Arthropoda > Insecta > Lepidoptera > Autostichidae > Oegoconia > Oegoconia quadripuncta. The sequence continues at coordinate 23,208,286 of OX438749.1, forward strand.
GTGATCAATGAAGTTGCATAGTACAACCCTAAATTACATGTCATTTATTTTGCAGAAGGGTATGTTGTATGTTGTGTGACCCTGTCGTATTTATTTCTGCTGCCAAAACATCAATGTAGTACCAGTGCGGTACCTTGATATAATCCCAAAAGCCCGGCATGTCTTTGCCTTAATATAATACTCTATCAGGAACATCTCTTGTGTATCACCCTACAAAATGTATTTAGCTTCATTAACTGTATAAAAACCACAAATCATTAATCAAACGTATCTTGGGCTTGTTCTACTCTGAAAGTCTAGGCATGCCACTACTGTGTAGTACATATTATTATTATCTCTGAATACCTTTTAATGGTTTTATTGAAATATTTTATGTACCTATACCTTTTCATTTTTGCTGTTGGTGTTAAATAATAAATAAAATTACCATTGATATTGAGTGCAGATATTAGAGAACGACTATTAATAAAATCGTCAGATTTATGCAATTGACGGCTCAGCTGTGTATTGGCTGATGAGCTCTGTAGAAGAACCATGAGTCCACATAAATTTATTGGATTGCCCAATACAAAAAGAGAGTTTATATGCCCGTGACCAACCCTCAGGTTGCAGTAGAATACCAGTGTTTCGCCTGTCACAGGCAAATCCCAAACCGAGCTAGCCTTATTGTATACTGCGGCACACACAGATAACATTATATTTGACGACCTGTTTGGTGTAGTGGTTCGCAACTCTGACCACTATACCAAAAGGTTGCGGGTTCGAATCCCGCTAGGGACATATGTTTGTGTGATGAGTACAGACATGTGTACCCGAGTCATGGATGTTTTCATTTATAATAAGTATTTATTTACAAAGAAAAATGTATTTATGTATAATATCAACCATCTGGTATCCACAATACAAGCCAATAGTTGCTTACTGTGGAACTAGATGGCGCTGTGTATATGTCTAAGGATATTTATTTATTATTTATTTATTTATTATTTGACGTCTTTGTACTTATGTTTTATTATTTTAGTTTGATCTTTTGTATGTAAGATTGTTGTGTGTGAACATAGATGCGAATAAAATTATTATCTATTTACCTAAAAGGATAAGTCATCAATGAGGTTGGCGTTAGTCACCGAGGGCAAGAGCCTAAAAAATGATACATTACCATATTACATAGTGATAAAGTCGCCAGATTGTACGTTCTGCTCTTACCACTTTCTGTAACTGTATTTTCTTATCTGTTGTGCAATAAAGTGTATTTGTATTGTACAATGTGATGATCAGTCAGAAGCACTAGTTAATTCTCTTGAGCCCTCAGAAGCGACCGTCCCGACCCCTGTAATGTCACATATCATGTTACATAGAATACACAAAGCGGAATTCAGCTATTTTATTAATTATTATTAATAATACACAAGCAGCTTTAAGTTGATGCGTGTATATCACTGCACTTGTGTTTGGTCTAATTATTTTTAAAATATTCGTCTAGTCTGTTTTTGAAAGAGTTCACTGAGGGTGCGCTGATCACTGATTCTAGTAATTTGTTCCACACTTTCACTACTCAGTTTGATGAGGAGTATTTAGGATTGTTTGCACTTGGTGAGAGTGATAGCTTCATGGAGTGGCCTCTTAGTCCCTTGTTTTTGTTTCCGACCATGAAAGATTTTATAGGTCTCAATCAGATTATCACGCTGTCTACGCTGCTCCAGAGAGGTTAGCCGTAATTCGTTCAGCTTCTGTTCACAAGTATAACTACAAAGTGATGCAACAATTCCTGTGGATGTTTTTTGCACTCTTTCAAGCAATTGGATGTTTTAACCAAGTTCAAACTCTAATAATGGTTATATGTCTTGTATAGTCTAATAAAAAGTTCTTTATCAATATATGAAAATGCCTTTCGAATTACATATAGAAAACAATTAGCCCTCTTTGTTATGTTGAGAATGTGCTTGTCCCATTTTAAGTTATGGGTCACAATTACACCGAGATCTTTGTGGGACATTCCACTTTGAATTTCTTTTGTATCTATACTGTAGGTCTTCTTCGGGTTATTGCAGCCAAAATAATATAGCCAATAATGACAAATAATTTTAAGAGTTATTCAAGATTTTGTTGCTGTAATATGACGTGTTGCAGGTGTACACGGGCGCCGGCATCAGCACGGCCGCGGACATCCCCGACTACCGCGGGCCGCGCGGCGTGTGGACCCGCCTGCAGCGCGGCGAGAGCGTGGGGTCGGTACCGAGCGGGGCGGAGTGGGCGGGGGAGGGAGCGGGAGCGGGAGAGGGCCGGGTGTGACTGACGGGGCGGCCGTGTGTTGCAGGCGGGTGGAGGTGTCGCGCGCGCGGCCCACGTTCACGCACATGGCGCTGACGGCGCTGTGGCGACGCGGCGCGCTCAAGTTCGTGGTGTCGCAGAACTGCGACGGCCTGCACGTGCGCGCGGGGCTGCCGCGGCGCGCGCTGGCCGAGCTGCACGGCGACATGTTCGCGGAGCGCTGCGCCGCCTGCCGCCGCGTGTACCTGCGCGCCTTCGACACCACGGAGCGCACGGCGCGGCACGCGCACGCCACGCGCCGCCTGTGCCACGCCTGCGGCCGCGAGCTGGCCGACACCATCGTGCACTTCGGCGAGCGCGGCCGCGCCGCCTGGCCGCTCAACTGGGCCGGCGCGCTGCGCCACGCCGCCGCCGCCGACGTGGTGCTGTGCCTCGGCTCCAGCCTCAAGGTGCTGCGCCGCTACCCGCGTCTCTGGCGCATGCAGCGGGCGCCGCACGCGCGCCCCGACCTCTACATCGTCAACCTGCAGTGGACGCCCAAGGACTCGGGCGCCAAGCTCAAGATCAACGCGCGCTGCGACGCGGTGATGGCGCAGGTGGCGCGCCGCCTCCGCCTGGCCGTGCCGCGCTACTCGGCCCGCCGCGACCCGCTGCTGGCCCACGCCGAGCCGCTGGCTCCGCTGGAGCGCCACACCACGCGCCGCCCGCTGCTGCGCGCGCCCTCGCCCTCGCCCCCCGCCTCGCTCTGCCTCGCCCCCTCCGAGCCCTCCGACGCCGAGCTCAGCTCGCCCTCCGCCTCCGACTCGGACGAGGAGCTCCCCCTCCGGCGGCTGGCCGAGCGCCTGCGCCCCCCCGACCGGCTGCAGCCCGCCCCCCGCCCCAAGCCGCCCGCGCTGCTTCACGCCTTCCAAGTACGTATGTCTGTGGACGACCACATTCCATTAAAATTTGAGACGAGTTCAGTCTCGAGGATCGAGCGTGAGGTCTAAACTGTGACGTACATCATAATGGTAAATAGCTGAGTTACCATAAATGTTTCTGGTGGAAAATAATAAACGAACAAAATCAAAGACAGTCGAAAGTAGCCGACTAAGCGAGAGGAGCCCCTCCTGTCTTTTGAGGTGATCAACCTGATGTGTTATCTTGTAATGTGTTGATATGGTGGTTGGTCGAGGACGGAGGGTTCCGTAAATAAGACTCGTAGTCGATTGTGATGTTGCACGAACAAGGCCCTTTAATTATGAACAAGCCTATATATAATATTGGTATCGGCGCTGACTAAGCGATATGCGTTTATGTTGCAGTAAACCATGACGCTACGGTGAAACTCCGAAATAAGACAAGGTTATCAATACACTACAACTCCCCCGAAAAGTCCATCTCACCACCGGGGTTCTTAAAAAAAAATTTAAACGCATATCACTTCGTTTACAATTTTTCAAAATAATGTTTACAATTGTAGGGAAAAAAAAAAAATTGAATACATTGTACAATTTAAATATTAAACGAATTTCTCATAGAAGAGAACTACAAAGAAAATGTAGTTTACAATATGAATTTTTTGTTAAATATTTGATGAGAGAACGGCATTTATATAATGTTACCAAAACTTTTTTTTAATATTTTATAATAATATGTTTCCTCATTGTTATATACATTATTCTTAACTTTGAAAAGAAAAAAAATAATCAAATTATTCACATTCCTTTACAAGACAATTATTCTTTATTGCACAAAATAATTTACAATAATTCCTTCATTCCTCTAGTGTCATTAGTGTATTATTTAATTATTTAGTTTATTTGATTTAATATTATGCACGATGGTTCACATGAGTTATTTATGTTTATAAAAAAAAATATTCATTTTAATACAAAATTATTTCTACATCATATATTTATTTTTTCATATTTTCGTTATTTATTTTTAGATATTTATTTGTTTCATTGCGTTATATCGAGGTATCGGTACTAATTCAGTTAATTCAACTCAATAATTATTTATCTTCGCATGCTTTACTCACAAAATAATTCTCTCTATCAAACGTTCCATTATCATACTCATAAATTTTATATATCCATTCAAAGACTGCGCATCGGTATACATACATATATGCTTTAGATATATTCAACTTTTCACTTGAGTATACTCATATTTCAATAAATTAATAATACTTAGACATCTATGTGTCTAGTATGGGTTGTGCGCACACCCTATATTAATTTGAGGCCATCAGTTTTAAGACACATAAGTCTCCAACAGCTCTCACAGAGAACCGTAGTTTACACCATGATCGAGCGAAGGATGTGGCTCTCAATGTACCTTTATATTGTATACCGTGCTTGCGCTCACGCATCATAATATCTATAACTTACATGCCAATACAAACGTCTTACAACACATTCAAAATGAATCCTTTGGTCCATAAGAATTTTTCTCCACAACTGGGTGATCAATCCAGTGTTTGTCTAAACCTTATTTACCAAATTATTCCCAACGTTTTTAAATAAATTCTGCATTCCTAATCCTGCTTTAATTTAAGCGTTCAAAACCTATTAATATCTCAATATTGCTAGAGAAATATACCTAATGCATTCAAAAGGGTGCAAAAGATTTTTAATATATTTCGCTAACTGTCTAACCAAACGTTAAAAAAAAAATTGTTTGAGAAAAGTACCTAATGCACTCAATAGGGTGTAAAAGATTTTTAATACTGTTCTCAAAACACGCTGACCAAATCCAAATATCCATTTCTCTATATTCGCATTAATAAACTTCAATTGCTATATATTTCACAGACACCATTGCGGTTGACCATGATCAATAATATAACTAACTCAGGGCTGTGCTTCTATGCACCCCTACAAACTTCTATCATCTCATTAGGTCACACTCCTTAGTGTACCTTTAATCTTTCATAAGTTGAGATACCATTTAAGAAAAAAAATCTCCAATCTGTTCTCAAGGAGGACACGGTAGTTCGCACTATGATCGAATCAAAAAGGACTGGATTCTCATTAAACTTATCAACAATCTCACCTTAATCTTACACGCTCAACTTTCTTATCATGTACCGTTAACTCGATATACGTCTATCATATTTTATTTATTAATCTTATTCGCATTTGCGAGTTCTAATTGTTATTTAAAAATCATAAGTAATGCAGTAGCAATCTATTAATAACTATCGGCGAATATGATGACTGGGCATAGTTCAGCTGTGTGGCTGCTGGCCGAGTACATTGGCCTGCATGTACTAGTCACGTTGCAGCGAAAAATGCTGACATAATAGATGATTTACATTCTACGCGACTGAGTTATTTTTAGATTACTCGACTGCTAAAAGGAACTATTATGCGTTTACTTTATGTGTTTCATACTTGAATAAATGATTAAATTTTATTTCAATAGTTTGTAACTTGTCTTGTGTCATTAGGTGATCAATCTTGCAACGCTTCTAAGGTTAAGTCATTACTTAGAGAAATTTTGACAAAGTTGTAATTTTATAATAATAGGTTTAATAATATCAATCTTCATTGTTTAATCATTTATTCGTTCTGTAGTAATAAAAAAAATTTTAATACGATTTAAATACTAATCTAATAAGAATAGACACAACAGGGATTGGAAACGTAACTGTGCTTTCAGTTTTAGTCGTTTCGTTGTGTACTAATTTATTCAAAAGAAAAATTATTGTATCATTCATTTAAAATTTTTATTTATATTACGATTTGTTTTATATGCTGTATTTAGTTATTTATTTATTCTATCTAAGAAAATTATTTTTGATAGAGTACTTAGTCCCGTTGATAGGTATTTAGGTAGTATGACTGGATGTACTCCCAGAGAGTAGCCCTGGGCAAGTACTTAGGGTACGCATTATCAGGGAGTTGCCCTGACCCAATGCATGGTTTAAGGAGGGTTTTGGTGTTGGTAGGAATGGGTAGGTAGTTTTTCTTCAAGCAGGAATATACTGTCAGGAGGCACGGCCGACCTTCCTGTCCAGTAGGAGTTCATTAGGACAAGTACCTATGTAATGATTTTAATTAATTTACCTTAAGATTGTAATTTTATAACTTTAAAAAGATAACGCGTGACCTAATTACGTTAATACGTATAGTTAGGTACGCCGGCTGCTCGTACGTAACCTGAGCATGCCTGTAAAATGACCGCGCGTGGGTACGCGATGTATAAAATTAATGATTCAATAAATGACACTAAAAGGAAATGCATAAATTATTAAATTCATTTGAGGAAACAATTGGTACTTACATTCTTTAACTCGGTAAAAAAAATTGCCGTAACCTTAAAATAGGCGCTATATCGCACGCGGTAGGTAGCTGTGACGTCGATGGTCGTGCGATGTAATTGGAGCGGCGTTTCCGGGCGGCGCGGCGGGCGGCAGCGGCTGCCAGCACGGCGAACACGTGCTGTGTGCTGGGTGGGGTCTCGCTTCAAGTGGGCCGGGATAACCCTGGACACCTGGTTTCCTGGGGGCCGGGATAACCCTGGACACCGGACTCCAACTGCTTAGCCGGAACGCTCCATGATGTTCTTCGCTCTTGTCCGCGGCTTGTCCGTGCGCGGAACCCTAACGCTGAATTTTTCAGCTTTATTCCTCGTCCTCGACTCGTTCCTGTGGCTGGTGGCTGAATATTTAAATTGCCGTAGTTTTCCATCTGGATAATTTTCTTTCTTCTGACTTCATTCTCCTATAATTTTGACTTCTTTTTCTTCTATAATTTTTTTTTCTTCTTTATTATTATCTTCTTAGAAGCAGGAAAATGGCAAGGGTCGCTTCATTTCTTCTTCCAGGCAGGAACGTAGCAGGGTCGCCATGTAATGTGTTGATATGGTGGTTGGTCGAGGACGGAGGGTTCCGTAAATAAGACTCGTAGTCGATTGTGATGTTGCACGAACAAGGCCCTTTAATTATGAACAAGCCTATATATAATATTGGTATCGGCGCTGACTAAGCGATATGCGTTTATGTTGCAGTAAACCATGACGCTACGGTGAAACTCCGAAATAAGACAAGGTTATCAATACACTACAATCTATCGCCTTATCACTAGAAGCACATGAGCGGTTGGTTGTTCGGCCCCCATGCTAACTCTGCCATAAATGACGTGAGCGTTTAGTGTAACCGTGATCACACGCAATTTTCGCATTCGAACCCGCGACCTTTTGGTACAGCAGCAGAGTTTCTAACCAGGTCGTCAAATATTGTATTGTAAAACAATCTTGTATTAATAACAATTTATCTGTACAGCTAACTTAAGGTTGGCTGACAGAATAATGTTAGAGAGAGCTGTAACCTACACAACCCTAGACTCCTATCGCCCTTTTTTTTTTTTTTTTTTTTTTTTTCGAGAGTAAACGCATTTACGCGTTCAACCCGCCGCCAACGGGGATCGGCGGCGGGGATATGTGGGACTCCCCGCTCCAGATCGGAGCGGGACTACCCACTAAAACCCCCCGGCGACCTTCCTCGGCAGTAGGGAGGACCTGGGAACGCATAAGCGGCTCCAGGTCCCCCCCGCCTCGCCTCCCCTCACAAGGGGAGGCCCATTCCCGGAGGGCGGCTAAACGCACGCCCTCCACGGGGGGCGCTGTCGAGTCTCAAACCGCGATCAGCCGGCGGTATGAGGCGCGACAGGGCCCGATGCGACGACACCCCCCCCGGTCGCTCCGGGGGGTGTCATCCTCTCCCGGGTCGCGTCCGACGGCTACATCGCCCCGAAGATGTAGCCGCCCGCGACCCCGGGCGACGTGCAGGGGGGCTAGCGAGCGTTGCCGCCCCCCCGACGTCGCCTCCTGCGAGCGGGATCGGCCCTCTCCCGATCCCGCTCTGCGGCCTCCTCGAGCATGACTGCTTCGCAGAAGGAGGCCGCTGCCCTCCAACCCTCCTCGCTCGCCAGCATAGCCGCGACTAATGCTGGCGGGGACAGATCTCGTCCGATCCGGTCGACCAGGTCTCGACGCTCGGACTGCCACGCCGGGCAGTCCTCCAGCGTGTGCTGGGCGGAGTCCTGGTCGGACGCGCAGTGGTGGCATCGTGCCGTCTCATCCCGTTCGATTCGACTCAGATACTCACCGAAGCACCCGTGCCCGGTGAGTATCTGAGTCAACCTGTAGGTGACGCAGCCTTTCCTCCCCATCCATGCTTCGAAGTTCGGCAGAAAGGCTCCGACGGCGCGTTGGCGGGCGCAGCCTTGTATCACAAGGCGCTCCCGCCAGAGCGTCAGCGCACGTCGGTGTGCGTTCTGAGACTCCTATCGCCCTACAGCCCTAGCCCTAACATATGTTTAAAGATATACATATATAAATAGATACAGGATGTCTGTAACCATGCGACCTAAGGTTGACAGACGGAGGTTTGGAAGGAAGTGGGTAAGAGGTTGGATTTTCTCACTGCTTGGAACACAAACTCATGTCCAAGTGGGTAGGTGTGAAGTTGTCTTATGCCCAGTGAGAGGAATGTGTCGTAGCTCGTCGCTCGTTGAGATGAGTCTTGCAGCTTCGTAGCTCTGTCGAGATGAGTCTCTTGTAACTCGTGGACCCGTTGAGAGGAATAACAGCGTCGTAGTCTTGATGCCAAAGAGGCCTTATTTACAATTTTACTAACTATTTATTACAGCCTATTTCTGTGTGAGTTCTATACAACTTATACAAGGTACGTGTGAATTTACAAGCTAAGTGAATAACAATATAATTATGTAGTACGCAAGTCTGCATTATTTAGTAGGTCTGTCGGCCACTGCTCTGATGCGATACATGTTCATGACGAATGAGCATTACCCTTAAATGTCTCTAGCCCGATCAACAAGCTTTAACTACACCTTTAGTAAAAACAAACTGACCAAAGTTAACTATTGAAGGTTCTCAAAGTTATCCAAAACTGGATAATAGCATTCGATCATCGTGTCCGTAGTTAAAGGGGCGTCAAAAACTCCCGGTTTTAAAATCAGATCCAAATTTTAACGATATGTGCAGCATTGAATCTATCCAGAAACGATTTCCCAGATATCTCCAATTCCAAAGCAGAACATTTGATCACGAATACGAAACCCGTTGCACCCGTTAAAATAAAAAATATGGTACTATGAAGTACCAACCTGAAAAATAATAATAGCACAAGCACCGCTCCATGCTCCCTCTCGCAGGACCTGTTTCCCGTTGCAGGTGAGCCTGCGCTCCGGCGACGCCACCATCCTGCTGCGCGCCGAGCACGCGCCCTCCGTGCCGCAGCACGCCCCCCCCGCCGGCCCCCCCGCCGCCCCCCCCGTCGGCCCCCTCGCCGCGCCTCCCGCCCCCCCCGCGCCGCCCGGGCCCCTCAGCGACCTGCGCCGCTTCCGTTTCGTGCGGTGTCCGGCCGGCGCCACCAACGGACCCCGGGCGGCCGAGGAGCGGGCGGCGCCGCCTCCGCCCAACGGCACGTGGCCCGGCGGGCTCGGCTCGCGCCTGCGTCGCCTGCTCGAGCCGAAACTCGAACCGAAGCTCGAACCGAAGCTCGAGCCGAAGGACGAACCGAAGCTCGAGCCCAAGGACGAACCGAAGCTCGAACCGAAGGACGAGGCTCCGTCGGTGGAGGCGGAGGCGAGCGCGCTGGCGGCGGCGATCATCGCGCGCGCCCTGCTGCTGTGCCGCGCCTCGCTGTACCCGGGCCTGCACACCATCCTCGCGCCGGCGGGGGCGGGGGGCGGCGCGGCGGGGGCGGGGGCGGGGGCCGAGTGTGCGTGGTGCATGCGTCGGTTCGCGGCGCGGCGCTGCCTGTGGTACGGCGCGGCGACGCACACGGCCCCCGAGCGGCGCGCGTGGCGGCGCGTGCGCGGCCGCCGCTACCTGTGCGCCTGCTGCGGGCCCGGCGACCCGCCGCCCGCGCCCGCCCCCTCCCCCGCCGGCGCCCCCTCGCCCGCCGACCCGGCCGACGAGGGCGGCTGGTACGGCAAGGGGTACCGCAAGGGCCGCCGCCGCCGCCGGTAGCGCCCGCCCCGATGAGACTGATCATATTTATTTTTGTACGAAATTCCGGCGCGACGCGACGACGGGCGCGTCGGCCCCGGGAGTGCGAGTGAGATTATCGTGTCGACGGTTCGGTGATCGATGCTTCCGATGAGCGAGTAAATGTAAGTGAAACGAACCGCCCTGCCTTTCATTTGTGATCCGTTCGATCGGTGCAGGTCCGACGGGGTGAATGTGAAACGGGTTCGCACCGCCGTGCGACCGCCGCTCGCCCGTAGTGTCGACCTGCAAGTTGGGGACTATCTATCGTTGATGGGGTTCGATCTCACTATTTAAAGTATCGACGTAAACTCCACTATACAATAAATGGCCAGAAAATGACTGATTCTGTAAAACTGTGTCTCTATTCTCCTACGTCCAAATTTGCCATGAATATTGCATTTGCCACTGATTTTTTTGTCACCTTTAGACAATATATGTATACTTTAGACAATATACAATATAGTATATACAGGGCGTCCCAAAGTTATGGGACATGAAGGGGAAGTACCTTAAATATCGTAGATAGTGAATTTTGCTCAAAGAAGACTTTATGTTATTTTTAAAAGTTAGTAATTCTGCATTCATAGATTTTCTAAAAATTATTTGCTTCGGCTGGGAATCGAACCGACTCAAATGTGAAAAAAAAAACACCCTACTTTTATGATGCCAATCGAAAGAATAGCTAAAAAATAATAACTCTGCCTAAGTAACATAGTATTTTAAAAGAAAGGAACAACGTGAAATTAATCATTTTAATCAAATAAAAAACATACATGAAACTGCCGTAGTCAATTAAGTAGGTATTTTTTTGTAAATTAATTAATTAAATGCTCAAAATGTGATCCCTCTTGTCTTACGCAAATCGCCAATCTTTTAATGAGCCCGCTGCCTGTTGATTTTCTAATCATTTTATGGTGAACACTCGATGTGATATGGCACAATTCTGTTTGCAACTCGCCTACGTTCTCGTATCGCTTTTTGTATAGCATATCTTTCACGTATCCCCAAAAGAAGAAATCTAATGGTGTGAGGTCCGGGGATCTGGCCGGCCATCTAATCCATTTGTACCAATCCATGTAGGAAAACATTCATTTAGAAAATCTGCTGCTCTCCGACTATTATGAGCCGGAGCTCCATCTTGTTGGAAAATTAAGTTTTCTTGCTCCGCCGCGGAATGGTTTCTTATCTTATCCCTTAAAATTTGAAGTATTCCTAAATACTTTTCTGTGTTCAAGGTTCCTTGGTAAAAATGGATTAAGAAAACCCGGTTTTTTAAAAGTCCGCACCAACAGTTGAGTGAAAAACGCACTTGGTTATTAGTTTCAGTCACTCGTAGGGGATTTTCTTTAGACCAAATACGATTATTGTTGCGGTTATACATACCGTTATTGCTAAAGTTAGATTCGTCTGTCCAAATAATATTATCCAAAAAATTTGGATCTTCGAGCAATCGTGCCTGGATATCAAGACAGAAATTTTTTCTCCTTTCTGTATCGCCCGGAAGTAATTTTTGAACCAATCGTCCTTCAACATAACTCTTAAAACCGTGTTTTTTTAATACACGGTGTATTTTACTTTTTGAAACTCCAATTTCATGTTCTCCTTCTCTCACCGATGCTTTCGGAAAAGCCGAAAAGTAAATTAAAATACCAAGTTCTTCGTCGTTGATCGTATGGTTTTCTTGCTGTGGTTCTCTTGGGCGTTTATCGAAACGTCCCAGAGTTTTCAAATTGTTCACAAGCCTTTTCAAAACTTTACGAGACGGTATTTGTCTATCAGGATATTTTACGCCATACCACCGCAAACTTCTAGAGATATCTTTATCGTTCAAAAAATATGCTTCCATTAGATCAAAACTTACTTGATATGCCATGTTCGCAATAAATTAACACAATAACACTTGTGTAAGTGAATTGAGACTAAACAGATCAATATCCGAAAAACAAACGCTCGCACATACTGTTCCATTTTCAAATTTAAGAACAACATTTAAAAATATCACTTCTTTTTAAAATATCTTAAAAAGTATGCATTCAAACAAACGCTGTCATAAACTGTTCCATTTTCAAATTATAAATTATTTATTTTTGTTTTTAATTTGCCTTCTGTCTAGCTTACAGAGGACGTATTGAAATACAAGTTTTATCATTTCATCTACACGTGCACTTATAATAAGGAAAACTATGTTAGTACCTATTTTATGAAGTGGGTACTTATTTACGAATAATCAATGCTATCTTTGGAATGATAATATCGCTACTTTTCGAACGTCGTCGGCAATAAATAACTTTCTTGAAATTTGACTCAATCATTTTATGTTGTTCCTTTCTTTTAAAATACTATGTTACTTAGGCAGAGTTATTATTTTTTAGCTATTCTTTCGATTGGCATCATAAAAGTAGGGTGTTTTTTTTTTCACATTTAAGTCGGTTCGATTCCCAGCCGAAGCAAGTAATTTTTAGAAAATCTATGAATGCAGAATTACTAACTTTTAAAAATAACATAAAGTCTTCTTTGAGCAAAATTCACTATCTACAATATTTAAGGTACTTCCCCTTCATGTCCCATAACTTTGGGACGCCCTGTATACAGGGCGTCCCACGGCTATGCCACATGGAGGGAAAGTACCTTGAATTTTGTAGATGGAACATTTTACTGAAAGAAGACATTATTTTAATTTAAAAAACAATTTAAACTGCATTTATAGATTTTTAAATAAGTACATGGTTGAACCGGGAATCGAACCCTTTATTTATAAAAAAAAATTACCATGTAGCTTTATCATACCGATCGAAAGGCTTCATCATAAGGATTATTTTTTGCTAAATAACATAGTGTCAGAAATAAAAGGAAGACCATGAATTTTAACATTAGATGTTCAATTGTGTTCAGAAAAATGAAAAGCTGACATTGCCGTAAGGACATACAACTGACATTATCATTACTAATACTAATTACCCACTCGAGAAGTATGCATCATTTCCCTATTATAATTTAAGTTCATGATAAAATGATAAAGAGATACGTAATTAGTAAGTAGGTACCTGGTTGTATGCCGTATCCTGAATCTGCCAAAAGACGCGTAAATGATTTTCTCCATCGCAATGCGGCTGGCTGATTAGATTTTTTTTTATGGGGTTATGTAAAAAATTTAGTTTACAAGAACTACAAAAAGAACTTCGACGTATTATTCTAAATATCTACCACAACATGATCAAAAAATCTTTGTATGAACTGTCTATAATATGAATCTTTGTATGAAAAAATCTTTGAATGACTTTGTATTGAACAGGAAGGGGCTCATTTTGAGCATTTGATAAATTGATTAATTTTGTATTAAAAATGTTAAAATTCATGGTCTTCCTTTTATTTCTGACACTATGTTATTTAGCAAAAAATAATCCTTATGATGAAGCCTTTCGATCGGTATGATAAAGCTACATGGTAATTTTTTTTTTATAAATAAAGGGTTCGATTCCCGGTTCAACCATGTACTTATTTAAAAATCTATGAATGCAGTTTAAATTGTTTTTTAAATTAAAATAATGTCTTCTTTCAGTAAAATGTTCCATCTACAAAATTCAAGGTACTTTCCCTCCATGTGGCATAGCCGTGGGACGCCCTGTATAGTATAATAGCAATAGCCGAAATAACCACGGAAGTTTTTCAAAATCATAGAGAGAAGAACTATTGTGTTGATTTAACAAATGCTTTTGATACGGTCTCGCACAGTATTTTATTGAAAGACAACTGTGGTGTAGCTGACAAGGCATAAGTTCATTTTATATAAAAATAAATATGCTTGGTCGCAGGGAGCTTTCTGTTGGAAATGTTAGAAGCACAAAAAGCATTGCTGACAAACCATTCGGTTTTCCTCAAGTCAGCATTCTCGGGCCTAGCTTATTTATCAGTTTCCTACAGCTCCTTGCACTTGCTCTCCGGAGCCGCCCGGTGACCGTGACTCGAAGAGATCTTCCACCAAATTGTCGACGTCCCCACTGACGTCAATATTTACGCTTTTATTTAAAACTTCTAGCTTCCGCCTCCAAATTGGCTCGCGTAATTTTTTCCCCATATTCCCAAAGTGAAACGTATTCTAACCAGTAGGTAATATTGCGACATATCTATCACAACACGAGGTATATGTACAGTACAGTATCCTGCCTGCAATCATCTACAGGACGTCGCTTCGCATTGCGCACCATCTCCCCACAGACTGCAAGTGTAGCACCAGGTACAATAAGCCAACCACATGATCGCATGTAGATCATATTAGCCCTCTCAAAACCAAAGAAACCCTAATCGACCTGTAACTCTACCCTACATTCACTAAATGCATTATACACCTACATCACTGGGGACTATCAAGACTCTTCCCGTTGGAGGTATCGTTATACATATATGACGTCACGACCTTTATCCCAAATGGGGTGGTCAAAGATATCCCAAACAACTTCATTTGCTGAAATGCGATATTAGGAGAATTATGAACCATCGACCACCTTACCAATTCGATGAGATAAATAAATAAATATTTCAGACACTTACACCAATCATCTAGTCCCAAATTAAGCAAAGCTTGTACTGTGGATACTAGACAACGGATAAACATACATAAATATTTATATAAACATACATGACTCGGGAATAAGTGTTCGTATTCATCACTCAAACATTTACCCTTCGCGGGATTCGAACCCGCAACCGTTAGTTTCGCTGACAGGGTCACTATCCACTACACCAAACAGTCGTCAAGATGAACATCATAAAGCATGCTAAAATCATTTATTTATTTTATTCGGAACATCAACAGCAGAAATAGGTACATAAAATATTTCTATAAAACCATTAAAAGGTATTCGCAGATATATTCTAATTAGACTTATCAGCCAAAAAGAAATAAGCTCTCCGGGATGAGGTCCCTAGGAGTGTGCCGTGCTCGAGATGGAGCCAAAGAATTTAGTTGTGAATATTTGTTTTACCGCTAAGGGTGTTGTGTTAAATAAGGTCCAAAATTCTGTGTTCCTTAGAATTTTGAGGGTAATTAGGATCATAAGGATTAATTAGTTAGGTAGCTGTACGTTTCCTTAGCAGAAATATTGTTCTATAGGCTTTCAGTCACTAATAAAATATAGGCCTTTTATTCTCCCACTATAGTTCCTTTAATATAAGTAAGAAGTGCTATCGAACTCACTCGTCCTATTCTACCGATGAGCTCTACTTGAGCTGATATGGAGCGAGTAGTACCTACCGGTCGCCGGGTTCTAGGGGCCGTATTAATAAATTGATCTTGAGATTAAGATCGCGTCTCAGTCTCAATACAATTTTTTTGATACTATTTTAATATGCAACAGGTCATCTCAATCTTGAGAACGGTTTATTAATACGGGCCTTAGTCCGATCCACTCGAGTGGCGAGTTTTAAAGCACCAACTCACGCACGCTACAACTTAATCTACTGAATCGATTTGTTGAGCGTCAAATCTATTTGTTCTGGAAATCTATTTGCAATAAATCGACCGAATGTTTAATCGTCGGTCCGAGCAATTGCCAAGTTGATTCAGCAAATAGACCATTTCCTACGTGATTATGCTGTGAAATAGCTGGACTTGTATTCACAGTGGTTCGAGTGAAAAGGGTCCATTTGGAATGCATTTCCATAATCGGGGTCGGTACTCGTAGGTCGGTAGGTACGAATATAACGTCGAGCGAGGAGATAGCCAACTCTCGGGCCGGTAAGCGCTTCGAAATGTTAAAGAAAAATTGCAGAGCGCCCGACCGTTTTGACTGCGATTGAATTGCTTGCTATGTGGGGAGGTAGTAAAGGAAAACGCTTCTGTTGACTAACACTGTAGTATCCATGCACTAACTTATCTCTACATAATGTAGTGTTTGATAACCTCGCCTTATTTCGGTGTTGAACCGTAACGCAATGGTTCACTGCGACATAACGCATATCGCTTAGTCAGCGCCGATACCAATGTAAGGCTTGTTCGCAATCAAAGGGCCTTATTCGTGCAACATCACTATAGACAACGAGTCTTATTTACGGAACCCTCCATCCATCGACAGTAACCACCATCCTTATTACCACAATGTATTTTATGTCCTTAATCTAAAGACACGCTGCCGATGCCGGTTCTACCATTTGCCCACCAAGCTACTTACTACATGCTGACGCATCGGCGCCTACGGTATGTGCGGTGTGACCCGTACAACGGGTCGGCCCTTGATCCCATTAACATATCGCCGATGTAGAGCGCTCTCCCTCGGAACTCACAATTTATCTGGGGACTGGCTATCTTATCCCAAACAGCCGGAGCACAACAATGCTGGCAATATGCTTGCTTGGCGGCAGACTCAGATAAGACGGTGGTAGCTAGCCAGGCGGTCACTTATAAACGTCCTACCATTTAAACCGACTAATAAACACGTACCTATCCAGTTGGGAATCCCTTCCCAATGTGGGTTTGCACCCACGGACCCCATTTTCTAAAACTTAGGTCGTTGACATTGAGCCACGGCGTCGCCCGACGTTTGGTACGACCACCTCATGTCGTCACAGGACGAGATAAATATAGCCGCGTGCGCTGCCGGCGGCCGGACGCCGCTATCGCGACCAGTTCCGCCTCCGCTTCGCAGCGCTGCCGCCGCCGCGTGCCGACCCACAGCGGTCTCTACTTACCTACTGCAGCGCCGCGTCTACTCTGAAGATTCCCCGAGTTCATTGGTTTTTCACTGGTTCATAAAACGAAGGTAGGTACGGTAGGAACGAACGATTAGTACCAGCGTGTGACTGCCGTGTGTCCTCTGTGTTTAGACTTGTGTTGCACGTCGTGTATCGGACGCCCGTCCAATCGGCCCCGGAACACACCACCAGGTTCGTTTAATCATCACTCACACTTTGTGTTTCTTTGAGGTACATTGCAGCACGACCCTACACGACTCCCCATAGCCACCTCTAATTGGATTTGTAATTACTGCATTGTAGTGATCCGTGACAATCCCAATTCACCGACGGGTTTTTACGGACAATGTTTTTAAGTTTGCATTAGTTCCATGTGGAACTAGCTGCATGGAACTACTGAGAATAAAGGGATTTAGCGCATGGGTTCACTTGCGCTTGATGTTAAATTAAACGCAGACAAAACCCAACATCTCTGGGGATTGTCTAAGTGTATTTTATGGTTAAGTCAGTAGGGCGTGCTTCAAGGTTAATTTCTTGGACCATTTTTATTATCCGAATTGTAAGGAAAAAGCAGAACCCTAAGGCCATTTCTCTTTCACGACATTGCTCTCGAAACGTAGGGAATTTATAACGCGCATGTAATATATCGCGAGTCAATGGAAATAAAGATTTTATTGGGTCAATTTGTATCCTATAAGAAAAATGTTTTCGTGAAAATATATCGCCGTACCATTTGAAAGAGCTACCTCTAAGGATTCCAATAATATTTTTAATAAAATTTTTGGATCCAGTGAAATCACTGGACCCAAAACAACTCAACATTTACTAGAGAAGAACGTTGGGTGGAGGAGGGTGATTTCGGACACTATAATTGTATCACACATGCAAAATGCTTCGTTAAACTCTTATAGTAGGTACTTACCTACATCTCGAATAAAAGTTTTTTGTACTTTCGATGTATTGTAGTTAGGTACTCGGGTGTCTGTGCTATGGATCGAAAATACAAACAAGTACTTTTTATTCAAGATGTTAGAGTGCTCACAAAATATTTTGGATGTAAGATGGGTTTTTTATGCTATTTATGAGATATGTTAAATGAAGATGAGGTCGAAGGTGGAAGTGTACTGACCCGGAAACTCCATGTTATTTGGGAAACACAACAATGCTATATTAACATTGCTGTTTGGCGGCAGATTTAGATAAGATGGTGGTAGCTAGCCAGGCGGATATTTAAAATGCCCCACCCCACCTACCCAAGGAGTACTAAATTTGTACCCCGCTGGGGATCGAACTCGCGACCTCCGAATCGCAAATCCTATGTTTACATATTGAGCCACGGAGGCGGATAAATGTTGCTATAAGATGGCCATTCCTATACGAATAAAAAAACATTCGTACAACAAAAATTCAGATTTTAATAGTCTTAGTATATAGGTAGGTACCTACTTATTGAGTTCTATAGGCTACCGGAATACTGCAGCTTTTACGATGTCAACCTTGCAGATAAAATATATTTGCACCTCTCCAGCTCGGAAAGGTCGCTTTGTTGTTGGCCAAATCCACATTTGCGACAAAAACTTTTGTTTTCTGTCGGTATTAAGTAAGTACCTATACACAATTAGAAATATTCTTCCTCGTGTCATTTTTAAAGATTGACTGGAGCGTTTGACCACACTCTCACCTGTTGGAAAGTGACGATGGGATCGAAAATGAAGAATGCAATCTCAGTAAATGCCTATTCAATGCACCACCCTGCTCATGACGATCCCAAGATACTTGGAAAGACGAATGGGAATTTATCTAACTTAGATATTTAATTATTGTAGGTTAAATCGAGGGCGGAAAGCAGAGAGACGTGGTCATTCATGGTCATTCTGCACCGACAAGAGCTTAGCTCTTAAATTGAAAAAGAAGAATTACTTATTTCAACTTAAGATAAGATGATATCATTTATGCAAAAGAAAGAAACAGGTTTATCCAAAAAAGTAGAAATGAAAAGAAATACAAAGGCACGGAAACAGCACAGAACACGTCTTTCTGTGACCATGATAGGTAGGAAACAACACAGAACACGTCTTTCTGTGACCATGATAGGTAGGAAACAGCACAGAACACGTCTTTCTGTGACCATGATAGGTAGGAAACACGTTAAACTTAGCTATATTTTTGTATGAACGAACATAGTAATTTTGGGGATATAGGTACTACAATACAAAAAAAAAGTATACATTTTACAAAAAAACATTACAGAAAATAGTACAATTAGATATACTTATAAGTATTACGTACAACATGTTGAGGGTTGAAGGAGATCAAGTGAAACCAGTCATGTTTGTTTGGCAGACGTTTTGCATTGTCAAAGAACAAATACCTACAGAGAGAGCGCATCGTCCAATTATAGCAATAAAATATTATTTAATTACCTAACGCCTAGGCAACTACGTGCGTTACTTCTAGCGCTACATATACAACGCAAAAGTTCAATGTTCCGCCATTGCAATACAACGCTAGTCGGAAAGGGGGTACTAAGCCAAAAGGCTGTAAAAGTACCCGTTATAACGAACAACTTTTGTTCTACAACTTTCCTCAAAACTCAATACATTTCGAGAAAATGCCCTTTAAACATGTCATAACAAAATACTACCAAGTAGCCCTAATCAGCTGTGTTTCATTCATAAAAATGGTTAACATAGAGTGTGAAACTTTTCACTATTACGATATTTTGCCTACAGCCTACACCCTCCGTGAGGCTTGGTAAGCTGGTAACCAAAAAAAAACTTTTCAGTATTTCTTTTAGGATTTCATAATTTATGCTGGCCCTAAATTAAGATTCCATAAGTAGGTTTGAACGCAAAAGTAAGAATAAAAATTGACAAAACATTCGATTTCAGAAAGGTTCCATCTTCTACTCTGGAGTGGATCATTGGCGATTTACCCTTCTCAACCAAGAAATATTTTTTTAATCGGGTAAAAATTTACGAAGATATCGAGTCACAAACGGTCGAATTTAAAACCTTCTTTTTGGAAATCGGTTAATAAATCATACTTTGGAACTTCCACATACCACTAAGGGGCTGGAAATCCATGTAAAATGTCCACGTCAATGAAATGCTACTAACTGAAGAACTTGCCTATTTAGGTATGAATCAATATAATCATATAGTTAACAGTAGTGGCAACATTTTAGATCTATCTTTTTCCAGTCTCCACTTATCGGTCTATGAAGCCCCCCCTCTCTCAAAACTGGATGGCTATCACCCTCCTTTATCCATAGAAATTTCTGATCTAGATGTAAAACCTCTAGTTGAATGTAATATTCCGCGCTATAATTTTCGTAAGGGTGACTATGACAAAATTAATGAATTTTTAAACGGAACTGATTGGGATGACATACTGAACACAGATACAATTGATGAAGCGGTGGATCATTTTTATACTAGACTGTATGAGTGTTTTGCATTGTTTGTACCCTTAACTGTTCGCTCCAACAATTACCCTATTTGGTATAGTTATGCGTTAATTAAAATCATTCGCGAAAAAGCAAAAATGCATCTGAGGTGGAAAAGGTATAGGAACCCACGCGATTATGATGTATTTGCTCTTCTTAGAGAGAGACAGTCCAAGGTACAGGAGGAATGCTTTCTTCGCTTCACACAAACTACAGAATTCAATATAAAAAGAGCACCAAAATACTTTTGGAGTTATGTTAAGGCTAAGAGAGGTGGTTCTAGCTATCCTCAATACTTTAGTATAGGCAATGTAAAAATATCAGATGGACCATCCATTGCTACGGCATTTAACAAATTTTTCCAAAGTGTCTTTACTTCGCCACAATCAACTTCATTCTCTTCCAGTCCTGGTGATCATTATCCAGATTTCGGTTATTCATGCAATGAAACACTGTCTTATGTTAATGTGACCTGCGATGTCGTTTTAAAACTTTTACAATCGCTTGATATTTCGAAGGGTGCTGGATGTGATGGTGTACCTCCCATTTTTCTATCTACCTGTGCCCAAGGTTTGGCATATCCAGTCACGATACTGTTTCAACGTTCTCTTAAACAATGCATATTTCCCCTAATTTGGAAAACGGGTCATATAATCCCAATTCACAAAAAGGGCCCAAAAACCAAAATTGAAAATTATAGACCCATCTCAATCTTGAATACACTGGGTAAGATGTTTGAAAAGCTAGTGTTTATCCACGTTTACCCCATCATCTCTCAGGGCGTTCCAGCTACTCAGCATGGCTTTATTCAAAAACGATCCACAGTGTCTAATTTGACCTGTTTCACTGAATACATCCTTGGGCATATGGAAAATGGTGGTCAGGTTGACGTGATCTACACTGATTTCGAGAAAGCTTTTGACCGGGTGGATCATGTTATCCTTTTACAAAAGCTTCATGCACTCGGAATTCGTGGTGATCTGCTAAGATGGATAAAATCCTATCTATCTAATCGTTCTCAAGCGGTAGTACTAGGTGGCTTTAAATCTGACTATATAACAGTACCGTCTGGCGTACCCCAGGGCTCGCATCTCGGCCCATTTTTTACAACGCTTATATTTTTGACATACATAACTATATAAAACATGCACAACATATTCTTTACGCAGATGACAAGAAAATTTATTTAAAAATTCACTCTATAACCGATTGTCAGTTGATACAACATGATTTAAATATGTTATTTGATTACTATTCTAACAACAATATCACTGTCAGTATTAATAAATGTCAATGTATTACATTTTCGCGTAAAAAAATACCCTTAATTTTTTCTTACAATATTAATGGCGTTGTGATCCAGAGGGTTGAGGTCGTTCGGGACCTGGGAGTTCTATTAGACACCAAGATGAGCATGTGTGATCATATAGAATACATTACAAAAAGATCTTATCGTAACCTAGGATTCGTAATACGAACATGTCAACCTTTTAAGTGTCTGTTAAGCTTAAAAATAGTATTCTATGCCTACGTTAGATGCATCTTAGAATATGCGAGTCCTGTATGGTCACCTTGTTATTCAATCTACATGAATATGATAGAACGAATTCAGAAAAAATTTGTTACACATTTAAATTACAAATTTAAAAAAGCGAAATTACCATATTCGGATAACTGTCATGATTATGGCCTCCTAACTCTGACTGAGAGACGCAAGTTAATGGACATGGGGCTCCTATATGACATACTCCACTGTAGAATTGACAGCCCTGAACTTTTGGCTGGAATTTATTTTTCAACGCCGATCAAACGTACAAGACATACTCCCCTATTTAATGTACCCCATCATACTACAAATTATGGCAGTAACTGTACCCTAACACGTTTGGTTCGTACGTATAATCAACATTTCCGTAATTACGACTTATTTAATGTTTCTAAAAAAAGCTTTAAAAGTAAGATTAGGAAGGAGTTGCTTAACTTCCCCATCGTCCGTTGATTTGAGTTGATTTGGCTCCATGCCTACTTATTGAACTGGTAACGAGTTGACAACTTAATTATCTATTTATCTATAGTATATTGTATTTAATTTATTATATATTATATTTATTTTCTATATTTATATAATTCTATATTTATATGTATAGTATTGTATATAAGTCAGTATTTATATGTAGTTTATGTATGCTTGTGTTTGTTTAGTCATCATGGATTAGAATATAATCTCTAGATGAGTATGCAAATTATCATTCACTACACTGCTTTCCTCACTGTAGGTGTGATCGGCAGCACATCAGTGTGTGCGCGAAGACCTAAGTACCGGTTACTTTAATATACTTTATGTCTCAAAATGCTTCAATTACAATCCCTGGTATTGTTGGTTGGATAGGTTTTAGTGTTTTGTCTTGCAATAATATCACATAATGTGCTGTCGCGGTACTGAACTCAACTGTATATAAACAACATGCATTATGCTCTCAAATTAATTAAGTTGTGGATAGCTGTTAATGACTAGTATAAGAAATCAGATCCATTGTAATCTCTCGAATATGATAAGTTGTTGTTATCCCGAATAATTAAAATAAAAAATAAAATAATAAAAACTAATTGGTAATTAATGTCATTCTGAATTTAATTCGAAACATGTTTATGTATTGCTACCTACTAACCCCTCTGCGTTTGCGCACATTACACAGTCTTGACTTGACACACACACACATGCATGCGCAAGCCACGCCCTGCCTTTCGGCAAGTGCATTCGAATCTGAATTCGCCGAAATCCCTATAAAATACGAAGAAATAAAAAATACCTAAATTAAAGCCAGTCACTTCTACCACTTCCGTGCAAGCAGTCGATTATTTTCGCGAGTCGTCCTAGTTCGTCGTTATTTGTTATTATCGTTAGAGATTTTCTTTGTTATTAGTTGTTGTCGCTATTAATTGTATTTGTTTGGTAGGTATTAGTTGTTATTGTTAATAATTCACGATATGCCGGTGGAGTACACCAATCAAAAATACTACGATATGAATTGTGTAGGAAGACGTGATCACGTAGGTACTTACGGAAGCTCGAGAAGCTTGATTACAAAGAGTGCTACAACTTGTGTAGTTATGTGGACACAAAGGCAGCGCGTGTTTGTGTTACGTACGGAATAACAACGTCATCATCAGAAAAGGTTAGTTGTTTCATTAAAAATTAAACCATCATTCTTGTTAAAAACCTAGGCTAGGTAGGTACCTAGGAACAGTAAGGTTCGAAAACGCGTATTTTTTTTATGCACAACGGGTTTTTACTTGCCCTATATCACACCTGATGTTAAGTGAAAATGAGGTCGAAGGTGGAAACGTACTGATCCGGAAACCCCAACACATTTGAGGGACTGGCTATCTTATCTCTGACAACCGGAACACAACAATGCTATTATCATTGCTGCGTGGAGGCAGTTTTAGATAAGATGGTGGTAGAAAATGCGTATCCAGTAACAGCTCAAACGATTAAAATCTTTAGGTAGGTAAACTTTCATTTCAAACTAAAAGTAGTTTTTAAGCCCCGTTACATAAAAAATATGTAATAACCTTGAAGCCTATGTCTGTCTGTGTCTTTGTTGGGCCGACGTGTTTGAAAACATTTAACACAGTTGCTTTGTTTACCTGGATGATTCAGTGGGGATTTCTGGAATAATTATTTGCCGTCAATACAAAATTTCAATAGTTTGAGGTGGAACTGGTTATGCACTTATGAAGTTCATGAAAATTTTATGGAATGTATGGGGCTCTGGCACAGATTACCCCCAATAGATACCGCATACAGGGCCTACGGCGCGCGCCACTCATCTATGATTTTGCACTGATGTACATAATTACTTGATTAAGCCACTTCAGTACCGACCAAGTATGGGATCTGTGTGCACGTAATTTTAAATAACTTTCTTACGTATTTTTTGAGCTTTGAATTACTGAAAAATGTCAACCTGTGTCGTAAAATGGTGTGGAAAGAACTCGAGGACGTCCAGCTTCAAGAAGGATAACATTACTTTCCATCGGTAAGTAAAATTATTATTTATTGTATATTTCGCGGAGATCGAGTTATAATGGACATTAAACGGTTGGAGATGAAAAATTTTAGCTCGCGTTGATGTCTTTCTTGAATGATCCCTTTCTCTCATTACTATAATTACTATGTTCATCCCTTTTTGTCATTGGCGCGTGTAACGCTAGTGTAGTAAGTCGGATGGGTCTGATCGCTATCGATATTCTACTTGTAAAATAAATTAAGGCTAGGATGAAAGTGGTCGATCGAAAGTATTTCAAGCTTTTATTTAGTTTCATTCACCTATCCCGGTGGTGTCTGTCTGTGTTATATAAAATCATACAAGTTACATTTGATACATTTCCTGGTATTCGATTGAGTTAGAACTTGGTATATAGGTACGTATACAGCCTGTTTCATATCCCCTAATGCCGAAAGGGGATGATTCTACCCATCAATATGAACAACTTTTACTACGGGACCATCGAATTCGCGAAAAAAAAATTAGCTGTTGCATACATTTTTGTCGAGTAGGTATGAACTTTTTCTATGGAACAGTAGATTTTTTTTCGCGAATTCGAAGTTGGTCCCATAGTAAAAGTTGTTCATATTGATGGGTAGAATCATCCCCTTTCGGCATTAGGGGGACCTAGGAAACAGGCTGTAGAATAGAATGTAATAATAGAAAGCGATGACAATGTTATTGCATTGTCAATTGTGTCAGCAACATGATGCTGTTCCCAGAATTGTCTCCGTTAATAGACCTCGACACGCCAGCGATTTGATCTTTGAGGTCACTTTTCGTGTTCATGTATTAATTGTATGATTTTTTTACGCCAATTTTGTTTTGGGTGTTCACGTACTTAATCGAACGTGGTGAAAATAAAATCGTACGATTAATACATGAACACGAAAAGTGACCTCAAAGATCAAGTCGCTGGCGTCCCCCCATCAAAATGTTTAATTAATTATTAGGCCACAAACTGAACGACAACTGACAGCAAACGGCGGCGGTGGCGGTCTAATGCTAGGTTTATTGTTCTCGACGAGTGGGTAGATCGCGCAACTGTCATCGCTACCATCGAGAATAGTTACATATAAAATGCATTCGATCAAATCGCGGGCGCCGACTTCCTCGTCATCGCCGCCACTATCGCTTCCCTACCTGCTGTCGGTTGTCCAGTTTGTGGCCTTAAGGCTCATTCAGGGAAACGGGGCAATGCACAACGCGTGGAGCCACGCGTCGCCCAGTCAAATTAAACCTAATGCTATTATATGTGAGCGTTCATGAGCTGGTCGCTCGCTACGTGCGATATGAACCCTCTCATAGTATAGCATTTGTTTTATTTGCCCCTCGTCTCCCTGAATTATCCCAAAGAATGAATTCGCACGAATGTACGAATTTGCGAGTCGACGCTCGGTCTCATTTCGCACCGTCCTCTGTGACACTCGATCTTTTAGACTACGCCTATGTGAATAGATTCTATAATTTTAAAACATTGACGCACGAAATAGCGCTCAGTGTGAATTCGACCCCAAATCGACCCTATCCTTTTATAATATACTTAATCGTGTAAAAAAATATCGACATTTTTTATTACACAGTCACATCACTACGGAGTAGTGTAACCTTGACATAGCCAATCACGTCGCATTTGTTTCGTCTCCCGCAACCGGCACCTACCGCCTAAAATGGTCACTTCATGCAAGTACAAATTGTCCATCATGCGGAATCTATTGGGGGTAATCTGTGGGCTCTGGTCACCCATAATCCCGCCATACACGTAATCCACATTTCGGTAACTTCCGACGGCACACGCTATGTCGGTGCCCGACAAAGGGCGGGCGGCGCGTGTCAAAGGGCGGGCGGCCCGTGTCACCAGACGGCGGCGCGTTTGATGGACCCGACGCACACGCAGGGCAAAATGGGCGGGGTCCGCGTCATTTTGGGCGTCCATTACTTTGTCTCTTTTCATTCATGAATTATAGGGTTGTACAAATTTTCTTAAATTAAATAATTTAATAACTTTGTATGGAAACAAAAATATGCGTTTTCCCCATTTATCTAATTGGCAATAAAACACTTATCGATGACACTATAACCAACTTTCGGCTTAGTACCCCCTTTCCGACTAACGTTGTATACTTACCTCTTATTACTTACCTCTTATTATACTTTGCAAATAAAAATATTGTACAAAATTAATAAGACTGATAAGGCTAAATGAATATCCGGGTGTCTCCTTCGCTGGTTTCTTTTTCTACGTCGGGATATGTTACACTACTAGCATTATATTAATATTTCATTGTGTACATATTTAGCCAGAGTTATAGTCTAGTTTTATAAGTTCTATGTATACCTACCTATTCGGCCTTATTATACTGTAACTTGTTCTATATGCCCAATAAAATAAATAAATAAAATAGATGGAAATTCGTGGAGATCCAAATTTAAATCGCCTCGCCTCATCGTCATCATGTGATCCACAGGACGTCCCATACTGGACGCAGGCCTCCCCCATAGATTACCAGAGCAGCCGCTCCCTGTACCCAGGAACTTCCTGCGACGCACCGGCACTTTAAATTATGTTAAAGCGCTATAAACATTGAAGATGATAAACACTTCACGTTCGTGTAAATTATTGATACATTGATATGCACATGCGGTTGCCGTCCGACCGTGGAAAAGCTATGGCGTCTTGCTAACCATTAATCTAATTATTAATTAGCTTTCCGCCCGCGGCTTCGCTTACGTTGAATAACTTTATCGCGGAAATTTGTTTATCCCGCGGGAACTACTCACTTTATCGGGATAAAAAATATCCTATGTCTTAATCCACTTTATATTCTACCTATATACCAAATTTCATCCAAATCCGTGCATCCGTTTCGCCGTGATTGAGCAACATATAAATAAGCTAATGCGTGTATAGTATAACTGCACTTGTGTTTATGTATTTGAAGGAATAACTTTCAGGGGAGGTGTGATGGCAGAGCATTGACCTTTGCCTCGTTACTAATGAAGCGCTAATGTGACACACGTAATTGACTAAGCACTAATTAATTATATTTTTATTGTATATTTCGGTTAAGTCTTCCCCAGCAGCAGAAAACCTGCGTGGTGTCTGATCATAATGATGATAACATACAACAAATATAAACATTTAATGAATAATTAATTAAATAAATAATAATTCAACACTCAATCTTAGCCATTTTTAACCCACACGTAATTCCATATAAACTTTCAACTCAACATTTTCCGAAATGAATAAACCGATTCCAATGGAACTTTATAAGTAAACAATGTTCTTTTATTTATTATATAAAAAAGTTTGTCTATACTTACTAGGACGCTACATAAGTTTTGTCGTACTTTGTGAATTTTTTTTTTCGACGTAGTCACCACAGGCGGGAATACAGATTTTCACACGTGTAAACCAGGTGCCGAACACATAGCTCCTGTATCCCTCTGGAACATAGCCGCATATCTCCTCAGAAGCTCCTGTAGGTAAAAAAAGTTCGTCATCGCTCGAAAACATGCGTCCCTTCAAATTCAATAATAAAAAAAATATATTTCAAAGGATAAAAATTATCATTTGGAAACGTCACATTCAGCTTCAGCTGTTACTACATAACGGAATAGTGCGCAGACGCATGGCGCTAGATCCGGCCATACATAGATCTAAAAAATTATAAATTTTCAAATATCGAATTTAAAAGAATAGATTGCATTTTTTCTGTTACTATGGAAAACTAAAAATCACTCGAAGTCTCTAATTTAGTTTCAATAATTCTTTTTCGAAAATGTTCACTAACGTTTTAGATCTATGTACCTAAGTGAGTGGTTTATTCGCAAAGACTCATTAGATTCGATTTATTCATTCGACCTTCGACCTCATCTTCACTTAACATCAGGTGTGATTGAGGTCAAGTACAAACCTGTCGTGCATAAAATAAAAAAAAATTCATTTCGGAAAATTTGGGCTTCAAAGTTTGTATGGTTTTGTTTGTTTGTATGTATCGTGTGTTGCGGTTTCCTAAATATCTCTTAAATACAGTAGTATTATTTCTGTCCTTTGAGCACTATAATATTGGTTGGCATAGTTCAAATCTCTAAAATCGAATGTACGCAAGCCAACTATAACGGACACTCGCATTCTGGCATCTTGACTTCCTCAATTCGGTTGCCTAGCTCAGTCATGCTTGCATAGAGTCGTACATATAATATATTATTTGTTTTGCTGTTGATGTCATTGATTAATTCCTTCGTAGAATAGATGATTACCGTAGAACAGCTCAGCGAGGTCGGCGTTATCGGACAAGGGTGCCACATCAAAGGTGAAATTCTCCATGTATTAGCCAATCAAATCAAAATGAAATCAAATATGTGCCTATGTAAGAAGTACTTATTATCATAATATATTTCCGTAGACACACTTACTCCTACATCATAGTATATATCGTATAGTATACAGTTAGGTACACTTAGAAACAATAACAATAAAGCATTAATGCAATGAGGGAGTGAGTACATCATTTCAACGTAGGTAAGGTTGGTCTGCTGAGCTCCATAAAGTATTTAGTGGAATTTATTTTATTTTATTTTCTTGGGAAAACCAACAGCTGTTTTACAAATTATCACTTAAACTAAGAAACTGAAAGCCAATTAGAGGTTTCCACTGATAGAATTAGAGTCTTACATGTGGGAACTTATCATTAATATGTAAATATCTTAAATTGTTTCACATTTACTTGATCCTTGTTGTTAGTTCTCTAAAAACGGAATAAATAAATAAAATAAACGACATGTTTCGTACTTTCTCATTTTTTATTTTATTTTTTTCATCACAGAAACATCCACCTACCCCTAGCGGCATCCGGCTCCGCGACCGTTGGTGTGGAGGCCAGGGCGATCTCGTCGTTACGAACATTACACGAAACATACGACTACGTAAGCACCTCCGTATCGGATCTGATGAGATGGACTTAAATATTTTTTCTTTTTTTCTACTGTACAGCATCGTCGAGGCATGCGCCCGCGAGCGGTTCCCGCGTGGTGCAGGCGGCACGGGCGGCGCGGCGCGCTGGCGCTGGCGCTGGGCGCGGCGCTGGGAGCGCTGCTGCTGGGCGCGCCGCTGAGCCGCTCGCACCGCGCCGCCGCCGACCTGCCGCGCGTGCCGCCCGCCGCGCTCGCGCACCTGCTCGCCGACTTCTCCAACCAGCCGCGCCTCCAGCCCCACGTGTGAGTATCGCGCGCGGTCGCCCCGAGGCCCCTCCGCCCCTCCCCGGGGGCGCGATCCGATCCGTACTGTCCGTGCTCGCAGGGGCTCGTGGGCGGTGGAGGGCGAGAGCGGCAACTACACGTGGTGGCGCTATGACGTCGCGTACTCGTGCGGCGCGCGCTGCTCCGGCCGCGCGGAGCTGGCGGCGCGCGCCGAGCCGCTCGGGGCGGAGCCGCGCCACGGGCCGGGGGCGCGCCGACACGTGGTGAGGCTCGCGCACCGCGTCTGCACGCGCGCGCCGCCGCTGGGCTGGCCCGCGCTCTGCGGTGGGTGTCGGGGCCGGGGGGAGGGACCTCTCCGGTCGCGATTCGCCTCACGCTCGTGCGTTTTCTGTGCAGACGAGTGGGAGCTGGAGAGCACGATAACGGAGCTGTCGGACGGCGCGGGCGGGGAGGGCAGGGCGTTCGGGGCGGGCGGGTCGCACGTGGAGGAGGTGTGGTCGACGCGGTGTGCGGCGCTGCGCGTGGCGTGGGGCGCGTGCGGGACCGGCCTGCGCGAGCGGGCGCGGCGACACGCGCTGCGCCTGCGCGCGCTGCTCCCGCTCGCGGACAGCTGACGCCTCCAGCCGCCGGCGCGCGCTGCTGCCGCTCGCGGACGGCTGACGCCTCCAGCCGCCGGCGCTGCGCCGCCAAGTAGCCAATAAATAATTCTATCTAAAACAATGTTTTTCTTTCGCAAGTGACCTATCTCCGTCAAGTATCGCGGCGCACCTGTCATCTTTGCGAAAATACCTGCGGTGCTGAAAACATTTATAGATAAATCTTCTACGGGGTGTATTTGCAATTTGTGAAAAGTAACAGCTACGAGAATATATTGTCTATGGATATAATGAATGAACACAGCTACAGCTCTAATACTAAAAATCAGAAAAATGTTACGAGTTGTAATGTGTAGGTACTCTAGTGTATCCTGATGTTACTTTTATGGATTGTTATAAAATTTGTTTATCCAATTGCTTTGGAACTTATGGTATGTGTGTGACTGGAGATACAAATAAACGATTTATCTATCTAGGTATCGCCTTATATCCACGATATAATTCTTATTTTTTAAACAATTACAGTTTAATTCATGTTTTTTGTTGGGGATTCCAACTTCCTGAGCAGAAGTCTAGTGCGGGTTCGTGGGCTGATGATGTAAATTCGGACGGAGGGTCCTCCCCTCTGGAATTCCGCCTACAGACTGATGATGAAGCGTTGACTTTGGGTGGGCAGGTGGTCTTGGTATCCGTAGTTTTAAAGTAAACGGTACACTGATGATTTCAACTGATTTATTGATACAACTTATGCCATCTGCAAATGAACCTTACAAAATATATTCGGCTTCTGGCCGGTGCGCGCGTAGGAACGCAAGGGTA
This sequence comes from Oegoconia quadripuncta, assembly GCA_949316235.1. NCBI lineage: Eukaryota > Metazoa > Arthropoda > Insecta > Lepidoptera > Autostichidae > Oegoconia > Oegoconia quadripuncta. Next base: position 23,239,371 of record OX438749.1, read on the forward strand.
AAAAGCTCGACCGCCTCGTCTGAGAGCCAAAGTAAGAAGGGGAACTGAACAAACTGAGTGAAGTGTGGCGTGAGAGTCGTCGACAAAAGGTAGTGCCACACTCACAATATAAAAATCGAGTTACCAACATAACTGAATTGAGGTATTGCCATAGATAAAGTAAACGCTAATAGCTAAAAACGCATCTCAGTAGTTTTGACCTAACTCAGAAATGGCACCTTCAAGAAAGTTGTAAGTACATGTTGTAATCAGAAATGTAGGGTTATACGAATTTTTCAACCTGGATATGGGTCTGATTACTAATTAATTATGAAATCATTACGAGATAAGGGCCCTAGTATCGGTTGGGGGCAAGGTGGGGGCCGCTCTATCCATATGCCTAACACGAATTTAAACTTACCCGAATCTAATCTAACCCATATCTAACCTAACCCGAATCTAACCTAAGCCCTGCGTGGCCTTTTTTTTTTTTTTTTTTTTTTCGGGGGGAAATACGTTTACGCATTCGACCCGCCGCTGTGGGGCAGCGACGGGGATATGTGGGACTCCCCGCTCCAGATCGGAGCGGGACTACCCACTAAAACCCCCCGGCGACCTTCCTCGGCAGTAGGGAGGTCCCCCCCCCGCCCCGCCTCCCCTCACAAGGGGAGGCCCATTCCCGGAGGGCGGCTAAACGCCCGCCCTCCACGGGGGGCGCTGTCGAGCCTCAAACCGCGATCAGCCGGCGGTATGAGGCGCGACAGGGCCCGATGCGACGACACCCCCCCGGTCGCTCCGGGGGGTGTCATCCTCTCCCGGGTCGCGTCCGGCGGCTACATCGCCCCGAAGATGTAGCCGCCCGCGACCCCGGGCGACGTGCAGGGGGGCTAGCGAGCGTTGCCGCCCCCCCCGACGTCGCCTCCTGCGAGCGGGATCGGCCCTCTCCCGATCCCGCTCTGCGGCCTCCTTCTCGAGCATGACTGCTTCGCAGAAGGAGGCCGCTGCCCTCCAACCCTCCTCGCTCGCCAGCATAGCCGCGACTAATGCTGGCGGGGACAGATCTCGTCCGATCCGGTCGACCAGGTCTCGACGCTCGGACTGCCACGCCGGGCAGTCCTCCAGCGTGTGCTGGGCGGAGTCCTGGTCGGACGCGCAGTGGTGGCATCGTGCCGTCTCCTCCCGTCCGATTCGACTCAGATACTCACCGAAGCACCCGTGCCCGGTGAGTATCTGAGTCAACCTGTAGGTGACGCAGCCTTTCCTCCCCATCCATGCTTCGAAGTTCGGCAGAACGGCTCCGACGGCGCGTTGGCGGGCGCAGCCTTGTATCACAAGGCGCTCCCGCCAGAGCGTCAGCGCACGTCGGTGTGCGTTCTGCCGTAGCATTCCGAGCTCTCGGTCCGGCGCGACCCCCTCGGCATCCCGTCCGACAGAACGGATGCGGTCGTAGACCGCGGCGTCCATGTCGGCCAGGATGTCGAAGGGTGGAGTCCGCGCCAGGACCGTCGCCGCCTCGAACGAGATCGTCCGGTAGCCTCGTACGATCCGGATGGCCATCAGCCGCTGCAGGCTCCCGAGGAGAGCTCTGCAGCGGGAGGACCCCGCCAGGTCGTTGGACCAGACGGGGGCCCCGTAGAGGGCCATGGATCGCACGACGCCACCGTAGAGGCGGCGAACTTCCTCCCGTGGTCCCCCGAGATTAGGTAGCAGGCGGTGCAACGCGCCCGCTACCTTCCGCACTCGGGGGACCAGGCGCTCGAAATGCTCTTCGAAGCCCCAAGCCCTGCGTGGCCTATGAAAGTACATGGCCTCGGACTTGTTAAGGGCAACCTCGAGCCCCAGCCGTCTTATCCTGCTCACAACGTGCGCAACGCCTGCCGTGGCAAGGAGAGATGCCTCCCGGTGCGTTTTACCGCGGGCTGTCAGCAAGGTGTCATCAGCGTAGCAAGTAACCTCCACTCCTCGGAGGTTACTCCCACGGAGCACCCAGTCATATCCGATATTCCACAAGAGCGGCCCAAGAACCGACCCCTGTGGAACACCGCACGACATTGCTCGACTGCACGGACCATCCCGTCCCAGATATGTCACTCCTCTATCCGACAGGTAGGACGCAATCAACCTCTGCAGGTACAAAGGCATTTGGTGATAAACCAGCGCTTCCCTTATGCAACTCCAGGGCAAGGTGTTGAACGCATTGGAGATGTCTAAAGACACTGCCAACACCACCTCGCCCCGGGACACAGCCTCCTCTGCGATGCCTTTGACCCGCAGGATAGCACCGATCGTGGACCTACCCGTACGGAAACCAAACTGGTTTTCGGACAAGTCTGGGCCATTCCTGCTCATATGCCTGACGAGACGGTTGGCAATGACACGCTCAAAGAGCTTGCCTGTCTCGTCAAGCAACACGATGGGACGGTATGCCGATGGTGACTCTACTGGGCGCCCCAACACAAATTGGTTTTCCTGAGGTTGTCCCATAACACAATGTTTTATTCTGGATTTTAGCCTAACTTTGTAATTTGAATTTCGATCTTAGTTTAAGTAAAGTAGTCCTGCGGTTTTTCCCTTGTTTTTAGTGTGGTCCAGACTAATTTATTATGTACTAAAAACAGCACCTCCCAGATTGTTTTCTGGATATATAGTCTATGCAACTATATTTTTTGCAGTTGCAAAATTAAATTATAATTAACCAACCGTTTAAGATTTTTCCAATTTGAAAATTGCGGTGAACTTCTCTCGGCGGCTGCAATCCAGACGTGTTCTTGGAAATTGTCCTGCTCTGCTGGATCTCTCTTTCCCACCGCGTGCGTTTTTCAGTTTTCCCAATCTTGGCCTCCAGATGTGGGGCTCGATGAGATGCAACTTCCGACGTTAAGAAAAGGTGGGGGTAGCGCTTTAGTTTCGGCGGCGCACGCCGAAAACTGAGAAAAATCCCTCGACTTTGTCAGTTTTTATAACCTCCAGGACAGGGGTTGTTAGAAAAAGTCACTTGGCGTCACTTATCACAAATATAAACTAGCTCTAAATGTGGAGCTCACTCAAATGCACTTTTTGGTGAAAAGATTTTCCAATTTGCAATTTTGGCGAAATTTTTTAGCGCGGAGCTACTTTAAAGAGATGTTCGCTCGGTGCGGAGAGAGGCGCTACTGGATTAGGTTAGTTTAAGTTAGGTTAGATCAGATTCGGCATAGGTTAGATCAGATTCGAGCTATGTTAGATCTAAGCTATGTTAGATCAGATTCGGCATAGATTAGGTTAGATTCGGATTAGGTTGGTTTAAGTTAGGTTAGATCAGATTCGGCATAGGTTAAATTCGAATTGTTAGATTCGCTTTACATTAAGTTAGATTCGGGTTAGGTTAGATTCGGGTTATGGTAGATTCGCTTTACGTTAGGTTAGGTTCGGGTTAGGTTTGATTATGGGTTAGGTTATATTAGATTCGGGTTAGCCATATGGATAGAGCGGCCCCAACTTGCGCCCCAGTCTTGCTCCGATCTTTGAAAAAAAAAAAACAAACAACTTTTGTTTTTCTAATTTTTTTTGTATAACCGCCGTGCGTAGCGTCACGGCGTAGGCTCGTAGATCTCGCCGCGCCCAATCTAACGACACCTCGTACGGGACGCTCCGACGCTGAAAAATGGCAAAAATCGCCCTCCCACCCACCCATATTAGCTTGGTTAGGTAAACATTCAGCATTTATATTAAAATAAAATTTTGCAGAGGAACTTTGGTTTTAAGCCCAATCAACAGGGTTCACTTGGCAGCACTGTGAAGCATGTATAAATTTACAAACTGACTATTAATCGTAATACAAAATATTGCCTATTCAATAATCGCATCCGGACTGAATCTGTAACTCAAAATCTTTTATATTTTTATTTTATATTTTCTTTTGTTTAATCATATATTCGTATACTATAATTTATAAAACTTATTAAAACTTACTAGATTAAGAATTAACTTAAACACAATTGACACATACCGGCCAACATGCTTAGGACTCCAACCAAGGAATCCGCCGAAATCTTCGACGTCCACAAAATGCTATCAAAACTATAACTAGAACCTCCAAAGTGAGACGCAGCATAGATGAGTGGGAGACAGGAAAATCCGACTTAACTTCCGAATCCCCTACAATACAATGCAATACAAATACACTTTATTGCACAAAAGGAGAATTAATATTTTACAAAGCACTGTGATGTATGGCACATACCTACACCTACCAAGGTATTACAATACCTTAGCGAGTAAGTGATGTAAATGAGTGTATATCACTTGTTTACTTCACATGTGAAGTATTTTCGGTTAAGAAATAAGACATTTACATGAACTCTATATAGTTATAGGTATATTTTTTCATTATTATTTTTATATTATTAATTAAATATATTAATGGCTGAAGGAATTGCTGAAATATATGAAAAAATAAAAGAAGTTAAAGTATATTCAACAAAGCTAGATAAGAAAAGATCAAAGAAAAATGAATAGAGAAATTCTATAAAACTAATATTTATATGAACAATTTAATGTATACTTTTGTGAGATTAAAAGTGGATTATTAAAAGTTGAAGATGTTGGTAATATTTTAGAGTATAGAACGCAAATAAGAAAATATTATTCTAAAATTTTAGAATACTGTTATAGTGCTAGTATTGGAGAAGCAGACACCATGGCTAAGTTTGACCTGAAGACCGCTGTTTCTCTGTTACCTACCTGTAATGACAGGAACGGAAGAAGTAACTAAGCAGCCCATAGATTCTCTCGAATTGTATTGTAGTATGATTGACGATGCACAAATTATTAATTCATTTTGTGTTGAAAAGAAGATTGACAGAGAGCGCTAAATTGCGCCTCTCACAGACATACACATCATGTGCATTCCTCATTGATGACATGAAGAAAAAAAAACACCTCTTAACCAAGAAATCTCCAATTGCAGTTCACTCTGAATTGGTTAGAGCGAGACAAAAATCTAGGTCAGTAGATGAATTTGGCCGACGACTCGAGGAATTATTTGTGAATTTGACAGTTGCACAAGCCGACGGATATCCAAACGTTTATAAAATTTTAAAACATTTGAATGAAAAGTTAGCGGTTAATCGTTTCACCGATGGCTTACGCAATCGTCATCTTAGCACTATTTTAGCGGCCCGGAACTACACAGCCCTAAAGGATGTCATTGGAGCCGCGAAGGATGAAGAGTTATCGTCTACGCGTACTGAGTCGGAGGGGTTAATGTTCATTGGTCAACTAGGCACTGCCCGTGCATCAGGTAATCATTACAACAGATTTTTTCCCAACAGAGGCAGAATGTTCAGGGGCAATTATAATGGAAGAGGCGGTTTTCACCTGCCACAGAACCGTGGATATGCTGGTCATCAGTATTCTAGCCCAAGTTACGCGCGTGGATGGATGACTAACCACCGAGGAGGTCAGAACGGAGCGAGTCGGGGATAAACTCGTGGTACCATTGCCAGCTAAAGATGCCTCAAACAATTGTTGGTCACGAATGCCGAGAGCTATATCTACAAAACAACGCCACTTCAGGCGGCAAGGAATTACAAATTGAGACCATATTGGAACGAGTTGGGGTTTTCTACAAAAATGCTGTTTCTCGCGAAAATTAGATGTTGTAGATAGCGATAAATTAGCGATAGACTTCATAATTTAGACGGTCAGATGACTGTCATATTACGCGGTTTGCTATGGGAAGTAAACCTGATCGCGCTGGTGTCGGCGGAAATGGCGCGGGGACGACGTTAACAGTAATTTAACACATCAACGACGTGACTCAGATTACATACTATCACCGACGCTTGGAAGAATTCAGTGAGTCGTAACTTAATAAGAAGTTAATCATGGAATTTGAGCAGGAGGAATTGTAGACTAGCTAGGTAGAAGTAACTGTTATATTTTACTAGCTAGGTTGAATGCCCAGACTGCATGCAAGGTCCAAGTTGCAAATGTATTCTGTTCAACAGTGCTTACTGATCAGGTTTCATGATCATAATTGAATGTGAATACGTTGTCTGTAGGTAATTGGTCTGTAATTGCCATCTTGAAGATTTAGGGTTAAAGGGCTATGTTCCTTCAGTGGTCGACCATTACCTCGTTCTGTAGGATTCCTAGTTGCATTCTAATATTCTATTCGTCTATAATAGTTTGCAATAATATCGCCATTGCCCGAGCTACCCTTTACCACGCGACTGGCACCGTCCCGGTCGCTCGCAACGCCCACCCTCATCTTCGACAGATATATAAATAAAAGTAGTGCCGTGTAGTTTGTGCACGTCAATAGAACCAACCCCTCTCTTCTCGTGGGTATCGTTGAAAGGAGAGTAAGGGACTATCCAACAAACATCTATAAACAACACACGGCTCTTTTCCACAGCACTGAAAATACTAACAAAACACGGGAAGCTATGGTTTGCCCACGAAACACAGGAACAACATCTAGATTTTATGTGTTCCTAGACCCCTTCCTCCATATTAAAGCAATCATGTTCTCCCTTAACTATTATAAATGTAAGAACGTTCTCCAGCAAGCCTTACAAAATACGTCGTATGAAGATATAGAGAAGTTATTAGTTGTATTGAAATAAAAATGACATTGTTAGTATTAAATAGGTTTCATTTATACCAGATGAGTTTTTTTACCGCAAGGAAAAAAACAGGGCATATTAGGTAAGTGAAATCTAAGGTATTGGCATAGGTCGTTTTTTTTAATGCTATCGGAGAATAAAGCATTAATTGTATTATTTGACGATCGTGTGTTTGTAGCATATTCCACATAATTACATCATTAAATTAAATAAAGAAAACTTGGAGAAAATACGAGTTCCAAATAAATTTCGCATGATAGGAGCCCTACGAAACCCGCCAGTCGCATATTCATCTCAATCTTCGGCCCGCGCGTGGGTCGATAATGGTTTTGAAAAGAAAAAAGTAAACTACCTGTGCCTATACATTCTTTCACATACCTAATATGTTCCATTTTCGATTACCCATACAAAGTAAACCATTCTGAAACCACCTTTAGTATCGAAGTTCATCAATTCGGCTGATTCCGGCATATGGTTGCTAGTAGAAAGTTGTTCGCAATCAAAAGTGGAGACGAATTCAAAATGTTTTTTTATTAGTAAATTATAGTTAACTCACCGTGAACGTTTTAATCTAAAAATGTTGCTTTGAACTCGAGCAATGAATTATAGCGAGCATCGATATCACGTGATTTGTACTGCTCTCTAAATTCATTAACATTCTACGAAGTACACCACGATGCCCGATGTTAATACCTAGCTCTATGTTATCAATTAACCTCCCGCCGGCTTCAAGAAAATCGAGTAAAATTCCGAAAGAGTCACGATAATCCGTGTCGTCATAGGAATATTGACTCACACAGTGGGCTGCCGGCTGCCATCTGTGCCACTAGGTACCTATATAATGAGGAAGGTAAGTTTGCACCGAACGCAATGCAAGCCAAACGAGGAAAACCGTAGGTAGGTAAAGGTCTCCTAATGTCAGATAATTTTGCCATGCCCCAACGGGACGTCACAAATATTTATTTGAGACCTAGTTTTACTCGTATGCATGTACTTTATATTTGTGATACGCAATAAACATACTGAATACTGAAGCAGTGGGTGATAATAAGCTAATTTATGCGTACCTATATAATGAATGACACTTGCTGCACAACAAACATTCCAAAAATAATAAAAATAATCTGGAACCTTTTACTCAAAGTGAAATAATTACTTTAATCAAATCATTAAAAAATACAAAAGCTACGGGTTACGATGATATTTCAACTAAAGTTATAAAATTTTGTATGGAACAAATCTCAGTGCCATTAACAACAAGGCTTTTGACAAGGTGGATCATGTTCTGCTACTTAAAAAAATATGTTACAATGGAATTAGGGGTAACTTACTACGTTGGTTTGCATCATATATACAAAATCGTACTCAGCGGGTAGTAATAAATGGGTTTACTTCTAATTTGATACAAGTTAGCTCTGGGGTCCCCCAGGGCTCAATTTTGGGGCCTTTATTGTTTATTTTGTTTATAAATGACATAAAAACTTGTTTTCAACATTCAGATTTCCTTCTGTATGCCGACGATCTTAAGGTTTTTCGTAGAATTGACATCGTTGATGATTCCATCAAACTGCAGGAGGACCTGAACCGTCTGTCTGATTACTGTCACGCTAATAAACTTTTTCTTGCTACTAACAAATGCAAAAGCATCACATTTACAAAGAAAAACAATGTCATAAATTATCCATACCACATCTGTAATACTCCTCTAGAAAAAATGTCAGTGATAAAAGACTTAGGGGTTTATATTGACGGTAAACTTCACTTTGACATACACATAGAAAAAATCATTAACCGAGCCTATCAAATGTATGGTTTTGTCATCAGAACTTGTGTACCTTTCAAACGAGTCAGAACTTATTTATTGTTATATAAATCTCTTATCAGATCGCAATTAGAATATGCCTCTGCAATTTGGAATCCCTATTATGCTAAATACCATGATGAGTTAGAGAGAGTGCAGCGGAAATTTCTGAAAGTTGTTAATTATAAGTGTTTTCGTGCAAAGTCATCTTATTCCAAATTATTACAAACTTTTTCGCTTCATTCGCTGAAAAAGAGAAGACTACTACTCGGCCAAATGTTATTATATAACATCTGCAACAATAACTTTGACTGTAACCAATTAGTAGAATCGTTACAATTCCGTGTTCCAAATTATATGCAACGAGCGTGTAATTCTATGACCGGTAGGATGTTTGTGCTGAGACAGTGTAGAACGAATGCAGGGGAACGTGCCCCTTTGAGAGCTATAATGAAATCATACAATGACCACTTCATTGACATTGATATGTTCTCACTTACATCATATGGCTACAAAAAAAGATTAATTGACGAATTAGAAAATTTTAATATTTGAACTACTCTTATTATAGTACCTACATACTAGGAGTGGTTCAAATGTTAAAATCTGTACGTAAGTAAAATTTGTGGGTGTACATACCTGTATATAGAGTTTATATAGTATTTTCCTGTATACATACTTACCTGAAATTCTAGTTATAAAAACTGTTTATTTTTTTCTATTACTGTAAATGTTTTTGGTTTCTCTGTAAACATTATGATGCTACTTTGGGGACAATGGTGCTGGTTGTACAATTAGTAAAATTATTGTTATTCCTTAAAATTAAGCTACTGTACAATTGTTTATTGTCCTAAATAAATAAAATAAAAAAATAAAAAAAATAAAACATATTTAATAAATCTATCTTTCGAAACTGGCACGTTTCCAGAACTATTGAAAACAGCTGTTGTCAAACCATTACATAAAAAGGGAAAAAAAACATGTATTGAAAACTATGGACCAATAACTTTGGTTCCTGTATTATCTAAAATTTTCGAAAAGGCAATGAAAAAAAGAAATTTTCAATTTATTGAGAAATTAAAAATTTTAAAACGAGAGCAATTCGGGTTTCAACCTAATAAATCTACGACTCTAGCCATATTCCACTTGGTACGAGAAATAATGGAAAATATAAATGCCAAAATACCAACAGCCGTAGTCTTCTTCGACATGACACGTGCCTTCGATTACGTGTCGCATGAATTACTACTTTCAAAACTACAAAATATAGGTATCAGAGGTAGAGCTTTAGATTGGATATCTTCCTACCTAAAAAACAGGTTTCAGGTGGTAGATATGGAATATCTTGATGGTGAATCCTGCATAGTGACATGTAGATCAGAAGGTAGAGTTAACGCATGTGGTGTACCACAAGGAAGTGTACTCGGGCCTCTCTTGTTTTTGCTCTACATAAACAATCTTCCAGATGTAACTCATCTCATCATAAATATGCATTATTTGCGGACGATGTTTCCGTCATTATACCCTATAAAGATAAGGCACAAAATTTTGAATCAGATATAAATAATACAATCCCATCAAAAACATAAAATGTACAAAAATGCCAAGACTCACATCGCAATACTTCCGCCGAAAAAAGTTATGAGATCTCACGTCAAGGTAAGTCAGTTATTTTAGTAAGTATGGAAGCACTTAATTAGCAACTTTATCGTAATTTGATTCCTAATTATTTACGTTAGCCACATCTACAGTGACTGTATTAATATTAGACGTCTTTATATCTATAACAAAGAAAATGACAAAAAAATATCTAATATGCCCTATTTTTTTCCTTACGGTAAAAAAAACTCAGCCAATATTTCGGACAGTTACACCAATCTAGCTTTGTACCTACTTTTATATACAAATTACATGAAAGAAGGAAACAGTTTATGCGCCACTTCGATACATACACAACAATTGTTAGGCAAATAAAATAACAGAACACTCAGACAAGTGTCGCAGCAGCGAAAGGGAAACGATTCAGCTATATATTATATTATAAGAGCTCAGCGCTGGTTTACTGTCGCACCCAGAGCAGACGAGTTACCGTCGCTTGTTGCATAAAGACAGGACATAAACCATCAGAATTCTGACAGATCCCGCCTCCTCACTCCTCCTACGGCAACTCCTATAAGCCAGGATCAACAGTGGTACTCTACACAGCGCCTACTGAAGGTATACGTGACTCTATTGCTACCTTGGACCCAGAATAATTAAAGAATAAATAAGTAAACAATGTAGTTATCCTTATTTCGCACTATTATTAATTTCACCATATCCTATGATTCATCCCCACAAACTGGAGTGTAGTGTGTGGAAATGTAACATGGCACTAGGGTCATCCCTCTGGGGAAGGTCGAATGAAGCTCGGCCGCCTACTTTAGTATACACCTCGGACTGCGCCTTTTTTTACGCAGGGAAACGCATTACGCGTACCGCTCGTCTGGGAGACGGCGAGACGGTTATGTGGGATACCCACTACAAACCCGCGGCGACCTTCCTCGGCAGTAGAGAGGACCTGGGAACGCATAAGCGGCTCCAGACCATATACCACGGACTGCCCCTGGATGCAGTGCACACCATGGGGGTAGCAGAAGGCTACCGGTAATAGTGCCGGTAGTACGAGTCGTAAACGTGGTACGTGTCTGATTAAAACGATCGCCGTAGAGCTCCGAACGGATTTCTGAATTTATAGGTCGTCAAGCATGAATTCGTGCTCCTTACTCCATTTTTTGCAATCCCATAAAATATGATGTGCCAATTGCTCTATATCTCCACATTTACAGTCAGGAGATTCGTCCCGTTCTGACAAGGAAAAGCTAATCAAGCCAACTTTTTAAGGTTTACTATGACATTGGCGCTAACGCGTGAATGGAGAAAGCTCCGCTCCGTCAGCAATACCCACGTAGTAGGGGTTTCCCGCGCGAAAACCGCCCGACGGGTTTAGGTATTTTATGATACGCACTTCTCGTTCGCGAGTCAGTCAGTAGCAGGCGGCCGGTTAGTGCGCCAGTAGCGCGGCGACTTGCGGACCGAGCGTATTGTCGCGGAGACTAGAAAATACTCCGCGAAAATCGCGCGTGTTTGTGAACTGGTTTTTTTAAAGTAATTATTTTAGACAGTGATGAAGGGCCAAAGCAAAAGGTTCGTCGACCACAAGGGGGAGGCGTACGAGACACACACCAACAAAGATGAAGAAGAGGTGAAAACAGACGAGGATATAGGATTTTTGGATTTGGTGAGTGATTTTTTTTGAAATAGGTACAACAGAACAAGTGGACTTTTTAAATTAATGTGAATGATACAGCTCGGGCACAGGGTTGTACTCGCCTGTTCCAATTACTTACTCTTTTGCGGAAAATTGACAAAAACTTTCTAATAATAATAATTGGACAAAAATTAACAAAACAACCGACTTCAGTCAGGTTCCACTTTCTGAATGTAAATTCTTGATTTGTAATATTAATATTAAGAGTGACGTTTTCAAGTGATAATTTTAGCGTATGAAATAAAATATTTTGATTTGATTTGACTCGTTGGTGTAAATACGAAAATTAATATGTGAGGAAATTCCTTAATTCTTCATAGATCCCATCATCAGAACAGGATTATGATGAACACGGGATCACCCTGGAAGTACCTACCTATGTCCTATTAAATAAAAAAGAATTTTCCGAATCGGTTTATTAATAACTGAATTCTGACGTAACAAACATTAAAAAAATACAACCGAATTGATAACCTCCTCCTTTTGGAAGTCGGTTAAAAATACTGCGTTTCCCTACTCATTCTTCACAATATTTTATTATAAAGGACTTGTCCGCGTTTTATATGGAGAGTGGTTTTTTATTCCGAGTAAATTCCGACCGGGTTGCTACTACACTGATATTAAAGGTACAAAAATGTAGATCGTAAAACCGCTTTAAAATGAATTTTGCACACCTCCGTTTTTATAAAATAAATTAATGAAATAACTATGGTGGAATTATTTTGCGATGCCATTGGCAACACTGGCGACTATTTACTCCACAAAAAATCGATCACGACGATCAATAAAGCAAATCGATTATTAAAACAAAAAAAATTAAAACGATTATTAAGGAAAATATTATAACCTATTTCAATGTAGTACTGAAGTATAAATTCTACATCAAATCGAGCACTGAAAGATCGAATTATAAGTCACCGAAATATTTTTTTTTTATTATGACCTGGGTTTCTAGCAAACATTGTTTTAAACAACCTCTTAACAGTTCTATATAAAATAATTTTTGTCTTTATCTTTATAATTACATTTGATAGATTTGTATGAAAGCATACACAAGGATATATACGTAAATAGATTATGATCACACCAATTATAGTGAAAAATATAAAAGACAGTAAGTTATTTATTTCTGTATTTTATGTGTTTGATAAAGTCACGATCTTTATCCCAAATGGGTTGGTCAGACATATCCCAAACACAGTGAACAAGATTTTGAAATATTTTTGAAAGATTTGAGATCATTTTGGCATAAAAGAAAATACAGTAAAAAACATGGAAACAAAAATTACTTGAAATTACAATTAGGTACTATGATTGGCACAAAAATCCATAAATATGATAAAAAATCACAAATATGCATAATTATATTATAATGCACAAACAAGAACCAGCATTGTTTACCGTTATACACCGTAAAGTCTGTTGTTGAGTGACCAGCCTGTTAATGCGATTTGGTTATATTTTCGGATTGAGTGACAGGATCGAGTACCGATCTGTCAGAAATCGATACTCGATCGATTAGCCAATCTCAGATCGAACAACCCTATTGCTCTTACAAGTTTGACAATGACATTTGTTTGACAGTGGGTGGATATTGTTTTAATTAACGACGGAATGTTCGTTTCAAGGAATGAATTGCAAGAGGCTTCATTCTTTCTATAGGCCGGAGTGTTCGTTTTAAAGTAAATTGTTATGAAACTAAAAAATACATTTTCTCGAAAACGGAGGTTTCTAAAATTGTACAATTTGTACATAACAGCTGGATATTCAAATACCTATCCAGATATATATAACTTAACCCTGTCGGAATTAATAAATATTAAAAAACCAATCTGGGACAAGTCCTTTAAGTACTAATTTCCGATTCAGATTTGTGCTCTTTGTTGTGAATAAATACTTTTATTTATTAAGTTTGTCGTCAATAAAATAGAACGACACTTGTTCACTCAGATACATGTTAAAATAAATAAATATCTTCGCACATACACACAGCGCCATCTAGTTCCACACTAAGCAACTAGCCTTGTATTATAGATATCTACATGGTTGATATACAAACGTCGTGCGCTCTAAGTACTTTGCAAATACCTTTTTTTTTGTAAATATACAGGCTCGTTATAATGTAAACGTTCATAACTCGGGTACGTACAAGTGTCCGTATTCATCATATGCCCCTAACGGGATTCGAACCCGCGACCTTTCGGTATAGCAGTCAGGGTTTTTTTAGACACAACGGGTTAGTACTTGACCTCAATCACACCTGACGATAAGTGAAGATGAGGCCGAAGGTGGAACGTCCTGACCCGGAAACCCCATCTTATTTGAGGAACTGACTATCTTATCTCTGACAACCGGAACACAACAAAACTATTAAAATTACTGTTTGGAGGCAGATATAGATAACATTATGGACGTAGCTAGTCAGGCGGACATTTAAAACCATCACCAACCAAACCGATGTATTGGAGATCGAACCCGCGACCTCCGAATCATAAACCCTATGTTGTTTACATTGAGCCACGGAGGCGGTATTTCACAGGTTCCAGGAATTTTCACGGCTTTAAAGTCCGTCATAATCTCTCGCCTCCATCACTCAAGTAAAGCAAAAATGAACGAGTTAGGTATTTATCATTCATAAAATACCTGATTCTATGTTTATTTACATTATCAAATAAAGCACGTCACCATCCTGACACGAGTAGTGATGGGGTTGACCCGGTCGCGATCATATTTGCGAACTGGTTCATTCGAGCTCGTTTGTCGTGCGTGACATCTCCGTTACAAGTTATAAATGATAACTTCCTTGATCCGTATCACCTGTATCGCTACAAAAAATCGAATAAGCGCGTGTTGGACCTCGGTTAGGTTCCGTAGTCAGAATGTACCTACTTATAAAAATTCCGGTTACTTCAACACATAGTTGGTAGGTTAGTCAATTTTTATGTGCTTTTTCTTTTAACTTTTCACAGACTCAATTACATGTAATTAGTAGAGTCCACTTAGCTGTGTTTTTTCTAATATCGACATGTTACAACTACACAAAGAAATAAACTGATTTGTGACCTAGAAATTCGCCGATTTAGGGAAAATGCACGGTTGCGCCGTACAATATGAATACTATTGTAAATTCTAAGAATTGTTCAGAAAAAGTCAATTCCCAGAAATCAATTAAGAAAACTCTTATAAAAATAAACATGATTATCATTTTACAATAGACGACATAATAAGAGTTATTAACATTCATTAACAAAAACATACTAAAAAAAGAAGCCCTGGAGGCTGAAACATATGTTCACGTCGTAGGTAGAACACATGTTCCAGGTCACTGCTTTGAGGCAGGGTGCCCAGAAGCCTAGCGGATAGCCACGTTGTATGGCCAGACTTAGGCGCTGGCCCAGGTAGCTGCCAGCGCTCTGATGGTTATTATTATTATTTTAACTTCTCGTTTCAAGTACATGTCACAAATAATCTGCGAGTACAATAAGGGTTCCCAGTTAGCTAAGGAACCCTAGAATTACTTTATAATACACTGCAACAACTTCCTCTCCTAACACGATTTGCGCTTTTCTTTTCACCTCTATTCGGTCCTCCATGTCTCCATGTCTGGTTCGAAGATTTTCGGTCTCTGTCAAAAACAAATATCCTTTCTTCACACAATACAATACAAATATACTTCATGCACAATACATGGGAAATACGTTTTACACGTGTGGCGTCGGTCGTCGGAGCGTAGGTGGCTCAGCGGTTAAGACGCGGTCTCCCAATGTTGGAGGTCCAGATTCGATTCCCAGGCAGGCTATGTACCAATGAGTTTTTAAATTAAATTTAATTACTTATATGCATTTATCCGACTGCTCTTAAATGGTGAAGGAAAACATCGTGAGGAAACCTGCATGCCTGAGAAAGAAAAATTCACAGTACATTACATTAGGCGTTATTACAATCCTCCTTGTTGTAGGTAGTCATAGAATAATATAATAAGTGAGTTGTCATTCAACCCGTCTTTGATTCACACAACATGGTGGCAGCGGTGGGATTTTAAATTGAGTTTTTGTGTAATAAGTACAAAGTTATTGGAAAAAACTGTTTATTTGTTAACGTATTATATATCGAAGTGATATTTTAACATGGAACACGCAAGACCGCCGACGGAACTTAGTTTGGATGGCAGCCCCGTCAGCCGGGCTGACGCATGGCGAAGATGGAAAATACAGTTCGAACTGTTCCTTAAAGCATCAGGGGTGCACAAGGAAGATTCGGCAGTACAGTCTAGCCTACTCATCAATTTGATCGGGCCGGATGGTTTTGACGTCTATCAAACATTTAAATTCGAAAAGGAAAGTGATCGTGATGACGTCACGTCACTGCTCATAAGATTCGATGAATATTTCGGAGTGAAGTCGAATATAACACTGGCTAGATATAATTTTTTTACGCGAAATCAGGATCAGGGTGAAACGATCAGTCAATATGTTGTAGCATTGAAACTGCTGAGTAAAAAATGCGAGTTCGAATCGTTGGAGGAGTCACTAATCCGTGATCGAATTGTTTGTGGCATAAACAGTGGAGTAGTGCGCGATCGATTGTTGCGGACGGATGATTTAAGCCTGGATAAGGCTATTAAAATATGCGAAGCCGACGAGGTATCGTCGGACGGCAGCAAATGCCTCGAGTCCCGCGGGGCGGGGCTCGTGCGGGTGGACGTGGTGCGCGCGCGCGGCCAGTACGGCCGGCGCGGAGGCCGCCGGGGCCGCGGCCGGCCCAGGCCGCCGCCGCCGCGCGCCGCCGCCGCCGCCGCGGCCAGCCGGGACCAGCGCTACCAGCAGCAAGGATCGGAGTGTCACGGTTGTGGTATGCAGTGTTTACCGGGATCGTGTCCCGCTATGAATGTGAAGTGCTATGTGTGCCAAAACTACGGGCATTACGCAAGATTGTGTAGGGCGCCGCAAAATATTAAAAAAATGTACGATATCGAAGTACATAATGAAACTACGGACAGCCACGAGGACGATTGTGAGTTATTTTATGTTTCTGTAGTAGAAAATATTGCGCTCGGGGGACGGTCCGTTAATGACGAGTGGCATGAGACCCTGACGTGTGATAGAGGCTCAGAGAGCTTTAAATTAGACACTGGAGCCGACATTAACGTACTGTCATACGAGCGATTTAATGAATTAGGTTACAATGATTCCATTATACAACAAAAGCATAACATAAAGTTGCAATCTTATAGCGGTAACATAGTACCAATAAAAGGTATTTGTAACCTAAATTGGTGGCATAAAAATAATGTATATAGCCTTAAATTTGCCATTGCAAACATGACTTGTGAAAGCGTACTGGGCAAGCAGGCATGTTCCCAATTGAGATTAATACATAGGATTCACAGTGTCAGTTTGAATGATTACGATGATATATTCGAAGGCATAGGTTGTTTGCCGGGCGAGTACAGCATTGTTGTGGACGAGACCGTGCCGCCGGCAGTGAACGCGGCGCGCAAGGTGCCGCTGGCACTTCGCGACAAGCTACTCGCCGAGTTGAATAGAATGAGCGAGTTAGGCGTGATAAGAAAAGTCGAACATCCTACTCCGTGGGTAAATTCGATTGTTTTAGCAGCTAAAAAAAATGGTGACATTAGAATTTGTTTAGACCCACGTCCATTAAATTGCGCTATTCGCCGTGCTCATTTTCAGTTGCCTACGATCACAGAGTTAACTTCGAAGTTACACGGGGCATGTTATTTTTCAGTATTAGATGCAAATTCTGGATTTTGGGCAGTGAAGTTGGATGACGCTAGTGCGGATTTGTGTACGTTCAGTACCCCTTTTGGCCGGTACCAATTCACAAGATTGCCGTTCGGTTTGAATTGCGCTCCAGAGGTTGTTCATGCCAGAATAAAACAACTATTCGAGAATCTGGAAGGAGTGGATTCCTTTATCGACGATATTATTTGCTGGGGACGAACTAAACAAGAACACGATAAAAGGTTGATTGCGTTATTAGAAAGAGCTAAGTCTATAAATTTGAAGTTCAATAAAAGTAAATGCAAAATATGTGTCGAAGAAGTAACTTACTTGGGTCACGTTTTTAATAAACACGGCATGAAACCGGATTATACAAAAGTAAAAGCTATTGGCGAAATGCCGCCTCCAGGTGACAGAAAAGCTCTTGAACGTTTTCTGGGTGCTACTAACTACCTGTCAAAATTTATACCGAATTATTCGGAGCATACCAATCCGCTAACGAGTCTATTAAAAAGAACTCTTGTTGGATCTGGGACACGGTACATCAGAACGCGTTGGATAAGCTTAAAAAACTAATCAGTGAGAGTCCAGTACTGGCTCTGTACGATGTGCAGCAGCCCGTAGTTCTGTCGGTAGACGCGAGCAGCGTGGCGCTGGGCGCTGTGGTGCTACAGGGCGGGCGGCCCGTGGAGTACGCCTCGCGCATGCTCACCGACACGCAGACACGGTACGCACAAGTGGAAAAAGAAATGCTTGCCATTGTGTTCGCCTGTGAAAAGTTTCGGCAGTACATTTATGGTAAAAGGAACGTAGTCATTGAAACTGACCACAAACCACTAGAAAGTTTATTCAAAAAGCCTTTGGAGTCGGTCCCAGTACGCTTGCAGCGTATGTTGTTACGCCTTCAGGGTTTAGACTTATCGGTTACGTATAAGCCAGGCAAATATATGTTTATAGCCGATACCTTGTCGCGTGCATCTCTGCCGGAGAAATATGATGAATCCATAAGTAATGGCGTCATGTATCAGGTCAACCTCTTAATGAGCCATGTGAATATGTCAAAAAATAAATTAGAGATCGTTAGAGAAGAAACTCGAAAAGATAAAGATTTAGTGGAATTGTTAGCTTACATAAACAAAGGTTGGCCAAGTAATAAACAAGAAATTACTCAAAATGTTAAATGTTATTGGTCAATGAAAGATGAATTATTTGTGGTGGATAATGTAATATTTAAAAACAATTTAGTTTTAATTCCGAGTTCAATGAGAACGGGCATGCTTAAAATCATTCATGATGGCCACCTTGGCATTGACCGTTGTAAGAGGCGCGCCCGACAAGTGTTGTTTTGGCCTGGTATTAATAAAGAGATAGAAGTATATGTAAAACGCTGTGCAGTGTGTCAAGATCACTTAAACGCGCCCAGTAGGGAACCCTTAATACCGATTGAGATTCCAAGTTTGCCATGGAGCCTAGTTGGTACAGACATATTTGAATATTCTAAAAAATATTATCTGATCACGGTAGATTATTATTCCGGATTTGTGGAGGTTTCTAAATTAAATAATATTACAAGTTCATCAGTTATACAATCACTTAAAGAAAATTTTGCTAGATATGGAATTCCAGAAAAAATTATAAGTGATAATGGCACCCAATTTACAAGCAGGGACTTTAAACGGTTTGCAGCAGATTGGGGATTTAATCATACTACCACCTCACCGAACTATGCACAGGCCAATGGTAAAAGCGAGCGTGCGGTCCAAACAATTAAAAATATCCTAAAAAAATCAATACAAAGTAATTCCGACATTTATCTTAACTTGCTTAGTTATCGTAACACACCTCGCGAGAACATGAGTTCTCCCGCACAGATGCTCATGGGCCGTATTCTGAGGTGTAGATTACCAGTGCACCCCGATCTACTGCAGCCTAAACCAGTACCAGCTGATCATCATAATATTCTTACTAATAATCAGCAAAAGAGTAAGCGCTACTATGACCAGCGTTGTAAGCTATTGCCTAAATAAAATAAAGGGGATAATGTTATTGTCTTGGAAAGGGGATCTAGAATGAGAGGACAAGTTATATCCGAATGTGATTCTCCGAGGTCTTACCTTGTTAAAAACAGGAGGGGAATTTATCGCCGAAATAGAAGACATTTAATTAAATGTGAATCGGAAAACTCAGAGTTAGAAGTTACTGAGAAGTACGATGATTGTGAGTGTGATTGGGATAAAAATGTATTACTTGAATCCGACTACACATCAGCTGGGTCATCGGAGAACTCGGTTGTGGCATCGCATTCTCCGATGATAACTATGAGAGATAAAAAAATAAAAAATAATAAGTGATCATTTTTATTTCAATAGAGTGGTTCATTTGAATTTTTTATCACTTAAATATTGTGTTTTTGATTTTCTTTTGGGGAAGAAGGAAGTATAGGTCTAAGTTAATATTAACTAATTTGCAATTATTCGGTTTTGGGTATGTTATGTTAGTGTTAATTACTTAATTAGTAAATGTTTTGGTTACTTAAGATTCTACTTATTAAGGGGAAGATGTTGTAGGTAGTCATAGAATAATATAATAAGTGAGTTGTCATTCAACCCGTCTTTGATTCACACAACACTCCTAATTCAGTCATTCATTACAGTGACATGCAAATATTTGACAATATTAAATGAGTGCGGACATTACAATTTCTTATTTGTAACACCCAAAGGCTTCAATTTGGGATATCTCTGACCACCCCACGGTTCTGAAAAAACTTAAATAGTAATAAATAAGTACTTATATATTTGTCCATATTTATTTATTCTTCATTTCATGTGTTAACATTAAGGCACTGCAAATTCTAAAACTTAACATTATTATTATTAATCTAATACAATTTCAGTCATACAAATACAAATTGAATTAAATACAAATTATTGTCTTCGTTACACAGTTTCTATGTACATAGTTACACAAGCTTTTATTTTACTTACTATGTATGTATGTATGTAACTATGTATGTGTGTAACTATGTATGTGTGTTCAAAATTTTAACATTTTTATCTTAATACTTAAAGTGTGCGTCAATTGCGTTATAAAAGCTCTTTGCTTATTAGCTCTTCCTATTGGAAGTCTTTCAGCTTGGCATTAACACTGAATCTTTTTCTACCCTCTTTAGTTGGTTGGGTAGTTGATGTCACAAGTGAAGGAAACCGTTCACCGACTGATTCACTACGCGAGTCACTCCGCAGGAAAACAACCAAACGTCGCACCACATTATACTGCGTCGGTCAGACTCACACGCGCCCTGCACACGTCACTAATCACCGCTGACTTGAGTGACTGCAGCGTGTGTACTTACCACTAAATATAAGGATAAGTCCCGTGTGGAAAATATTCGCATATATTTTACAATAATACGACACAATATTGTTTATTGCGCGCCGAAAGCAATCACACGGTTCAGATTATGAATTACATGGAATAATAAATAACAGTTGTATAGTAAACATTTTCATGTGCAATAATCCTGACTAGACCCAGTTTGTCAGGGCACATAGCTGGAAGACCTGATGGCCGGTACCTGATGACAGCTATATCGGAACTCGAAAGTAATGCGACGAAAAGTGCGATACGTCCACTTGACCGGCACTGTCGATACACACACGCGTTACGTAAAATACTGGGAATTCAAGATCCGGGATTTTTGGGAAACCTACAAATTAGATTTTAAAAATAAAACACTATTAAGTTAATATTTTGTTTAATGAAAAATGTGACAAAAATTCAGCGTGATTGCATGCAATTTAGTAACAATTTTACTCATTAGAAGATTTTTTTAGAGGTATCTTCGTGATTTTTTCTATCGTATAAAATTTATTGTATTATGTTTTGAAAACACTATCTAATTAGCGCATATCCTGTAGAATAACATATTTTTTTTGACTGGGTTCACTGCAGTGGATAATATAGTTGTATGCGATAGAAAACTCTCATTTACATAATGTAGTCCCCTTAACGAGTACCGGCAAGCTCAGTACAGGCCGTCCAGCCACAAGGCGCACAGACGACCTGATAAAGGTCGCGGGAAGGTACTGGTTGTAGGCCGCTTCCAACCGGTCCTCTGACATTCTACGGGGGAGGCCTATGTTCACCAGTGGACGCCCTGTGGCTGATATGATGATGTTGTTGAATGACCCAGTGTCCATACAGACTGAGCAAGGCAAACATTTATCTAGAACCTAAATCCGAATTCGATAGTATCTTAATTTACAATTAAAAGAAAAAAAATATATAATTTAATTAACCGGTCAAGTGTGCGTTGGGCCACGCGCAGTATATGGTTCCAATATGCGGACTTCCTAGGGGGCTTTCTGTTATTTTACAAATAATTTTCAAGGGAAAGTACATTTTATAAGTTTGTCGATTACCCATTAATTTGTAAAGCGTACGAAGCTGTGATAGTTTTCCTTCTAACTCCATTATACCATACTATCGCCGTGAATTTTTTCGTATCCAAAACCAACCGTTCAGCTGGTTGGGGGGAGGCCACTTGATCCTAACAAATATTAGCACTTTAATAATAATAATATAATAATAATAATAAATATCTTTGATCATACACACAGCGCCATCTATTTCCACACTAAGCAACTAGGCTTGTATTATAGATACCAGATGGTTGATAAACTACACAAATACATTTTTTTTTGTAAATAAATACATATATAAATGGAAAACATCCATAACTCGGGAACACATGTCTGTATTCAGCATACAAACATTTATGCTCCTAGCGGGATTCGAACCCGCGATCTTTTGGTATAGCAGCAGAGTTTCTAACCACTACACCAAACAGGTTAATAAGCTTAATATTTTTAAATGGATCCCTAAATCGAAACACAGTTCCAGATAACCTGCAATATTTTTGTTCGACCTAATTAACGATATCTCACACGAAGCGGGGAACAAAAATAAAAGAAAATTCATCCCCACTTTACGTGTAGTGTACTTCACTTTATCGGGATAAAATATATCCTATGTTTTAGTCCACGACATGCTCTACCTATATACCAATTTTCATCCAAATCCGTTCATCCGTCTCGCCGTGATTGAGTAACAAACAAATATACACGCAAGCATCCAAACTTTCACATTTATAATAATCCATACACTATTTTGTGCCTGTATCTTTTTATTATTTTCCGTGCAATAAAGAATAAATAATAATCCTGTGGTTATTGCTTAGCTTGCGTAACAATCTTGTTATGCAAAATAACTGTAACATTATGTCGGGGGAGGCTGAAGAACCAGTGGTGAGCGATTTATATCACTCAAAGTTTTCTGAGACCGTCCCCTAGCTTAATCTTCATTCACCTCTCTTTTGGTATCGTGTATGTATTGTTATGGTTTTTTCTGTATGGATTTAAATGGTAAATGCTATTTACTGATCGATACTCGAGTAGTCTGGACACATTAAAACTTAAACAAACGGTACACATTAGTACGTCATTACGCTTGTTGTCTCACTTCTAATTCAAATTTTAGTTTTGGTTATGTTAATAGGTACACCTCTAAAGAAAAGTTTCCATTCGAACACAGTATCATTATAACAATAGCTAGTGTACGGAAAACAAGAGGAACCTTACCGTGTGACGAGTATATTGTTGTATATATATATATAGAGAATCACATAATGTAGTGATTGGTGAAGTTGTCCACGCTTAGCTGTTTGTCCGTATGCGTGCTCGGCGGGCGCAGGCATTGTTGCGGGCGGCGCTCGGGCGCTCGGGCGACAAGCGTGACGCGTGACGCCTCACTCGCAGTAATGAAGAACAACATAAAAACTTAAAACAATTTGTCATTCATCCTCAAATTACAATATTGTATTATCCGAGTCGAGGACCGTGTCCAAATGTATCTGTGGGTGAGCAGCTGAATGACTGGGCAGCGTTATGTGAGTAGTAGGGTTGCCCGCGAGAACTGGGACATTCTGTTCTTAGCTCTGGAAGAGGTGTCCTTCAAAGGACGCTTGCCGGACGCTAGTGTTCCCGATTATTTTTGAATAATAACATTTAGGACAAAATCCCTAAATAAAATACAGATAAAACAATTTATGTTTTTAAAAACGTAACGAAGCTTTCGGGTTCCTACAAGAAGCCGCCGAAATCTTTAGTAAAGACTTCTGCCACTTAACTGAAGAATGACTTCACAGTGACTAGACTCTCTATACGCCAAGTATACGACGAATGACTTGTTTTGACTGAGACTGACCACACTAACCTGTAAGTAAGACATGGCTGCATGGGCTTAGCTTCCTTTGCCTTCTCCTAGAACAGTGAATCAAAACAAAAAGCAAATCACGACATGACGGGTAGGTAACGCCTTCCTTACCTTCCACACATTTGGCTATTTATTTAGGTTTATTCAGGTATTGACCGGACTTTTTGCCGATCAACACCTTTTCAAGAATAATCTATGTTTCACAACGAATATTACGTCGCATTCGAGTACAGTTTCAACTTACTACCGAGATGATAAGCAAACATTTGGAACGAAACTATATCGCGTTTTAAAAGACTAATCGCGCCATCTAGTAAATGTTTTATGCAACTGTATAAGCAATCGATATCTTTAGGAGAGATTAATCCCATCCAGTGGCGACCAAAACTAAACTGAGATTTCTTTTTAAATACACACTCGAAAAGTCTAAAAGCTAATTATAAATAATACCTAAATAGCTTTAATTTCAACCATATTTTTTTTATAATCGTGAATTTTAGAAAATAAACGTCAAAGTTATTTAGAGGATGCATTATAACATTGTGTATGTAGGTATTAATATTTTCCGTAAGAAAAAATAGGTCATATTAGGTAAGTTAAATAGAATTGGCATAGATAGTTAATTTTTTTGTATTGTTTCAAAACCATTATCGAATAAAGCGTTGTGTCATTTGACGGACGCGTGTGTTGCCTATTCCACATAATTATATCATTAAATTAAATAAATAATACAAACTTGGAGAAAATATGAGCTCCAAATAAATTTCGCATGATTGTAACCCCACGAATCCCAGTCGCCTATCAATTTCAGATCTTTCATCACTAGCTCTTAGCCCATGTGGTTTTACTTTATCTTATTCAGAATGAAAATGTAACCTATATCCTTCTCCAGACCACAGCAGAAAGCCGGACAGACAGTATCCATGTTGTAGGCAGATGGTGAAGTTAAATTATCCCTTCAGTTGAATACCTACGTGGATCGTCATCTATTTTTTCCAAGTGTGAACTTACATTTTAAAAAGACCAACCAGGCGTGGTTGGTCTGTGGCTGTCACATTTACTATAAACACAATAAAGGACGACCAATTGAACCACCTGCCTCGGTACCACGTGATACCACATGGTTAATATAAAATAGAGTTTCTCCACGTACACATTTCATTAAATAATGAAATTTGTTAGTTTCGGTCCGTCATGTCTGTGTGTCTGTCTGTGCGAGGCTTAGCTCAGAGGCTCTTAGTACGCGAAAGTTGTAATTTGTCACAGGTATACATATTAATCACGCCGACAAAGCGGTGAAATAACATTTTGAGAAATGTTTTTGTAGGGTAGCTCAGCTTAATACATGTAAATTGGGGATGTTTTTTGTTTATTTTTGTAACCCATAGTGTGAGACGTCGTTGGACAGGGCGGTCTAAAACAATACATGTTATTCTCAATATTATTTAATTTATTTTTATTTTTTATTCCGATGCAGTTCCTGCTGGATAAACAAATTTCCTAAAGCTAAGCGGAAAGCTAGTACAGAATAAATCTATGCTTAAAGACTACTTCAACACAGTCAATAACTTCTCAGTATGGTGACGAATTTTGAAGAAATTCCTGTAGTAATTTCTTGTTACGACTGTAGATAGTGAACCCATAGACCGTTGTTGTGATGTGAACAGGCCGTGAGTGTTTAGAGAAAACGAAACGCCCAGTGTCATTATTACTCATTAGTGACAAGGAATAATTTAAATAATTATCTTCCGTAACAGACCGAGCGGCAACTCTATAACCATTTTCCTCTTCGGCAACGGCATGGGGGCGGTGACGTCACGGCAGACGCAACACCCGGTCGGTATGCCCCCCGTACCTGTATCCCGCTTGTGACGTACTTGTGACGTACTCGGGAGGCCATTCAATTATTATTATTAAGTTCCAACCATGATGATGTTATGAGTGACCTGATGACGATTTTAGACTGTTGAATTTGAATGTCGATGGATAGAAAGGAAGACGAAGACCAGGAAGGGCGAAAAGGGCGTGAATGGTGACGTAACAGCTGACAGAGGAGATTGGGAGAAAAAGACGTACTGTGCCGACCTCAAATAAATTAGGACCAAGGCAAGAGGGATGTTCGGTGTTTCACGGTATTGTGTGTGTGTTTTTTTTTTGTTTTACAAAGTTTTCCTACCACCTAATAAGCCTATATACTGTAGATAACATAACTACTAACGCATTTGTTTTGTATCCAGAATGGTAGATCACACATGGTTACTTACACCACATTATTCACAAACATCTATTTTACCTGTTTCACATTAAGGTCAGTAATACGTGGTGATATTTGCTTCGCCTGCGTGGAATAACTTCATCGTGGACTTGTTTCTTTTTTTTTTTTTATGCACATCGAGTTTGTACTTGACCTCAATCACACCTGATGTTAAGTGAAGATGAGGTCGAAGGTGGAAGCGTACTGACCCGGGAACCCCAACACATTTGGGGGACTGGCTATCTTATCTCTGACAACCGGATCACAACAACGCTATTAACATTGCTGCTTGGCGGCAGATTTAGATAAGATGGTGGTAGCAAGCCAGGCGGACATTTAAAATGCCCTACCACCAACCAAACCGAGTACTTAAACATGTACCCCGCTGGGGATCGAACCCGCGACCTCCGAATCGTAAACCCAATGTTGTTTACATTGAGCCACGGAGGCGGTTGTAATTTGATTATACCGCGGGAGCTACTCATTTTATCGGGGAAAAAATATCCTACATCGTAATCCACAGTATGTTCTATTTATATACCAAATTTCGTCCAAACCCGACCATCCGTTTCGCTGTGAATAAGCAACAAACAAATAAACATCAAACAAGCATCCAAACTGTCGCAGTTATAATATTAGTTACGAGTAAATGTAATAGGCGGGGTTGTCCCAATTTTCGATTCATAGCGATTGTTTAATTAACCTATATGATTTAGTAACGGTTACCTTCATACTGTAGTGAGCTACAACTGGTTATACCTAGCTATAGTACAGCTAGACCGGTGCATGCGCATGCGCGCGGACCGGTTGTGTGCCGGCACCACATAGAGGTCAGGTTTACGGCCGTCCGAGCGTCTCTAGCCCCACAATTATATGGGTTTGTTTTACCTTATAAGGGTAACACCAGTACAGCTTCACAACCTGCACGACTCGAGGGAGCTTTTGTTTTTACCCGACTTATGTATGTATTAGGTCCTTACCTATGAAATTGGCGTTTTGTATGAAGAATTTCATTAAGACTGTTTTCTCCGTACAAACATTTTGATTTTTTTTTGGGAACGGCAAATCCAAATTTAGCTAAACTTTGTGTGTATTATCGGATAACATTAAGTTAACTATAGGCAGCGTTAATTTTTAAAAGTAACCGCTTTATAAAAGTTTCAGCGAATCTAAGAAATGATTTTTGAAGCACATGAAAAGAGCAAGATTTCATGTGAAACCTTGAAATAATATTCCATTTTCCAAATAAAAAACAAATTTGGATATAGCTTTGGAAATCGCAGGAATTTGTACATATGATTAACGAAGAAAAAACCTCCAATTTCCTAGGTAAAGACCCAATATTTATGTAGGTATGTTCCTTTGGCGCAAAAATTCAACATGGCATCCGCAAAACACAAAATATGCTGTCGCGTTTTTTTGGTATTTAAATACTTAAATAGTTATTATTAAAAACAAACCTCAAAATTCGAGCTGGCGAGGACCCTAGATATAAAACAACAATCCTTAACATTTGACTATTGACGGAGATAGAGAAAATTGTAGATGGCGCTAACGGCATTTTAACACGCATTGTAATTGTTTTGCTTGTGCTGTCTTTTGTACAGATAGAATATTCTACTAAAATTAAGTCACGCCACGCTATATCCAGGCCCATGGACACCCATTAGTTACGATTGGAATAGTATTTTTGAATTGACGTAAACTCGTCCGCGACCAATGTCCATAGAGCACAATCAGTGGCGTGACGTCACCGGCGCCGCGTAAGGAGCTCGCACCATGGAGACCGGCTCGAATCACACAGCGACCATAAACATTTTTTATCGACAACATTTAATGAGTTAATAATAAATTCCTTTCAAATGGAAAGTTCTTTGCAAAGTTAAATATTATACTATACTAGCTTTACGCCCGCGGCTTCGCCTGCGTGAAATAAGTTTATCGCGGAAATTTGTTTATCCCGCGGGAATTACTCATTTTATCGGGATAAAAATATTCTATGTTTTAATCCTATATATACTTCTACCAATATACCAAATTTCGTCCAAATCGTTCATCCGTTTCGTCGTGATTGTGCAATAAACAAACAAACATCCAAACTGATATGTTTAGTTGTAGGGCTACCTGTTAGCCGGCGAGGATTACTTTCAATGTATGGTTGTTACTTTATACTAGTTATTATTGAGGAGATCTACTCCCTGTAGTGGGGACCCTGTTGTAGCTGCGAGCCGACGACGTCACTCGTTACCCCGTTTTTTTTCTTTTTTTTGACGCGGTGAAACGCCTGACGCGTACCGCTCGCCTGGGGGACGGCGAGACGGTTATGTGGGACTCCCCTCCCTGAAGGGAGATACCCACTAAAACCCCGCGGCGACCTTCTTCGGCAGTAGGGAGGACCTGGGAACACATAAGCGGCTCCAGCCTCCTGCCCCCCCTCACAAGGGGAGGCCCGTTCCCGGAGGGCGGCAAGCACTCGTTACCCCCTAAGCCCCGTATTTCAGAATGCTGCTCAAGCGTAGATCTGCAAACTTCAAAATTCTTCAAACTTCAAGCATTTATTTCAACGTAAGATACATGATATCATTTGTTGAATGTCAATTTAAGTGTACTGGAAATAAAAAAGTTTATTGCATTTATCTGTCAGTCGGTATGTCCAAGCTACTACCGCTTCGGAAGGGGAATTCATCCGTGGGAAAAGAAGCGGCGCAAGAACCCCACAGGATCATTGTTGTTAATTTTTTTTTTAATAAAGTATTTATCTAATACAATTTTATAATTTTGGGGAGCTGGTCGAAGTACACCAAGCGTGTTTGTCATTGAGGTAGTCACTAATTTTATAATAACCCTTTTTTGCTAATGTTATTTTTACATAATGTTTAAATTTTTTCTCAGTTAGATTAATGATATTCTCAGGTATAAGGTTATAAAAGCGTATACAGTGTCCCACAAATGATGTATTAACTTTGCTTAGTCTGAACATAGGGGTAGCCAATTTGTTCTTATATCTCAAATTTAAATTATGCTTGTCACTATTTTTGGGGAACGTAGAAATATTTTTTCGAACGTACATAATATTTTCGTAAATAAACAGTGAAGGAACAGTTAAAATATTAATTTCTTTAAACCTGTCCCGGAGAGAGTCATGTCGACGCAGATTATAAATTGCTCGTATTGATATAAATTGCTGCGATTGAGCATAGTTAGAAAGAGATGCCGCTATACAAGTTACATAAAACTGTCTCTTTTTAACTGTCCTCAAGCGGAGATCTCTGCTTGAGTAACATTCCAAAATACGGGCTTAAGTCAAAGTCAAAAAAGCTATATTTTTTGAAATACTATGATACACCTTAAAATAGTCAGTTATTACATTTTTTAAGCTACTGCTTGTTCAATAGACAATTGTTCGCTGAGAACAAACAAGAAACTCGAGGATTTTATATTACAAAAAGCCACAACCATATTTCATTATTAATTGTGAAATGAGAACAGGCATGAGAACGAGCTGGTTACGTCCAGGGATGATTAGGTAACATCTAAATAGTCTGATATTTTATAATGCTTATGTTTTCTTAATAAGTCTTTACTACTAATATCTACTAATCTACTAACTACTTTTAACCGCCTCGGTGGCTCAATGTAAACAACATTGGGTTTACGATTCGGAGGTCGCGGGTTCGATCCCCAGCGGGGTACATGTTTAAGTACTTGGTTTGGTTGGTGGTAGGGCATTTTAAATGTCCGCCTGGCTAGCTACCACCATCTTATCTAAATCTGACGCCAAGCAGCAATGTTAATAGCATTGTTGTGTACCGGTTGTCAGAGATAAGATAGCCAGTCCTCCAAATGTGTTGGGGTTTCCGGGTCAGTACGCTTCCACCTTTGACCTCATCTTCACTTAACATCAGGTGTGATTGAGGTCTAGTACCAACCCGTTGTGCATAAAAAAAAACTACTAATCTACTAACTACTAATTTGTCTGTAGGTAGACAACTAACTCCTAATTTCCTCATTAGAGTGAGTCGCCCCTCGCCTCAACCTCAGACATTGATCTCGGAACTTTTATAAATAGTTCTAATTAAATGATAAAAACAAACAGTTCTTCGAACGATCTGACTCACTCGCACCCAGAAACTACACTATTATACAGTGAGTGTACTTCGGCTCCCACTATCCGTGGGTTCCGTCATGTCCAAATAATCCGCGGTCAATCCTTGGATGGGTGACCGCTAGTTGCATTTTTAAACAAATGTTTTCGTTTCGTGGACCACGCACACACACGAGAGCTTACGCCACACACACACACACACACACACACACACACACACACACACACACACACACACACACACACACACACACACACACACACGCACACAAAGTTTATATTAGTAGACAAGTAAAGAAAATTATTTTTTTGATCATTGTGGTACAATATGACAAGGACGGACAGACATAACCAGCCCGTCTCTTCCCGTGGGTGCCGTAAAAGGCGACTAAGGTTTCACGTGTATTTCTGTATATTCCATAAGTGAACCGTGGATGTTGTTTCAATCATTAAACTTTTAATGTTTAAAACGCCCAAACAGTATTGTTTGGGATATCTCTGACCACCCCATTTGGGTAAAGGTCGTGACTTTATGTATGTATATAAATTTCACAAAAAAAGCCCTAGAAAATGTATGAAGATTAACTATGAGAGAGCCAGAGGGAATTGAAGTATTTTTATTTTTATAAGATTATATATTAATTATTATTTAATTTTAACAATCTTAATTAACCATTAATTTGCATTGTGCTGCTTTTTACCCGACTCCCCAAGGAAGGAGGGTAATGTTTTTCGAGTGTATTGTATGTATGTCCGTTCCTTTGATCAATTTCGAAGTGCATGGTGTCGTTAGATTCGTCTTGATACCGAGTGTTATAGGATACATTTTATGGTAAAAAATCTACATGGCGTCCGCAAAATACACAATGTACTGTCGAGTGTTTATCGTTTTTAAATATTTAAATAGTTATTACATCACTTTTAGCTGTTAGAGCGAGTTGTTTCACTCCGCGTCGAGTTTATTCAATTCCGTTTACACGTGACCCTAAAAACGTTATTTATTTAAATAACGTTACTGGTAACTGTTAATTGAAACGCCTTCCGTGCGGTCATTCCATCTCTCTTTATTACTTTGAGGATAATTCTTGATGAAAAACCAAGTGTTTATTATTAGGTATATTTCAGGAAGCAAGTCGTATTCGTTATTGATTACTGAAGTTAAGCAATGTCTAACGCGGTCAGTCAGCACTTCGGAGGGCACGGTAAATAGTCCATCCCAATTGTTTTTTGAAGGCAGTCGGAGGGCCACAGCTGTCAGGTGGCCTATAGCCTGACGGAAAACACTGGACCCGCGTGGTGGGTTTTGGCCCATACCCTCTCCCAGTGAGAGGGGGGTGTGTCCCAACAATGGGGACGGGTAAGGCAGCTGATGAAGGTTACAGGTAGGTATAGGTAGAGACCTCTACGGTAAACATTGATATAAACCTTAATTCACTTTAACATTTTATTGCTGTGAGATAATTTAAAGGACAAATCTACACAAACAAACACGAGCTTATCTCTTTGGGAGATCCATTTCCGCAAACTCAGACGAGATGACACTTTTGAGATAGGTTACCCCGCCAGCGCCAGCGGCCGCACTACGCCACATCACTTATGTTACCCTGGTAGTTTTGGCAACGTCAGATATCATATTAAGTCTGTCATAATAACATTATCCTCTTTTTCGGGACAATGAAAGAGCGATCCTGCAAGTTTCTTGCTTGTTCTCAGGGGAAAATCGCTTATTAAATTTAAGGAAATTAATGCAATATGTTTACGAAAACTTAATGTATGTAAGAAAAAATCTAGAATCGTTTAAGAAAAATAGTGATTTATATTAATACAAGATATAAAAATAAACTTGCTGTTCATGTCAGCCGTTTACACAATGTCACTAAGTCATTTAACTAGTATACGCTAAGTAAGTTTCTATATATAATAAGTTTCCAGTTGACATTCATTCCTTTAAATACATACAAAACCATAATAAAACAGACATTATTCACAAAGGGCTATTATAAAATTTCTGACTATCTGGATGATAAGCAAGCATGGACACAGACCGTTCGGCGATATTAAGTTTAATTATACAATATAATATAATTGTAATCCAAATCTTACTTAAAGAGCAACCCTCTAGTTTCTTGCTCGTTCTTCTCCGGGGAGTCAGCTTTGTGAATGAGCAATAATTTTAATATTAGGTTTAATAATGTGACCTTTTCAAGTGACAATTCGAATTTATTTATTTTTTAAGTATATGATTGAAAACCACCTTGAACTTATTTTGCCCTGGTAGATGTATTTATTATGCACATTGGTTACCTAGTATTTGACGTCAATCACACTTGATGCTAAGGGAAGATGAGGCCGAAGAAGGTGCGCTACCCACCCGGAAATCCCAAGTTATCCCCATCTTATCTCAAACAGTGCTGGAACACAACAATCAACATTGCTGTGACGGCAGACATAGATAAGATGGTTGTAGATGTCCAGACGGACATTTAAAAATGCCCTACCACCAACCTACCGCTGAGAATCGAACGCGCGACATCCATTTTGTAAACTTTATATTGTTTACATTCGGTTTACCATAAATCAGGACTTTTTGGGTCCCGATAGGAGTAAATCGGGACATGTCCATGTAAATTCGACCTCAGATACAAAACCTCAAATGCTTGTCCCGCTCCGCTGAAGACTGTATTTTCACCAGTCCCCTCAATCACCCCGGAACGACACAATGCTGGCATTGATAAATATTTCATTCTAATTTGAATGAAGTCTACGTTTCGTGCAGAAACAATGGGGCAGCTTTATGCAAACAGTAGCGCTACATCTTCCTGCTGGTTATGAAATCCTGGTACCTTCGCCCGCACACAGTAAGGTCTCGGACACACAATAATTAGCGCCAGTAATTACAATTACAAACGGCATAATCGATAGTGTTGCGTGTTAACGATCGGAGGAGCGGGAAGTTTAGTTGTGATGTATGTTATGACACTATAAACAAACCTGGCCAAGTCGGGCAACACTCGGGCAATGAGTGTCCCGTACCACCAGCGCCATCTACTGGGGAGTTCAAGCTGATATACCTAGCAACCATTGATTTATATGTTAGATACCGCGCGAACAAATCTTTTCGCGCTTTTCTAAGTAGATAAAACAGCGCCATCTCTTACAATCCTCGAGAACTAATAGAACTGCTGCGAATAAATGGCCGAAACCAAAATGGAGCACAACCACAATTTTTTAGTCTTTGCTCACAAAAAAAAATCAATATTGGTTAAAAATATGAATTTTACGAGTGTACATAATGTTTGCTATACTTAAAAATGCATCACTTTTCTGTGGTAAGTGATGCAATTTTACCCGACTCCCCAAGGACGGACGGTAATGTGCTTCGAGTGCATGTATGTATGTTGTTCCTTTAACGCATCCTGTAGACTATAGTGCATGACCGATTTCAAGTGCATGGTGTCGTTAGACTCGTCTTGATACCCTGATGTGTCATAGGGTACATTTTACGGTAAAAATCCAACATGGCGTTCGTAAAATACAAATAATGCTGTCGGTGTTAATGAATTAATAAGGTAGTGGACTGTATATCATAAATAGGGGTTGCTTTGAGGAGAGGTATGGAAAATGGAACAGTTATTGCAGGCCGGCCGGCGGTTATCCACCAGATTCCAATTGTTGATTGAAACGAAGGTTGTCGTATTGTAGGGCGCCCTATCGCACACAGTTCACATAGTCTTAGCACAAGGCTTTTATGGTGTTTTAATAAACGTATTGCTGCACAACTTGATATTTGAGTGATAAAGACGGAGCACACACACGTTCGCTTGTAGTCTTGGGGGAGAGCTGTGGTGGAGTGGGAGGGGGGTAAAAACAGGATACATAGTAGGAAGGAAGGACAACAAAAGGCGGGAAATTAAAATTTGCCTTATTGATGACTTTACTTAACAGTCGGGTTTTTGATTTTATTTTCCAACATAAGTCAGTATTTGATACGACAGTTCGAGAACGAAGTCGGTGTATGACTGAGTTCCCATTGGTTCCAAACTCCCGTTTTGACACCAATGAGGTCGTGCATATTTTGATTGTTTTAACGGCCAAGGCCATACTCAGTAATAAGTCTATGCTACATGCTACAGAACCGTAAGTTGATGCGTGATGTCGGCGACGACACGTGCTAACTATGAGTATGATGAGATGATGCATACATTAGTTTTCTATAAAACTTTTGTGTCTACTAAGAGTAAATAATTACGGGTAACTTTGACTTTGCCCACGGGTGGAGACGGCTCTCGTCCCGACCTGGAGTCCACCACAGCTCAAAGCAATGAAGAACTACTGCGGTTTTTATTTCGAAACAACATGGTGCCCATGGGTACCATATCTTATATTTTTATAGACTACCAGCTTTCATCCCGCGGCTTTGCCTGCGTGGAATAACTTTGATATGTGTAATTTGTTTACGCCACCGGAACTATATTTTCATCCAGGGTATGTTCTACCTATATACAAATTTCATCCAAATCCGATGCGCCGTGCTTGAGTAACAAACAAATAAATATGCAAGCTTTGGCATTTATAGTATTAGTTAGATAGACTATAACACGATGAACTAATTCGACGACACACCATTCATCAAATCTGGTCTAGTAGTTAGGTCTCTACGATGGAACATCTATACCTACATAAATACATTGCCAAAATCATAACCCTTCCTTATCGACTTTGCCGTAGTCGGTAAAAAACAACATGTCAACAATAAGGAAGGCGCGACATTGTATAATTTGCATTAAATAACTATCATAGGTTACGTCAATTTACATTTTAGGTGACATTGGTACATATAGGTATATGTATACCTACATGATATACGATGTGTGCGTCGGTTGTGGAACCCATAGAAGGGCCGGTCGAAGCGGATTAGCTGTTAGTGTACAGACAGAATCGTTTACAGCTTTTCATTATATTCTTTACTAATTTTCGACCGCGGCTTCGCCTGCGTGGTATAACTTTATCGCGGATATATTTAATTTGTATATCCAGTGTATATTTACACCAAATTTCATTCGAAGTTTCGCAGTGAGTGATATATTGATATATGAACATACAAACTTTCGCATTTGCAAAGTAATTGTACTTAATGCTTACTTCTACGTATAAAGCCTGCAATGGAAGAGCGAGGTTTCCTGTTACAGGTATTGTCATAGGTACGTACGAGGAAGCCTCAACCCCATCCCAACTAATAAAATAAATAAAATAAAATAAATTTGTGTGTGTATGTCTGTATGTATATTTGTTACCTCTTCACGCCTATACGGCTGGACGGATTTGAATGAAATTTAGTTGGCAGACGGATTTATGACCTGGATTATCATAAAGGCAAAATTTTTTGCTGAGCCCATTTTGATAAAATCCACACGTAGTTATTTAACAACTCACGTATTTACACAAACACAAAAGCGTCTACAAAAACACAAACAAATATACTCTGTATACCATAAAGCATGGATGGTTTATGGTATAAAATACCCACGGGAACAGATGTATTGGTTTTACTCTGCGATGTATTACACGGTCAAATACTTAGAGCAAATTAAAAGAATACTTGACCAAGTTAAATCCTACTATTAGTATCACACTAATTAGTAGAAGACGCATTTAATAATACAATAATTAATTACGGCGATTGATTCAGAACACACTTCACAAATAAACAGCAGTAGGACGTCGTAATGGGAACTTGGCGGGTCACTCTCAAACATATAATAACTTTATCGCGTTACATACAAACGTCCGTATTAGGAGGTAACATAGAAATCAACATACACACAATCTAAAAACATCCTGGGGCTGTCGGATAAATATTAAAACCACGTGGATACAACGGCGGACTTATCTCATAGAGTGACCCCTCCTTATATTTTACCGCCTCCGTGACTCAGTGTAAACTACATTGGGTTTACGATTCGGAGATCGCGGGTTCGATCCCCAGCGGGGTACATGTTTAAGTACCGGGTTTGGTTGGCATTTTAAATGTCCGCCTGACTAGCTACCACCATCTCATCTAAATCGTGTTATAATGTTAATGTTAATAGCATTGTTGTGTTCCGGTTGTCAGAGATAAGATAGCCAGTCCAGCAAATGTGTTGGGGTTTCCGGGTCAGTACGCTTCCACCTTCGACCTCATCTTCACTTAACATCAAGTGTGATTGAGGTCAAGTACAACCCCGCTAATCTAAAAAAAAAGTGACTTCTTTTAGTCAACCATATGACACATAGATAATGTCACGATGTCCCGCCTGTTCCCATAGCGGTAGGCAGAGACCATATAGACTTCCACTTGCTAAGATCCTGACACACCTCTTCTGCTTCCTTCACTCTCATAATGTTGTTCGTTCATACATGCTCGTCGGTTTAGGATACTCTTGACTTGGCCTTTCTTTAAGACGTCCCCGATTTCATCATGGTACGTTCGCCGTGGTCTTCCCCTACTAACACTACCATCCACATTCGCTTCGTATATTTCTTTCGTTAACCATATACAAATCACTATAAAAACAATTTGAAATACACAAGAAGTTTAGCATTTTTCTAAATGTGTCCCGCTGCATGGAAATGACTTGCCGATTGCTGCCTGTGACATTATAAACAAATACGTGGTGAACTCGAGGCGACAGACATGTAGGGACAGTCGCGGAATCAAAAGGTTCGTCATCTTAAAGTTGACTTTGGCTTGTAGACAAGTTGTCGGTTTGAATTCAACATGACGTTTGTGCCGCATTATGACATATTCATTTATTTACCAACCTTTTCCGTGCTCACGTCACTAGTTCGGCTAAATATGAACCCTGTAGTCAAAGAGTTAATCATAATTTTTCTATGTAACAGTGTAATAAAATAATAAATAAATAAATATCCTTAGACATACACACAGCGCCATCTAGGTCCACAGAAAGCAACTACAGGCTTGCATACTAGATGGTTGATATACTACATAAATACATTTTTTTTTGTAAATAATTCTTATTATAAATTAAAAACATCCATAACTCGGGTGCAAATGTCCGTATGCATCACACAAACATATGCCCCTAGCGGGAGTCGAACCCGCAACCTTTTGGTATAGCGGTGAGAGTTGCTAACCACTACACCAAACAGGTCATCGAACAGTGCGGTGTGTTACTTAGTTTAGAAAGGCAACATGTACTCGCTAAGTGTCAAATTAAAGTATTTGAAAACTGAGGAACCTTTTCATTCCGGGACTGTACATATGTATACATATATATCAAAGATTGGCTCGTTTGTCTAGTGGTATTTCCTACACGAAGTGTTTTAGTCGAGATAGCACAAGTTAGGTAATACATTAGTATGCGTGCAGTGTGGTAATGTGTTACACATCCGGACAGTTACTCTGTCATTGTTCTGAGGGGTCGCGAGTATTGTTCTGGGTTGTGACGTCACGACTCGCTACTTTGTTCCCACAGAAAGTACCCCAGCTGAAGGAAACACTACGTATACAGGGTGAATTTTTCAAGTGGGTGTGCATGGCCGAAGTCGAAACTATGGCGAATAGCGAAAAGTACTCAAATGAGTCTCGGGCCCGATTTTGATGAAAACTAAAACTGCATCATTGGATTTTTGAAAAATCAATATTCAATATTTTAACAGTTTTTATCAAAATCGGGTCCGAGACTCCTTTGAGTACTTTTTGTTATTCCTCATAGTATTTGTATAAGCACACCCACTTGGAAAATTCACTCTGTATATTACTAGCTGTTGCCCGCGACTCCGTCTGCGTAGAATTAAATTTCCTACCAAATGCGTCACTTTATGAATCATAAGCAATCCCAATAATAATACCTATCCTTCAGAAATTAGTCATTTTTCAGGTATAAAAAGTAGCCCACGTGTTAATGCAGGTCCTAATCTGTCTACAAAATAAATCTGTCCAGCCGTTGAGGCATGAAGGGGTAACAAACATTCACACTCACACAAATGAAATGAAATGAAAATAATTTATTCATGTAGGCAATACAATATGCACTTATGAACGTCACTTGTTTTTTAAACTACCACTAGCTCGGAACGCGACCACTACTGAGAAGAGCTAGCGAGAAACTCAGAGGGATTGTCTTTTTTCAATCAATCGTTTACAATCTAGAAAGGTTACAATAACGTATATATCGTGTAGAGGAGCCGTTTAATCCTATGGATTACTATCATTATTGTAGTCTGAAATTTTACAATATCCCTTTTTACATATTTTTTGTTTTATAATAAGGTTAAATTTATTAAGCGGAAGATTCCGTATATCCATGGGAACCTTGTTGTAGAAGCGCACACATTGACCTCTGAATGACTTACTAACTTTACTAAGTCTACTAAAAGGTACAGCTAATTGATTTTTGCTCCTTGTATTGACGTTATGTCGGTCACAAACTTCGCATTTACATTATTGTTGGGATAACGTCATACATTATGCAGGGTGTAACTTTAAGTAAACTTTAACCGACGTGTAGTATTACTTGGAGATTTCTATAAAGCCAGAAATTGGACAAATCATTTTGTGTTCTTATACTTAAGAACAATTTATTATGAACGCCACAAAACGATACAAAAACAACGGAGTAGTAAATTATAGCTAAAAAAGAGATACAATTATAAATAAGATGCGCACAATGCTGTCACGTGTTGCGACGTGTACAAATGGGTTACCACTCAGCTCGTGCTACGGTTCACAGCGCTGGTTTTTAGTGCTCCCAAATGCCCAGTGATGTACGGACCATACGTCAGTATAATATTAAATAATTATAGTCTGTAGTTAGTGTATGTACGTTTTACTGTATACCTGTACCTATGTACATGTAATATATGCTTTATGTAGATCTAATATGAACCAGTCATCCGGCTCCAAGAGACGCTATAGCTTCATCTACATGGTCATACAGACACCTAAAATAACAATAAGTGGTTTTGTTGTCTGTCTGTGTATCTATTTATTTTATCTGTGTAGTTATAATGTACAAAGTTTTAATGACTACCTGGCTCCACATCCCCATTTTGTAATTTTAATTACTTATAAATGGCATTCCACATTTGTACTGCAATTTGTGTGACATAATAATTGTTGTAACATTTACAATGAAGAGAATAAAAAAAATCTATCCAAACACTTTTATTTCATAAGTTAAGAGATTGTATTTATATCCGCGGCATTTCATGGATCATCAATGGAATGTCCAATGTAACTTGCCCATTAGGCGCACAATACAAAGTGTTTCGAGTGTATGTAAGGTATGTATGTATGTCCGTTCCTTTGGCGCATCTTTGTAGTCTAAAACACTTGCCCGATTTCGAAGTGCATGGTGTCGTTAGATTCGTCTCGGTGCCCGGAGTGTTATAGGATCAATTTTATGAAAAAGAATCCAACATGGCGTCCGCAAACAAAATATGCTGTCGGATTTTTTAAATGTATACATGTTAAGGAATCTCTGTCTGGGAAATAACTCGCAAATATCGATTCAAAACTACCTCATCAATATTCATTACGTATCATCCAAAGTTCCCCGCAGTAATAAATCGTGTGAACATTTACGCAGAATTTTAAAATGTCCGTAAACCTTTCCATGTGGTGTACGCACAGTCAGTGTCGCGGGTACATCCCCGGCTGCTCCGCGCTGACGCTACAGCGGAGCAGGAAGCAATATAAGACCAGTTCTCGACGCTCTGATCACCTACAACTTATTACTATGAGTGTCAAGACATAAACTAAACACACATAGTACTAAATCATTTAGTATAAACTAAAGCACATAATCTACGACCTGTTTGGTGTAGTGGTTAGCAACTCTGACCACTATACCAAAACGTTGCGGGTTCGAATCCCGCTAGGGGCATATTGTGTGTGTAAGTTATGGATGTTTTAATTTATAATAAGTATATTTATTTACAAAAAAAATGTATTTATGTAGTACATCAATCATCTGGTATCCACAACACAAGCCTATAATTGCTTACTGTGGAACTTAATGGCGCTGTGTGTTATTCTTATTTTTCTTTGTCGAATTGTATAAATACTTATTTAAAAAGCGCAACCACTTAGTTTCTTGCTCGTTCTTCTCTGGGGAGACTGCCTTGTGAATGAGCGATAACTGTATGTCATGACCGTTTCAAATATTATTCTTATAACGTACGAAATAAAACATTTTTGAATTTGATTAAATTTAAAAGAGTTGCCTACAGCACGTTGTCACCCGCGCCCTTCCAAGGAAATCCTGAGTCATGTCGGTCCAAGGTCTAATTACGAATATAGAAAGCGAATAATAGAAATACTCGGAAGTTAATATCCCCACCCCTCACCCCTAATCCACCCCCAACTACGACCCACACTTAGAATAGAACAATTTCATTAGAGTTATTATAAAACAAAAATAGAAATCGTTTCAAAACATTGAACTGCCGAAAAGTTACTAAATACGTCAATTTATATGTATTGAACTGAAATAAGGACAACGATATTCAATGATGTATAGGATATTCAAACTTAGGACAGTTACCACCGTGAACTGAACACACACAGTCCATAAAAAAAGAAAGAAAGAAAATAGTTTATTCGCCACAACGAGGCATACGTTTAATGTACAAAACAAACTTGACGTATAAAACATTAAAAATAACAAACTACAAAATATATAAAGATAAACACAACAAATATTTTGCGACACTGCAGCACTGTGGCAAATAAGCTCAGTTCCAAGAACTGGGCGCTGTTCTTCCGTCCCACCCCGGGAGAGGAAAGCAATCAAAAATCAAAATCAAAAGTGTTTTATTTTGTAAGTTATAAGAATAACATTTGAAATCGTCATGACATACAGTTATCGCTCATTCACTAGGCAGTCACCCCAGAGAAGAACGAGCAAGAAACTCCGGGTTTGCTCTTTTTAAATAAGTTAATACAAATATAATTGGAAATAATTGTAAAATGTACGATTCAACAAAGAAAAATAAGAATAAAATATACTGGATATTGCTGAGCGGTTCATATCCACGCATTCTTATCATCCAGATAGTCAGAAATTTTATATGCGCCTTTGGCGCATAGTTTCCGTTCAATGGTTGTTTTAAATTTATTTAAAGGCAAATTTTGAATGTCTACCGGAACCTTATTATATTATAAAATGTGTAAAATGAGTATTAATAGGATGTGCTTGTTATGTAGCAGGAAAGTATTGTGTCATTGTAATGTAGCCCATGGACTCCTAGTACCAGGCGAGGGGCTTCTGTAAGCACACCAGGATAACAGAACAGATACAGAACAAACTTCGAGTCAGTTATTGGCTAGCCCTGTCAGCTCATTGCACATAACATATCTACGTAACAAGGTCTATCGGAAAACGATCCCCCCCTCCCTCATGCCATGATGTCTTTCCATACCGTTTACTATTAGACTGAGATTCACTTATGCGATTATTTACAGGATTAATGAGAGAGCATAGTAACCCCTCAGTACTTTAATCAAACATGTGCTCTGGTCGACGACCTTCAACAAAACAACTGCTTCTGCCTATGGTAACTTATAAATTCGATGTTGTCCACCGGTTACCATAGCAACCAGCCACGTGTACTCGAATACGGTACAATGGGAACCACAGGGACAAGCCTCCCCCTCCTCCCACTGCTTTATTACTGAATAATCGACGCTATTACCGTGAAATAGATAGTTATTTTGGGTGATACAGAGGTAGGTGACGTTATAGCATACATTTAAACATGTAGGAAAAAAAATACGGACGGGGCATTATAAAATCTAGTCATGTATTTAACTGTCCATGTGTACATGTTTGAGGCTTCTCACTCCATTTCTCACGCAAAAATTCCTGTCCTTATGAACAATTTATTATAATCGCCACAAGACGATACCAAAACCAAAAAGTAGTAAATGATAGCTAAGGAATACAATATTATAAATAAGACGCGCACCACGCTGTCACGTGTTGCGGCGTGCACAAACGGGTTAGCACTCAGCTCACGCTGCGACGCATCACAGCGCTGATTTTCTGTGCTCGCAAATGCCCATCGTGTTTCCGAAACATGATCTCTAGCGTAGGTCCTATATTTTATTACAAAAAATTGATTTAATTCGTTTAATTCCCAGTAACTTTCGGCGTCAATCTTTCCTGAATCCTGCAACCTTGGGATCTTCAAGAGCAGGGTAAATAGGCATCTACTGAGATCGCGTGCTTCATCATTGACTACATCGTCATTTACCACTAGGTGAGATTGTGGTTAAACGCACATCCAGTTAATCAAAAATGTAATTTGATCTGCTCCGACCCGACACACTATATATTTAGTTGCTCTCGATGCTCTACACTAGAGTATACAATTAGCTCAGTGTGTATAGTTCTGTACAGACAGACACACTTACAGTAAAGATGGTCTCGACGTACGATAATTCAAAATTGATTAAAATAATGAGGATACTAGCAGTTTCCTTAATTAGCTCCCACACTTTACTGGCTTTTTATATTAATATCAGGTGATTTGAGTTCATGTCTAATGGTACATTGATTACAAGATACAGGTTGTAGGTAATCACTTTAATTTAATAAAGGTATATTACCTTGTGCACAGCTGAATGCAACTAAATCTGTAAATATTGGGTGTTTACCTATGAAAATGGAGTTTTTTTTCTTCGTTAATCATATGTACCAATTCCTGCGATTTTCAAAGCTATATCCAAATTTATTTTTTATTTGGAAAATGAAATATTATTTCAAGGTTTCACATGAAATATTTTTTAATTTCTGGGCTAAATCACGTAATAAAAAAAATTTTAACAGAGCTCTTTTCATGTGCTTCAAAAATCATTTCTTAGATTCGCTGAAACTTTTATAAAGCGGTTACTTTTAAAAATTAACGCTGCCTATACTTAACTTAATGTTATCCGATAATACACACAAAGTTTAGCTAAATTTGGATTTGCCGTTCCCAAAAAAAAATCAAAATGTTTGTACGGAGAAAACAGTCTTAATGAAATTCTTCATACAAAACGCCAATTTCATAGGTAAGGACCTAATACATACATAAGTCGGGTAAAAACAAAAGCTCCCTCGAGTCGTGCAGGTTGTGAAGCTGTACTGGTGTTACCCTTATAAGGTAA
Source organism: Oegoconia quadripuncta (assembly GCA_949316235.1). Lineage (NCBI taxonomy): Eukaryota > Metazoa > Arthropoda > Insecta > Lepidoptera > Autostichidae > Oegoconia > Oegoconia quadripuncta. The sequence continues at coordinate 23,282,607 of OX438749.1, forward strand.
AACAAACCCATATAATTGTGGGGCTAGAGACGCTCCGACGGCCGTAAACCTGACCTCTACTGTGGTGCCGGCACACATGCGGTCCGCGCGCATGTGCATGCACCGGTCTAGCTGTACTATAGCTAGGTACGAGTATAACCAGTTGTAGCTCACTACAGTATGAAGGTAACCGTTACTAAATCATATAGGTTAATTAAACAATCGCTATGAATCGAAAATTGGGAAAACCCCGCCTATTACATTTACTCGTAACTAATATTATAAATGCGACAGTTTGGATGCTTGTTTGATGTTTATTTGTTTGTTGCTTATTCACAGCGAAACGGATGGACGGGTTTGGATGAAATTTGGTATATAAATAGAACATACTGTGGATTACGATGTAGGATATTTTTTCCCCGATAAAGTGAGTAGCTCCCGCGGTATAATCAAATTACAACCGCCTCCGTGGCTCAATGTAAACAACATTGGGTTTACGATTCGGAGGTCGCGGGTTCGATCCCCAGCGGGGTACATGTTTAAGTACTCGGTTTGGTTGGTGGTAGGGCATTTTAAATGTCCGCCTGGCTTGCTACCACCATCTTATCTAAATCTGCCGCCAAGCAGCAATGTTAATAGCATTGTTGTGTTCCGGTTGTCAGAGATAAGATAGCCAGTCCCCCAAATGTGTTGGGGTTCCCGGGTCAGTACGCTTCCACCTTCGACCTCATCTTCACTTAACATCAGGTGTGATTGAGGTCAAGTACAAACTCGATGTGCATAAAAAAAAAAAAGAAACAAGTCCACGATGAAGTTATTCCACGATGAAGATATTGAAGTTATTATATGGGCGACGGCAGCGGATACGCATTGAAGATTCTTTCTCTTCATGGTGTACTGTTTCTGCCGGCGTTCCACAGGGTGGCGTGCTTTCTCCCCTCCTGTTTGCTATTTTTATTAATTCTATAACTCTCAATCTATCTTCTTCCTACCACCTCTATGCAGACGATCTCCAAATTTATTCTCAGTCTACTTTAAGTGAACTGGCAAATGCTGTCAAAGTAATAAACACTGATCTTGCACTCATCCTAGAATGGAGTAAGTCATTTGGTCTCAGGGTTAATCCTGCAAAAAGTCAATGTATAATTTTAGGCAGTAACACGCTTATTTCAAGAATTGACTTTGACCTACTCCCTCCAGTTGTGTTTGATGGTGTCAAGATTTTGTATAGCGAGAACGTTAAAAACCTTGGCATAATTTTTCACAGAACACTTTCCTGGCGTCCCCAAGTCGCTGAAGTCAGTAGGAAAATTTTTGCTTCTATGAAATTTTTATATAAACTGCGCAATTTCTTGCCTACTGCCACCAAAATTGCGTTAGCACAGTCACTTCTCTTACCTATTCTGGATTACGCAGACTGCTGCTACGCGGATGCCACAGTAGAGTTGATAAACAAACTCGACCGATTACAAAACGTTGCAATCAGATTCATTTTTGGTCTACGGAAATTTGACCATGTTTCCGAATATCGCAACCAACTCAAGTGGCTCCCCATTCGTCGTCGCAAGGATGTGCACATTCTCTCCCTCCTTTATTCCGTGTTGTTCAATCCCAAGACCCCTCAATATCTTAAACAACAATTTCAATTCCTGTCTTCCACTCACAGTCTTCCCTTACGTTCCTCTGACAGTCTTCGTCTGTATGTTCCTCAAAATTTGTCTAAATCATACGGCCAGTCCTTCACTTTGCAAGCTACTCGCCTCTGGAACTCTCTTCCTGAGTCTATCGTCGCTCTCCGTCTTTAAATATATTTAAAGCTCAAGCCAAGGTGCTTTTTCTTCAATAGCTTACATCTACTTCACTTTCGACCGGTAAATTATATATACTATATTACCAGTTATAGTAATCCCCCCAAACTTATGTATTTTTTTTTAAATTATAATTATTATTATATATCCAATTATATATTATATTATTAATATAGATATTATTATTATATATAATATATATGTAAATAACATGTATGTATTGGTATAAATTGTATTGATATATTTTATTTGTTCAGATTGTTTAGTTATTATTGTTTCTCATCACATATAGTACTTATTAATGTTTTGCATACCTATAAGATAACACTTTTTGATTTCAGCAGAACTTTCAGATGTACTTAACTATTAAGAAATTATTTGTGCTAACCCACTTAATTACTCGTATTGAATTCCGTGATGATAGGTTTGCCTGGAAGAGATTTATGTTAGCGATAAGGCCGCCTAATTTGTAGTTTCTATAAGATATTTAAATGTACCTTCCTTATTTAAACAATAAAGCGTATTTGATTGATTGATTGATTGATTATTCCACGCAGGCGAAGCAAATATCACCACGTATTACTGACATTAATGTGAAACAGGTAAAATAGATGTTTGTGAATAATGTGGTGTAAGTAACCATGTGTGATCTACCATTCTGGATACAAAACAAATGCGTTAGTAGTTATGTTATCTACAGTATATAGGCTTATTAGGTGGTAGGAAAACTCTGTAAAACAAAAAAAAACACACACACAATACCGTGAAACACCGAACATCCCTCTTGCCTTGGTCCTAATTTATTTGAGGTCGGTCTTTTTCTCCCAATCTCCTCTGTCAGCTATTACGTCACCATTCACGTCCTTTTCGTCCATCCATCTTCCTCCTCCCTTCCTTCTTCCTGGTCTTCGTCTTCCTTTCTATCCATCGACATTCATATTCAACAGTCTAAAATCGTCATCAGGTCTACTCATAACATCATCATGGTTGGAACTTAATAATAATAATTGAATGGCCTCCCGAGTACGTCACAAGTACGTCACAAGCGGGATACAGGTACGGGGGACATACCGACCGGGTGTTGCGTCTGCCGTGACGTAACCGCCCCCATGCCGTTGCCGAAGAGGAAAATGGTTATAGAGTTGCCGCTCGGTCTGTTACGGAAGATAATTATTTAAATTATTCCTTGTCACTAATGAGTAATGACACTGGGCGTTTCGTTTTCTCTAAACACTCACGGCCTGTTCACATCACAACAACGGTCTATGGGTTCACTATCTACAGTCGTAACAAGAAATTACTACAAGAATTTCTTCAAAATTCGTCACCATACTGAGAAGTTATTGACCGTGTTGAAGTAGTCTTTAAGCATAGATTTATTCTGTACTAGCTTTCCGCTTAGCTTTAGGAAATTTGTTTATCCAGCAGGAACTACTCACTGCATCGGGATAAAAAATAAAAATAAATTAAATAATATTGAGAATAACATGTCGACGGGTTCCGGGCTATTTGAATTAACCGCCATTTTTTTGCTATTAGACTTTTATATATATTTGGAATCAGCGAATTTTTCTGCTTCCTTTGAGCTAAGTTAGGTGACGATCGGAGCATAAAAATGTCGCTTAATACAACCGCATTTTTTTTGCCTATTTTGCACTGCAATGTATGGACCGACACAAAATATTGTCAAATTTAAGACTTGTGTACTTAAGCTCACTACCAAATACTACATAGTCGTTTAAACCTTTTTTCCTGGAGCAACAATTTACAGGCAGTGTACGTTCAAGCATTTAGCCTGACCTTATAAATATATAGAAATGTCGCTTCATGCAATTAGCCTCTTAGTTAAATTCTTATCCATTGTCGCTTAATACAACTAGCCTCTTTGTCAAATTTATGTCCAGTGTCGGTTCATACATTAAGCTTGGTACTTGAAATGCTAGATGCTGTCACTTCAACCATTTAGCTTGTAGTAGATTATGGTATACCGGTCGCATGAACTATTTATGGTTTCAACAGTAAACATTTACAGATAATGGTTAAACCTATTTTTCTTAGTCTATATTTGATTTGCACTGTCGTTTCAGCTATAACAAAAGTAAAGTTCTAGTACATCAAACAGTTTATTTTTAACGGAATAAGTATAGTATATACATTAATACAATCGAAATTTTGTATGGATTGACTATTAAGACGTTGGTTAAAACATTGATTTTGGCGCCAGCGTGATTAACCGCGCGAGTTCGAATACCAGGGGCCAAAGCGCGCGGGCGCTTGAGGCGTCTCCCCCGCGCCGCGTCATTGAAGAGATTTTTCTTTAACTTGTTTAGAATTAGGATAGGAATAGTTCTAAATGTTAAAGATTAACAATAAAGAAGAATGAGTAACTGCAATATTATCTCAAATAATTAGAATTATAATTTCAGGGAAAAGACTGTTTACCAATTATCTAATAAAAAGGCTGTTTAACTTGTGATTCCTAAAAATATGACGTGATAATTTCTTAGTTGTTACCTTAGTAAGCTAAAAAGTTATTGCTGTTTCTAGGTAATTGTTAGTTTAAATAAAAAACTTATCTTTGAACAATTTATTACCTATGTTTTATTTTTCATTTCATAATAATTAACAAGAAAGGTGAAACCCCCTATTATTTCAACGTACCTTTTAATTAATCAATGTTTTAGCCATCAATTTCTGCACACCTTATTATTTTAGTATGATTGCAAACAATTTAAAAAAAAGAAATAAGTCACATAAACTAATTAGCCATACATCAATAAGTTTGAGATATGGTATTTAAATCAATTAGCTTAGGTTTGAAATATGACCAACTCATTGGTTAAAGCACTTAGCTAAGAGCTATTATTTGCAATCCTAGGTACTTAATTCAAGTAGCTTGGAACATGTATTAATAAACCTAGGCGGTTACGTCAAGTAGCTTGGAACATGTATTAATAAACTTAGGCGGTTAAGTCAAGTAGCTTGGAACATATATTAATAAACCTAGGCGGTTAAGTCATTTAGCCTGGAACAAAAAAAAGGAAAATGTGGGTCATTTTGTATTAATCGACATTTATTTTCGTTAAAAATAGGAATATCAGAAAAAAACATTAATCAAAATATGAATAATGTGTAACAGAAACAGAAATTTCCTTTGCTTTGAAAAAATAATGCGATTTGCTAAAGTTATGATTTTTTTTCTGAAAATCGAAACTTTAAACTGCTCTGGTGTGAAGTTTCAAAAATGGCGGTTAATACAAATAGCCCGGAACCAGTCGATGTAATGTTTTAGAGCAGAAATGGTAATAATAACGATACCTACATTGTTTATCTCAATATAATGATTTCACTTACATGGAATACACTAAACCGAAAGTTATAGTGACCCTGTTGTTTAAAGTACTTTTATTTAATAAATTTAATTCTCAATCTGCCGTTTTCATCATTATAAAATACTAGCTTTCCTAAAATAATTTTATCGCGGAAATTTGTTTATCCCGTGGGAACTACTCACTTTATCGGGATAAATAGTATCTTATGTCTTAATCCAAGGTATATTCTACCTGTATACCAAATTTCATTCAAATCCATTCATCCGTTTCGCCGTGATGGAGCAACAAACATCCAAACTTTGTCATTTATAATGTTAGTTAGATTAGTTCCGGATGAGTTTTTTACTGTAAGGAAAAAATAGGGCATATTAGGTAAGTGAAGTAAGAGAAGGGACCGTAAAATGACACATTTACCACTTTATGCGATGATAATGATGATATAGTTTTGAAAAAATTAAATTAAACTACCTCTGCCAATACCTTCTATGTCACTTACCTAATATGCCCTATTTTTTTCCTTACGGAAAAGAAATCACAGAGTGCGGTAAGCAGTGACATCGGTAAAAGAATATCAAAAAATATTTAAAATATACTTCTTAATAAATGACAGGGTGTTCTATTAGAAAAAGAATAAAGCAAACGAAAATAGAAACCATGCAGGTTTAACAAAAACTCATATATACTCATAAATACTCATATAATTAGATTTTATTCCTAATCTTTAATTATTTTTCTTTATTTATCTAAAACTTGTTCCAGTATAATGTCAGCGTCAGTATAGGTTACACAAAACTTGTTAGAACTTGGCTGCGCAACATTTAGCAGTCAAATGTTTTTTAAACAAACTTCCGACTTTTACGATGACAACTTGGCGCTTTAGGTAATTAGTATTTAGCTGGTTATAAGTAAATAAATGGCGATAATGTAATCTAAACGACTTGTAAATTACGATTATTTGTAATTTAATCATAAATAATGAGTCAGGAACGTCTCTCCGCGGTAACTATTGCAGTGTTAATTGTTCTCTCAGCAGAACCAGCTATTATGACACCTATTCGTTATAATTCCTTGTTGAGGAAAGGTTGTCGTCAACTGGATAATTACCTCTATGGAAACCAATCAATCTACTGTGGACTCATCTCAATTATGTCTCCACTGTGGGCCTCAGCCTTAGAAGAGGATATGGGCCATAATGCACCACGGGGGTTATTTAGTTGAAATGTTCATTTGTCCGTTTCAAAATTTGCAAAGCATTTTGCAACCACTTGGTGATATCTGATTAAGCTGAAATTTGGCAAATTGTCCTAAGAATTGGTGATATCTGCTTAAGCTGAAATTTGGTCCAATAGCCTAAACGGCTTGCCCGATTTCGAAGTGCATGATGTCGTTAAATTCGTCTTGGTACCCGGAGTGTTATAGCATTATGATAAAAAATTCAACATGGCGTTCGCAAAATACTAAATATGCTGTCGGGTTTGTTTGGTTATTAATTAATACATAAATAGTTATTCTAAGACTTTCTCATGTTTCAGGGTCGTAATCATAAATATATATAGTTTATACCTAACCAGATGTATGACGTACAGGTTGATAATAATAGGTTGACCTTTATGTCAGCGTGACATAGAGTTGCTAATTCAAGTGTTTAGCACCTGCCACAAGGAGCAACGTTATATTTGACCCCAAATCCATCTCGGAAACTCCAGCGTTCGAATATAAATCGATGTCAAATCGGTTCATACATTTTGGCGTTGCAATGCGACAGACAGACAGACACACATACATACAGACAGATAAATCTTGGTCCCAAAAAGAGATGACATGTCATATTCTCCGTCTCCACTACGACTGGAACTCGTAAACCGGACCTTGGACAATAAACTAAACACCAATGGTACCAGGAGATCATGACAGACGAGAACATATAGACCTACTTTTTCATGCGAAGTTATGAAGTGTAACGAACAATCACGTTTCATGAAGATATGAGTTATATATGTCGCCGACACAATACTACGCGAGTGTCTTACTGACTACTATCTCTGTTGTGTAAACAAACTACTCGCGTGACTCGAGCATACACGCGAAGGGTCACTGACCTTCACGACAACAATCGTCACAGGTCAACATGATTTTATCTAACGGTGACTGAAAAAGGCAAGGAAAGGTTTCCTTTTAGATTAAATTTTTGAAAACTACAGGGCACATCGATTCAAAATGTTTTGAAAGGGTGGTAGTCAGGCGGTCATAAGTGCTGCAAACCGTCAGGTACTTTTGCTAATGAGATATTTTCAAGCCGTAAAATAAACAGTTACAAATAATTTGATAGATGGTACTGACTAACCACACAAAAAAGAAATATTGTTACGGATGTATGTAATTGCATGGTTACACAGTAGTCGAAAACAATTTTAGCTACACAAGGGAGGAGGCAACTCTTTGTCGGCTATACTCGCCTAGTACCGGCGACAATTTTAAAGGTGCCAGTAATTCTTTCTTCTTCTGGGTTCCAAAGTAGCAATAGATTCACCATAAGCTTAGTAATTCACAAATCTCTCTGTCGGTCATACTGGCCTGGTACCCCTACTTAAATTAGTGCTGCCTAACATGGCGTCTTACAGGAGTCGAGGAGTGTAGGACCATTGGGCAGGTGGTCTGTGATCTGTGACTGACAGTGGAAGCAGTTCAGTCGGTTATTCAATTCAATTTCAATTTATTCAATTTAGGTAAAATATCAATACATCATCTTTACAGGCTATGCCCAAGTCAATAATGTTTTATTTTGTAGGTACACAAAGTACACTTAAAATAGTCAATTTTACATTTTTTAAGCTACTGCTTGTTCAAAATGCAATTTTCCCCTGAGAAGAACAAGCAAAAAGCTCGAAGGGTTGCTCTTTTAAAATCAGGCCGTGATTTTAGATAAAGGTTATTATTACAAAAAAGGTTTTTATATTTCATTATTAATTGTGAAATAGCCTGGCATGCGAACGATCTGAATCCAGGAATGATTATCATCTAAATGGTCTGATATTTTATAATATGCTTTGTTAATAAGTTTCTGTTTTATAGTATCTTTAAATTTATTGAGAGGAATATTTTGTATATCAACTGGAACCTTATTGAAAAAGCGTATACATAACCCTTTGAATGAATTACTGACTTTGCGAAGTCTGCTTACGTGACCTGCAAGTTTATCTTTATTTCTTGTATTGACATCATGTTTATCACTATTTTTCCTAAATGCTACTATATTTTTTTTGACATACATTAGATTTACATTATATATATATATAGTGGCCTTGACTTCGAAATCTACGGTTGCAGGTTTATTCCGTTATAGTCCGACGTATTCATATTACTTTCATATCGTAGCTACTAGAATACTGAATGAGTGAAAGAATGTGGTGAGTCTCTCTCTGAGCTATGCTCTTGTCGGTGGAGTCCTTCCCACACTTCTCTACATTGCGTCTTTTCTATGACTTCCTGATACGACACGACATTTACTTTTTCCTTTACTTGTACCATGTATGTTCTTCTAGGCCTTCCTCTCTTCACTTCTTCCCCTCCAGTTTTCCTTTAGTGGTGGGTCGACGACAGGCAAATGTTTTGTGATACAGGATTACCTAGGAGGTTCGCCTTGGAGGTTGTGATCCCACAGATGATTTCCCTTTCCGAAGCGGTGGTAGCTTGAACATACTGACTGACCGAAAAAATGCTTAGCCCTATTTTTATTTCCAATAGATTTCAATTGACATTCAACAAATGATATCATGTATCTTACGTTGAAATAAAATGACACCCGACAGAGTGAAAGAGGTTCCCAAGTGACGGAGTCACGGAGGACATGAGACATGACATTTTTGTATTATTGTGTTTACACTTCGCGGACGCGGAGACAAAAAGTGCGGTCAAGTGTGTGTCGTCTGTATTTACCTGCGGTTTCTTCCTTCCAAACGTCACACCAAACGCGTCGGACAACATAAGGAAAACTTATATAAGGTAAAGTGCCATTGCAATAGAGGTAGGTGCAGGTACACGACACCAATGACACAACTAATTCATTAATGCAAATAAATTAATGTACAAGGAAAAAATTACTTTATCAGTGCAATTTATTAGAGTTCATTTTCCTCAAGTGCACTTTAATTTGACTCTGCCTGTAATTTGAAGTATAATAAAATGAAAACCAATAAAAACAGAAAAACCTTCACAGAGATTATACAAATTTCTACTTTTGTTTAGGAAAAATTGTGAAATATACACTGTGAATTAAAGATACAAAAATAAACTTGCTGTCCATAGCAGTCGCTTACACTAAGTCACTAAGTCATTCAAGGGACAATGTATACGCTTTTATAATAAGGTTCCGGTAGACATTCAAAATTTGCCTTTAAATAAATTTAAAACAACTATTAAACGGAAACTATGTGCCAAAAGCTGTTATGAAACTATCTGGATGATAAGAATACGTGGACATGAACCGCTCGGCAATATCCAGTATATTTTATTCTTAATTTTCTTTGTCGAATCATAAATTGTATGAAATATTTGTATTGACATATGTATTTAAAAAGAGCAACACCTGAGTTTCTTGCTCGTTCTTCTCTGTGGAGACTGCTGAATGAACGATAACTGTATGTGATGACGATTTCAAATGTATTATTATTATTAAATTCTTTATTGCACACAAAAATAAAATACAAAGAACATTTAACATAGATGATAAAGTGTACAAAGGCGGTCTTATCGCTGATAGCGATTTCTTCCAGACAACCTCAGTTAAAGAAGCTTTTTAATAATAAGTAGTTAGATAGTGCAAAGTAAAAGGTGAATAGCTTTAAATATCAGTAGGTACAAATGTTATTCTTATAACTTACGAAACAAAACATTTTTGATTTGATTATGTTTAAGTTAAGTTAATGTTTTGTGTACGCCCAGGCAATGTGTCTTTTGACATAATTTTGACTGGAAGAGATCCCTCTATGGAATAGTCCGCGTTTGTACTTATTTTTTAAATTAAATTTAAGTTATTGGTGTATATCATATGAAGTACAATAAAGCGTGTGCAATCAAACGCTGTCAATTACATAACACCCATTGTTTTTCGTCGGGGGTTAATAGTTAGTTGCTGTAGGTACCACCTGTACAATCAACTGTGGAACCCTAACCTAGTAAACCATTCGCAGATCGTCTCCGACCGAACGGAAATGACTCGCGCGCGGTTCGCACGAGTCATCCCAGAAACTACACAAATACTCGTAACAAAGTCTAACTCAAGAAATACTTAGGGTACACTTCAAATAGTCAGATTTTACATTTTTTACGCAACAAGCAAGAAACTCGAAGGGTTGGTCTTTTAAAACAGGTTTTTATATTACAAAAAGGCACAATAATATTTCATTATTAATCTGGCATGCGAACGAGCTGGTTTTATAGTATCTTATCGCTTTATAGTAGGCTCTCCATTCATATACTTTATATTATTAGGTCCTTACCTATGATATTGGCGTTTTGTATGAAGAATTTTGATTTTTTTTGGGAACGGCAAATCCAAATTTAGCTAAACTTTGTGTGGATTATCGGATAACATTAAGTTGAGTATAGGCAGTGTTAATTTTTAAAAGCAACCGCTTTATAAAAGTTTCAGCGAATCTAAGAAATGATTATGGGAAGCACATGAAAAGAGCTCTGTTCAAATTTTTTTTAATACGTGATTTAGTCCAGAAATTAAAAAATATTTCATGTGATACCTTGAAATAATATTCCATTTTCCAAATAAAAAAACAAATTTGGATATAGCTATGAAAATCGCAGGAATTGGTACATATGATTAACGAAGAAAAAACCTCCAATTTCATAGGTAAAGACCCAATATACATATAATCATAGTTCGGAGTAGAAGATCAACTTACCTTACAAGCTACCTATTCGCGAAACATGGACGCGTCGCCACGGACAATCAATGTAATTATAGCGCTGTCCGTCCGTACACTATCTATTATAGAATTATAGTGATATAGATTGAGGAAAACAGCGGTCAGTGCTCTGCGCGCTGCGCATGCGCATACCAGCGACCAGTATGCAGCATGCAATCATATAATTGCAACGGCGTGTATGTGTGTGTGGACCGGTCGCGATAACGACGCGCCAGGGCCGCCTCTAGATAGACCATTGTTAGTAGCGTGCCCAGCGTTTTGTCATGCGGTAGGCACAATTATAAAATTTGCTATTAAATTGACGACCTGTTTGGTGTAGTGGTTAGCAACTCTGACCACTATACTAAAAGGTTGCGGGTTCGCATCCCGCTAGGGGCATATGTTTGTGTGATGAATACGGACATGTGTACCCGAGTTATGGATGTTTTCATTTATAATAAGTATTTATGTAGTATATCAACCATCTGGTATCCACAACACAAGCCTATAGTTGCTTACTGTGGAACAGATGGCGCTGTGTGTATGTCTAAGGGTATTTATTTATTTAAAAAAAAATTAGAAAATATACAAATATAAAATATTAATTTCTGATACAATGGCGTGCCTTCCATAAGAAATAAGATCTATGATGCTACTGTATTATCGCAAATAAACGATTTATCTTATCTTATCCATACAGGCAGAAAGGCAGTGCCTACTCTAGAAAATTGTAAGCATTTCTCGAAATGCATTGTCAAAATAGCTTATTCATACAATTATTCATTTATGTTAAGGAAAACCAACAGCCATGTTAAACCACAAATAATAATGGAAAATTATACCTGACGGCGAACAACAGTGTCTCACATATAGAACATACACATATAACAACAACATAATGCGAACATAAAAATTCTGCGAGCATTGCTATAAGAGTAAGATAATATTATTTATAATTTATTGCACACGAGTACACATAAAAGTCAAATACATACTAGATACAGGATGTACAAAAGGCACTAACTTATCTTTAAAAAGAGATTTTTTCGTTAGATACGTGCACTAAGAAAAAAGTGAAAATAATCAACTTGAAATCAAAAAACTATAACAATAATACTTCTTAATATAATAAAATAAATACCTATTTAATATTAAATAAATACGCATGTAACTTTTAATTATAAAATAAATAAGGAATGTCTGCATATTTTTAACAAATAAATATATACTTACATGTAATTTATATACTATTATTTTGTAATTGTATTTATCATTCTCCCTATACAAAACGCGCACGCCATTGCTCTTATAGCAATCTTTGCAACTGTTTACAATATTTTCTGCTCACATTAGTATGAATCACCTGTCTGGACAATGCATTTCGAGGAAGGCTTACAATTTTCTAGAGTAGGCACACTGCCTTTCTGCCTGTATGGAGACAGGCAGAAAGGCAGTGACCTCCAGTACGCCACTAACCATTATAAACTAGACAGGACACATCATCACCAGCCTTACCCGGGTCCACTGTTGGGCCACAGCCTCATTTCACCGAGCCAGGGTATGGGCTATAATCCACCACGTGGACCCATTGCCACAGATTAGTTAACAGTTACTATGTAACTAGTGTGGTAGATTTGTATTATTTTTGTATACATTTTAATCAATATTTTGATTTCTCTTACACTTTTATAGCTAATAGCACAGATAAAAAAAAATTTGATTGTGCGCTGTGGTTTGGCCATTTATTCTCTGCAGTCATATTAGTTCTACAAGATTGTAAGAGATGGCGCTGTTTATCTATTAAGAACAGAAAGATTTTTTTCTCTCAAGCATATAAATTAATGAACAAAATAGTGCTCCCTGAGTGCAGCCCTGCCCCGCGACCCGCGCTGCAGCCGGGGTTTTCCGACCTGCAGAGGAGAGTTCCTTCCTCCTGGCTCCATCTATTGGAATATTCCCCACTTTGACTCCTAATTAACAGTTGACAATCTAGTAATTAAAGTCTATATTAATTTTATTGTAACCTTCACGACCTGTTTGGTGCAGTGGTTATACCAAAAAAAACTCTGCTGCTATACCAAAAAGGTCGCGGGTTCGAGTCGCGTTAGGGACATGTGTTTGTATGATGAATACAGACATGGGCTCCCGAGTTATGGATATTTTTCATTTATATATGTATTTATTTTCAAATAGAAATGTATTTGTGTAGTTTATCAACCACCTGGAATCTATAATACTTACTTAGTGTGGAACTAGATGGCGTTGTGTGTATGTATAAAGATATTTATATTTACAAGAAAACAAACCAGATATTATCGTAATAATTATTTATTTATTATTATTTGCTCCTTCTCCAGGTTCCTCCCGTTACCTCGAATTGAGTTTCCTACTTCAATTCTCATGTTGACTGGAATAGATATCTTATATTGCCACGTTTCCACCCAAATTACACACACATACACAAACACTCACAACCACAGCATTATTACAAGCTTTATTAGGTAGTTTATTTTTTTTTTTAAATTGCCCGGTACGTGATCGATGTGCGACTGATTTGTAGGGTTCCTATCTTTCGAAATTTATTTGGAACTCATATTTTCTTCAAGTTTTCTTTATTTATTTAATTTAATGATGTAACTATGCGTAATAGGCCACAAACGCGACCGTTACATGACAAAATTTACGATTTATTCCATTATGGTTTAGAAAAAAAATTACCTACCTATACCTTCTATTTCACTTACTACTACACTAAGATCAAACTTGGGAAAAGGTCTAATAACGCGCGATCTGCAGCCGCAACCGCTGAGAACCTCAAACGGGACAAATATGCTAGTCTCAGTAGAGATTATCTTAACAATGGCATCTGAATACATTTATGAGAATTTGTTATATGCAAAAAAAAATATAACCTTATTCGCTAAAAATAGTGATAGGCACAATGTTAATACAAGGCATAAGAACCAGTTATCTGTTTATGTTAGCCGACTTCATAAAGTTAGTAAATCCTTCAAAGGGCAATGTATACGCTTTTATAATAAGGTTCTAGTAGACATTCAAAATTTGCCTTTAAATAAATTTAAAGCAATCATAAAACAGAAATTATTAGCAAAAGGCTATTATAATATCACTGACTATTTGAATGATAAGCAAGCATGGACATAACTGTCTTATTATTCATATAATTATCAAATCGCAACCTATAATCTGTTTAAAAGAGCAACCCTAGAGTTTCTTGCTCGTTCTTCTCTGGGGAGTCAGCTTTGTGGTGAGCAGTAAATTTAAGTGTAATATTAATATTGACGTTTTCAAGAGATAATTTTATCCTATGAAATAAAATATTTTGATTTGATTTGATTATATTTGTGTTCTGTTTGGGGTGGAAACCCTTGGGCGGTGGGGGCCAGGCGCTGATTCTTCTTCGCTTATAGGCTAAGGCCTATAAGCGAAATAGAAGCCAGCTTTCCGATCATTTGAAGCTTCGACCAGACGCTCAGATATCTCTCGAAAAAGACAACATTAGGGCCTTAGCCCGTATTACAGAATATTACTCTAACAGAGAGCCGCTTGAGGACAGTTAAAAAGGGACAGCTTTATGTATCTTTAAGCTTTATAAATAGGTAGTAAGAGTGTATTGTTTCCCCTTGTTCGGCTTCCACGTTCGGACTGAAAATCAGCAAATCTGCTGAGTCCCTACCTTTTCATCACAGTTTGACCTAATTTATTATCAATTAATTACTTGTTAAATTAACTTTGGGTGAATAAATACCTTTTATTTATTTATTTATTTATCACTATGGCTTCCCCTTAATTAGGGGGTCCCCATACAGTAATAACTTGCATAATACGGTATTGTGAGCACAGACAGACAATGTGGTTCCCAAGTAACAGATAGGTGTGTCAGTGTTGCCACGGTCGGCGTCGCCTCGCCCCTCACCTTGCGCAGTGTCAGACGAGTGACGTCACTAGGGCTGCCAGCTGTGTGAACCGTTCGCGTATTCGGAGTAAGGATACACTTTTAATTTCCTATAATTTTTTGCACATGGATAGAGTAACTGTCAGTACCTAATAGCATAAAAACAATGTATGATTAAAATTATCACTGTGAATTTCATTGCGTCGGAGAACATACTTAGAACCCCTGTTATATCTGTTTTATTATTCATATAATTATCAAATCACAAATTGTAATCCATAATCTGTTTAAAAGAGCAACCCTAGAGTTTCTTGCTCGTTCTTCTCTGGGGAGTGAGTTTTGAATGAGCAGTAATGTCAATAATTTTAATATTAAGTAAAATAATACATATTTTTAATATTGTCCTGTTCTTTTTTTTTGTTTTCTATGCTTATATTGCAATAAAGCGTTAAATAAATAGGACAAAGTACTTTCATAAATTTAAAAATCGACCAAGAATTACTGGTATACGTATAATAATAATAAATAAATAAATATCCTTAGACATACACACAGCGCCATCTAGTTCCACAGTAAGCAACTATAGGCTTGTGTTATGGATACCAGATGGTTGATAAACTACATAAATTCATTTTTTGTAAATAAATATTAATTATAAATGAAAACATCCATAACTTACACACACAATATGCCCCTAGCGGGATTCGATCCCGCAACCTTTTGGTATAGCGGTCAGCGGACCAAACAGGTCGTCAAACGTAGATATGTAATTTTCCTGGCCCCGTACTCCAGTAATTCTACTGGTTTGATGTCCACATCAGGCGGCTCTCTTACCTTTCCCATCAAGTCCCATAACCCACTGTAACTACAAGGTGCATGTGGGTTATGGGACAAGCCACATTGTACTGTCGGACCACAATGTCACGGGTGCCTTCCCACGACATTGGGTATTGCGTGGGGCCAACCCTCGCGCATTGTCTCGTCTCTTGTGACGTCTGTCTGTCTGCGTGTCTGTAGGTCGGTGGTGACCGCTAACGAGGTCTAATGATACATAATAATTGAAAGGTTATATCATCCAAATACACTACACAACTGTGATCTTCGAAGCGGCTGAATCGAATTTCATCAAGCATGGCTAATAGCCTGTAGCTTTTTCAAAAATATTTGTACGCACATTAATTTAATTTATGATGAACCGTGTTTGCGACGGCCCGAGCGGCCCGTGTCTGCGACGCACGTGGTACATAATGCTAATATAACCTACCTATGAAAATCTATAAAACAATAAATTTAGTGTAATTACGACTCTCGAAAGAATTAGTTGTTTTTATCATCCCCTTATCATTGCAATCAGCTTTCATCAACTATCAAACCCCAAGAACTGTAGGCATCCCCTACAATATTCCTGTTGATATACAAAACCTTCCTTTCCATAAAAAAGACACTATGGAACGAGCTGGTTACGTCTATGGTTGTTTATCATCCAATTAGTCTGATATTTTATAATATGCTTTCTTAATAAGTTTCTGTTTTATATAATTTTTAAATTTATTGAAAGGAAGATTTTGTACATCAATATCATTAAAAATATCAAAGGGTTTTATACTGATTTTGAGGAGTCTGCAACTTTATCCTTATATGTATATATAAATAAATAAATATCTTTGCACATACACACAGCGCCATCTAGTGCCACACTAAGCAACTAGACTTTGCCTTCGATAAACTACACAAATACATTTTTTTTGTAAATAAATACATATAGTATAAATGAAAAACATCCATAACTCGGGAACACATGTCTGTGTTCATCATACAAACATATGCCCCTAGCGGGATTCGAACCCGCGACCTTTTGGTATAGCAGCAGAGTTTCTAACCACTACACCAAACAGGTCGTCGAAATATATGTGTGTACTGACCTGCAAGTTTATCTTTATTTCTTGTATTGACATCATGTTTATCACTATTTTTCCTAAATGCTATATTCTTTAATATAATGGTAGTGTTATTCCTCTATGATATAATATAATAGGTATATTCGTTTTTCCAAAAATGTACTGTGAAGAGAAGGTTAGAATATTATACTCGTTATACTTATCTATGTCACTGCAGGTCTCAATTGTAAAATCAATATAAACTACAAGCCGGTTAAAAACAACTGAGCAATGAATTTCCGCAACTCTAAGTATTTGAAACTAAATATTTTAAATCTGTACATATTCTAATAATATTTAAATATGGCCGACCGGCAAAGCACGCGTGGCCAAGCGGAGCGTGGCGAATGGTGTTATCGCATTACCTGCGCACTTCACGCCTCACTATAGTTATCAACAGCTATATTCCCACTGCTGGGCCCAGCCTCCTCTCTCCAGTGTACCCTTTGTACATCGGCCATCACCTGACAGTCGTTTTTCAAGTCGTTTTAAAACACAGGTTTGGCTCATCGAAAACAGCCGGGTCAAAGCACGGGAGTACTCGCATGAGAATTAATTATATTGAAAATTACACTGCCTCCGGGGCTCAATGTAAACAACATTGGGTTTACGATTCGGAGGTCAAGGGTTCGATCCCCAGCGGGGTACCTACCTACATGTTTAAGTACTGGGTTTGGTTGGTGGTAGGGCATTTTAAATGTCCGCCTGGCTAGCTACCACCATCTTATCTAAACCTGCCGCCAAGCAGCAATGTTAATAGCATTATTGCGTTCCGGTTGTCAGAGATATTATAAGATAGCCAGTCCCCCAAATGTGTTGGGGTTTCCGGGTCAGTACGCTTCCACCTTCGACCTCATCTTCACTTAACATCAGGTGTGATTGAGGTCAAGTACGAACCCATCGTTCATAAAAGATACTAAAATTACGCTTTTTTTTTTTTTATATGAGAGGGCGGCAAACGAGCATGCGGGTCACCTGATGGAAAGCAATCACCGCTGCCCATGGACACTCGCAACACCAAAAGGGTCACAGATGCGTTGCCGGCCTTTGAGGAAGGTGTCCACCCCAGAATAAGTAGGGCAGCCTGAGCGATGAGGGATTCTCCAGCACTAATAGTGCTGGTACCCTCCTGGGGTACTAACTCTTTAAATACCGCTACCATTCTGGAGAGAGACTGGAAGGTGGGCCTTCGGCGCTCTCGCTCACCGGACGAAGCGCAGGGGCAAAATGCCACTACTCAGACGTCGGTCTTCTGCGAGACTTCCCCGGTCGAGCCGGCCCATTCATTTTGTTTTTGTTAGTAACGCAGTAAAAAGTAGAAAAATTCTAGATTTTCACCATCTTCCCGGCTCCCGGGATCTGGTTGCATTTGGTGATAGCTTCCGTGGTATTAACCCCTGAGTTTGTTGCTCGTTCTTCTCTGGGGAGACTGCCTTGTTAATGAGCGATAACTGTATGTCATGAAAATTTCAAATATTATTGTTATAACTTACAACATACATATGTATGACACAATTATTACTGGATGATGGTTGAAAATTATTGTATGAAGGTTTTGAAAAAAAAAATTAAACTACTCGTGCCAATACCTTCTAGCAATATTTCACTTACATGTATAATATATGTATTAAATTTCAACACATTACCTCCGCCCGTTCTGAGCATAAAGGACAAATATGAAAACAGTACATACATTCAATAAACAAGGGTCAGAAATTATAATACACAAAAGGCGAACTTATCTATACATATAAGAGATTTCTTCCATCAAACCCTCGGAATGAATAACAAACAATACATTAACAAAATCAATGTTATGGAACACAATATTGCCAGGACTTACTCATTCTTCTGCACAAAAAATTCGCTTAGCACAAAAGCGATTAATTGTATAATTGTATATACATGCTGATTAGCTTTGTATGAAACTTTAATATTGTCCAATATTTGCACGTCATTGTAATGACTGAATTACTCCTAATTCAGTCATTAAAGCATATTCTATTCTAAATTAAGATAAAGCTATGGTTGATTATTGTACGACAACTTATTTAGAACTTGTCAGTTTGTGCGGAGCCGTGCGGCCGATACTTATGCAACCTTAATTCATTTAATCTATAAAGCCATCAACTTATCCGACACTTAACCTTTTTTGATGCGACACATTTTAATGTAATTAATTACTCGTTACGAACACGTTTTAAATTGAATTGTTTCCACTCGTCTGACGTCATATTTGTGACGAATAACACCTTTTAATAAACTTTTCAAAAAATAAAAACTAAAATAACACGCCACATTTCCACCACCCATCTCCTGGCTCCATCATCAGATTGTCGACATCAAGTGTAATATGTCATACTGGCTCCATCATTAGATCAGCTCCAAGATGCCAAATTATAGTATTGTCATCACAATTACATATATCTACATACAAAGTATCGTTTCGCTACGACAATTAGAAGTAAGTTTAAATTAACTTTCAAGATTTGATGACATTGTTAGTTACAAGTGAAGCTCATAAAGTCAATCATTTCTTTAGTTTTTGGCAACTCTTTGAATTTAGCTAATGTCGAGTGAGTCGAGAGAGGGTGACACGACATATTAATGTTTAGCCAAAAATGCGCCGCGATGTTACTCCCAGCTGGTCATGATACTTGAGAGAGATGTATGTATGACGAATTGCAGAGTATAAATCATAGTTGCGAAGTTCATTACCGACAAAGATACGACAAAGATACGAAAGAGATACGAAGCGAAAGTAGACAGCTATTTTAGAATGTTGTCCAGAGATTTTGGTTTCTCAACCTGTCAACCCTAGCCCTGGATGTAGCATCCATAGTACAGGAATACTCGTTATTTAATATTCTTATGGTACAGGCTTTGTCTGGGTAAATGCTTTTAGAAGCGAGTAGGTATCGTTGATATTTAGGATGCACTAGGCTCTGTGACCGATCTCCTCCTTTGTCCGTTCTCTCTCTGACATGTCAGCCACCAGTGTCCACATACAAGAATTTTGTAATAGTAAGTTATGGTAGCTATAAATAAAAAAAAAAAAATTATGTATATATTTTATTTCAGACAAATACATCGTGTTCCATAGGTGTTAGCACAAATTTTACTTACTTACTAAAGCTATAACACACGAGGCGAAATTTTAGCCCGAGCCAAAGGCGAGGGCGTAATAAATAAATAAATAATAAATAAATAAATAAATATTTCGGACACTTACACCAATCATCTAGTTCCAAACTAAGCAAAGCTTGTACTATGGATACTAGATAACGGATAAACATACATAAATATTTATATAAACATTCAAGACTCGGGAATAAATGTTCGTATTCATCACACAAACATTTATCCCTCGCGGGATTCGAACCCGCAACCGTTGGTTTCGCTGATAGGGTCACTATCCACTACACCAATCGGTCGTCGTAATAGAGCCGAGTGTGTTTAACCCACAGGTTTACCCCATATACGCACGTATATCGGACGACGTTTTTCAATATACTTGCGAGGAGACAGAATAAAAACACATGCGGCGCCGAGAAAAAAAACCAATTTGAAGCATATTTTATTACTGATCTCCATATCACATGGAGATCAGCGATATTTTATTCACCGGGCTGATGGTGATCACTTGACTGTATGAGACTTATGATCTTTTGTCATAGCAAATAGTGCGTTATAGAATATAACTTCACTATTTACGTTTATAACACACGCGTGTTTTATGAGCTGCTTGATATATTACCGGTGAAATTAGATCCACTTTGACGTTGCAAAATTATTAATTAAATAGTTTTGAGTACCAGTTCCAAAGTATCATTTATTACTTCATAAGTCTCAAAAATATATTGTTATACTAGTCTGAGGACACCTTCGTTATCTGTTGATTTATTTGTGAGTACTTCGTTTATCAAAGGCCATCAACAATGGACGTACAACGTCTCTAAGTCGACCTCACGCGGGAGCAGTTAGCACGTCGCGTAAAGGTCACAGCGGCTCGCTGAATCTCCGCCAGTTTATTACACTATCCTTTTTGTAGGAAATCTAATTAGAAACACTCTAATTAGGAAACGGGAAGTTAGGAATCGTTTATTACACCTTGTTAGATGTAAAGACTAATTCGGCATACATTGGTGTCGATTCGGATGTATACCAACCAACCAAACTAAAACCACCTTAGGCAGTCGGGTAAAAAAATACATGCAGGAGAATATGCCGGATGAGATTTTTTACCGTAAGGAAAAAAATAGGCCATAAGTATTAGGTAAGTGAAATAGAAGGTATTGGCATTGGTAGTTTAATTTTTTTATCATAAACGCACGCGCAGGCGTTAGATTGATGTGCGATTGACGGGATTCGTAGGGTTTCTATCGTGCAAAATTTATTTGTATCTCATATTTTCTCTAGATTTTCTTTATTTATTTATTTAATTTAATCATGAAATTATGGCGACCGTCAAATGACACAATTACTGCTTTATTCGATGAAAAAAAAATTAAACTACCTATGCCAATAACTTCTATTCCACTTACCTAATATACGCTCTATTTTTTCCTTACGGTAAAAAAAACTCATCCAGTATATAAATGAAAATATCCATAACTCCGACGACGACCTGTTTGGTGTAGTGGTTAGCAACTCTGACCACTATACTAAAAGGTTACGGGTTCGAATCCCGCTAGGGGGATTTGTTTGTGTGTTGAATACAGACATGTGTACCCGAGTTATGGATGTTTTCATTTATAATAAGTATTTATTTACAAAAAAAAATGTATTTGTGTAATATATCAACCACCTGGTATCCACAACACAAGCTTATAGTTGCTTACTGTGGAACTAGATGGCGCTGTGTGTAAGTCTAAGGATATTTATTATTTATTTATTATTATTTATAACTCGGTACCTGTCCGTATTCATAATACAAACATTACCCCTAACGGGATTCGAACTCGCGACTTTCTGGTGTAGTAGTCAGTGTTTCTAACCACTACACCAAACAGGTCGTCAATAATAAAATTTGAACAAATTGTTTATTTGTTCACTATGATATGAGTAGGTACCTACCTAATCTTAACTTTATTAGGTGGTTAGTTTGCATTGGAATTATACTGTATTAGTTCGTGGAACCGAGCCGGGGCTGCGCCGGCGCAGAGGGAATACCGCATGCAACTTACAGAGGTTTTTTACTGACGGTTTTCCTCACTGTCACAGATAATATTAATTATCAGATTTGTCCTACTTCCGACTTGACACAGATAATAAGTACATAGATATGTCGCAGGCAGAACACGAACCACTGGGCGATTTCCAGTCTATATTATATTCTTTGTCGAATCATAAATTGTAAAAAATACTTTTAAAAAGTGTTTCTTGTTCGTCCTTTCTGGGGAGTTTATCATGACGTTTTTAATAGGATAGTGTAATAAGCGCTTTATTACCTCTTACTTGTACATCTCTAATAGCAACCTATCTCTCTCTTCCCCAGTGGCGATACGCGACGCCGGGTGAGAAGGCGATGACGGCGCTAGGGGTGCTGGTGTCGCTAAGCTGCTCCCTGGGCGTGCTGGCCGCCGTCATCATCTACGGCGAGCTGACGGCGCTGTTCGTGCAACGTCACCGCGCCGAGAGCACGCCCGCCGCCTTCATACTGCCGCTCTTCGGCGGCGCGCGGCAGCTGTGAGTGTCTGATGATATACAGGGCGTCCCAAAGTTATGGGACATGAAGGGGAAGTACCTTAAATATCGTAGATAGTGAATTTTGCTCAAAGAAGACTTTATGTTATTTTTAAAAGTTAGTAATTCTGCATTCATAGATTTTCTAAAAATTATTTGCTTCGGCTGGGAATCGAACCGACTCAAATGTGAAAAAAAAAACACCCTACTTTTATGATGCCAATCGAAAGAATAGCTAAAAAATAATAACTCTGCCTAAGTAACATAGTATTTTAAAAGAAAGGAACAACGTGAAATTAATCATTTTAATCAAATAAAAAACATACATGAAACTGCCGTAGTCAATTAAGTAGGTATTTTTTTGTAAATTAATTAATTAAATGCTCAAAATGTGATCCCTCTTGTCTTACGCAAATCGCCAATCTTTTAATGAGCCCGCTGCCTGTTGATTTTCTAATCATTTTATGGTGAACACTCGATGTGATATGGCACAATTCTGTTTGCAACTCGCCTACGTTCTCGTATCGCTTTTTGTATAGCATATCTTTCACGTATCCCCAAAAGAAGAAATCTAATGGTGTGAGGTCCGGGGATCTGGCCGGCCATCTAATCGGTCCATTTGTACCAATCCATGTAGGAAAACATTCATTTAGAAAATCTGCTGCTCTCCGACTATTATGAGCCGGAGCTCCATCTTGTTGGAAAATTAAGTTTTCTTGCTCCGCCGCGGAATGGTTTCTTATCTTATCCCTTAAAATTTGAAGTATTCCTAAATACTTTTCTGTGTTCAAGGTTCCTTGGTAAAAATGGATTAAGAAAACCCGGTTTTTTAAAAGTCCGCACCAACAGTTGAGTGAAAAACGCACTTGGTTATTAGTTTCAGTCACTCGTAGGGGATTTTCTTTAGACCAAATACGATTATTGTTGCGGTTATACATACCGTTATTGCTAAAGTTAGATTCGTCTGTCCAAATAATATTATCCAAAAAATTTGGATCTTCGAGCAATCGTGCCTGGATATCAAGACAGAAATTTTTTCTCCTTTCTGTATCGCCCGGAAGTAATTTTTGAACCAATCGTCCTTCAACATAACTCTTAAAACCGTGTTTTTTTAATACACGGTGTATTTTACTTTTTGAAACTCCAATTTCATGTTCTCCTTCTCTCACCGATGCTTTCGGAAAAGCCGAAAAGTAAATTAAAATACCAAGTTCTTCGTCGTTGATCGTATGGTTTTCTTGCTGTGGTTCTCTTGGGCGTTTATCGAAACGTCCCAGAGTTTTCAAATTGTTCACAAGCCTTTTCAAAACTTTACGAGACGGTATTTGTCTATCAGGATATTTTACGCCATACCACCGCAAACTTCTAGAGATATCTTTATCGTTCAAAAAATATGCTTCCATTAGATCAAAACTTACTTGATATGCCATGTTCGCAATAAATTAACACAATAACACTTGTGTAAGTGAATTGAGACTAAACAGATCAATATCCGAAAAACAAACGCTCGCACATACTGTTCCATTTTCAAATTTAAGAACAACATTTAAAAATATCACTTCTTTTTAAAATATCTTAAAAAGTATGCATTCAAACAAACGCTGTCATAAACTGTTCCATTTTCAAATTATAAATTATTTATTTTTGTTTTTAATTTGCCTTCTGTCTAGCTTACAGAGGACGTATTGAAATACAAGTTTTATCATTTCATCTACACGTGCACTTATAATAAGGAAAACTATGTTAGTACCTATTTTATGAAGTGGGTACTTATTTACGAATAATCAATGCTATCTTTGGAATGATAATATCGCTACTTTTCGAACGTCGTCGGCAATAAATAACTTTCTTGAAATTTGACTCAATCATTTTATGTTGTTCCTTTCTTTTAAAATACTATGTTACTTAGGCAGAGTTATTATTTTTTAGCTATTCTTTCGATTGGCATCATAAAAGTAGGGTGTTTTTTTTTTCACATTTAAGTCGGTTCGATTCCCAGCCGAAGCAAGTAATTTTTAGAAAATCTATGAATGCAGAATTACTAACTTTTAAAAATAACATAAAGTCTTCTTTGAGCAAAATTCACTATCTACGATATTTAAGGTACTTCCCCTTCATGTCCCATAACTTTGGGACGCCCTGTATAAGCTACGACCAGGGGCTCATGACGTCACCTTGATCTTTCTTGAGGTCCATAGGGAAGTCGCAGGATGCAGGCCGCTTCTATCCGGTCTCAAATAAACCGGGAAGCATGATGTGGAATATGATATAATGAAATAAAATAATTACTGAGGATATTCTCTTCTTTTATAATAAAAACTACGTCCCTATCACATCGGAGACCCTCACATGCTCGAGGTGAACTCTTACAGTACACAGGGTACACTTAAAATAGTCAGATTTTACATTTTTTAAGCTACAGCTTGTTCAAAAGGCAATTTTCCCCTGAGAAGAACAAGGAAGAAACTCGAGGGGTTGCTCTTTTAAAAACAGGTTTTTATATTACTAAAAGTCACAATAATATTCATTATATGAAGTAGTGTGGCGTAAACGAGCTGGTTATGTCCAGAGATAATTATTATCTAGATAGTCTGATATTTATGTTATTACGCTTTCTTAATTTTATGTTTTATAGTATCTTTAAATTTAATGAAAGGAAGATTTTGTATATCAACAGGAACATTATTGAAAAAGCTAAAACATAATGAATGAATTAGTGACTTTGCGGCGGCGACTTAAGTGTGCCTTAACATAATGACAGGCCGGAGGGCAACCGCTCCCTGCACATGGACGCGCTGGTGGAGGACAGCGTGTCGTTCGCGCTAGCGTCGCTGGCCGTGATGGCGCTGCAGCTGGCGGCTGCGAGCGGCGCCGTGACGCTGGCCAACGCGGCCGCCAACCGCATGGTGCGGCGCCTGCGCTGGCAGCTGCTGCGGGCCGTGCTCAGCCAGGAGATCGCCTTCTTCGACACCAACACCACCGTCAACTTTGCGACCGCCCTCACCGAGTAAGTCGCCTTGGTCACCGAGTGGGTTCGCAGTAGCAGATAGCGAAAGCAGGGGAAGAGCACAAAAATACCAAACATTCGCACTAAGCGGTTCGATTCTTCGTTCATAATGCGAACAGCCAAGACATGGAACTCCCTTCCGGCGTTTGTTTGTGTGTAAACGCTTTATTGTACTTCATATGAATAAATATACATTGATAAATTAAATGTAACTTAAAATTAAGCACAAAAGAGGACTTATCCCATAAAGGGATCTCTTCCAGTCAACCTTGGTAAATATAAAAGAACACATTGACTGGGCGTACAGAAAGCTAAACATTTTCATTAAAATTATGAATCTACATATTATATACCTACTATACTAAAGGGTCTTTCAACAAGGACGGGTCGATGTTAAAATTGAATAAAACAAGAGGCGTCAGTCTGTCCTAAATACTACAACCTTGGGATCTTCAAGAGCAGGGCGAATAGGCATCTACTGAGATCGCGTGCTTCATCTTCAACCACATCGTCACTTCCCATCAGGTGAGATTGTGGTCAAACGCGTATCCAGTTAATCATAAAAAAGAGGATGCCGAGCAAATGTCGAAGTGCCTTTGGGCGTAATGTCCAACCCCAAGGCAAATATAAGAATAGAATTAGAAGTCATCTTGTTAATGAAAGGCATGACAAGTATTTATGAACTAAATAACCCGACTGCATTATAAAAATAATAATTAATATCTCCCGACAGCATATTTAGCATTTTACGTACGCCATGTTGGTTTTTTTACCATAAATTGTATCATATAACACTCTAAGAATCAAGACAAGTCCAATGACACTTTAAGCTACTAGTCCACTATAGTTAGCATTTCAATAGTCTATCGATAGTTTAAGCAAAAACAATAATATCGATAGTATCGATCTATCTTTTAGTGCAATACTATCGTTAAACAACAATCTACATCTTATCTGTAAATCTGCCGCCAAGCAGCAATGTTAATAACATTGTTGTGTTCCGCTTGTCAGAGATAAGATAGCCAGTCCCCCAAATGTGTTTGGGTTTCCGGATCAGTACGCTTCCACCTTCGACCTCATCTTCACTTAACATCAGGTGTGATTGAAGTCAAGTACCGAACCGTTATGCATAAAAAAAAATACTATCGCTCCCTGACGGCGAATAAACTATCGATAGTATTGCTTTTCAATATTAAATAAACTATCGACACTATCGATAGTTTGACATTTTCGATCAAAACTATCGATAGTTCGGCAACACTAGTTTAAGCTACAAGAGGTACTTGCCCGTCACAATATGCGTACTTATTAGGAGGCTTTTTATTGTTTCATAAATAATTTATATTTTTTTAACTCCGTCATATACAGGCTGATTTTTTCAAGTGGGCGTGTATGGCCGAAACCGAAACTATGACGAATAGCGAAAAGTACTCAAATGAGTCTCGAGCCCGATTTTGATGAAAACTAAAACTGCATCATTGTATTTTTGAAAAATCAATATTGCTAGCCAGGAACCGAACCCGTTGATTTTGAAAAAAACACGCACCATTCGATAGTGTCGCTAATAAGGAACAAAATTTTGGGAAGTGATGAATGACTTACGGCAAACTTAAAGAAAGTTCGAATTTCAACTTCTTTTACCTCTTCGCGATTAAAGGCCACAGTAAATAAAATGTAAACATTTGAAATTAGTACGTAAAGTTTGGCGTCTTTTAGACCTTCCCGCGCTTTTGAATATTGAGGTTATATTGTGATTGTTTTTGATTCAGACATGTATGAACTAGCCTGCGCTCTGCATCTTTATTAATATCAGTTTAGTACGCAGTCGGAATGTTTACATTTATTTAAAGTACTTCCCTGGGTGGCGTTCGTTCTATGACACTTTCCCATTCCCAGGGACATGGAGAAGTTTCGTGCCGGCGTTGGTGAGCACGTAGTGATGACGTCATACCTGGGAGGCACCGTCGCGTTCGGAGCGGGGCTATCGCTGGCCTACGGCTGGGAGCTGACGCTGGTGGGGCTGGCTGTCGTGCCCATAGCCATCTTCGTGGCCGTCACCGTGGCCAAGGTGGGCTATCATTATGTTACATGCTTTTCATTTCATCGTTGCTTTCTTTTCTTTTCGTTGCTTTTCTGTTTGAAAGTCACAGGAGACTGCAATGTTTTGCTAATATGTTTCACTAGCAGCTGCCCGCGACTTCGTCCGCGTAGACTACATGAATCAACACTTTATTACTTTCCCACGGGAATACATTCAGCAGAAAAATTACCATGTAGAGTTTATCTCAAACAGGAAAAGACCCTGGGCAGATAACAGGTATGTGGAACCATGTTGATGTTTTGCCAGGTAAATGAATTAAGACATGGATCCATTAAAAGACCTTTCTATTTATTAAAGTACTTTATATTTATTAAAGTAAGTAGTTTATATTTATTAAAGTACTTCCTTATAAGCAACATTTTTTGCCATGTTTGAAGGTGGTAGCAATAGAACCAAACTTTGAGGTGAACTTACACGGGAGCATGCCACATAGAACTGACCGTGAGAGAAACAGTCCTGTCGTAGGTCTACTCCGGCGAATTTGAGAGTTTGCCCCTGCGACTTATTTATTGTCATGGCAAAACAGACCTTTAGTGGAAACTGAAGCCTTTTGAATTCAAAGGGAAGATCATTTGGTATTAATGGAATACGCGGTACAAACACTGTTTCTCCCTGAGCAGGTCCTGTTAAAATAGTGGCCTCTACTACGTTCCGGTGCAAAGCCTTGACTTGCAACCTAGTACCGTTACAAAGTTTGGGTGGCTTTAAATTTCTCAATAACATAACAGGTGCACCCACACGTAGTAAAAGTCTGTGATATGGCATACCCGGTGGGTTCAAAGTGTTCAACTTACCCTTATCTCATTCTCTAACCCCAAGGGGTTAGCTTCAAAACAAATGGCATTTTCGTAATCAACGTCCCAAAAAACCTAAATAATGACACCAATATTGACTTTTTTGGTATCAACCCCCACCCCTATCTCAACCCTAGAGGGTTAACTTAAAATAAATGTCATTTTCATAATCAACATCCCATAAAACCTAAATAACGACACCAATATCGATTTTATGGTTTTAACCCCCATTTCACAACCCAGGGGGTTGAATTCGAAAAATCTCAAAACACGTATTAGCTTATTTGTTCCTAGGAGTACTCTTGCGAAGTTTCGATTCGAAAATAGTCGAAATGTCCAAGTTATACTGTTTCTTCATACAAACTTCCCACTCCTGTTTCACCCCCTTAAAGGGTGAATTTTGAAAAATCCTTTCTTAGTGCTCCCCTAGACCTCGTAAGGAACCTACGTGCCAAATTTGGAAATTCTATTCACCCCTTTGACTATGACTATGACTTTGACTAAAACTTTAACTATGACTTTGACTATGACTTCGACTATGACATTGACTACGACTTTGACTATGACTATGACTTTGACTATGACTTTGACTATGACTTTGACTATGACTTTGACTATGACTTTGACTATGACTTTGACTATGACTTTGACTATGACTTTGACTATGACTTTGACTATGACTTTGACTATGACTTTGACTATGACTTTGACTATGACTTTGACTATGACTTTGACTATGACTTTGACTATGACTTTGACTATGACTTTGACTATGACTTTGACTATGACTTTGACTATGACTTTGACTATGACTTTGACTATGACTTTGACTATGACTTTGACTATGACTTTGACTATGACTTTGACTATGACTTTGACTATGACTTTGACTATGACTTTGACTATGACTTTGACTATGACTTTGACTATGACTTTGACTATGACTTTGACTATGACTTTGACTATGACTTTGACTATGACTTTGACTATGACTTTGACTATGACTTTGACTATGACTATGACTATGACTTTGACTATGATTTTGACTATGACTTTGACATGACTTTGACTATGAATTTTACTTTTCGACTTTGAGTCTTCGACTTTGAGTCTTCGACTTTGAGCCTTCGACTTTGAGCTTTCGTCTTTGAGCCTTCGATTTTAAGCCTTCGACTTTGAGCCTTCGACTTTGAGCTTTCGACTTTGAGTCTTCGACTTTGAGTCTTCGACTTTTAGCCTTCGACTTTGAGCCTTCGACTTTCAGCCTTCGAATTTGAGCCTTCGTCTTTGAGCCTTTGACTTTGAGCCTTCGACTTTGAGTCTTCGACTTTGAGCCTTCGACTTTGACTCTTCGACTTCGACACCAATTTGAATTTGTGATTTTAACCCCTACCATTATCGCAACCCGTAAGGGGTTAGCTTCAAAATAAATGTCATTTTCGCAATCAACGTCCTAAAAAACCTAAATAACGACACCAATATAGACTTTTTTGGTATCATCCCCCACCTCTATCTCACCCCTAGAGGGTTGGCTTAAAATAAATGTCATTTTCATAATCAACATCCCAAAAAACCTAAATAACGACACCAATATCGATTTTATGGTTTCAACCCCCATTTCACACCCCAGGGGGCTGTTTTTCGAAAAATCTCAACTCACCCTTATCGCATTCTCTAACCCCAAGGGGTTAGCTTCAAAATAAATGTCATTTTCGCAATCAACGTCCCAAAAAACCTAAATAACGACACCAATATAGACTTTTTTGGTATCATCCCCCACCCCTATCTCACCCCTAGAGGGTTGGCTTAAAATAAATGTCATTTTCAAAATCAACATCCCATAAAACCTAAATAACGACACCAATATCGATTTTACGGTTTTAACCCCCATTTCACAACCCAGGGGGTTGTTTTTTAGAAAAATCTCAAAACACGTATTAGCTTATTTGTTCCTAGGAGTACTATTGCGAAGTTTCGAGTCGAAAATAGTCGAAATGTCCAAGTTATACTGTTTCTTCATACAAACTTCCCACCCCTGTTTCACCCCCTTAAAGGGTGAATTTTGAAAAATCCTTTCTTAGTGCTCCCCTAGACCTCGTAAGGAACCTACGTGCCAAATTTGGAAACTCTAGACCCAGCGGTTTGGCCTGTGCGTTGATATGTCAGTCAGTCAGTCAGTCAGTCAGTCAGTTTCTTCCTTTATATATTTATAGATTAGCTTGTTTTGTTATTTTTAGAGCAGAAGACACCCGGCTTAAGTGTCAAATAAAATATTATTTTATTTATATTTTAAGGTAAGGTACAATTTTTCTAAGGGTTCTAAGTGCCTTCCCATCTACCACACCGAGTACTAAACAGTGCATGTTTGTACCACCGAACCCAGCTGTAGTGACCGGTAATTCTGAAATCACGTTGTTTTTGCAGTACCAGACCCGGTGTTCAGCCAAGGAGATGTCCGCGTACAGCGCGGCCGGCAGCGTGGTGGAGGAGACGCTGTCCGCCATCCGCACCGTACGGGCCTATGGCGGCGAGGAGTTGGAAGTGCAGCGGTGAGTCACTACCACCAGCTTAATGAAATGACAGTTAACAATGAACGAACAAACGAGGAGACGTCGAACGTGTTGTGTTTGACTAACAAGACATGTAAAATGGAAATAACACCAGACGTTTGTTCACGACCTCGTAACCCGATAGATTCTAGCCTCGTGTGACTTACGGGCTGGCGCGTACCTCGCTCATCGTCTTAGTCTACTGTTCAGCGAGGTAACGCGGCAAGTGTGTTAGGGTCCATGCCCCAAACGGGAGGTCTGGATGACGTTATCGTCCTTTAGTTTAGTTTTAGTTTTATTGCTATGTATTTAAAAGAAATATTTATTGAATTCTTTTCTCAATTTAAAAAGTTCCGTACGAAATGTAATAACATAATCAAATTCAAAAAAATTGTATTTTCCGAGAACCTTTAAAATTTTAGTTATGGGCCTCACAAATTTCAGTTGTGAGGCCCCTTTTCAAGAAACAGCTTAACAAAATTATTGGAAGATTTGAAATTATTAAACCCAATCAAAACTGATTTCAAAAGGAGAAATCAGTATGTTTAGTTGTTTTTTCTCCAAGAAATAATGTGTTGCCCCATATGTATAAGCGTAGACCAGTCGCGAGAGTCTTTTTTGATATGAGCAAGGCCTTTGATTTCGTGTCACATGACATCCTACTTCACAAATATGATCAATATGGGATAAATTACAAGGTATTCCAAACCATTGGCTTCACAGTTCATTAAGTAACAGAACTCAATACGTTGAAATAAAAAAATAGACGACAACATGGAAATTAAATGTCCGCCTGGCTAGCTACCATCATCTTATCTAAATCTGCCGCCAAACAGCAATGTTAATAGCATTGTTGTGTTCCGGTTGTCAGAGATAAGATAGCCAGTCCCCCAAATAAGATGGGGGTTTTAGGGTCAGTACCACTTTCAGCCTCATCTTCACTTAACATCAGGTGTGATTGAGGTCAAGTACTAACCCGTTATGCGTAAAAAATAAATAAATAAATGTGTACAAGTCAACTATTGAATTAAATGAAGTGGGTATACCACAAGGAAGGAAATAATACCCCTATTATTCATATTTTATATGTATAAACGTCTCTCAGATATTACAGAATATGAGTGGTCATTTGCTGGCGACGTTTCTGTTGTTATACCATGCAACGATACTAAAACATATGATAAAATAAATGAAACAATTTGTAAAATATTGAACTTGGGGTATAGTTAACATAATAGTAAACTTAAACAAAATGTTCAATTTCTCACACATACCTTTGCTAAGGAATTTTCTCCGACCTTCTTTTCGGGTATTTTAATAGATGATAAAATATGTTGCTCGGTTGATCATATCAATAAATTGTGTAAAAAGATTACCTCATTCGCATATGCGCTGTGGCGGCTTGCAAGGGTGAGTGACAAAAGTGTTGCCATTCAAGCATATCATGGTTATAGTTGTTCTTTGTTAAGATATGTCATTCTTCTGTGGGGTAATTCACATCATGTAAATTAAATATGTTTCCCCTTCATTATTGTTATTTCCTATGTTGGGTTTGCTGGAAGATATCTCTTTTAGGGATAAGCTCGCCTTTTGTATATCTTACTCTTAAGTATCACTGTAATTGTTTTCTGTGTATGCAATAAAGTGTTAAATAAATAAATAAAATAAATAAACATTTATAGCACAAAACCAGCAATCTGCCATGTAGACGCCTTAACTTGCTAGCGACTGGGAAGGTGCCAGCCTCTCGTGGTATAGGGTAGCTCGGGAAATTGCAATATTATACCAAGCTATGACAGCCGAATAGGATATCAGAATGATACTAGGATTTCAAAGAACAAGGTAATGGTCTGCCGCTGATGGAACAGGAGCCCGATTACCTTAAATCTTTAAGGTGATAATTACAGACCACTTGCTCACGCACAAGTAATAACGTTCAATTATGATCATGGAAATATGGAACATGAAACTACAATTTCATTCCAAACTGTTTTTACTCTGTCGATGACTATTTTAATTATTTCAATGCTCAGTAGTTGTAACTCACATGTAATAATTATTAATGTTTATCTTTATATGACTAGACTTATGCTACTGTGTCAAATTATTCAATGTTATTGTGTATTTCTGTATCTTTAATATTGCATTGCATTACTTGTAAACTCATGGACACTTTGCGTGCCAGTTTCTGGAGAAATTGTAATTCCATTAACATAACAATGTATCAACTTATTGCCCCACTTTTGGAGCGAAGTACAATAGGTAGTTCCCTACAGGTACGCGCAGGCGCTGGGCGCCGCTGGGCTGGCAGCGCGGCGGCGCGGCGCCTGGGCCGGGCTGGGCGCTGGGCTGGGCTGGCTGCTGACGTACTGCATCAATGCGAGCGTGCTGGCCTACGGCGCCGTGCTGTGCGTGCGAGATATGGCGCTGCCGCCTGCCGACCAGCTCTACCACCCCGGCGTACTCGTCACGGTCAGTGGGCTCTAGTGGGCCGGGCTGGGTCGGGCTGGCTGCTGACGTACTGCATCAACGATGGGAAAACATTCTTCAACCAACTCGAGGACAGCGACTACGAATACATCAAGTTTTTACCCTTTAGTCTCATCTCGTAGCCAGATTTGGTAGCTAACTACGAAATAAGAAATGTGGTTTCCCATCGTGTAGCTAGTTAGCAACAGAGTCGAAATATTACGTGACACTGGTCCGACGTTCTTCATTAAAAAAAAATATCGATACGTCATATCTTTTATTAGCGCACATGGTTATAAAAGATGTTACAAATTTATACACCTATCTGGATGTCACTGTGGACCAGATAGAGCTGGCCGTTTCCTCGCTCAACTCTTAAACATTTGCATTTTTTTATGATTAACTGGATACGCGTTTGAACACAATCTCATCTGATGGAAAGTGACGATGTGGTCGAAGAAAACTAGAATAAAGTGAAAAATCCTGCCTGCATTTTGGATACAGTCGGCTCCATAAATCACCATACAAGGCATTTTATATGGCCAGTAGTAGCATGCTGGCTATTTAAGCTCATCCGCAGTTCTGTATACAGAACGTAAATTAAAAATAGAACGTAAAGTAAAATGTTTTCGCCTTCCCGCGCTTTTAAATAGTGAAGTTATGTCTGTGATTTTGATTCAGGCATGGCTGTATGAACTAAGATTCCTTTGCCAATCCAATGATGCAGTTTTAGTTTTCATCAAAATCGGGCCCGAGACTCCTTTGAGTACTTTTCGCTATTCCTCATACTTTCGAATTCGGCCATACACGCCCACTTGAAAGAATCATCCTGTATATATAACTGTAACGCCGACTGTATCTCGCCTCGTGAATCCAAATTGTTTTCGCGATGTGTTTAATACATAGAAAACTTAGCGGGCTCTGCTTTTGTTTATATCACTCGAAAATTGGCAGTAATGTAGATAGGTACATACTTATAAATTAATTTAATTGTAAATTTATTAATCATTATTGTTGAATATTCCCACCTATTATCACAATAATTATCTGTATATTGTCATCTTTGTTTATTATTTAACATGCAAAATATGGAAACTTTCAATATTTTATGTACTCCAATGTGTTGGTTGACGTCCGTGCGTCATGTGAGGCTCCTCTGAAAATCAGCGTTAGTAATTATGTAATTACAACTCACGCTGACGTGGAGACCTTTTTGGCACCACTTTGGGACACCGACGAAAATAGGTCTGAGTAATCGAAGTACCTATTTTGTTTGTTTTTCATTTACTTTGAAACGACTCACTTAAGTATGTTAAAATTATTTGAAATTAGTTATACCGGATGAGTTTTTTTACCGTAAGGAAAAAAATAGGGCATATTAGGCAAGTGAAATAGAACGGTTTGACATAGTTCGTTTCATTTTTTTTTTCAAAACCATCATCGAATAAAGCGTTAATTGTGATATGCATGCAGATTGAATACATGATTCCTGAATTTCTTATCAGACTTTGTAAACTGTATTCTGGCAAATAAATAATTTCTTTCTTTCTTTCTTTCTTTCTTTATAGGAACATGATGCGGACGCTACGATTCCCGCCAGTCGCATATCCAAGGCCCGCGTGGGCGTTTTTGAAAAAAGAAATTAAACTACCTATGCCAATAACTTCTATTTCACTTACCTAATATGTCCTATTTTCGTTCTTAGGGTAAAAAAACTCAAGTTGTACCTACTTTGTTATTTTGTGTAACGTTTATTGGGTCAAATAAATTTTTCTATCCTTAATATTTCCACTTGACTTTCTATATTGACTTAATTAGCTTAAATTAAGTACAGAGCTCTTGTATAGGGGTATGTTGAAAGGTATGCAATGGCGGACAGTGTATAGCGAGTGGGGTGTACCTACCGGCCAATACAAGACTCATACGTCATGCGTGAGGAAGTGAGAATTGGATGTGTGAATGTGTGTGTGCCAACAGTGTACCTGCACAGAATGTACGCATGTGTGTGTGTAGTAAAGTTGTAGCACTAGCGTAGACACTTGGTAAATTTCACTATTTATCGTTTATTTGACCAAATAATACAATTGGATAGATTTGTATCACAAATACATAAATGGAACAACAATGTTGTTCGGACGTTGACGTAACGTTCCGTGGCAGGTGCTGTTCATGACGTTCATGGCGGCGCAGAACATCGCCATGTGCCACCCGCACCTCGAGGTGCTGTCGGCCGCCCGCGGCGCCGCCCGCGCGCTCTACGCCGTCCTGCGGCGTCGCCCGCGTCTGCGCTCCCCCACCCCCTCCCCCACCGCCCCCGCCGCCTTCCGCGGGGACATCGTGTTCGACAACCTCTACTTCAACTACCCCTCCCGGCCGGACGTTAAGGTTTGTATACTCAACGTTAAATATGCTTTATTTATAAATATGTGTCTGTGTAGTATATCAACCATCTGGAATCCATAATACGAGCTTAGTTGTTTATGAATAACATTTGTTTGCTATTGAATAGGGTACATCACATTAGGTGTCATTACAATAAGATTATTGTGATTCAGTCATTACAATAACGTGCAAATATTAAACAATATTCAGGTTTAAATCTCATGTCAAAATATAAATTCACCTCTCCTCAGCTAAGTTACAATGACACGCAAGTGTCTCAGATAACTTAACCATAATTATAATATTTTATTTAAAGTCTAGAAATTCCTGGATACTGTAAACATTTAAATACAACAACCATTTACATAATTTTTTCATCATCAGTTTCATTGGTGGAAGATTCAGATCGTCGAATGTTTAGTGATTACATTATGTCATAAAGTCCCTCAGTATTGACATCATATTTATCACAATTTTTCTTAAATGATGCAATATTTATTTTGACATAATATATTAAATTCTCAAGAATTCCTTCACTCACTTCTATATTTAAACCATTTATTTCCACACACCGAAAAAAAAAACCGCAACAACATACAAGAAATCAAGGTCCGCATCCCACAAACCGCTCTCGAGACCGAGATGGCCACCAGTTCACGCTTGAGAACCTGTTTCATATTGAAACAGTATCAGAAAAAATAAAAATAAAA
The DNA here is from genome assembly GCA_949316235.1 of Oegoconia quadripuncta. Taxonomy (NCBI): domain Eukaryota; kingdom Metazoa; phylum Arthropoda; class Insecta; order Lepidoptera; family Autostichidae; genus Oegoconia; species Oegoconia quadripuncta. The sequence goes on from OX438749.1 coordinate 23,319,194, forward strand.
GAAAACTATAGTATCGAGATCGAGACGCGATCCCGATATCTAGATCGATCCACCAACACGGCTCTATGATTAACTAGGTACTACAATGAGTGCGTGTGTGGGGGACAGTCTCAGTAAACACTGAGTGACGTGAATCACTCAGCACTGGTTTTCAGCCTGCCCTCAACATATGTTACAATTATATCTTTGTATTGCGGGCTTGTTACGCAAGTTAGCAAAACCAACGGGATTGTAGATCTTAACACAGTTTTTTTTTTTTTTTGCAAGAGTACATAGACTATTTTCATTGAGTTTATCCAAATTACGTTGCATTTATCCATTATGTTGCAAAGTTCATGTCTTATCTTATTATCTTATCTTATCCTATTTAAAATTATGTTTTACATTACTTAAACTGTATGTATGTACTACATATGCATCTTACTACTAAAAAAAATTATATTTTGTCTCTCTAAACCAATCTTTGCTAAAATCTCTTTTTAATTTTGTTTACCATCGATTGATCTCGTAATGGATCAAGATGGATAATGGAGTCTTTCTCGTTCTCCTTCTAGCCCAATTTATTTGTTACTGACTCTCTGTCCGCAAGGAATAACTTCATCAAAGGTTAGAAACTCTGACCACTATACCAAAAGGTCGCAGGTTCGAATCCCGCTAGAGACCTATGTTTGTATGATGAATATGGACAGGTACCTGAGTTTTGGATGTTTTCATTTATAATACGTATTTATATACAAAAAAAATGTATTTATGTAGTATATTAACCATCTGGTATCCACAACACAAGCCTATAGTTGCTTAAAGTGGAACTAGATGGTGCTGTGTGTATGTCCAAGGATATTTAAAATTTATTATATTTATAATAAAGACTTTTTCAGAGTAAAAAGTTGGTTATGTCCTAAACTGGATCCCAAACCATCTCTCTGCTAAATTTTAATATAATTAATTGGTTTCGCAGTTTTAGCGTGAAAACCAAACAAATAGGTCGACTTTCGGATTTACAATATTAGTATCGATGACGATGAATCCTGTCTACTCATTGTCTTTTTTTTTATGCGGGGAAATGCACTACGCATACCTTACCTTACGGACGGCGAGACGGTTATGTGGGATTCCCCTCCTTTTCGGGAGGTATACCTACTAAAACACCGCGACAACCTTCCTCGGCAGTAGGGAGGGAGGACCTGGTTACGCATATAGGCGGCTTCCAAGTCCCCCCGTCATGAGTAAGGGGCTGTCGCGCCCAGCGAGCGGTGTGGGTCCGGTCGCACCGAGGGGTGTCATCCTCTCCCGGGTCGCGGCCCTACTACTACCACATCGCCCGGTCTACTCATGGCCTAATATGCGTGTTATTTATTTATTTATTAAAGAAACCAACAGCGTTACAGATGTCTATAAATAAAAGTACGAATGCAAAAAATTAGGGAAATTACAGGTTTCATCATATAAACTAGTATTGTTTTTTTTTTTGAAGTTCAAGCTAAGTAGTTAGGAACCACGTAATGCGTAGCTTTACGGACATTGAGACAACACTGCAAATAATGGCGAGTATTCGTATGATACGTGCAGTTGCAGATACGCACAATTGCATATGATATAAGTAAATATATTGGCATATACACACAGCGCCATCTAAATCCACACTAAGCAACTATAGGCTTGTATCATGGATACCAGATGGTTGATAAACTACACAAATACATTTTTTTTATAAATAAATACATACATAAGTGAAAAACTTCCATAACTCGGAAACCCATGTCTGTATTCATCATACAAGTAAATGCCCTTAGCGGGATCAAACCCGAGACCTTTTAATAAAGCAGTCCGAGCTTCTACGTGTATAGTGTTACGTAATTTTCCTTCAACTATTAATGACATGTGTTCACAAAACGTTCCCAACGCAACAATTTGCAGGTGCTCCGTGGTCTGTCGCTGCGGGTGAAGGCCGGCGAGACCGTGGCTCTGGTCGGCAGCTCAGGCTGCGGCAAGTCCACCCTGCTGCAGCTGCTGCAGCGCCTGTACGACCCCGACTCCGGCACGGTCTCCATCGACGGCTACCCGCTCGAGGAGCTCAACCTGCACCACTACAGGACCAGCATTGGTCAGTGCCATTTCTTGTATTGAGGAGGAGTTGTTTCAATCCTGTATAAACCATATTCCAGACCGTAGTATCTATCGACCCCTGAGCTTAATGAGTCAACCTACATTAGTATATTAACCCAGAAGTGTTAGTCCATCCATTGTTCGATAAAGAAGCGTTGCAGTCCTATGTGAGCGAAATACAGTAGGCCGAAAGACGATTCTCTTCCTAGTGCGTGAATACTATCCTCTTCTGAACAGGCGTGGTGGGACAGGAGCCGGTGCTGTTCAGCGGCACCATTCGCGAGAATATTACGATAGGCGTTGATGACGTCACCGAGGAGGAGATGATCGCCGCGGCCAAGACAGCCTACGCGCACCAGTTTATCACCAAGCTCGCTGACGTGAGTGACACACAATACTGTTGTTATTTTATGTGGCTACTGCGAATCGAACGAGACAATCTAATTGTCAAATATTAGAGTAACCAGTTAGAGCGAGTACTTATAAAATTATAATTCTGGGAAAGTATTCTGTCCTTTAAAAGGGATACTTACCTGGCGGTTATACCTGGGGGCATCCAACTGATCCAACAGACAACATTGGGACCAGGACGTGTTGCTACTCGAGTGAGAAAGTTTGTTTGCACGTAGACGTGCCTAGAGGATAACGTGAGGTAACATACCGTCTCTTAGTATTCCTGTCCTGCGTCCTCAGGGCTACGACACAGTTCTGGGCGAGCACGGGGCGCAGCTGTCGGGCGGCCAGAAGCAGCGCGTCGCCATCGCGCGCGCCGTGCTGCGGCGGCCGGCGGTACTGCTGCTGGACGAGCCCACGTCGGCGCTGGACCCGGCCGCCGAGAGGCAGGTGCAGGCCGCGCTGGACGCCGCCAGCAGGGGCCGGACCACCCTGGTGGTGTCGCACAGGTAGGGCGCTGGGTGTAGATGCTGCAATGTCATGTCATTTGTCATTCGCTCTTGTAGAGTGACAGGTGAGGCGCTGGAAGTTGCTCTTGAAACTATTTTTGCCGGCGATTTATATAGCTAGGCGATCTGAGATCGACCCGGGGTCCAGCGGGAAGAAAGGAAAGAACCGCAGTTGTGGTGATGGCATGGTTAGACAGGATGTAGATGCTGACTTTACTTTCTCAGTATCTTCAAGTATAGAGGGACTAAGCATTTATTGGAGAATTGCAAGATCCATCTTCGACTACATCATCATTTTACATCAGGTAAAATTGTTTCCAAATCCGTGAAAAAGAAACGATGCACCTCATTTTAAAGTCGTTACCGAAAAGAGAACAATATAGAGCGTCTTCACTGTAAACCATTGCTTCTTGCTAAAACAAGATTGAGAGCTACGATTCCAATCCAAAAATGTTTGTTATATACCAATAAAGATTACTGCTATTGTCCGCAGACTATCAACGATCGTGAACGCATCCCGCATCGTGTACATGGAGCACGGAGCAGCATTGGAACAGGGCACCCACACAGAGCTGCTGGCACTTCGTGGGCTCTACTGGCAGCTCGTGCAAGAAGATATGACTAATAGGTTGGTGGCATTTTATACCCTCCTGTTCACCTAGATGAGGTGGTATGTTAGATGTACATCAAATCTGTCTATTCTGTCTTACTTAAACTGTCCAATGACTTTATCTACATAATTAAGATGTACCTTCCTTATTCAAACAATAAAGCGTATTTGATTGATTGATTGATTAAGACAATATTTAACATTTTATGCACCTCCTTCTTAATTTCATCATCAGCCCGTAAACCACCCACTGCAGGGATGTAGGCCTTCCCTCCTATAATGTGGGAGTATGGGTCATGGTCAGCCACGCTGGCCCAATGCGGGTTGGGGACATCGCATGACTTTGAATTTTTATTTCTCAGGCATGCAGGTTTCCTCACGATGTTTTCCTTCACCGTTCAAGAGCAGTCAGATAAATGCGCATAAGTAATTAAATTAAATTTAAAAACTCCTTGGTACATAGCCTGCCGGGGTATCGAACCCGGACCTCTCAAATTGGGTGACCACGTTTTAACTGCTGAGCCACCGCCGCTCTACCTTCTCAATTTACGTACTATTAATTTAACAGACAGACTCACAGAATACTACCCTCACATTGCAGAAGCGTCGCCGCCCTGTCAGCGGCGCCTATCGCTGAGGAAGACGATGTGGTGCCCAGGTCTGACCCTCGTGAACATCTCCAGAGGTCATTCAGTCGACAGTCCAATTGCAGCGGTGAGAGCACTATATGTTATGCTGACTCAGAGAGCCCTTTCAGCCCGTCGCTAAGTAAAATTTTTTGGCAGGAACTCAGCGAGTGATGTTGTATTTTTGTTTTTATTTCTTGAAATTTGTATACAAGTGAAGGGAAGTGCAAATTAAAATACGTTATGAAGTTTTCCGGTTCTCATAAGAAGCCCTCAAAATCTTCCGTAAAGCATTCTGACACTTTGAAGAAGACTGAGGAATACTACAGAAGACTAGGCTGTATGGGCTCAGATCCCTTTACCTTCCAACATAGTTGAACACACAAAAAACAAATTAACTCTTGCTTGATGTACTATCGGTGAATTTAATGTTTTTATTTATCCTGTGTGTTATTTACGTAATGTTTATTCTTTGAGTTCTTCTATTTTGGTTGTATGTCCTGTGCAGTGAATAGATGTTTTTATCTATCACTATCTTTGCAAGCTTACTAAGAAAGTAGCCGTTAATCGATGACAGGTGGCGCCCTCCACGGATGACGTCAGAGTAGCGTGTAATAGTCGTTTCATCCCACTCCGCTATAATTTTCTAGTAACTTTTAATTTAAAATTATTACATATCTTGGCCCTCAGTGTCCTTAACCCGCGACAGCGTGATCCGCGGCAGCGCTCGTCACGGCTCCGTGTCCTCGGCGCACGCCAACATCGGCACCTCGCATCTCATCAACCACCAGGTCGGTCATATTCACCCTCCATATCGACCACCAGGTCAGTCATATCCACCCTCCATATCAACCACCAGGTCAGTCATATCCACCCTCCATATCGACCACCAGGTCAGTCATATCCACCCTCCATATCGACCACCAGGTCAGTCATATCCACCCTCCATATCGACCACCAGGTCAGTCATATCCACCCTCCATATCGACCACCAGGTCAGTCATATCCACCCTCCATATCGACCACCAGGTCAGTCATATCCACCCTCCATATCAACCACCAGGTCAGTCATATCCACCCTCCATATCGACCACCAGGTCAGTCATATCCACCCTCCATATCAACCACCAGGTCAGTCATATCCACCCTCCATATCAACCACCAGGTCAGTCATATCCACCCTCCATATCAACCACCAGGTCGGTTATATCCACCCTCCATATCAACCACCAGGTCGGTCATATCCACCCTCCATATCAACCACCAGGACAGTCATATCCACCCTCCATATCGACCACCAGGTCAGTCATATCCGCCCTCCATATCGACCACCAGGTCAGTCATATCAACCGCCAGTTCAGTCATATTACTCAAATCAAACATCAGTTCAGGTAATATCTAATATATTATATTAGTCAATAGTCTACCGATGCCTCAACGTAACTACAACCCCCAGGAGCCTGTGGACCCCCCGGAGGCGGAGACTGAGGAGCAGTCCCAGGTTCCGGCCGTGTCCACGATGGAGCTGCTCCGGCTCAACGCTAAGGAGTGGCCGCTGCTGGCCGGCGGGGGTGCGGCCTCCTTCCTGGTCGGTGCCACCATGCCGGTCTTCGCGCTGCTCTTCTCCAAGATCTACGGGGTGAGTGATTTGTGTCTTCAGAAGTTTTCTTTATGCTTATAAAGATTTTATTATGTCTACCAATAATATTTTTTCCTTCATGATGGTAAGAGATTACTTGTCAATTTTTCACACGGCTACATAAAAGTAATTTGTATTAGCCAATATATCCAAAACAAATTACCTACATGCAATTTTTAAATTATAAAACACGAAAAGTAAGTCTAACTTTGAAATACCAGGGTCAGGTAATACAACAAGTCAACGAAACAAAGTTTTTAGGTATAATTTTAGACGAATACTGCTCCTGGAAGTAGCCTTGCTCCACATAGAATATCCTGTTGGGACTCCTAGTGCTGTTGTGTATCCGTAGTGTTGGAGTACAGCGGATGGTTGAGTCTTATTCAGCTTTGGCTGGCATCAAACATTTTACACATTCTAGCGACATTTCACCATATAATTTTCGTTAGGAAAAGCCTCTGGCGTCATCATGAACGATTGTGGGTCCAACGATTAACTCTCGGTCGGTTGCAGATGTTCGCGTCATCAGACGGGGCGGAGATCCTGGCGCAGTCGCAGCTGTACGCCGCGCTGTTCGCGGGCGTGGCCGCGCTGTGCGGAGCCGTCACCTTCCTGCAGACCTTCCTCTTCAACCGCGCCGGGGCCAGTCTCACCGACCGACTGCGCCAGCTTACCTTCCGCAACTACCTGCGCCAGGTGAGCTAATGAGCCTCACACAGATGTTGCGAAACTATCTTAGACATAGTTAATGGGAAATAAGAAAACAGAGCCTGTGAGGTTCTTGCCTCGATCCTGTGAGGTTCTTGCCTCGATCCTATGAGGCTCTTTCCTCGATCCTGTGAGGTTCTTGCCTCGATCCTGTGAGGTTCTTGCCTCGATCCTATGAGGCTCTTTCCTCGATCCTGTGAGGTTCTTGCCTCGATCCTGTGAGGTTCTTGCCTCGATCCTGTGAGGTTCTTGCTTCGATCCTGTGAGATTCTTGCCTCGATCCTGTGAGGTTCTTGCCTCGATCCTGTGAGGTTCTTGCCTCGATCCTCGCTGATATAGTACGGGTACTTTGCATTACACTATTCGGCAGCGTTTTTATATTTTGTTACTAAAAATGGCGGCTAGATATACCTTTACAGGCCTGCTTAATACAAATTAAGCTTTCTCAGGATATCAATAAAGTTCTTGGATAATATTACAGCTAAGATTTTTTGTTTGAGAAGTTTTTTCCAATGGTATTTTTATCCCAAACTGAAACATTATAAATATCCACAGTTCGCCTTTAGAAATATACAGAGACGTCGGGAAGAGACGTATTTATTTATTTACATAGAATCAACAGCATTATTACAAATTCTTATACAGTAAACTAATACCAAAATTATATCAATTAAAGATTTTTATTTGGTATTTGACGATCTGTTTGGTGTAGTGGTTAGAAACTTTGACCACTATAACAAAAGGTCGTGGGTTCGAATCCCGCTAGGGGCATATGTTTGTATGATGAATACAGACAAATAGTATACAAAAAAAATATATTTATGTAGTATATCAACCATCTGGTATCCACAACACAAGCCTATAGTTGCTTAAAGTGGAACTAGATGGTGCTGTGTGTATGTCCAAGGATATTTATTTTTTATTATTATGTTACTGAAAATTTATGAATCAAAGTGTTTTGAAATATTTGTATGTATAAAAATATGTTCCGTACACAGGACCAAGGCTGGTTCGACGATCAGCAGAACTCAGTGGGAGCCCTGTGCGCCCGCCTGGCCACCGACTGCGCCGCCGTGCAGGGAGCCACCGGTGGGTCACTGACGCACTCTGTGGGGCTTGCTCACTGCTCACTGCTTACTGCTCACTGCTTACTGCTCACTGCTTACTGCTCACTGCTTACTGCTCACTACTAACTACGGAAACAGAACACGATCTCTCTCGCATCTACTTCTTTTTTTTTTTAATTTCGCTATTATATTATTCGATATGGTTTGACATAAGTAAAGGAGTAAAGACTTACATCACTATTACAGCCCATCACTAGTACAGTCAGCTGCAGCTAAAAGCATACCCCTAACGCACTAGATCTATTGTGTTAATAATATCGTGCAAGGGAAAAGAAGCTGTATAGGGAAAAAATCATAGCGTATTTGGAGGAAATGTATATTTATTTACAATCATTACAATATAAGTGCACAAAGAATTTTGTACATATTAACACAAACGAAACAGTAAATAAACATTTACAAATAAAAAAAAAATACTTTTTTGTACCATTTGGAAGAAAAAAATCTTTCAAATGGCACACATTGCGTCTAAGTGATGTAGATTTCTTTACAGAATACAGTATTATTTCTTATTATCGCACTAATACTTAAAGGTACCAGGAAAACAGAAGCTATTAAGGGTGGACGCTTTTAAAAATCAAATAAATAACTAGTTTTACGACTAGCGCTAAGGCTCTTAAAAATTTAGATAAACATTATTGTTATATTTTTTTAACATATTTTCGAAATACATACAAACATTAACTCCGCGCGTCATTCGCAGCCAAGTAATTTACATATAATAACATTGTAAACCACTTGTCCGTCGCAGGCACCCCACTGGGCACCATCCTGCAGAGCGTCAGCACCGTGGTGATCGGTGTGGGGCTGGCGATGCCCTACTCCTGGAAGATGACCCTCGTCAGTTTGGTCAGCGTGCCCTGTGTGAGTACCTCTTGTGTCCGTATGTTTGCCTGGTATTTCATTCCCCTATGCAAAAGACTTATTGACTCATTTCAATAATGTACTGCGGACGTATTACGAGCTACTTTTGTATACTTTTCTGAATAAAGAAGTATTGCTTAATAATGACGGTTTCGTTTAAATTAATTTTCGTAACAACAGTTCACAACAGTGAGGACACATTCAAATCGCTCTGGATTGAACTCTTATAGTTATATTAATTGAACATATTTTTCTATCGTAAAGAAAAAAATAGGGCATATTAGGTCAGCGAAATAGAAGTTATTGGCATGGGTAGTTTAAGAACCGATTGGTTTAGTGGATAGTGGCCCTGTCAGCGAAACCAACCGTTGCGGGTTCGAATCCCGGGAGGGGTAAATGTTTGTAAGATGAATACGAACATTTATTCCCGAGTCATGGATGTTTATATAAATATTTATGTATGTTTATCCGTTATCTAGTATTCATAGTACAAGCTTTGCTTAGTTTGGGACTAGATGATTGGTGTAAGTGTCCGAAATATTTATTTATATATATAAAAAAATTACTTTTTTTCTCAAAATCATCATCGATCCACGCGCCGGTCGGAGATTGATATGCGACTGGCGAGATTCGGAGGGTTCCCATCGTGTAAAATTTTTCTAAGATTTTTTTATTAATTTACGATGATGTAATTATGTGGTCCTCCACACAAACGCGACCGTCAAACGACACAACGGGTCATTCAACTATGGTTTTGATAAAAAAAAGTTAACTGTGTTTTATAATAATAATAATAATGCCACAATGATGTAAATTTGCTGAAACCAGAGAGTTGCGACCTCTTTCTCACCTGAATAGAGGCTAGGGGCTCATCCACATACAGCCTAGTCAAACGCTACCTATTCCAATAATTCCTATTTGATCTCCCTAAGGCTTTTTGGCTGGATCTCGGCGAGTGAAGTTGCAATTTTCTTTATAATTCTTAAAATTTGTGCATTTTGACTTTTGAAGCTTAATAATGGCAGAATATTGTGCAGCAAAAGTTAGTGATGGTGTACAAGTGAAGGGAAGTGTAAATTAAAGTGCGGAACGGAGATTTCGGGTTCCGACAAGAAGCCGCCAAAATCTTTTGTAAAACATTCTGCCACTTTACTGAAGAATGACTTGACCGCGACTAGACTCCGTATACGCCAAGTACACGACGACAAGATATACGACGAATTGCTTGTTCGACCGAGACTGACTTAGGCCCGTATTAATAAATCGTTCTTGAGATTGAGATCGCGTCTCGGTCTTAAGACCATTTTTTCTGATGCTGTTTTAATATGCATCAGATTCTCAAGCATCTACTTGAGGCCATGTCAATCTTGAGAACTGTTTATTAATACGGGCCTTAGAAACTGAGGAAATAAGACAGGGTTTAGATCCCTTTGCCTTCTCCAAGAGGAGCGAATAAAACAAAAAAAAAAATAGAGTTCCCCAATATGCTCGATGTCCATGTCCATGTCGGGCAGGTGATGGGCGGCATCTACCTGGAGGGCTGGGTGACGCGGCGCTGCAGCCGGCTCGCCGCCCGCGCGCTGGAGGCGGCGGCGGGTCGCGCCGGCGAGGCCGTGCGGGCCGTGCGCACCGTGCAGAGCCTGGGTACGGACCGACACAGTACACCGCCACATTACAGTTACACTATACAGACGATAGGTCATGCACAAAGTGAAACTAATCTTTATTTCTTGTGTTGACTCATCATGTTTATCACTGTTCACGTGCCCTCTATCGGCAGGCTACGAAAACTTTTTTTTACCGCTGTGAATCTGCGACGAACTAAAATGCGGTAGCTTCACTTCTCGATTCGAATTCTACCTCGACAATTCATCCACCTATATTTTTTATAATTTATTTGTTAACATAGTTATAAATATACTAATTTTGTTGGAGATTATTAGACGACTCTCTATACACTTGCCTGGCATTTATTTGCTAAACAAAATCCAAAAAGAAAGGGACAAGAGGAAGGAGCGCATGATGATCAGATCTCCCACAATCACTATTTTTAATAAGGAGTGAGCTGCCGGTGAATTCGTTCAAAAATAGATTGGATACACTTTTAAAAACTAGTGATGACTTAAATATTGACCGAGTAACGACATAATGAACGATGTGAACTCTTGCAACACTGTGACATAGACACCCCAGCAGTAATGCTGCTCGTCTATAACAATATAATAATAATATTTTTTTCCTAAATGATGCTACATTTATTTAAATTGGATATTCAGAAATACTTATGTGCATTGATCCGACTTCTCTAAACGGTGAGGGAAAACATCGTGAGGAAACCTGCATGCCCGACAAATAAAAATTCTAAGGCATGTGAAATACCCAAGTGCTGTGAGGTTTCGGCACTCAGGTAAAATAGAACCAACCCGTTTTTCCCGTAGGTGTCGTAGAAGGCAACTAGAAAATTTCCACCGAAAAACGGCTACAGATCTACACGTTTCAACGACGATGGTCTCACCCCCAGTCACGTGTGAAATTCTGTATATTTCATAAGGTGAACCGTGGATGTTGTTTCAATCATTAAACGTTTCATATTTGGAACACCGAAACACTATTGTTAGGAATATCTCTGACCTTGACCTGACCCTCTTTGGGATAAAGATCGTAACGTTATGTATGTAATTCCCCAACTCACATTGGGCCAGCGTGGCGGATTAGAGCCCATGCTTCTTCATATACGAGAGAGAGCCTATATCCCTGCAGTGGGATATTTACGAGCTGACGATAATGACTATGACGAAAAGGTTAAAAATATTATATATTTTTTATACAGAACGGGTTAGCTGCCTAATCCAATCTGTGTTCACACCTGATGTTAAGGGAAGACGAACCCGAAGGTGGAAGCGTACTGATCCGAAATTTACTTTCGAAATTTGTAAAATTTTTTTGACTGCACATGCTGCAGAAGTCTCTTCACCAATTTATGGATATGATATTACAGTAGAATCGACAGGGTCTAGAGTGACATTTTTATCATGATATTTGTGGGCACGTCCCTGACATTATCCAGTACAAATTTAACACATTCAGGTTTTTTCTCATTAAGTAACAAATTATTTGCCGTAAAACATTCTACTCTTTGAGAATTAGCATTTTTCACGTCGTTATAGTTTAATTTTAGCCTGTTTAAACGATACGGGAGTATCGCCAGCTAATAATGCTATTTCATGTTTATGCTTCACAAGGCTTGGCAAGTCAGTTATGTAAACCAAAAACAAAAATGGTCCCAGAATGGAGCCCTGTGGGACGCCCATACAGACTGTGGACCCCGACGATGTATTGCCACTGATATCCACCCTCCGAACTCGATCACTCAAATAAGAATTTAGAAGGTCGTGAACGTGGTCGGTTGTACGTACCACAACGACGTAAATTCCTGATTAAAATTTCACGATAAACGCAGTCAAAGGTCTCGGACAAGTCATTTCGATTGAGTGAATATGCAAATTCACGAGCAGGAACGACACCTCGGATAGGGATAGCAGGGATAGTGCGGTCGTGGATATACGTAGATCATTGCAGTGTGAGGTCGCTCGCTCACGCCATTGAAACTACTGCGAGCGGCAATGGCCTGCGTATATCACCGGGGCGGTATATAACACACACACACGGCACACAGGCGTGGAGGCGACGATGCTGGCGCGGTACGGCGCGGCGCTGGACGCGGCGGAGCGGGCCACGCTGGGCGCGCGCTGGGGGCGGGGCGCGGCCTACGGCGTGTGCCTGTGCGCGCCCACGCTAGGCTACGCCGTGTCGCTGGCCTACGGGGGGCTGCTGGTGGCTCGCGAGGGGCTGCCCTACGAGCACGCCATACTGTGAGTGTGCCACCGAGCCCTACTTAATTATATTAAAAAGTTTACCTACTTTTCCTAGTGGAACGTGTACATTTTTTTTATCCGTATTTATTTTTTTAGCTGTCTGACTCACTTAGTTCCATGCGTTGTGCTTGTTCACGTTTTTAGACGATACTAAATTGTGCAGATAAGTCTCCCTTGCAAGCGACATTTCCAACTGCGTTGATACTTTTAGCGTTCGATAAATAATTGCTGCAGTAAAAGTATGGGAGAGGCAAAAGTTGGAGTCAGAATTCAAAGTCAAAGTCAAAAATGCTTTATTTTGTAGGTACACAGAGTACACTTAAAATAGTCAATTTTACATTTTTTAAGCTACTGCTTGTGCGAAATGCAATTTTCCCCTGAGAAGAACAAGCAAGAAACTCGAAGGGTTGCTCTTTTAAAATCAGGCTTTGATTTTACATAAAGGTTTTTATATTACAAAAAAGTTTTTATATTTCATTATTAATTGTGAAATAGCCTGGCATGCGAACGATGTGATTATGTCCAGGGATGATTAGATGATTGAGAGGAAGATTTTGTATATCAACTGTAACCTTATTGAAAAAATTACGAATCGTCGATATCAGCAACCATGCTCGACAGTGTGAAATGGAACCAACTTCTGTTCTCTTGAATATCGTTAAAGACGACCGAACGATCGTGGGCATGACAATATAGATCAGTGACGAACAACAGCGTCACGTCAGCGAGCGAGCAAAGCGATACAAATTGCTCCCTCGGGGATCCATTGATTGGATTTTCTAAAATCGTTTTGTCTCATATGATTGTGCCAAAATGTCAACTGTCTTAAACTGTCTATTGTCTAAAAGGACAACTATTTCAAAACGTATATTTTCCATCAAGTTCCCATAAAGACAACTTTTCATAAGGATGACTTATTATTCATGCATTTCGCATCGCAACCCGCGACAGACTCCAAACGACTATCAGGGTAACTCTCATAATATACTAAGGTTCACGGTCACTTCAAATAATTGTGCGTTTCGCAATCGAATCCGAGATTCATTTTTCAAGTCGCCATAAATTGGACGGTATGATAGGAGCGGTCGTCTGGTTCCTCGCCGCAGGTTAAGATGCAAGTTGCACAATGTAAGCGTTGAAAGAATGGAACCCCAGGAGCGGACTATTATGATACTAAACGTGATGTTCGTCGCGTGTTCCCGCAGAGTGTCGGAGGCGCTGATCTACGGCGCGTGGATGCTGGCCGAGGCGCTGTCGTTCGCGCCGAGCTTCGCCGCCGCGCGTCGGGCCGGCGCCCGCATCGTGCAGGCGCTGGCGCTGCAGCCGCGCGTGTACTCCGACCCCTCCGCCCGCTGCGAGCCCGACTGGGTGAGTGTCCCCCCCTCCCCCCTCCCCCCGCCCGCATCGTGCAGGCGCTGGCGCTGCAGCCGCGCGTGTACTCCGACCCCTCCGCCCGCTGCGACCCCGACTGGGTGAGTGTCCCCCCCTCCCCCATCGCCCCTCCCCCCGCCCGCATCGTGCAGGCGCTGGCGCTGCAGCCGCGCGTGTACTCCGACCCCTCCGCCCGCTGCGAGCCCGACTGGGTGAGTGTCCCCCCCTCCTCCCTCCCCCCGCCCGCATCGTGCAGGCGCTGGCGCTGCAGCCGCGCGAGTACTCCGACCCCTCCGCCCACTGCGACCCCGACTGGGTGAGTGTCCCCCCTCCCCCCGTCCGCATCGTGCAGGCGCTGGCGCTGCAGCCGCGCGTGTACTCCGACCCCTCCGCCCGCTGCGAGCCCGACTGGGTGATTGTCCCCCCCCCTCTCCCCTCCCCCCGCCCGCATCGTGCAGGCGCTGGCGCTGCAGCCGCGCGTGTACTCCGACCCTTCCTCCCGCTGCGAGCCCGACTGGGTGAGTTTTTTAAGTTACGCAAAACTTTTAGTGTGACCTACGTATAACGATTATTCTATTGAAGGTGCCTAAATTCTGACCAACCATTTCCTCAATTTAATAAACCACAACTACCCCCAGTCTCCAAAAGGCGAATTGGACTTCAGCGACATCTCGTTCCGCTACCCGACGCGGCCCGATACGCAGATCCTCAGGGGCCTCCAGCTGCACCTGGAGGCCGGCAAGACGGTCGCGCTGGTCGGGGCCAGCGGCTGCGGCAAGTCCACCGTCATGCACCTGCTCATGAGGAGTTACGACCCGGAGAGCGGGACTGTGGTGAGTCAGAGGCAGGCCTAAAACTATGGGGACCTTCAGTCAGGGGTCAGAAACTCCCCCCATACACGCATGCTGTGGGATGTGGTGATGAAAATGATGGGAAAAATATGTTTTTTCTTCACCCACGCTATAGATATTAGAAATTAATTTTCAAATTAAGAACAAACTTGTCATGACGAACAATCAGTTTGTTCTTAAATGTCTTTGAACAAGTGTCTACAAACTTTATATACAATGTGTCCCGGAGAGAAGTGACCAGCGGGCGTAGTTTGAAAATTTATACAAAATTATCGATAAATCATTTAAATTTAGAGACCTAACTGCTTTTGTTTTTTAAAAATTGTTAATCCTTTTTTTTTAATAGACATGTCTGACCTTCTGCACTATTTTAGTCATAATTTCTTTGTTTTTACGTCTTTCCCAATTCTTTTTTTTTTAATTCAGTGCTGTTATTATTATTCATCAAATTAAGTTATGAAAATTATCCCAAAACAAATAAATAATTTATTAAAAAAGAAATAAACTTAAAATTCGACCAACAAAACTGTATTTCTTTAAGTTTAAAAATAAAAAAACGAAAAATGTCCCTATAACATCATGTTTTTTTTTAATTATTATGATACTACATGATATTCTCTAAAATATCCTCGAACAATGTTTTTAGTTATTTCAAATAAATGTGAACGTACGAGACATTGAAATTGACCTTTTATGCTCCAGTAACTAGATAGAGATAAGTTTAAAAAAATTAAAGTAATGTTTTAAGCAGTTTATTTGCACATTTAAGTGTTTTGTTATTACAATGAATCATTTTGATTTTAACATGATAGTTTAATAATAAATAAAAGATACTTAATTTGTTAAAATGGTTGTTTATTAAGAAAAATCAGGTAATTAATTAATTATGTTTTCAAAATGACCGCCGTCAGCGGTTATGCAGGCCAGGGCCCTAAATGACATCCTTAGTGTAGTTCGCCTTATTTCTGCATGATTCTGCGCTATTTCTGCGGCAGCAGCATCGATTCTCTGTTTCAGCTGGTCTCTTGAAATTATTGGCACAGCATAAACTTTTTGCTTCATGTAGCCCCAGAAATAATAATCAAGAGGCGTCAAGTCTGGTGACCTCGGGGGCCATGCTACTGGACCGCCTCTGCCAATCCATCTTGGATAATTTTCGTTGATGAATTCACGTACCGATTGTGCATAATGTGCCGGGGCTCCATCTAATTGAAAGTACATGTGACGTCTCGTCAGCAAAGGGATGTCCTCTAATAATTGTGGGAGATCATTGCGTAAAAAATTCAGCATGACCTCTTGCGTAAGTCTTCTTGGCAATTCAAATGGGCCAATAATTAAATCATCAATAATTCCAGCCCACATGTTTACAGAAAACTCGTATTGAAACGAGGTCTCCCTCACTGCATATGGATTTTCAGCGGCCCATATGTGCAAATTTCGGTGGTTGGTTATTCCGGCCCTGGTGAAAGTAGCCTCGTCGGTCCATAAAACGCGCTTTATAAAGTCAGGATTAAGCCTGTGTTGACGTAATATCCATGTACAAAATACCAACCTCGGTATACTGTCACCATCTCTTAAGTTTTGAGCGCGTCGATAATGGTAGGGGTGAAGTCCCTCTTTCTTCAATACGCGCCAGACGCGCATTCTTGTTATCCCCAGCCTGATAGCAATTCTGCGAATGCTTATCGTTGGATCAGCTGTTACTAAACGTAACACCTGCTCGTCGATTTCCATACGAACAGCAGGAGCAGGTTGTACGGGTTCATTTCGTCTGCGACGTAAACCCATTTCACTCATTTGGCGATGTACTGCGATAAACGAGCGATATCCAAGTACGACCCGGTTGGGATATCGTCTTCTGTACTCCGCAACGGCAGCTCGTGCGTTCCCGTCACAAAAACCATACACAAAATGCATATCAGCCACATGAGAAGGTTGTAAATTTGCAAGTCTAGACATTTTAAAACAAAGTCACAAATTTAAACAGTAGTCCTCGAAACTCGGAAGCGCACCAATTGAATTCAAAGACGTAGCGTCACGGACACAAGGAACGATCGACTAACTAATAATAAGCAAATTGGAGCCGGTCTGAGAAAGGTGGCGGGGGACAGGAGCTATACGATAACAGCTAGTAATTTTTTACCTGCTCTATCCTTATTTGAAGGTCACAATTCAACACATTGTACTTTGGCACACGTTTGAAATTGATAGAAACATTGTTCTAGGATATTTTAGAGAATATCATGTAGTATCATAATAATTAAAAAAAAACATGATGTTATAGGGACATTTTTCGTTTTTTTAATTTTAAACTTAAAAAAATACAGTTTTGTTGGTCGAATTTTAAGTTTATTTCTTTTTTAATAAATTATTTATTTGTTTTGGGATAATTTTCATAACCTAATTTGATTAATAATAATAACAGCACTGAATTAAAAAAAAAAGAATTGGGAAACACGTAAAAACAAAGAAATTATGACTAAAATAGTGCAGGAGGTCATACATGTCTATTAAAAAAAAAGGATTAACAATTTTTAAAAAACAAAAGCAGTTAGGTCTCTAAATTTAAATGATTTATCGATAATTTTGTATAAATTTTCAAACTACGCCCGCTGGTCACTTCTCTCCGGGACACATTGTATATTAAACTTATTGGGTTTATCTCGTTGGCCAACCTGCTTTAATAAAAAACACAATACTATAAGAATGTGCATTGACGACCTGTTTGGTGTAGTGGTTAGCAACTCTGACCACTATATCAAAAGGTTGCGGGTTCGAATCCCGCTAGGTGCATATGTTTGTGTGATGAATACGGACATGTGTACCCGAGTTATGGATGTTTTCATTTATAATAAGTATTTATTTCCAAAAAAAAATGTATTTATGTAGTATACCAACCATCTGGTATCCACAACACAAGCCTATAGTAGCTTACTGTGGAACTAGATGGCGCTGTGTGTATGTCTAAGGATATTTATTTATTATTTATTTCTATATTTTTTGAAAGATGGTTGAAGATGTTGTTTCTAGCATTAAACTTGTAATGCATGGAACACCGCTAATGTTTGGGATATCTTTGACCACCATATTTGGGACCTATAGTCTTGACGTTATCTATGTTGTAAGCTTTAGAATATTAAACTCCAGCGTTGTGAGTTTATACCACGTTTTACCCAATAAGTTTAATATAAGGTTTGTAGTCACCTGTTCAAAGACATTTAAATTAAGAACAAACTGATTGTTCGCCGCGACAAGCTTGTTCTTAATTTGAAAATTAATTGAGTGCGAGAAATTATTGATCGATATTTTGAAAATAGTTAAAGGAGTTCTAAGTACTAGTAGTTTTAAAATTCACGATAGTATTAATCTAATAGTCTATGTTTTATTAATAATTTCATACACTATATCTAAGGGTGGTATTCCACTTATCAAATATCTTTGTCCAATTTCGATGTTCAACATTTGATCAAATTTCTTTGAGGATGTCATTCCACCTGTCAAATATCTTTGTCCCACATTTTATTTTAAATGTAATTAATCGGTGGTACTGGTGTACTTGATGAAATCGTCCAATTTCTTTGATCAAATGTACATCGGATAAGGATATTTGATAAGTGGAAAACCGCTCCAAAGCAAGCTACCGATTTGTTCGAAAATATTTTTATTCTATCAGTGACAGGTACTCGATCCGTATGCAATAATCACGGCCTTTAAGATTATAGCTGAAATATGGGTTCAGATAATCGAAAACAAAATGTGAAAGAAAGAAAAAAAAGTATTTATTCGGTGTCATATATCGTAAACTAAACAATAATCTTAAATACCAGCAAAATATACCAGCACCGAAAAGGCATCCTCTCAGCATATGGCGAGGTACTGTGATAATAAAGATGGTGGTTGGTGGTTACGTCGAAGGACGGAGGGTTCCGTAAATAAGACTAGTTGTCTATTGTGTTGTTGCACGAACGAGGTCCTTTAATTGTTAACAAGCGTATATATAATATCGGTATCGGCGCTGACTAAGCGATATGCGTTTATGGAGCAGTAAACCATTACGCTACGGTTAAACACCGAAATAAGGTAAAGTTATCAATATACCACGACGAATGTGACGTATATTCCCGTCCGCGACACGGCTGGAGGTTCGGTTTCCCTTAACACAACTAGTACTCGTTCCAGTCGCTGGACGGGCGCGACATCCGGCGGTCGCTGCCGCTGGCGGCGCTGCGCGGCGCGCTGGGCGTGGTGCAGCAGGAGCCGGCGCTGTTCGCGCGCTCCGTGCGGGACAACATCGCCTACGGGGACCCCGCCCGCCGCGTGCCCACCGACGAGGTCGTGCTCGCCGCCAAGCAGGCCAACGTGCACAACTTCATCGCCAGCCTGCCGCTGGTGAGTGGCTAGGGGGTACTCCAACCACCCGACAATATATTTTTATTAAGGACTAGCTTCTGTTCGCGTGGGCCATTTCAGCAAAATCGGTTACTTTTTCCTTGGATGTATTTAAACGTCTTTGAGTAAACAATTCCAAGAGGCGTCGCAACGGGCTATGTAATAACTCGCGCGTGTGCTTCCAGGGCTACGACACCCCGCTGGGCGGCGCCGGGGGCGGGGGAGGGGCGCTGTCGGGCGGGCAGCGCCAGCGCATCGCCATCGCGCGGGCCCTGGTGCGGCGCCCGCGCGTGCTGCTGCTGGACGAGGCCACCTCCGCGCTGGACGCCAGCAGCGAGAAGGTACTGCCCCATGCTCCCTGTGACGTCAACGTTAAATTCGTGGTAGTTATGAGTAAAAAGAATAGTTCCAGGGGCTTTGGGGCGAAACTCAGTGAGCGATGTTGCATTTTTGTTTTTATTTCTTGAAATTTATGCATTCTGAGTTTTCAAACAAGAGACCGCTAAAATCTTCCGTAAAGCATTCTCCTGCTTTACTGAAGAATGTTAGGCAATGCTAGGGCAATACTACGGGAGACTAGGCTGCATGGGTTCAGGGCTGCATTCCTTTGTGTTCCAATATTGTTGGAGAAAAAAACCAAAAAAAAATATATAGTACCATTTATTTATTTATGGGAAAATCAACAGCCATGTTAAATCACATATTATATGCGTTGAACCGTTATTCGAGACCTATAGAGTGAGACAGCACTACTTCCGCTTCCTAACAGCCCCATTAGTTCCCCTCCACGCCTACTCCCGGCGGCCTTCGTAAGCGGTAGAGGGGATAGTCTTGCTTGCCACCAGCGCAGTTTTGACTCGTCACATTGGCATCGACTTTCGTCGAATAAACACCCCTAAGGTTAACAACGTTGTTGTTCGTAATTTAATATTGTTCGTATTTATATATAATCAAGTGCTCTGCGGAAGAGCCTTATTTCTATAAGTGCCGGTGCTCTGCGGAAGAGTTATTTTCGGCAACGCTCTGCGGAAGAGCGTCATGGATAAAACACCTGAGCAGGTGTCAAAATCCAAGGAGCGCGAGGGTCGCCAGATGCCCGGAAAGCGCAGCGACCGCGTGAGGTCTAGAGAGCGTGAGCGTCTCGCCGGACGCGCTCGAATAGCTCTAATACTAGCTCCAGCAGGTCGTCATCATCTTCGTCATCGTCATCATCTAGCTCCGCGGATTCCCGGCGGCATAGAAAACCTTCGCAGCGAGGGAAAAGGCAACGGCGCCCTTTGGGCATCGAGCAACTTGAGGGTCTAACAAATCAAGTGAGTGAAGTGTTAGATTATTTAAAAGATCAGAATGTTTCAAATATAAGGCATAGACAGGGCTCAGAATCAGACCTTGATTTAGTGTCATTACATCCTTCACAGAATCTGCAGAGTTCGCTTCTTTCTAATCAACCGATTTTGAACAAACCTAAACAATTAAAAACTTTAGATTGTAATTTTAACACTAATCTAAAAGAAGCGTCCGTTGAAAACACTTCGCAATCTACCCTCACTATATTGTCTAAGTTACATCATTTTGATAACAGCGATTGGGACAGAGTCCGTTATATAGATACAGAGAAAAAGTATCTCGCAAAACCCGGTTTTTACGACTTAGATGTTAACACCGAATTGCGATTTTATGATCCAAATTCTACTTGGCTCAAGTCCCTCGATCGTTCGCTCGGCGCTATGACTCATGCTCTTATCCAACAAAATGAAGTTTTTAAATGCAACTTGCAGCATTTGGTGGAATGGTCGCACAAATCTGATTGTATTTTGACTGCAGACACATTATTTGATAAGCTTAGTGAATTATTTTCTGAAAAATCACAGTATATTAGGTTGTCCGAAGATTTATTGCAGCTTGTTTGTGGTCGGCGAGCCGACACAATCCAAAAACGCCGCGACAGCATTTTGTCTGGCGTTAAAGATCGTTATATAAGAGAGGATTTGCGGAAAATTCCTCCCACTAATACCAGCTTGTTTAATTCTGAATCCATGAGCACTTTTCTAACGAAGGCGGGCGGAACGAACAAGATATTTTGTCACAACAAGCGCTCAGCGGATGAGCCCATAACATCTATGCGAAATAGACACAACCTCTCCCGCGCAAAGAGACCGCGGAGGTCCATGCGCGAACATGATTATGATGAGATCGATAACCTTCCCGGTCCATCCACTACCAAAGACTCTAATAAAGGTCGGAGATTCAACCAGCACAATAACAAAGCAAATACGAAACGGGATATTAAGAAGGGTGGCCAGTCTACCCGCAAAGTTGGCTTTAATCGCTTTCGAAAGTGACAATCAACAAAGCTCGTTTTATGGCGGTTGTTTAATAAATTACATAGATGTTTGGAAAAAATTAAAGGCACCCGATCAAGTTATAAAAATTATTTCCGGATATCGCCTTCCTTTTTATCAAGTACCGCCACTTGTCAATATGAATTTATTAAAAAAATATCAGACGCCGACGAGCTCAGCCATGTCAAAACAAATTGTAGAATTGAAAAAACAAAAGATACTTGTACCCGCACCGCCAACACCGAGTTTTGTCTGTCCAATGTTTCTAGTGAAAAAATCGGATGCCAGCGATCGTCCGATATTCAATCTGAGAAATTTGAATATTTATCTGACTCAATTCAAATTCAGGCTGATAAATGTACATCGTGTACCAGATTTTTTGCAAAAGGGAGACTGGGCCATCAAAATCGATTTGACACAGGCTTATTTTCATGTTCCTGTGGCTCGGTCACACCAGCCATTTCTCAGAGTTCTGTACAGCGCAGATCAGTCGACCGAACCAGAGCTGTTACAAATAACGAGCTTACCCTTCGGGCTGTCCTCTGCACCCGTAACATTCGCAACAGTCACCAACTGGGTCGCGCAATTGTTGCGCAACAAAGGCATGAGGTTGATTCTGTACCTAGACGATTATTTAATCGTACACCAGGAGAGAGCGACTCTGATAGACCAAGCTGCGGAAGCTGTTCAGGTTCTGTCTTCACTGGGTTGGACTATAAATTACAAAAAGTCCGTCCTGACCCCTACTTAAGTTATCGAATATCTGGGCGTTACATGGGACCTCAGACGAAATTTGAAATTACTACCAAGGGAAAAACGGCACAAGATCGCAACAAAGATGGACCACATTTTGAACAAGGGCGAGTGGAGCCTAAGGGATGCTCAGAGCGTACTAGGCATGCTGAATTTTGCATCGTTCATCATCCCAAGAGGCCGGCTTCATTGCCGCCCTTTACAGATGGCCTGCGCCCTTCTGCCAAGAGACCAGCCTTATGCTCAGCGCGCTCTCGCTCCTATAGCTCGGAAGGAGTTCAATTGGTGGCTGACAATGCTCACGGGGACCACGCCTATACATTGGCAACCAACCACCCACTTTTTAACGACAGACGCGTCCGGCACAGGCTGGGGCGCAGTGGTAGATGGCATTCAGTCATGCGACAGCCCCTGGCTACCCGATCAGGCAGCTTGGCACAGCAATTTGAAAGAAATGTGGGCCATAATCCAGTCAATTCTGAAACACCGACATTTATTTCAAAGGTCGACTGTATTAGTACAGTCCGACAACAAGAGCGTAGTGAGCTACATACGAAACGAAGGCGGTTTACGCTCAAGAGGTCTTTATCAGATGACTTACATACTATTTCAATTATTAGACGAGAACGACATTCATGTAGTGCCACATTATATACCAGGCCAATACAATGTAGAAGCGGATATCCTATCAAGGCAAAAGATCCAAACAGAATGGCATCTAACTCAAATGGCTTGCCAAGAGATATTCAGCCGCTTCGGCAAACCACAGATCGATCTATTTGCGTCCCAGAGGGCTCACGTTCTGCCTCGATACGTTACACGGGATTGCAACGACCTGAAAGCAGAATATCACGACGCATTCAGCAAGACCTGGTGTTACAGAATGGCATGGATATTTCCACCGCCACACTTAGTACCTCGTGTCCTGGCACACCTCAACACGGCCAAGGGCCTGTATCTTATCATCGCTCCCCGATGGCACAAGGTTTTCTGGCGCCCAGATCTAAAGAACAGGGCAATAGCCGCCCCCTGGACAATAACGAACCTGAGGCACAAGTTAGTGAATACACAGACTCGTCTACCACCAGCATATGTGGATCAAATGTGCCTAGAAGTATGGTTGGTGAAGGGTGGGACCATTTGTTAAGTAACTGGTCACCAGCGGAAATACAGTTGCTAGATTCGAGCTGGAGGCCTTCAACGAAGAAAGTGTACTCGTCAATATGGTCTAGGTGGCATAAGTGGTGCAGTGCTAATACAATAAATAGCTTAAGCCCGACGGGGGCACAATTAGCCAAGTATCTGGCTCATCTTCACTTAACGGAAGGTCTGTCATATAAAAATATTCTGGTCTATAAATCTGCTGTATCGACTCTGACTAACCCGGACTCGAACTCTCTTACCGAGAATCCAGTGGTGAAACGTATTCTCAAGTCTATATCCGTCGCTGACGCTCGCACGCGGCCTAGAAAGGCTTCGATGATATGGGACCCAAGATTTGTGGTAGACTGGTTAGCGTCTCACGTACCGACTAACCTTACGCTGTACGAGGTGTCCCGCCGGACCGCTTTGATACT
This sequence comes from Oegoconia quadripuncta, assembly GCA_949316235.1. NCBI lineage: Eukaryota > Metazoa > Arthropoda > Insecta > Lepidoptera > Autostichidae > Oegoconia > Oegoconia quadripuncta. The sequence continues at coordinate 23,342,934 of OX438749.1, forward strand.
TCTACTCGCTTCGAGTCGACGCGTGCACGATCTCACTCTTCTACATATATAGATAATAATCATTTCGAAGACTCGAACGATTCTATAATCCTACATCCTGTATTCGGCTCCAAGACCGACAACTATGTACATAGGCAGTCCTCATGGAGACTGGTCAAAGCTCAAAGCGACGAGTTATGTCCAGTATTTTGGATAAGAAAACTTATAGAGGTGTCGTCGTCGCGGAGAGAGAACATTAATCTGACAGAGTTATGGATATTGAGGCGAGGCAGCGCCCGCGCCGCGTCGCGTACGATGCTGAGTGGCTGGGTGAAGTCGCTGCTGCGCGCGGCGGGCGTGGAGGCCAGCGCGGGCAGCACGCGCAGCGCCGTCGCGTCCCTTAACTGGCTCGATAACTGCTCCATCGATGAAGTCATGACTAAGGGCAACTGGCGTACGCCAAACACTTTTGCTAAATTTTATTCTGCCGAGATTCGTAATCAGGCAAATAACCACAATAAAAATCTTTCCCGAACTTTTCATACTACGTAACTTGATTATAATACCACTCACTAATTTGGGTACCTAAATGAATCATACATTGTTATGATTACTTTATTTTCTATAATATACCTACTAGAAATCTTTATTTTGGGTGATTATGATTGATACTTAATAAAACTTTCAGTTTTTTGTTACTTACCTTGTGTATTTTCATTTTTCACACATTGGCATACTCTATGTTACCACTAGGTAACATGTTGGTTAACATGATGTTTAACTATAAACATTGAATACAACATAACTTGCTTTGCCACCAGGCGATAACAAACACATCTCACTCTATAGGTCTCGAATAACGGTTCAACGCATATAATATAATGTTTTACCTGAAATTAAAACAATTATTATATGCAGAAACCTTATTCGAGACCTATATTTTAATTGCTGCCTGTTGACTTAACTTCACAGACTTTCAGTGAGATGCAATGTGACGAGTCAAAACTGCGCTGGTGGCAAGCAAGACTATCCCCTCTACCGCTTACGAAGGCCGCCGGGAGTAGGCGTGGAGGGGAACTAATGGGGCTGTTAGGAAGCGGAAGTAGTGCTGTCTCACTCTATAGGTCTCGAATAAGGTTTCTGCATATAATAATTGTTTTAATTTCAGGTAAAACATTATATTTAATTTGCACGGCGCGCATAGACACGTCGATATGAGTTTTCATAGCAATTTAACAGGCCGCTAAACAGTACAGGATTTCTATACAACTTTGCCGGCCGCTGCTCGCATGTATTTGCCCAGTACAGCATTTTCCATTTTTTTTTTGTTTTTTTTTTGGTTTTCGAAATAATGCTTAAATTGCCAAACCTGTTTGAGAATAATGCTTAACCCATGTGACATTGTGTGTCGCAGTCGGTGCAGGCGGCGCTGGAGGCGGCGTCGCGCGGCCGCAGCACGCTCACCATCGCGCACCGCCTCGCCACCGTGCGCCACGCGCACACCATCGCCGTCATCGACAAGGGTGAGCCCCTCCCCCCCCCCCACACACACAGGGGCCGCAGCACGCTCACCATCGCGCACCGCCTCGCCACCGTGCGCCACGCGCACACCATCGCCGTCATCGACAAGGGTGAGCCCCTCCCCCCCCCCCCACACACACAGGGGCCGCAGCACGCTCACCATCGCGCACCGCCTCGCCACCGTGCGCCACGCGCACACCATCGCCGTCATCGACAAGGGTGAGCCCCCCCCCGCCCCCCCGCCCCCCCCCCCACACACACAGGGGCCGTAGCACGCTCACCATCGCGCACCGCCTCGCCACCGTGCGCCACGCGCACACCATCGCCGTCATCGACAAGGGTGAGCCGCCCCCCCCCCCCCCCCCCCCACACAGGGGCCGTAGCACGCTCACCATCTCGCACCGCCTCGCCACCGTGCGCCACGCGCACACCATCGCCGTCATCGACAAGGGTGAGCCCCCCAAATGTAGCCGTCCAGCCTATGCCATATTACATACAGTAATTTTGTAATCTTTGCCTTTGAGTGTCCTATCTAAGATCTGTACGATTGCAGGTGTGGTGGCGGAGAGCGGGTCGCACGAGGAGTTGGTGGAGCGGCGCGGGCTGTACTGGGAGCTGCTGCGGCAGCAGGGCGCCCAGCCAGCTCAGTGACGTCACAGCGCCAGCACCATCCACATCGACAGCCTTGCGCTGGCGCATGGTCGGTTCTCACAGACTGTGCTATGGGCTATAATCCCAGTGCATGGGCGGTGAATTTGTCTGACGAGTGGCTAGTCGTGTTTTTAGTGATGTTTTCACCGGTTCTTTGCCGTGCGCGCCAAAACACATAAAAATAGCCGCTAATGGTCACCCGCCCAACCAAATGTTGCTTAACTTCACTATTTGAACTACTAGCCAATGCGCCACAGGTGATTCATACACACTATCTATTTGAAAAATGATCCAAAGGAATACTTTTATGAATTTTAGGGAAAATGGTTATTAAGCTGGAATAGTGCGAGCCTAAATCTCGCGAGAAATCCGTTCTTTAAAAGCCATCAACCAGTTGAAAAATTAAGTATTATATTGTAGAAATAATCTGCAAAGATTTAACCAGAAAACGTCACTATCGTATCTTAAAGGCCAATGTAGGATAAATTGCAATTTGAAAAAGGGTCAATATGAAAAACGTCATATGCCTTTTGACGTTCTTCTACACAGTGTTACTTAGGTCTATTCTAAACCTTGGGTGTTAGTTGAGGTCATTTTAAAGCAAGCTTCTAAGTTAAAAAAAATATATGTCAAGGATACCAGATGATTGATATACTACATAAATACATTTTTTTTGTAAATAAATACTTATTATAAATGAAAACATCCATAACTCTGGTACACATGTCCGTATTCATCACACAAACATATGGCCCCAGCGGGATTCGAACCCGCAACCTTTTGGAATAGTGGCCAGAGTTGCTATAACCGCTACACCAAAAAGGTCGTTCGAGTCCGAGTCCGATACAAAATCATACTGTAATTGACATTTAGGTTTAGCTTAATTAAAAAAATAAATTAATATGGCTTGGCTGTAAAGCCATCAGCCTAAACACAAAAACATTCTGTAATTCTTCAGTAAAGTGACAGAATGTTTTACGTAAGAGTTTGCTGCTTCGTTTGCACCACAAAGCTTTGTTACGCTTTTTAATTTACACTTCCCTTCACTTGCACACCATAACTGACTTTTGTTGCACAATATTCTGCCATTATTAAGCTTCAAAACACAGTATACTCAAATTTTCAAGAAATAAAAAACAAAAATGTAACGTCACTCGCTGAGTTCCCGCTAAAAAGCCTCAGAGACCGATTGCCATAAAATAAAAAGTTGAAGTTGAAATATTTGCAAGATCTTTTATTAAGTACCATGTAATATGCAATTATATAATATGAATTTAAAAATTAATATGACTAACAACCGTCTGATTTTAGAAGCTACGTCCGCGGTGATCACATACGTTATATTTTATGACAATTAAATTTTGTTACATTCATATTTTTAAATCCGGTAATATTACCGGTTCACACTAAAATACGGTATATAAACAAAAAAATTATATCTGGAATACCGTAAGATTGTACTAAGTATATCACCATCTCACGGCTTTGCATCGACCTCTCTAACACCCTGTATTTAAGCAAAACCCTACATATTAGGTTGTATAAAACTTTGAAACTTGGAGCAATGACCATAGGTTGTATTACTTGTATTAGAGAACTTATACATAGGACTTCCACGAAATTAGTCACATTTTAGATCCAAAGTTATTAGTATTTTAACGTGAACAACAAAGTGTTGATTTTGTCAACAACAAAGTGATGTGTTGTTAACGAAATAACTTTGTTGTTGTTGTAATGGATAGTTTTAAATGCCCTACGAATCTTACGTTGTTGATAGATAATATAAGTTAGCGTTTAATTATGATGTTGTCGATAATTGTGTTGTAATATACAATCACTCGTAATGTATCTAAGTATTTACATTGTAAGTTAAGGATCAATAAAACAAGAGGACTGACAATCGCCCCATTAGAAATCGTACCTCGGAAGATTCCAAAATCCATTACTAGATGGCGCTGACTCATAGCCAGCAAAGACAATAAGCAATACACAGTCTTGACAAATGAAAATTAGTTTCTTCATTAATGTGCTATAATTTATATAAAAATATATTTATCGAAATCAGTAGTAATTTTAGTCTATTTCCAGGCTGTGAATCAGCGCCATCTAATGTGAAATTTGAAATCTTCCCGAAGTACGGTTTTTAGTATGGATTCTTGGTCTAATGGTTATAATTAGTACTTCCCTACTTTTAGTTGTCTAGTAATTGAGTACAAATAATTGTCGGGGCCACAAAAACTAAATGATCTTCATGATGATGTCAACATTATTGTAACAATAATGTTTCTTCAAATTGTGAGAGAGAACTCAATCCTCACGAATTTAGCCCAAAATTAGATATAATTTACTTTGAGTGTCTATTGCAAGTACGACTTTTATTAATAGGTTAAAACTTATTTAAATATATTTTAAGATTATGTACTTTACTACAATATTCTGACGACTGTGATTGTAAATTTTAGATTATAGTTTAGTTATATGATATATATGATATAGTTATTTAACATTTTAGGCTCACTTTTTAACAGACTTCAAAATGGAGGACGTTCTGAATTTGGCCGTTTGTTTTTTTTTACAAGCTTTTATTTAGTTTCACCTGTCCCGTTGTCTGTAATCAAATCTTGCAACTTAAATTTGATCCACTTCCCGGTTTCCGATTGAGCTGAAATTTAGAATGCATGTATAAATTTAATGTAATTACCGACAACTCCGACATATGGTGGTTGATCCACGTAATTCCTTTTGTAAATGAAAGGGTGTACCATGAAATTGGTCCCATTGCAATTTCAGAATAAAAAATTCAGTAGTTTTTTTGCGGTAAGCGAACTAATTAAATGGAGCGCTAAACTTTCAGCGTGCCCTAAGTAGAGAACGAGCTACACACATTCCCAGCGCGGGGCTTTGCCTTGTTCCCAACTTGTACATTTCTTTTCACTATTAGGTATGTTGTCTGTTACAACTTAGATAATTTAGCAAATAATTATTTTGGTAAGAAATTTAATGTAATGTTAGTTTACATTTAGTTTTTTGTTTCCATGGCAACACATATTATAGTTGTTGTAATAGTAACTAGTCTTTGGGCTTTTTGGCGGGATCTCAGCGAGTGAAGTTGCATTTTTCTTTATAATTCTTATGATTTGTGCATTCTAACTTTTGAAGCTTAATAATGGCAGAATATTGTGCAGCAAACGTTAGTGTTGGTGTACAGGTGAAGGGAAGTGTAAATTAAAGTGCGTAACGGAGCTTTCGGGTTCCCACAAGAAGCCGCGAAAATCTTTTGTAAAGCATTCTGCCACTTTACTGAAGAATGACTTGACCGTGACTAGACTCTGTATACGACGAATTTCTTGTTTTGACTGAGACTGACTTATAAACTGAAAAAATAAGATAAATAAGACATGGCTGTATGTAGATCCCTTTGCCTTCTCTGAGAGAAAAACAAAAAAAAAGGGGGGCTTTTTGGCGGGAACTCGGCGAGTGAAGTAGCATTTTTCTTTATAATTCTTATAATTTGTGCATTCTAACTTTTGAAGCTTAATAATGGCAGAATATTGTGCAGCAAACGTTAGTGATGGTGTACAATTGGGGGAAGGGGAAGGGAAGTGTAAATTAAAGTGCGTGACGGAGCTTTCGGGTTCCCACAAGAAGCCGCCAAAATCTTTTGTAAAGCATTCTGCCACTTTACTGAAGAATGACTTGACCGTGACTAGACTCTGTATACGCCAAGTATACGACGAATTACTTGTTTTGACTGAGACTGACTTACAAACTGAAGAAATAAGAGAAATAAGACATGGCTGTTATGGGCTAGATCCCTTTGCCTTCTCCTAGAGGAGAGAATGAAACGAAAAAAAAAACAAAAAAAAAAGTCTTTGCCCCGCTAGTCGTACATCTCATTATCCTTAGAAAGAGTAAAATTGAGGGGTTTTTCGAACGACAATTTAAATTAAACGAAATGAAGTTATCCACAAAGTTTCCATCGAAAAAACAGAAATCATAATCTGTCGCTTGAATCTTCATCAGTCATGAACATAGATTTACAACATTTATATAAACGAATTATTGTCTTTAATTTATGGGGACTATATATCTTTTTGATTGTCATCTGGAAAAGCCCTCATCGCAAATGTGCGTTCATATTATTTTCAATCCGAACACACCATAACTATGTCGTATATTGTTACTTCCGAGCCAGCTCTCGGCTTTGCCTACGTGTAGGGTTTTCTATAAGTATGAATTTAAAATAAGCAAGACTTTAGAATAAAGCGGTTCATAAGTCCTAGTACCTATATTTTAACATTTAGAACTAAGCAATTGATATTTAATGAATGTGATAATATAAAACAAATTGATATTTCCTTACTTAATTTTGTTTGATTTCCCATAATTAGATTAAAATTATTTGTTTTCAACATAATTGTTATTCATAACAACAAAATAAGTATATTCTACAATTTACTTATACAAGATGTTATAAAAAGTACGTGGAGTGATGTCAGCATCGCAAAAGCTCACAAAAATTATAAAAATATTTTCTCACGTGAATTTTTTAACACAAGTCAAAATGCAACTTATTGTAACAAGAAACGAATTTTGAACGAATTTACGAAAAATTTATAGATTTCGTAAACATGTGATACTAAAATGCATTATAACATTATTGTAAAACCTTAATTACTTGCCATGTTTAAGCAAATAAATAATTTCATTTCGTAAAAATATTAACTTTAATTAATGGGACGCGTGATCCTCAAAAGTGAACATTATGACTTTCGTGTCAGTAGAACAGTGCTTAAAAATACAAAGTATATACAATATTCAAATGCTGATTTAATGGGGGCGTATCGGGCAATGTAGTAATACATGTGTATATTAAATCGGTGGTAAAATATGACATGAAAGAAATATGGAAATAACGAATAAAATATCTTCAAATGAGTATCTCAAGAAATAATTGAATGTGTCAATAAAATTAAAAACTGTACCAATTTGCATAACATGTATCAAAGCAAAATCTAAATTTTACACTCGAGAATCTTATTTGCATAGCTGGCTTTTGTATTCGCATTGCGCCTCTCATTATAGCGGGTAGTGAATAGGGTTAAGTTCTTTTTTCTTGACATGATTGTAACAAATTCTAATTTCGTAAATTCATTGAAATGTCATTGTACCACATAATTAGCCAAATCTGCGAGCACTTTTGTTGACGACCGATTGGTGTAGTGGATAGTGACCCTATCAGCGAAACCAACGGTTGCGGGTTCGAATCCCGCGACGGGTAAATGTTTGTGTGATGAATATGAACATTTACTCCCGAGTCTTGGATGTTTATATAAATATTTATGTATGTTTATCCGTTATCTAGTATCCATAGCACAAGCTTTGCTTAGTTTGGGACTAGATGATTGGTGTAAGTGTCCGAAATATTTATTTATTTATTTATTACTTAAAAAAATTAAAGTTGTATACTCGTATAAGCACTGTGCGGTGTTGTATTCTTCAGTCTCCGTCCTCCGGTGTCCACTGACTACCAGCGTCGCTTCACTGGGCTCCAATGTCGCGACATTATGCTGAGTGGATGCCTTTTGGCACCAATAATAATGGTGTCAAATAAAAACTTTTTCTTTCTATCTTTCAATAATTTAGTATAAAACAATGGACTGAGTCATTACAATTAGGTAGAAATTTTAGAATAGTTATTTAATTTTAAATTACACAGTAAAAAATATAATTATTTTTATACACAAGGGTAGCGCTTAACCTCAATCACACTTGAGGTTAACTGAACATAACGTTTATTTCTCTGTACTGTATATAGTTTTGTATTTATAACAGAAGTTCAATTCTTAAAATTAAACGGGAAATAAAATGTTTCGCTCTTTTTTCGACTTACCGAATGCCGACAAGAGAATTATCCATCGAACTGCCCATTCATTAATTTTACCACCCAAATAATTATTACACTGAACATTTACTTAAAATACCGCTATAGCAATTTATATTACTGATCACGTTTTACTATCACCATAGTAAAACAAACTGGCCGAAGTAACTGTCCGTGTATTTAAAAATCCGCACAGTTTAAATCAAACGTACTTTTTATAACAACTTCAGCAAACAATCAAACAAATCAAATCAAATCAAATCAAATCAAAAATGATTTATTTCGTAAGTAATAAGAATAACATGTGAAATCGTCATGACATACAGTTATCAACTTATCACTCATTCACTAGGCAGTCTCCCCGAAGAAGAACGAGCAAGAAACTCCGAGGTTGCTCTTTTTAAATAAGTTAATACAAATACAATTTGAAATGACAGACCTTAACGTTTAGTTCTTAAAAACTGTACACTAAAATTAAAGGCTTATACGAAGGCCTCTGAGTTACCAACTATACTAGAGATTGGTCTACAATGGAGTGTATTGTCCATATAAATAATATCTAAAACCAAAATCTTACGTATATCACACAATTTCCGTAGTTCCGTTTCTTTCACAACCTGTATTTGAGATGTTTCCTATCAAATATAAGGGACTGGGTAAGTCTCCTTTAACATTTCATCTAACAAGTGATGTAACGAATATCAATTTTTAAGCATTCGCGAAAACGAATATCCGCCGCTGAGAATATTCAGTTTTTAAATCTAGCGCCATTTACGTATGGCTCAAATACACCGCGCGAGTCGCACGGAACCATTTAACACCGGTCGTAACTTATTAACACGTTAGCGGACACTGAACGCCTATAAACGTAATAACATTAAAACATCTATTGTGTCTGGTTCAGTGACCGTGAACATGCTAAGAGAATTGCCGAGCTGATCCGAAATTCGAACAAAGCGGATCGGTTTGTTTACCTATCGACAGTATTCGACGATCGCAGACAAAGTGAATTTTTAGGTTAGAGTGTGATTAGTTATTTGTTAACATGAGTAAATTAAAACTTTTTGTTTTATTTATCTGTTCAGTATAGAACCTCTCCTGACTACCGGCACAATTATGTGAAGACTGGGGCCATCTATCGGCGAACCCGTGAACCCACCTCTAAACAATCTATTCACTTCAAGTGTACCTTTCTCACGGGTTCCAGGACAATCCGATAGATGGCGCGAATCTAAATCTGACGCGCGGCCAGTATTTCGCTCTCTTACGATCGGAGCAACATCCAATAAAAATCCTCGATCACCACGCAGCCTGCAGTTTATCTTCTCCCAACATTATCTAATATTGTTTTCACATTCCGTATTTTTTTCTGACGTTCACATTCGCAAAATATTTCCGAATGCGACCATCAAGAAGTAAGCGAGTATTCGGGAATGCGAATGCGGATATTCATTACATCACTACTATTAACTATAGCTTGACTGAGGAAGCCAAGTTGTATTCTTCACATTTCTTGGTAGCCACGAGGTTAGAGGACATGCTATTGCCGCGGCTATAGCGCAGCGTGGCTTCTGCGGCTTGACTATACTTCGGAATCAAATTACACGTTTCCGCCTCTATCTCAAGTAGAGTGATGATATAGCGACCTACAGTCGAATGAGCTACTAATGTTCACTAGCGCACATTAATCATGTAGTGCAAAACGAAACGAGTAATGGGCAGTGTTGCCTCAACATAAAAATTTGGATAACCAAGACATTAACGCAACGCTAGGAAGTGAAAAGGGAATTAGATACCGCTAATACAGGTCTAAATAATTAGAAATAAAAACAATATTCGTTTCACCAACTACACAACCCATAGCCAGCGCCGAACCCTTTAATTAGGCAGCACCGAGCTATCTTTAATTAGGCAGCATTCACGACATGCTTAATTAGGCAGAGCGGAGTTCCTTTTTCTGGTCCGTAACACTACACACTAGACAACAAGATATCACAGAACTTTTACCATAATATATTGAGGGTAGTTAGTAATCTGTACTTTAGACAACGGCGCGTGGTGGGTATTCCAAATATACTCTGAAAACACGCCGTCATGTCTTATGGAGCTGTATTACGATTCAGTGGCGCTCTCGTCTTAAGATTTCTCAGTTATAAGATTTCTCAGTTATAAGATTCAATTTGGACTTGCGGGTAAATGACTAACTAGACTAGTTTCTATAGAAGCTATAATGGACCATATTATTAAAAATTATGCGTTATTTTCTATGGTTTACTAATAAAGTTAAAGTTTGAGGGGCTAATTTTACGTGAATGTAGTACACCAGTGAATTCTTACTATCAGAAAGTCTATTGGGAATGAAATTCCCAGTGATTCAACTTGCAAGACTACTCTGTAAGACTACTGGGAGTCCTTGGTAGTGTGTTTATTTCTATTGCTATTAAAATAAAATAATATTCTTGGATATTCACACACCGCCATCTGCATCCACACTAAGTAACTAGGCCTGTATTAGGTCCTTACCTATGAAAGTGGCGTTTCGTATGAAAAATTTCATTAAAACTGTTTTCTCCATACAAACATTTTTGATATTTTTTTTGGGAACGGCAAATCCAAGTTTGTGTGTATTATCGGATAACATTAGGTTAAGTATAGGCAGCGTTAATTTTTAAAAGTAACCGCTTTATAAAAGTTTCAGCGAATCTAAGAAATGATTATGGCAAGCACATGAAAAGAGCTCTGTTAAAATTTTTTTTATTATGAGATTTAGCCCAGAAATTAAAAAATATTTCATGTGAAACCTTGAAATAATATTCCATTTTCCAAATAAAAAAAAAAATTGGGTATACCCAATGCTATAGCATTGAAAATCGCAGGAATTAGTACATATGATTAACGAAGAAAATAAACTCCAATGTCATAGGTAAAGACCCAATATTATGGATACCAGATTCTTGATATACCTACTACACAATCTATTTTATAAATGAAAACATCCATAACTCTGGTACACGTATCACATTCATCAGACAAACATATGTCCCTAACGGGATTTGAATCCGCGACCTTTTGGTAGAGCAGTCAGCGTGTCTAACCACTACAATAAAGTTGTTTTTGAGCCAGATTATCGTTGTGGATAGAACACTTCCATCTTCATTTAATGTACCCTACGAGTTAAGCCTACTGAGGCAGCGCGTGGTCCCCATCATCCTCTGGTTCATCATCTTCATCGTCACAGTCCCCGGCGGCCAGCAGCAGCGCCTGCGCTGGCGCCAGGAAGGCGGCTGGTAGAAGCGACAGGCCGGAAGGAGTACACGAGGTGGAAGACTCCCAGCCTGCCGGGACACAGAATTACTTAGGCAGGCGTAGTGTGTAAACCGTCGTGACGTAACAGGAAAGCATAGAAACTTATCGGATCGTTGGCTATTCTCATTCAAATAAGTTTTATTGTTAATCTCTGTTTTCTTTTCTTTTATGAAACAATAACCTACCACCATCAAATCCATTAAAAATCGTCCTATTAGAATAATGTTGTCTACTTTTACGTTACCTCATCTATTTGTCTCCTTAATGAGGTTTGCTGGAAGAGATCTCTTATAGAGATTTCAATTTCAATTTCAATTTATTCAATTAAGGTAAAATATCAACACATCATCTTTACAGGCTATGCCCAAGTCAATAATGCAAAATTATATAAAAATTTGTGATTGTGACAACAATATTCTCTCATAATTAATATAATTCATTAAATTAAACTTATACAATAAATAAATCCTACCACAAAAATTACGTCATATAATATAGAAAGGAAATGATTACTTATTTGTTAATATTATTACATTTGAAAAAAGTCGCAATTCAACACCGTCAAGGAAAGTCCATACAATAATACAATGTCAATGAAATTATAACAAAAATTAATAATAGTGTAAATGTCAATTAAATTTTACACAAATAAGTTAAGGTGGCTTCTGCGAACTTCGTCAACGAGCAATGAAACACGTCAATCGGTACCCCATTAAGTATTCGGAGCGCAGTTGTTAGCGGGGCGTGCTCTAGTATAGTAGTCCTGCACTGCGGGATCGCAAACACCTGATCCCGGGGTGCCCGTCGTAATCGCGTGTTAGGGACTCTCACTCCTATGTACTCAAGAAGCTGTGGACTACTCAATTTTCCCCTGAACACCTTAAATACATATAGAGCTAATGCTAACTTTCTCCTAACTTCTAACGAATTATAGCCTACCATTCCTAGCACAAATAGAGTCGGATACATGAGAGGATAGAATGGATATACTCCGTAGTTTTTGAGGTATATGAATCTCAGAAATTTATTTTGAATTTTTTCCAACATTAAACTATATTTCGTCTCATGGGGATTCCATATCATCGAGCCACTCTCTAGACGACTTCTAACCAGCGCGTTGTATAATATTTTTATGGTATCAATGTTAGTAAATTCATTTGATTGACGCAATACAAATCCTAAACTTCGGTACGCCTTTTTGCAAGTTTCGTTAATGTGCTCACGAAAAGTAAAATCTTGCGTGATATGAAGTCCTAAATCTCGAACCGAAGTCACCCTTGATAGACTAACTTTTTCAATGTTATAGTCAAACAGTTGCGGAGTCAGTGCTCTAGTACATGTCATTATATTGCATTTGGACACATTAAAGGAAAGTTTATTATCATGGCTCCACTCCACTACTCTATCTATATCCTTTTGCAGCCGTTCACAATCACTTCTATCATTTACCACCAAACTCAATTTTACATCATCCGCGTATAACGAGCAATCCGCATGCTCTACCACATCGGGTAGATCATTAATCATTAAAATAAATTCCAATGGCCCGAGATTACTACCCTGACTCACTCCTGAAGGTGTGCTGTATGTATCTGACGTGTACCCCGCATACTCTATGTACTGTTTACGATCAGCTAAATAACTCGCGAAAAAATTCAATAAAGCAGGAGTAAAACCGGCGGCCGCTAGTTTCGTTAGAAGAATATCGTTATTTACCGTATCGAATGCCTTTTTAAAATCGAAATATGCAACATCCACTTGCCCCCCTACACGAGCGTCCATAGCGGTGGCTACATATTGTATAAAGCACATATGGTTGGTGTGTGTTCCCCGACCTGGGCAGAATCCGTGTTGAGAATCGGACAGCTTTACCTTTATTTGTGAAAAGATTATCTCATACAGTATGGATTCAAATACCTTAGCGAATGATGAAAGCACCGCTACAGGTCTATATCCTGATACGTCTGAGCCAGAGCCGCTCTTTGGCACAGGAGTTACACGTGTTACCTTCCACTGTTCTGGGTAGGTATCTGTAGCTAAACACAGATTGAATATATGTAAAAGCGGCTGAGATAAAACATCAGAACAGTCCCTCACTAGGAACGGCGGTATACCATCGGGGCCGACCGAAGTCTTAGGTTTAAGACGTGCGAGAGCAGCGCTCACGTCCCGCAGGGTGAGACGAGGCACGTGAACGCGATCGGCCGTGGGGGCGCCTGATGCCGCCGCCGACTTAGCGTCGAGGCGCGGAGGTTCCCGTTCATACACCGACTGAAAGTATTCCGCAAAGGCGCGTGCACACTGATCTTCCGACAATACCTTACCGTCTTTTGTAATGCGATGTTTACTTCGTCTCTCCCGCCTATTGTTCATAAATGACCAAAAAGATTTAGGGTTCTTGATAAATTCTTGCTGGATTTTATCTATGAAATTCTTATAGGCCCCCCGAATTTTAATTTTTGCTTGGGCCCGGTAATATGAAAACATTAGATAGTTCTCATTTGATTGTCTAATTTTATAGGCCTTATGCCATTTCGCTTTCTCCTTTATTACACTAATGATTTCTGACGTATACCATTCAGGGTAGGAATATGCATCATTATGTTTATAACGCTTTTGAGGAGTACAGCTATCAATTATCCCATTTACTATTGAATAAAAAATGGGGATAGCTTCATGCACATTGTTGGTACCATATAGAATACTCCAGTCCATTGCTATCAATGACCTATATAGACTGTGAAAATCACATTTATAAAAATTCCATTTTGGATACTGTGCTTGTTTCGTATAATTCGAAGGGGGTTTGGCAATGTAAGTACGACGGCGCGCTCCCGCGCGCCTATCGCGAGTGCAACGAATACATAGTGGAGGATGGTGGGGATCTGGAGGAACTAACAATTCCTCCTCACTCTGCACGGATACCTCAAACTCGCTCAAATTTGATAGAACTACATCTAATATGCGATTGTTATAGTTAGTTACATTGTTGCATTGACGAAATTCGCAAACTGTCAAAAAATATACATAATAACATTGCACCTCCACTGATGCAGAATACATATTGAGATCTCCGATTAAAAGTAAGTTTTTGTATTTAAGACAGCATTGTTCAATTATATGAAAAAGACGCATGTATTCATTATCTTTACTTTGAGGAGGGATGTAAGCCACGCAACAGGTAAGTAAACGCTTACCACTTTTACAAATATCAGCGCACACCAGCTCGAACGTGGCATCGTCTACGTTAGGGGTGGCGGGTAGGGGCAGTGGCTGCAGGCCGATGTGAGGCGCAGACGCCAGCAGCGCGCCGCCGTGCTTGCGTCCGTCGTTGCGATCGCAGCGCACGACCTTATATCCGCGCGGCACTAATTCCCCGTCATATATCGATTCATTAATCCCACTTTCGGTGATAGCCCACAGTTCAAACGAGGATGTACAAATATTCTGGTAAAAATTATGTAATTTTGTGCGAAGACCCCTGGCATTCTGATAATAAATGTCAACATTCGAGCTGCTTACGCCACGACTTTTAGTTTTCCCTTTATGCACGAAAAAAGTTACTTTCAGTTTGCGTACATTTATTTCGCCCTTCTTTACATTTGGTTTTATTTTGAATGTGTAATTTATTCTTATAATTTACCAAAATCATATCCAAAATAATAGACCGTCCTGTGTTCATTTTATCTATTTGGTAATTTAAAAAGTAACTTGATTCGAAGCAATGCAGATTATCCGCATTTATACTAATGGTATGCATTAATTCATTTAATTTATATTTATTAAAATGCTCATGACTATAAAACTTGCCAAATAGTACATTAGTATTAATTAAAACATTTAGGCAGTGATACAATGCAGATTGGAATTTAATAATATTGTTGTCATGCCTACCGCCCAAAATAATTACATAATCATTTTTAGTAAACTCTCTACATTCTGATAGAGTACCTGAAATAATTTGATCTAAGGTCGCATAAGGCTTCAGAAAAGATGTAACGAGATAGTCATCACCTAATCGCTTTTCCAAGATGTCGCGCAAACCTCGCCCCGTCTCGTCAGCCAGCAGAAACACCTTGCTCTTCCTGCTGCGGTCGCTTACAAATACATTCCGATCTATCAGCTTCTGCTTATTAGAATAATTTTGTGAATAGATTTCCTGAACATCTGTACGGTTTTCTTCCAAAGTACTATTCGTGGGTTCATCTATATTTACTATTGCTTCTAGTTCGTCCTGGGTATTTGTTACGTCTGTTGGCGACAATATTGTATTAACAACACATTTTTTGCGTTTTTGTACTTTTGAACGCTTACTAAAAGGAGATTTACATATTTCATTTAGGCATTGTATCTTTTTTTCATACTCTGATATTTTTTTCTGAAGTGAAAAATTTTCCGCCACTAGATTACTAATCTCATTTTCAGCACTATCCAGCCTTAATTGGAGATTAGCGGCTAGTTCTTTAATCTTTTCCATATCATAGCTAGTGTTTAGAGTCCTTTCTGGGCAGCTTCTGTTTCTCTTACTTCTCTCTATATCGATAGATTTGTTAATAGTCTCATCTCCAGACAATGATTCAAATGAATTACTGATACTAATATTTATTTTGTAGTTCCTTCTAGTTGTTATATTTTCTCCCGACATTTGCATTTCCTCAGCAGTTCCCGGCGATTTAAGCATATTTTTGTCATTTTCTGAAATTGATTGTGCCTTAAGGTTTTCTAAATTCTTTTCTGTAGTTCTGATGGCTAATTTAGGTGAAGGCGTGGATGTGGCTCGCTTTGTATAGCCTTTTCTGTTAATTTTAGCGCACAGAGTACATTGCCATTTGTCCTTTGACTTCGCCGTCATTATCCGGAAAAGTTTAATACTAACATTTTTTAAGCATACAACGTGATGATATTTATGGCAATTGGTACACATAAGATATTCTTTGCTTTCTATTTTCTTCTCACATATTGCACATTCAATGTTATGTGTTGATTTCTTAGACGACATTATTGCCTAATAATATAATATAAAAAAATAAAATAAAAAATAATAATCCAAATGTAAACAGTTAAACCGTTTTGTTGTGCCCTCTAATGGATTTTTGGTATCTCATTCCGCCCTCTGTATATGATGCCCGGTATTTTTATGATACAGTGACATCTGTCGAAAGTTAGCCGATTTACTAAGGTGAGTCGACTATTGGACTACTATAATTTTACAAGTCTTACAGGTTAGATGTCACCACTTGTCTATTGGTGTTATGAGTCAGCTGATTCCTGGGTAGATATCAACTTATCTCTAGATACCTACACTTAACGGACTGACCTGAACCAATATTTAAAAACAATCCAACAATCCCGTGCATATAACTTTTCTGTAGGTAATTTCTTTGTAACTGGAGTCACTTTAAACTAATTTGCCGAAATCTATAGTAAGTTCCATATCAAATTCACTTTGTCATAAAAAGTAATGTCGTTCGCATATTACTCCATTTTAATTAGATTATGCTGCCGGGTTATTGTAGAAAACAATGTCACTGTAGATTTATATCACTATACACGTAATTACACTGTTTTACTGTTCGAACTTCATTTAATATATTTTTGTAAATATTTAACACCGGAGATGAAATTTCGCAGACGACAGCGCCATCTGTCTTCTTAATAAGATAAGCTCGCCTTTTGTATATTTTAATATTCTCCTGTTTTTTTGTTTTGTTTGACGTGTATGCTTATATACAATAAAGTGTTAAATAAATAAATAAATGTTTAAGTTACATATATATTGAAAATGTATTGAACACAATAAGCTACCTGCAGAACATCCGAACTTGATTACAGAGTTTACAGGGAATTTTAGAGAACATATTAATGAACAAGCTACAACTTCAGAATGTTCAGACTTACACAAACAAATAAACTAACACATACTGCGCCGACCCCAAATAAATTGGGACAAGAGCAAGAAGGTAATGATGATACAAGCATACATACCTAATTCGCATACACACATGCCTGTAGGAATTTAGAAACGTGCCGTACACACTACCTCTCTGATTAAGGACATAAAATTTAATTATTAACATGAATGATAACATTTTACCTATAATTATTATTGTACTGCCATAAATACATTATTTAGTGCCAGCAACTACTCTGCTGGAGGGGATCATGTCAACGTTGTCCTAGTTCTAATAAGCTCGTAGTTTGTAAACTATGTTAATTTTGGGATGAATAAATATCTTTTTATTTATTTATTTTTAAAAAGGAACTGTTGACAACGACTGTGCAGTGTGATTTCTATTCATATTCATATTTTCATATTCATTCATTTATTCGCATTGTGCAATGACGTCACGAAGGGCGTGTCCTATTCTGCCAGTCGGATACCGTCGCTCACAGAGGTCACATTTCGCGCACATTCTGCTCAATGTAAATACTGTAAAGGGCCACGTTGCTCTATGTAAATTCTGTAAAGGACCACCCACCTCTTAAGTAAATGCTGTATAGGGCCACGTAACTGCCCCCCGCTCGTACAGGCGGCACGCTGTATAGGGCCACAGGGCCACGGAGCTCTGTGGGAGGGCCACGCACCTATATCGAGGCACTTGGGCACGGAGCAGCACGCCACAGTGCGAGCGTCGCGCGGGGCCAGCGCGCCCCGCCCGTACAGGCGGCACGCTCCCGCGCTCGCGCCCGCCCACGCCAACACTGCGCCAACACCACCCCCACGCGACCACGTTACGTCACCGACCCACAGACTTACAAATAGTAGCAGACCTAACTTTGGAGTCGAAGTAGGTACACAACATGTGTGAGTTGCAATTTTTTTTTATACTTTACGGGTTGGTACTTGACCTCAATCACACCTGATGTTAAGTGAAGATAAGGTCGAAGGTGGAAGCGTACTGACCCGGAAACCGCAACACATTTTGGGGACAGGCTATCTTACCTCTGACAACCGGAACACAACAATGCTATTAACATTGCTGCTTGGCGGCAGATTTAGATAAGATGGTGGTAGCTAGCCAGGCGGACATTTAAAATGCCCTACCACCAACCAAACCGAGTACTTAAACATGTACCCCGCTGAGGATCGAACCCGCGACCTCCGAATCGTAAACCCAATGTTGTTTACATTGAGCCACGGAGGCGGAGGCACTTTTATATGGAAACAGGCTACGCTGTTCAATCCTTATGTTCGGTTTGCTAATATTTATAGCTCAGTGTATGAACCACGCGATAAACGGGTGCAACACATACCTACTTGTATATTTTCAATTTCATAAGCAAGGATCTATTAATACACAATTGACACAATATTACAAATGAATACCTTGGTTAATTCAGTTCATAACATTCAAATAGTCAGTGATTTTATAATAGCCTTTTGTTAATAATTTCTGTTTTATGATTGCTTTAAATTTATTTAAAGGCAAATTTTGAATGTCTACTGGAACCTTATTATAAAAGCGTATACATTGCCCTTTGAAGGATTTACTAACTTTGTGAAGTCAATCAATCAATCAATCAATTTATTTGTGATGCACAGGTAAATAATGATGTTATTATACAGCAGGATCTCTGTGATCTACCAATAATTGGCTTACAAACATTATACTTATGAATTATCTACAATACATGCATGCTGATGTCAATTAGGTTATTATTATTACATTTCACTATTATATATTTTTACTACATGTCATTATAAATTTTAATACAGTATTGTTATTTGTTTTTGATTACCTAGACATTAAAGAATAAGTACGTTTTTATTATTGAAAAAAGGATAGATTAAACAGTTAAACATAATTTGTCCCCAAAAAATTCGTCAAAATTATAATAACATTTATGGATTAATAGGTTAAACAACACATTTTTGAACCTTTTCACACTGTTAATTTCTTTTAGAATTTGTGGCAGCTTATTATATATTTTCGGCGCCATGTCAACTATACTTTTATGCATCAAGGCAGTTTTACACATACTCGTTTGGACAGTAATGTTCCTTGGTCGTAAATTTAGACCTTCAGGTCGCACAGTCAATTTAAATAGGTCAGGATTAGATTTTACAAACATAGAAGCCTCTAGTATATACAAACAGGGGAAAGTTAATATCTTTAAATACCCAAAATATTCGCGGCAACTTTCAGTAGACTTCAAGCCGCAAAAAGCTCTGATACATCGTTTTTGCGCCCTAAACACTACTTCACGATAACTCGAATTGCCCCAGAAAATAATACCATATCGCAAAGTAGATGCAGCGAAGCCATGATATTGTTAAAAGTGTAAGCCTTGTAAACCATAGACATAAGATGGTTTTTTTTTCTCTCTCTGGTTCCGTTCATCCACCATGTTTGAATCTATTCCGCTCCGCTGTAAGAACGTCAATTTACCGTATGTGTTATTTTGTGTATTATATCTATTTCCATCTCTATTTAATTAATGGTGAATATTATTCTGTTGAATAAATCATTCGGCATTATTGAAGAGAAGTTGTTTCAATTCGATATCACGAAGACTGGAAGACCTGCCTGTGCTCTTGTTAGTTCGCTTGCTTCGATCCACACCGGCCTCTCAACAGGTTTTGGACCCAGTTAGCAGTTACTTGATCTACTTGCCGAGCTACAGCGCGATCATAACAGTCAAGACGAATTGAAAAACGAACATTCAACGAGCGACATTTTGTGCGCAGGAGTGACACGTGCACGATGCCGGATCCCGCTTCTAGCGTGACTCCCGCGATCACAACTGCACCGATTTTCGTTGGTAGTTCAGCTACAAATGGATTGGAGAAACTTGAAGGTGTGTCAAACTACCATACTTGGAAATTCGGCATGAAAATGGCTTTGACGCTTGACGGCTTGTGGGCAGTGGTTGTTGGCACTGATACCGATGTCGTGCATGATGAGCGTGCGCTTGCCCGTATATGCTTAGGATTAAAGTCAACCCTTTTTGACTATGTCAGAGATGCTAAGACGGCTAAGGAAGCCTGGCAAAAGCTTTGCGATGTGTTTGAGGACAAAGGTCTACATCGTCGCGTCTTATTGCTTCGGCAGCTACATCGTTCGACGTATGCTCAGTACAATAGCATGAGTGAATATATACAGGGTGTACTCATGCTGGTACAACAATTGGCAGATATCGGAAAATGCATTCCCGATGCAGAATTATCAGAATTGTTGCTTAGTGGCTTACCTCAAGAGTTTGACTCCTTAGTGTCAAGCTTAGAAACAGTAAGTGTGACTTCAGAATTAACTAGCGAGCTAGTTAGAACCAGACTCCTACAAGAAGAGTTTCGTAGACAAAGGGATAGTAATACAGATAATCCCAATTCAGCTTTAATAGTATCAAAGAAGAATATTAAATGTAATTATTGTAATAAAATTGGACATATTCGATCGAGATGCTTTAAGCGAAAGAACGATTTGAAAAAGAAAAAACAGGAGGAAAATTCCAATTTGGTTACTGCACTCTTAGTGAACCAAAAGGAAGATTGGTTTTTGGATTCTGGGTGTTCATCACATATGTGCAACACTAAAGAAATGTTTGTAAACTATAAAGACATTAAGTGCACTAATAATGTGTTAGTAGCTAATAATCAAAAGTTAGCTTGTCACGGAGTTGGAGATATACTGATTTCTAAAGGTGGTTCGCAGCATGAAAATGAAGAACAGGCTCTGAAGAACTGTGTTGCTTGCCTGGAAGGGAAACAGGCAGCGCTACCGTTTCCCAAAGGCAAATCAATACGATCTGCCGGGCTCTTAGACCTCATTCATAGCGATGTTTGTGGCCCCATGCAGGAGACCAGCCTTGGTGGAGCAAAGTACATCGTTACATTCACCGATGATCACTCTAAGAAGACTTTTGGATACCTGATGAAAGCTAAATCAGAGATGAGGAATACTGCACAGGCAGTGAAGATGAGTGTTTGGACTCGTCTACGAGCCACGACGCTGTGACGCGGCAGCTCGCCATCACATCTGATCAACATAGCGCAACAAATAGTCCTGCGATACCTGTTGCTGCATCTTCTGAGCCCATCACTGAATCTGTATGTATAGAGAGTAGGCAGCGCCCTGTGCGCAGCACTCGTTCTATACCACCAAAAAGGTATCAAGATTACGATTTTTCATTATTCATTAATAACAATGGCGAACCTGAGAGCTATGAACAAGCTATCTCTAGTCCCGACGCTGAGCAGTGGTGTAAGGCGATGCAAAGCGAGTATGACTCCATGACGACCAACAAAGTTTGGAAGCTGGTGGATCGGCCTACTGACCGCAACGTTATAAAATGTAAGTGGGTCTTTAAGCTCAAACATGATGCTTCAGGTAATTTTGATAAATTCAAAGCACGATTGGTCGCCAGAGGCTTTACTCAGAGAGCAGGCATCGACTATACTGACACGTTTTCGCCTGTAGTCCGCCATTGCACAATGCGTATTCTATTTTCATTAGCAAATGAATTAGAATTAGATATTTTACATATGGATGTTGCTACAGCTTTTTTAAATAGTAATATTAATGAAACAATTTTCATGGAACAACCAATTGGTTTTAGTAATGGTGACAATAACAAAGTTTGTCTATTATTGAAAAGTATTTACGGTTTAAAACAAGCTAGCCGTATGTGGAACTCAAGAGTACATAATTTGTTAAGTTCAAATGGCTTTATTCAAAGTAGATGTGAACCTTGTGTGTATGTAAAGAAATCAGATAAGAAATTATTAATAATAGCACTATATGTCGATGATTTCTACATATTTTTTAACAAAAACAGCTTAAATGACAAAGACAATTTATTGCATTTATTAGAAACTGAATTTAATGTAAAAAATTTAGGAGCTTTGAAAAGCTGTTTGGGTATAAATGTTACTAGAGATAAATCTAAAGGTATAATAAAATTGGACCAACGTCAGTATATAACAAGATTACTGAAACGGTTTGGTATGACAGATTGTAAAGCAGTTTCCACACCAATGCCTGTGAACTGCAAATTACATAAACCTGAAAAAGAAAGTTTAGATGATAATCAGTATAACTTTCGTCAGTTATTGGGAGGTCTAATGTATTTGTCTGTCTGTACTAGACCTGATATTTCCTATTCTTGTAGCCAACTTAGCCAATTTAATAATGGTTTTGACCATAGTCATTGGCTCGCCGCTAAACGTATACTAAGGTATTTGGCAGGGACAATTGGTTATTGTTTATATTTTATAAAGAGTAATGAATTGAGTTTATCTGCTTACACGGATTCTGATTGGGCCAATGACATAACTGACAGAAAGTCATATACCGGTTTTGTAGTAAAGTTGGGCAACAATGTAATTAATTGGGAGTCTAGAAAACAGAAATGTGTAGCCTTATCGAGTACAGAGGCAGAATATCTTGCGATAGCTGATGTTTGTAAAGATATATGCTTTGTACGAAATTTTCTTACAGAAATTATTCCTGTTAGTTTTGATAAGCAAGTTATTATATACAATGACAACCAGAGTGCTCAGAAACTCTTGGAAATAAAGGAATATAGTCATAAACGTACAAAGCATATCGATCTAAGATACCATTTCATAAAGGATTTAATTGTAGAGAAGCTTGTATGTGTGAAGTATTTACCTACTGATCAAATGATTGCAGATGTGCTTACAAAACCTTTGGGCTCTTATAAGCATTTTAATTTCATACATAGCATGAATTTAAGAGCATGTAATAATAAATGTTGAATGTTGTTGTTATAGTAATGTTCTGTTAAATGCTCAGTTATTTGTGTATGTGTGGTGTGGTAATGCATATTGTCATATGGAGTTTTTTTTTGCTTAAATGTTTAGCATGTAGGAACTTAAATAGATATGTAAAGCCATACTATGATAGTCATGTAATGTATGCTTTATAAGCCTTATGGGGTAGTGTTAAAAGTGTAAGCCTTGTAAACCATAGACATAAGATGGTTTTTTTTTCTCTCTCTGGTTCCGTTCATCCACCATGTTTGAATCTATTCCGCTCCGCTGTAAGAACGTCAATTTACCGTATGTGTTATTTTGTGTATTATATCTATTTCCATCTCTATTTAATTAATGGTGAATATTATTCTGTTGAATAAATCATTCGGCATTATTGAAGAGAAGTTGTTTCAATTCGATATCACGAAGACTGGAAGACCTGCCTGTGCTCTTGTTAGTTCGCTTGCTTCGATCCACACCGGCCTCTCAACAGATATGCTGTTCGCGCGGCCTCCCGATTAGCAATTTTTGAGAGTTTGTGGAGAGCGTATGCGTACTTGTAGAGTTTACTGCACACCTCCAACGAATGTGATTCCCAAGACATATTACTATCTATACTTAGTCCAAGACGGCTAACATAAACAGATAACTGGTTCTTATTCCTTGTATTAACATTGTGCCTATCACTATTTATAGCGAAAAAGGTTATATTTTTTTTTGCATATAACAAATTCTCATAAATGTATTGAGATGCCATTGTTAAGATATTAATTTCCTTAAACTTATCTCTAAGAGACACTCGAGGTCCTAATTTATAAATGGCACGAATAGCACGCTTCTGCAGAACAAAAATGATATGTATGTCAGCAGCGTTTCTCCAATCAAATCGTTTATTACAAGAATGTATTGTTTCACAAGAAAGAAAGAAACTGTTTATTCGCCACTTCGACATATACAACAATTGTTAGACAAATAAAATAACAGAACACTCAGATAAGTGTCGCAGCAGCGAAAGGTTACAAGATTATTTTATTGCAAACTGAATCGTACTTCTACTTACTACTGAATTTATTTATATATTTCGTAGATAGCGATAAATTAGCGATAGAATTCATTATTCGAGCGGTCAACTGACTATCATAGTACGCGGTTAATGGGAAGTAAACCTGGTGGCGCTGGTATCTCCGGAAACGGCGCGGTGACGACGTAACAGTAATACAAGGTCTGCACATCGAAAATGGGAGGGACTTTGCTACCAACTTTCAAAGGAGTCGGAGCTCCACTGAACACATCACCGACTGTGAGTGATTCTGATTACCTACTATCACCGACGCGTGGAAGAATCCGGTGAGTCGTTAGCTAATTAGAAGTTGATCATGGGATTTGAGCAAGGAGGCATTGTAGACTACTCCGGCTGAATTCCACAGACTGCACGCGAGGGCCAAGTTGTATGGTATGAGGGGCGTGCATATGTTTACTTCTCACCAGTAAGCATCTCGGGTTCCATGATCATAATCGAATGTGAATACGTTGTCGATTCGCCAATAATAGCTTGCAACAATGTCGCTATTGCCCGAGCCACCCTTTACCACGCGACTGGCACCATCCCGGTTGCTAGCATCGCCCACCCGAACCCATCTCCGACATATATATATAGTGAAGTCTATTAATATGATATTATTATTATATTTATGAATACTTATCTATAATTATTTCTTTAGTTGGTAGTATCGTGCACCCTACCTGTTTTTCTACCTACAAATGTACCATGGCTGTGGGTTGTCTGGAAGAGATCGCTTTTAATGATACGACCGCCTAATTGTATTCTATTGTTATCTATCATCAAAAATTATTGTAAATTATTTTGCGCAATAAAGAGTATTTATATTGTATTGTATTATACTTATAAGAAAGGGATAAATATTTCAGATGTACTTAACAATTAGGAAATTATTTGTGCTAACCCATTTAATTACTCGTATTGAATTCCGTGATGATAGGTTTGCATGGAAGAGATCGCTGTAAGCGATAAGGCCGCCTAATTTGTAGTTTCCATAAGATATTTAAATGTACCTTCCTTATTTAAACAATAAAGCGTATTTGATTGATTGATTTACCCAGCATTAGTGTGCCCAGCACGTCGCCCACATACAGACTGCCCTCGGCGGCCCGCAGCCGCTCGCAGCACTCGGCGTACAGCACCAACAGTGCGGCCAACCTCGCGCCTACACCGCGCCGAACCTTGGCGCCGGCTGGCCGCAGCGCCCCCAGGGCAAAGGGCGTGGCGCTAATGAGGGCGGTGGATACGATACCGCCTAGCGGGGGTACTGTGGCTTGCCCGCACTACGTAGTATAAGATAACAGAGCCATTCGTTATGTGTCATACAATTGGTAGGTGAAATAGTAGAGGATTGGAGTCCAGCATGATATAGACCTTAAAAATTTTATATAAGGGCACACATTGCGCCATCTAGTTCTACAATAAGCAACTAGGCTTGTATTATGGATACCAGATGGCTGATATAGTACACGAACTGATTTTTTTTTTCATATACTGGATGAGTTACCAGTTAACCAATGGCCCAATAAACACAATTGGGTTGGATCTTATCAGGTACGATAAAAACCCACAATTGTGACGTAATCATTAATGAAACACAAGATTTATCTAAATACTGGGAGATAGAAGACATTACTGAAGACACTAACACCGCGATGACGTCACGGGAAAACTATTGTGAAGATTTTTATGTAGCGACCACAAAACGATTAGAAAATGGGAGATACGAGGTCATGTTACCAATGGTGGAAGACTATAAACAATCACTTGGTAATTCGAAACCCGTAGCCGTAGTACATTACACTCAGCTTGAAAAACAAGAACGAATAATTAACTGTACAGTTTTTAAGACCTAATGTACACATGAAAGCATGAATAAATGAATATGAGTTTATTTACCGTAAGGGAAAAAATAGGGTAAGTGAAATAGAAGGTATTGGCATAGGTAGTTTATAGTATTGACATGCAAATGTTTAGCCTTCGCTGATAAGCATCTCAGGTTTCATGATTATAATTGAATCTTAATGATTTGTGTGTGGGTAACTGGGTCTGTAAATGCCTCCTTAAAGATTTATGATAATCGAGCCCATCTTCTATCAGTGGCAGACCATCACCTCGTTCTATTAAATCCGGGTGTCATTCTGATATCCCAGTCGCGTTTAGTGGCTTGACATGTTGAGGTAGTAAAGTTGTAACGAGACTCTATAGTGCTACAAAATATACAAAGTTTAAAAGCCCCAGCTCAACGGAAAGTGCATATATTGGACAGTTATTATAAAAACCGGACACTGGTGTCGATTCGGTTGCACACGAATTAAACTAAAACCGGATTTAGACTGGTGCTGTCTCATTATATTGTTCCAAAGAGAAAAAGACTAGCCTACTTTAAAATTGGTTTTAGTTTAGTTTGCGTACAACCGAATCGACACCATTGTCCGCCAAAGGTGACATCTGTTATCCACTACACACAATACACAAACTCACCAGCAACAGCATGAGCAGCGGCGTGGCGAGCAGCGAGGTGACGTAGTTGGCGGCCACGAGCGCGGCGGGCGGCAGCGCGTCGCCGCCGCCCGCAGCGGGGCCCCACCCCGGCCGCACGGACAGCGCGAGCCAGCCGCACGGCGCGCCCACGGACGACAGGATCGCTCTGAGCGCAACACGGTTCACTTCATCATTTACCCTAGCGGGATTCGAACCCGCAACTGTTGGCTGTGCTAAACTAATAAATATACCTTTACGACAATAACAACAGCCTCACCCTCTCACCACCCGGTGGTCCACCCCGGTGTCCCGGAAGGCCCCCGCGGTGAGCACGCACAGGGCCGGCGCCACCGCGTGGCAGTGGGCCACGCCGAGGGCCATCGCGCGCCACTGCCCGGCCCCTGACCCGCCGGCGGGGCACGCGCCGGGGCCTGTGTGACCCGCATGGCGCGCGCACCGCCCCGCGCTGTAGTAGATGTAGGACAGCGGCAGGTAGCTCAGGTACTCCGTGTGGAGGGGGCCTGCAGATGTTCTAATTCATTACGCGCACTTGTGGCAAAAATTAAATTTTATAGAGAGTGGAGGGCAATGTAATAAATGCTAATTAAAAATACAAACTTACCTAATTCATATTTTAGCTACCTTCAAAAAACGGAAAATGTTCTCTAAAACTATATATTCACTTATTGCAATCTGTTTCGCAAATTTTTGGCGGTTCAAAAATTTGAAACTGGATAAAAATTATTTTAATATTTTTTGTGTCCCCTTATCGGCAGTCTGACTAATTAGAAATTGATCGTGAAAAAACTCCCTATAAAAGATAACACAATAAAAACAATGAGTAAGAACTGCAACAATAACTTTATACCTATTTAAAAGCTAATAAAACACAACAATAACATTGTTGCCATAAAAATTCTGCCGTCTGGCCACAGTTACTCTATGCAGTGTGTAAAGAACTACATTAAATCAGATTAGATTATTTCAGAAGAAAAAATGCCTTGTGAAGGGGGGCCGTGAACTGTGGGCCACGAGCTTGTGGGCCATAGTAATAAAAAACTATTTTTCTATTATTCACTATGCTATGTAAAAATTTGCAGAATTTTGAAAAAAAGTGTTTTGTATATGTCACAGGTAGACTGTAAATTAGCCATTTGCGCATACAATGAAAATTTGTGGACAAAAAGTTTTGTTATTTTTGACGACATGTTTGGTGTAGTGGTTAGAACCACTACGCCAAAAGGGTTCGAATCCCGCTAGGGGCATATGTTTGTATGATGAATTTGTTTTCATTTATAATAAGTATTTATTTACCAAAAAAAAATGTATTTATGTAGTATATCAACCATATGTAGTATCCACAACACAAGCCTATAGTTGCTTACTGTGGAACTAGATGCCATTGTGTGCATGTCCAAGGATTTTATATTATATTTATATTTAATGGAGCAAGCAAATGGGGTTTTGTGGAATAACCCATTCAATTGGATGACTACTTGTATCCTAATATATGGCAATACTAACTGATCACCGACACCTTTATATAGGAGGACTTCTAGCGTACAGGCATTGTGTTCCAGACAGTGCGAAAGACTGCAAAATAGTACCCCAGACAGCACAATGATCCGTGCCAAACTATTATAATAAGATATTATTTTATATATGTTAGCCTGTTAGGTACAAGTATCAATGGGTCTTAGATGCCTGAAAATGAATGATTTATTAATATTATTTTTACTGCCTTTACAGAAAACTGTGCCAATCAGAGCGGGTTGGTTAGTTCCTTTGAATATTACTAAGGAGCCCCCGTATAAGGCTTCCTCTGGTGAGCTCAGATTCATGAAATGTCCGCCATATATTGTTACACCTAGACATACAATAGAATGGCTAATTTAACAATCTGTCTATGACATATATTTACAATAAGTAGAATTAAAATATCAGTTAGGTATCACATGTCGAACTTATAAAATTTAAACACTTTAAAAATTTTGATAAAGCCATATTGTTATAATTTTACAAATATTAATGATTTATTTGCTTTTGAATAGAGTACATTATACAGTGTTAACTATTGGTTACATTGCCTATTCAGCCACTTTTAATGGCATTCAAATATTTATAAATTTTAAAGTTATTTATATAATGTAATGAATCATTTGGATATTAAATTCATTTGCATCAAGTCAATAATATCAAATACATTACATAATTCAATCCAGTTAAATTCATTAGTATTAAATAGATTAGATAATTTATATTTCCATATAATTGGAGAAGCCACTTCTCCAATTCCATTTTCAGTTTATTAGTCGGGAATGCTTGTAATGGTTTAGGCAATTTATTAAATATGGCTTTTCCCATAAAATAAGTTTTTTTTTTACGTAATGCATAACTTTAGGTACTTCACTAAGAATGAATCTGTCAGGAACATGTCTAGCTTACTTATAAAATTTTAAAAAAAACTGTAACAATTTTGTGTACAATACAGATATTAAGATTATTCATAGTCTTAAAGCTCTTGCGGTGGAACATTTTCAACTCATTCTTGTGCAAAACTTGCGAGTTTAAAGACACTTTGGGCCGGGATGAGTGAATCGTTTAGACAACTGACATTTTGATTCTACCTATACTAATGTATTGAATAACTTTTTACTCTTTTTATACAAGTATGTTTAGTTCTACATAGTATAAATTTGAAAAGCAAGTTGCAAGAAAGTTTAGGTGACTTAAATTTTTATATTAAATGTGGAACATTCATAAGTTAAAGAATAAAATGGTTTGTATAGTAAGCATATCTAGATGTTCAATTTGAATGTGAACATGAACAATTTATTTATGTACTTAGTTTTATAGTGTTGTCTATACATGCTTTGTAAATAAAAACATTATTTTCTGATGCTAAAAAATTTGATATGAAAAGTTAACTTTTGATACAGAAATCTGTGTCAGCTTACCCAATCTTGCAACAAGCAAAAATTATTTTCTTTACAAAAAAAAATTTTTAGTTTTTCTATAAAAAATTTTAATTACATGGCCGAATGGGTGCAATGCGTTCTATTTATCTACGAGTGAGCATGCAGGTAGTTGCCTCCGGGCGCGCCGGCGCGAGGCGATATCACAGCCAAGAGAACTGCTACGAGGACTCCGACCACCAACCAGCGCCGCTTCACTTCGCGCCAAAAATCTATCCTGTAGTCACTTCTCACTCCACTTTCAATCGTCTTTGGATTGTAAAGAAGCCGTGTAGACACCGAAACACTCTCCATTTTGCACAAAATAACAAATAAACACTTCAAATTACGAAGCTGTTGGAAAGAGTGATTTCTTAAAAATCATAATAGAATTTCTAAAAATTAAGTAGTGGAAGTTAGTTAGAAGTGGAGGGAAGCGAAATGAGCAAATTTATTTTACATTTTTAAAGCTAATTGAGGGAAAATCAATCCGAGAAGGCCGGAATTTTTTAAATTCCGCGCATCTGCAATGCCGTATAGAGGTGTGACGTAATTTGAATGACATTGACATTCACTAGCAACATTGCTACACGATTATGCATTTTAGAAAAGTCCTTTTGATCGCGCAAGGGGTACGATGATTTTCAATTTTCTTTTGTAAGATCGAAACCGACAAACGAATGAAA
Source organism: Oegoconia quadripuncta (assembly GCA_949316235.1). Classification (NCBI taxonomy): domain Eukaryota; kingdom Metazoa; phylum Arthropoda; class Insecta; order Lepidoptera; family Autostichidae; genus Oegoconia; species Oegoconia quadripuncta. The sequence continues at coordinate 23,373,175 of OX438749.1, forward strand.
GCTTTGAAGTCACCTAATTTATTTTTAAGAGAAATAAGACATGGCTGTATGGGCTTAGATCCCTTTGCCCTTCTCCAAGAGGAGTGAATAAAACTTAAAAAAAAAGTGATTCCGAGAGAGATTTCAAAGAGTATAGTAACTATTTTTGGGGCTTTTTGGCGGGAACTCGGCGAGTGAAGTAGCATTTTTTTTTATAAGTCTTATAATTTGTGCATTCTAACTTTTGAAGCTTAATAATGGCAGAATATTGTGCAGCAAACGTTAGTGATAGTGTACAAGTGAAGGGAAGTGTAAATTAAAGTGCGTAACGGAGCTTTCGGGTTCCCACAAGAAGCCGCCGAAATCTTTTGTAAAGCATTCTGCCACTTTACTGAAGAATGACTTGACCGTGACTAGACTCTGTATACGCCAAGTATACGACGAATTACTTGTTTTGACTGAGACTGACTTACAAACTGAAGAAATAAGATAAATAAGACATGGCTGTTATGGGCTAGATCCCTTTGCCTTCTCCTAGAGGAGAAAATAAAACTAAAAAAAAAAAAAAACTATTTTTGGATTCTTGCACTTGTACCTATATGAGCCTATTACTAAATTAAACTTTTTAATTAATAATATTACGTATTTTGCGTATTTTGTTTTTACGAAATAAAGTGCTAATTATTAATACTCGACGAACTTTATGTAAATTAACAAAATGTTGTCAAATTCAATAAGAAAATCGAGCGGCGCAATCAAGAGAAGAGTACCATTTTTAAGGTTGGATTTTTTCTAATAGTTTTAGCTCTTTTTCGGTGAATATTTCGCTAAATTTCTTTTTTACCGCTAAACTTTAGCTTTATTAATTTTTTGTACTCAAACTCACTACACGACTTGCTATAGAATGATTTCACTGGGCGTACAAAAATACAGTTATTTAAACATTTGTGAATTATCCAATATTGCAATTATCTAAATCTGCCGCCAAGCAGCAAAGTTAATAGCATTGTTGTGTTCCGGTTGTCAGAGATGAGGTACGCTTCCACCTTCGGCCCCATCTTCACTTAACATCAGGTGTGATTGAAGTCAAGTACTAACCCTTTGTGCATAAAAAAAAAATTTGCAATAAATAATAACATACAAATAGGTAACAACAACCTATAAATGAAAAATCTCATCTAAGTATCAGAGTTATCTCTGTATCACAATACTAATGCGTTGAGAGATGTAGCTGCCAGCCATTTAGCGTAGCATTCGGAGCGGGTTATTCGAATTGAAATATAACCCTTGGGGCACTATCAAACACATTAAACAATATAAAATTTCTCATTAGTAAGCCAAACTTGTTAAGTGGCATATGTCCAGACCGAACCCTATATGCTAAAACAATGATTTTCCTACTTAACTTACAACTAATAAAGCAGGGAGTATAAGAAAGATGACTCTGGATGGATTTGTACCAAATTCCCTTTTCTTTTGACCTCTCATCAAAATATTCATCCCATAGGTCCAAACATCCTTTTTTATACTTAGGGAGGATTTCTGAGAAATTTGGTACAACATTCAAACTCAATCCCTCACACAGCTAGAGAGTCAGCCTCCCCATTACCTCTCAAACCAATATGTGACGCGACCCTCTGCAGAATAACGTTAGTACCACATAAATCAAGTTCATCCATTTTACTTAGTATGCTATAGCCTACAGACAACCCGTTCCTCTTCCCCGAAGCACATAGAGCAATATGTTGTAGAGCACTTTTACTATCGCAGCATATTACGACTCTACTCATATTAATGGATTTTACATATGAGAGCGCTTTCGAAATGGCAGTGAGTTCCAGTGACATAATGGATATGTTGCTCCTAGTTATTTTAAACATGTTATTAGCAAAACAAAAAGCTCACAGATTGCCTATGGATAAAAAGCTGGCTACTTAGCCGACATACAGACTGATTTTTAATTACATGCAACTCTGACGTTTCATGGTGTGACCAGCCTTATAAATTTATTCCACTAATATTGACGAAAATATATGTTGGGAAGGCGGGCGTTACTAGCGACCGGCCCCCCGACCGCCTAACTCAATTGCTTTGGAAATTGCTATCGTTTATGACGTCAATGCACTGTCCGTCCTTGTCATATCGTAACACAATGACAAAGACGGACAGTACTTTGCTATCGCTCTAGCTATAGCTTTGAGTTAGGCGGTAGAGCCCCGGGACGTCGCCAGACATCTCGTGGCATATATTTTATTGTTATATTCAATTTATTTTATATTATGAATTGAAGAATTATTACTGTGGAAACAATTACTCTTAAAATTAAATTTCAACAGGTATATCATTGTAACGGCTGGCATGTATCACAAACCTTTTTTATTTTCCGTAAAATTGTAATTAATATTTCTGTAATCAGTGTTCCGGATCCATGTGGCACTAGAAATGTATATTACATACAATACAATATACAATTGTAAACATAGTAAGGTTTTAGATGTACAATTACCTATAACAACCAAACATAAAAAGGTTTATGACCTGATCAGTTCGGTGGAATTCCACGGAATTAAAAATCAGACTTCAAAAGATCGAACGCAAACAGTAGAGTCGTATAAAAGCAAAGTAAACTGGTTCGACATCGACATCGAACATGACCAATGACCGGCGTGATGCTATTTGTACGTCGCCTAAAGTACTTCGCCTTGTAGACGTAGACATAAAAAATAACCGCCTCCATGGCTCAATGTAAACAACATTGGATTTACGATTCGGAGGTCGCGGGTTCGATCCCCAGCGGGGTACATGTTTAAGTACTCGGTTTGGTTGGTGATAGGGCATTTTAAATGTCCAGCTGGCTAGCTACCACCATCTTATCTAAATCTGCCGCCAAGCAGCAATGTTAATAGCATTGTTGTGTTCCGGTTGTCAGAGATAAGATAGCCAGTCCCCCAAATGTGTTGGGGTTTCCGGGTCAGTACGCTTCGACCTTCGACCTCATCTTCACTTAACATCAGGTGTGATTGAGGTCAAGTACCAACCCATTGTGCATAAAAAAAACCTGTCAAACTGACACCTGAGGTTTAACGCTGCTCCTTATTTTAAAGTCAACACATAAAAAGAGATGGTAAAATTTCAAAATTTTGACAAAAGTGATCCACAGTTTAAAGGGTGTCTAGTGATTTCGTACAATGGTACAATAAATTTAATGAAATTTATTTCACGATATGAACAGTGAACGAGCCATTCCATTGCATATTTTTATACCTCCAAATTTTTAACCACTTCCCGCTTAGTCATGGTATGGCGCCCAACGTGGGGCCACTGCGGCGGCTAAAGGTTGCTTAGGGCGTTTAGCGCCCGTTTCGCCGCCAGCAAATAGGTGTAGTTTATAAAAGAATACCAATTTAATTTAGATAGTGGGTTTATTGTTCACTCAGCTCACTCCCCTGTACCCCTCGGCAAATCTCCCTGTAATTAGGTGTAGTGGAACCATGCGAAAGACAGTGGCCCTCTCCAGTTTACTGGTGCCTAAAAAAGACGTAAGCTAGGGTTCTGCTTGATAGAACTCGATTTATTAGAGAGTAGAGGGAGTGTTCGGGTCTATTTTCGTGTTTTTGCTTTGTGTTTTAAGTTAGTCTCATACAAATCCAACTTATTTTATACTAATAAATCATTTAATTTCTGAGTAATGATTTTTTTCTAAAATCCGGTTTTTTCCATGAATTGTGCCCTATGTTACCAATACCAAAGCTTATTTTGATCAAATTGCACAATAACAAAAAAAAAACCATTGATACACAACTACGCCCCTTCAAGTAAAATAATGTATTTACTAACTATTTTTATTTAGTATTTTGTTTCTAGTTTCCTTCGTTACAAAGCGGCCTACGAGGGTGAGGGTAAAACCACAGTGAAGGTCATCAACCAGGAGCAGGAGCTGGGGTTGATGATAGACTCGTACGCCACAGTAAGAATGCCAATTAATTCATTATTATACTGACGTAAAGTAAAAAATGCTTTATTTTATAGGTACACAAGGTGCACTTCAAATAGTCAAATTTTAAATTTTTTAAGCTACTGCTTGTACAAAAGGCAATTTTCCCCTGAGAAGAACAAGCAAGAAACCCGAAGCATTTTTCAAAAACAGGTTTTTGGTCCAAGCCCTAGTTTTACCCAGCTAGTCTATTTATCTATTTTATTGATACAGAATCAACAGCATCATTCATTATAAAAAATATTACACAAAATTTACAAGCCAAAGTCATGCCAATTACAGATTCTCATTTTTCATTACAATTCTCTTAAAAAAAAATAATTAGGTGGAAAGTCAGTATTAAATAATAATCATTATACAATCTAGAGGTAAAAAATTAATAGTGAGACAAACTAAGCAATAATAAATAATTTTGTCAATAAGTAATATTACAATAAAAAATTGGTCAAATATTTCAATCAATGTGAAATAATCGCCGTATGTATGAATTTCGCAATGTCGTGTTTTGTGTGTGTGAGTGTATGTGTCTGTGGTTTGGGAATGGATCGATGAGAATGACTAGTCGCGCGGACAGGTGAGCGAGGCGAGCGAGGCGGAGGGGGAGAACTGCAAACCGGCAGGCATTAGTTAGCATCGGCAGTATTTAGCATCTGTTCCATCATTAGAGTCCGTTGTTGTCCGAAACACATTCCACTAATATACTCACTATTAGTATATCCTACCTACATACATTGACTTATACCGGATGAGTTTTTTTTACCGTAAAGAAAGAAATAGGGCATATTAGATAAGTGCAATAGAAGTTATTGGCATAGGTAGGTTTTTTTTCCAAAAAGCATTCCCCTCCAATGATTAATATGCGACTGGCGGGATTTGTTTTCTTTTGTTTATTTAATTGAATGAAGGGTAATTTGGAATTGGCTACAAACTCGACCGTAAAATGACACAACGCTTTATTCGAATATATTTTGAACAAAAAAAAATTAACCAGCTATGTCAATACCTTCTATTTCATATCCCTAATATGCCCTATTTTTTTCCTTACGGTAAAAAAACTCACCAGTGCAGTTCGCGCGACCATCTGTAGAATAGCTATACATACATACAATCAATAATGTCTGTTTTCATTGTTGTCTGTTTCAGTATGGGTTTAAACTAAACAATGGTCTGACGGTGTTGGGGCCCATGGCAATATTTCCCAGGTATGTGTTGCCATTAAATATGTAAACCAAACTTAGAGCAATGCAACACTCGTCGTGGTGCAGTCACATTCGCTAATCAAGTATACTTTGTTGCATAATAAATACGGATTATATTTCAGCTATTCGTGGATGATCTATATGACATATTGTACTATTTATGTTATCACTAGTGCCATTTATGTTAAATAGTCGGTGGCATGCACCTTTTAGACGACCTGTTTGGTGTAGTGGTTAGAAACTGACCACTATACTAAAACGTCGCGTTCGAATCCCGCTAGGGGCATATGTTTGTATAATGAATACAGACATGTGTACCTGAGTTATGAATGTTTTCATTTATAATAAGTATTTATTTACAAAAAGAAAATGTATTTATGTAGTAGTATAACTATCTGGTCTCCACAGCACAAGCGTATAGTTGTTTAAAGTGGAACTAGATGGCATTGTGTGTATGTCCAAGGATATTTATTTGTACTGAGCGCCTCTAGAGTTCTGACAGGCCACTCATCATCATCAGTCCGTAAACATCCCACTGCAGGGATATAGGCCTTCCCTCGTATAAGAGCAGTCTGATAAATGAACATAAATTATTAAATTTGTAAACTCATTGGTACAAGGTCTGCTTTGAAATCAAACCCGGACCTCCTAAATTGAGAGACCGCGTCTTATCCGCTGAGCCACCGACGCTCCCGACGACAGGCCATTACTCGGACATAAATGGACATGGGGCCAGCATGGTGGGATTGGTGGGTTATGGCCCATAAACTCAGTGATACCTTGTAGCATCAGACCAAGCCTGGCATGCCAACGAGCTGGTTATGCCCATAGATGATTACCATTCAAAGTCTGATGTTTCATAAACGTTCGACCCTGACCAAATCACCACTGCGTCGACAGGACGGTGCTCTCATGGCAGGTGCCGACCTCCAACGACATCAACGAGCGGTCGCTGCGGCTGTTCAAGATACTGGAGCCGAAGGTAGACCTTGTGGTGAGTGAACTCTACAGCTCTCTAAATTTAAGCATGACGAGCGCCGCGAAGAAATTAATTGATCTTTCTTACAAGGTTTTATTTAATCTTGCATACTCGTTCAGTTTTTTGTTTTTATGATTAACTGGATACGCATTTGACCACAATCTCACCCGATGGGAAGTGACGATGTGGCCGAAGATGAAGCACGCAGTAGATGCCTATTCACCCTGCTCTTGAAGATCCCAAGGTTGTAGGATTCAGTAAAACTGACGCCGGAAGGGAGTTCCATGCCTTGACTATTCGCATTATGAATGAAGAATCGAACCGCTTAGTGCGAATGTTCGGTATGTTAACTACATACGGGTGGAATCCCTCACCGCGCCTAGTAGTCTGAAGATGGAATGGCGATGGTGGAATAAGATTGTTTAATTCTAACGCACACTCACCGAAGTGTATCCTGTAAAAGACTGAGAGACAGCCGACCTTGCGACGGTGTTCGAGGCTCTGCAATTTAGCAGTTTTGATGACAATACATTTATATGACTGACATGAACTGATGCTGCAGTCAGGGTCGTCTCCTCACGAGGGGAACTCCTTAACGGTTAATAGCACGGATACGAAATTTTGCATACTTGGTCAGTTTTGATAGATTAACATGAGTTTCGCGGTGACCTGATGCCGCAGCCAGGATTGTCTCCCCAAGAGGGATCTCCTCAACGGATACGAAATTTTGCATTGACAGGTTTGAGTTGTTAATTATTATATTAACAATATACAATGTTCCACATAGTGTGGTCAGAGATATTCCAAACGTTAGTATTTGGGGACCCAAAAGTGTTTAATGCTTGCCGCAACATCTACGTTTCGTAAGGTGAACACGAAATATATAGAAACGCACACAGGGGGGTGAGTTCATCGCCGTGGAAACATGCAAGTCTATAGGTTTTTTTTTATGATTGAATGGATTCGCGTTTGACCACAATCTCACCTGATGGAAAGTGACGATGTGGTCGAAGATGAAGCACGCGATCCCAGTAGATGCCTATTCACTCTGCTCTTAAAGATCCCAAGGTTGTAGGATTTTCTTTTCTTTCTTTCTTAGGATTAGGTGTTTCGTTTCGTGCAAAGTCCCTTAGTCGCCTTTTACGACACCCACAGGAAGAGACGGGTTGATTCTATTCTTGCCGCGCAGAAACCACACAGAACTTGTCATTAAATTCCAATTAATTTAGAAATTGGTTCAAGAGTGAATGACCCAAGACGAAGATTTATTACCTAACTTTGGTACGATGAGGGATGATTTATTCCTTGATTCTGCCAGGTGATGGGTCTGGAGACGCGGGACCGCAAGGTGCAGGACCACGTGTTCCGCGCCGCGCGCGCCGCCAACCTCAACGTGGAGATCCTGCCCACCGAGCACGCCTGCTCCACCTTCAATTTCCTCAACGCTGAGGGCCGGTGAGTCTCATCCACACTACACAACCTCAATGTGGAGATCCTGCCTACCGAGCACGCCTGCTCCGCCTTCAACTTCCTCAACGCTGAGGGCCGGTGAGTCTCATCCACACTACACAATCTTAACGTGGAGATCCTGCCCACCGAGCACGCCTGCTCCACCTTCAACTTCCTCAACGCTGAGGGCCGGTGAGTCTCATCCACACTACACAACCTCAACGTGGAGATCCTGCCCACCGAGCACGCCTGCTCCACCTTCAACTTCCTCAACGCTGAGGGCCGGTGAGTCTCATCCACACTACACAACCTCAACGTGGAGATCCTGCCCACCGAGCACGCCTGCTCCACCTTCAGCGCTGAGGCCCTATGAGTGCATTTATTTAAAACCATAATTTCAAATTAGATATTAAAAAAATCAAAAATAAGACAAAATATCCAGTTGCCTTATGCGGTTGCTCTTACGTAATATTTTTATGAGAACTTGACCAAACACTGCCATGCGCTTCGATCAATTTGTGATTGGTGAGGTGAAGCGTCACGTTTTTATTTTTTTTATTGTCTAAACGTAGTCGGTGTGATATATTTTTTTTTTAAGTTTTTACTTGGATTATTTTTCGATACCCTTTTAATTTCTTTCGTCGAGATCTATAATTTGACACCCACCTCGATGAGTCCATCAAGCGTGACCAAATGGCTGCTAGCGTCCGCCATATTGTATTTATCATGACGTCATATAACCTGGGGGGACCTGTCCAAATCGGTTGAGGCGTTTAACCTGGAACCTTCATCTAATTTAATACTTACAATTACAATTCAATTCGACGCAAATACCTACCCATATTGATTGTTAGCAAAATAAGAATTTCTAATTGACATAAGTTTAGTAACAAGATATTGTATTATTATCATCATCAGCCTGTAAACATCCCACTACAGGGATATAGGCCTTGCCTCGTATATGAGGGAGTATGGGCCATTAGTCCACCACGCTGGCCCAATGCGGGTTGGGGACTTCACATGCCTTTGAATTTTTATTTCTCAGGCATGCAGGTTTCCTCACGATGTTTTCCCTCACCATTTAAGAGGAGTCGGATAAATTCACTTATGTAATTCATTTATATATGTATTTATTTACAAAAAAAAATGTATTTGTGTAGTTTATCAACCATCTGATATCTATAATACAAGCTTAGTTGCTTAGTGTGGAACTAGATGGCGCTGTGTGTATGTGCATAGATATTTATTTATTTATTGGCCTGCCTGGGAATCGAACCCGTACCTCCTAAATTGGCAGACCGCGTCCTAACCGCTGAGCCACCGCCGCTCCCGACGACGATATTGTATAAATATATTAAAATATTGCTGTTGATTCTACGAATAAATAAAAAAAAGAAATGCTAACATACAGACAAGATAAACACCTTACGCTCCTTTTATCTAGTCGGGTAAAGTTAAATAGTAACCTCTCGTTCCCCTGCAGGTACGTAGTGGGCGCTCTGATCCCCCCCCTACACGTGGTACTCAACGAGGACGACATGCTGCAATCGAAGCTGCACTACCAGAATTTGTATCGACGAGATTTGCACTAGACGCTGCTGTCCCGCTCCAACGCGTCGACCTCTGAGTCTACTATGTGATGCTGTCCCGCTGGACACAATGCTTGAATGATTGATTGAAAAATGACAGTTGATAACACAATTAAGGTAGCCGGTTTCTCAAGTGTGTTGGGGTTTCCGGGTCAGTACGCTTCCACCTTCGACCTCATTATCACTTAACATCACGTACCAAAAAAAAAAAGGTGTATACGGACAGCGGGTCAGGAACAGAAACAACATAGCCCGTACACTTCTTTTAATCCTCTCGGTTCAACAGCAACAAACAAAATGACCGAACTTACGACAGACACAGCTATTTATAGATGGCATGTTTGTATGATGAATACAGACATGTGCTCCCGAGTTATGGATGTTTTTCATTTATACATGTATTTATTTACAAAAAAAAATGTATTTGTGTAGTTTATCAACCATCTGGTATCCATAACACAAGCCTAGATGCTTACTGTGGACCAAGATGGCGCTGCGTGTGTTTCTGCAAACACATTTATTATTATAGAGTTTGATGACATTTAGCAATGTATGCAATTGAATAACTTATTGTATCGTAGTTATATAAAAATATCGATAAATTATTACCATAAATATTAACTGTATTCCAAAAAAACTATATCGGCGATTTACACAGGATATGATTCAACGGAAGTGAAATCAGGAATCGATATTTTACTAAAACAATTGTTACCTATTACTGTATGAGTCGAGAAGGGCTCATTCATAGTGAATCCGGCTCGAAGGACCACTATGTATGACTCATAGCTTGGTAGATGATGCTGATATGATGATAAACTCGATAATAATTACTTGGTTTATTTGTAAAAATGCAACAGTATGTGTGCTTACTGTGTGTTGGGAGAACGTGAACTAATTATGTAGACAAACCGCCATTTTGAAATTGTCTCTGAATGATGAATGTACTAGTGATGGGCAAGACTCTTACTTATACCTTTACTTATGTCAAACTATATCGAGTAATAAAATAGCGATAATAAAAACAAGATTAAAAAACTAAGACCCGACTACTAAAAAAATTTATAGAAATTGAAATGGGACCCTTCCCTGTAGTCGGGTAAATAACAAATCGGATCAGTAGTTCAGAATTATCGTCAAAAGAACAATACAATACAAATACTCTTTATTGCGCAAAATAATTTACAATAATTTTTTAAAAGCGATCTCTTCCATACAACCCAAAGCTATGGGACATGGAAGAAATGCTGTGCTGGGTTTTTACATTTCGAGTCTTCATGGTGCCCATGCGCGTTTATTCCCAGTAGTTCCGTAGAAGAAGTTCCTTGGTGGTACTAGTGAATAGTTTCCAAAAGCATCAATTAAATACTAATATTTTATGAATAATGTATTAGACATTTTAGGAAGGCTAATTATGAAAGTAACAACAGATAGTACTTTCCAAATTAGAACGGATATAAGTCCGATAAAGAGCAAATACACAACAAAAGAATTCGCTAAACAATAGCTAGGTACCTACTCCAAGCAACTATTATTACAAAGTATGGGATTTAACAATTCACATTACTGAGAATGTTTAATAGTATATGATAGTGTCACCAATGAATCGATTTACTTACTGTTTGGAGCCGATTTTGTTCAAAAACCAAGGCATGGAGCTCTCGGCGCGGCGGATTCCAGAGTCCTACAATATTAGGATCTTCAAGCGCAGGGTGAATAGGCATCTACTGAGACCACGTGATCAGATTGTGCTCCACGTGTATTCATTCAATCATAAACAAATATCAATTCGAATTGTAAATATGTATCTATCTTGTAAATAGTTTAGTTAAATTTTAAAAGTAATTAATAAATGTTATTTTGTTGACATGTCGTTTGTTTAATTTTAATACCTGCTAGGAAATGAACACATAACCTACAATGGTGTCGATTCGGATGTACACCAACTAAACTAAAACCAGTTTTAAAGTAGTACTGTCTGTTTCTCCCTGGAACAGTACGATGCGACGGCACCACTCCAAAACTGGTTTTAGTTTAGTTGGTGCACATCCGAATCGACACCAATGTTTGTCTAGAAAAATCGTATTAAAGAATGAGTAATCTTAGACTGCCCGCCCATGGCCGACAATCGGTGACCGATTTTTTGTAGGAGAAAAATGGAACGTAACTGATTGCAATATTTCTACGCCCACGTCCTTTAAAAAATCGGCCCGATTATCGGTCCTACAAAAAGTCGGTCGTGGGCAGACACACTTATAATGTAATGGAAATCTGACTTTATAGATAACTAGCTGCTACTCGCGACTTCGTCCGCGTAGAATTCGTTCTACTATGCGGGCTGAGTCTGACCAGACAATCTGAAATAAAATCTGATGTATATGCCCGTGGTTAACCAGCCTACAAACATCTAATAAACCTGTTTTAGTTCAAATGTGTTTTGTATCTTTCTAAACTAAATTCTTAGTAATTTAACTAAAATAGGATTATTCGTTGCTTGCAGTTTTTATGAATGACAGTAGAAATAAAACAAATGAACAAAACTAAACATTTTCATATATTGCAACAGAACTATATAACTATCACACAACTACACAGCGCACTGCAATTTGTAACAATCAATTTACAATATAATAACAATTTCACAATAAATAAGTAAATTACACGAGCAGTTATCTAATCACTCTGCGTACTTTAAGGTGTTAGCATAATATTACACGAGCAGTTGCCTAATCATTCGGCGTACTTTAACATGTTACCATAGACCGTATAATATTTCACGAGCAGTTACCTAATCACTCGGCGTACTTAAGCTTGTTACCATAGACCGTACAATATTACACGAGCAGTTACCTAATCACTCGGCGTACTTTAACATGTTACCATAGACCGTATAATATTTCACGAGCAGTTACCTAATCACTCTGCGTACTTAAGCTTGTTACCATAGACCGTACAATATTACACGAGCAGTTACCTAATCACTCGGCGTACTTTAAATTATAATATTTTATATATAGAGTGAATTTTAATTAATTTTTGATACCAAAAGACAGGCACGTGCGTACATTGCAAACAACTTTCCTAAAGAATCTTTAATTCATATTTTGAGAGCACTCTTGATCTCTACCTTTACTTAACAGGTGAAAACGAATTAAAGGAAATGTGCATGTTGATAATGAACTTAGGATTTACTGAACATTCTAGAAGAATCAGGTTTTGTGAACACCTAAAAAGCGATTTACCGGCTGTAAAGTCGAACGCTCCGTTCTCACATAGAGGAGGAGGCCCATATCTAACGGATAAACTAGTACATACATATCTTTTGATATCAAAAACTAATTAAAAGTCACTCACAGCACGGCCACAGATTAGATAACAAGCTCTGTATGACACCACAGACCATAAAAGCAAGGAAGATATGGTGATATTGTAAATTAAGTCTCTCAATCTGACGGGTATGTGATCAACATATTTTAATTGCTTCTATGATTCGAATGTGACTAAAACCGTGCCTTTCCACCTCGTAGGCTCGAGTGAGCGAGACATCACTACAACACGTCAGTAGTATGATAAGAGACAGATGATGGTTTCCCTGTCAGTCTCATAATTAACATAGTTTCGTTTGTGACAATATACAATAACACAGGGCGTTGGAAAAGATAGTACGTGCCTAATTTATTGCAGCCTCCATTGCACTTAATCTTAAGCACAGTATGGTGTCAATTCGCTTACCTCACACTTAAAACTGAATTTAGACTAGCCAATTCAATTTTTTTAAGTAATGGCTTTCCTTTTTAAGATTCTGCCAGCATCAAGTCAGTCATAATGTGTTCTTTTTAGACTACGATCAAACAGAAAGGATGACAGTTCGTCCTGTGATTTTATTCCTTCTTCTTATTTTTGAGGATGGCAACCAGTCAACCTGACTGTCGAGGGACTTTACTGCCAGTTTCGAGTGAAAAATTTTATTTCTCTTATTTCTTCAGTTTATAAGTCAGTCTCAGTCAAAACAAGTAATTCGTCGTATACAGAGTAGTCACGGTCAAGTCATTCTTCAGTAAAGTGGCAGTAATCGGTATACCATTCTACATCCAAATAGGTAAGTGACTTCGAATTAACATTGCATAGACGTTTTCAATAACAATATAATTTAATCATTGCGTTAATAACTATTATTGCAAGCGTTGACCATAGAGTATAATAAATTTGTCTACTGCTTAATAAGGGCTCCTCGCGAGCCAATAATTAATAAGCGACACCGTAGACATTTAGAACGGAAAAAGATAAAACAATAACATGAATTTTCTAAAAGTAAAAAAAAAAACAATAATAATACTGTTTCGACAAAAATTACAGTAATAAAATGATTACAACTGGAAATTAACGGGTGATTTTAGTTATTTTTTTTCCAGTTCTGGAAATTAAAATAAAATTTGGAAAAAAACGACATCACTCCTCGTATCTTGTACATTTCAGTAAAAAAGACTGTAGTTCACTTAAAATCTGGATACACAGATTTAACCTACTTTACGGACGACAAACCTTAACACGCAGTCAAATGTATATTTAACCCAATGGTATCTTTTTTTTATGGTATCCAGTTATACGCATTTAACCACAATCTTTTGCTAAATAAGACAGAAACTTACTTATAATTTCAAAATATTACAGTTTTTAATAATAAAATAAATTTGATTTAATTGTTAGATATTGCATAACCCAGTTCGGTGTCTATAGGGTTGCCAATGATTTGCCGAATCGGTAGACACTCATAAAGTATTATAATAATTAAAAACACCGAAGCTTACCGAAAAATACTACTAATGATTTACATATACTAGTAGATAAAACAGCGCCATCTCTTAGAATCCTCATGAACTAATAGGGCTGCTGAGAATAAATGGACAAAGACCAACCGCGCACAACCAAATTTTTTAGTTTGTGCTCACAACCTATAAAAATACAAGAAAAAAATTGCAATATTGATTAAAAATATGAACTCTACGAGTAATATGTTTGTTATACTAAAATATACTCGCATGTTTTTTGATCACTTTTCTGTGGTAAGTGATGCATTTTACAACATAAATAAGCATTTGATACGACAGTTCGCGAACGAAGTCGGTGTGTGACTGAGTTCCCATTGGTTCCAAACTCTCGTTTTAACACCAATGGAGTGATGCCATTTTGATTGTATCCACGACCCGATGCATACGCAGTAATATATAAGTCTGTAGCACATAAAATTTTAGGCAGCTCGTTTTTTTTTTGAGTTGAAACGTTTTGGGTGAACTCAGTCACGTGTGTAATTGTCCTCATAAATTAGCATCTAAAATAACATTCTATGGAACTTGCTTAGTAAACAAACCGCCATATTGAAATTGTCTCTGAATGATGAATGTACTAGTGATGGGCAAGACTCTTACTTACTCCTTTACTTATGTCAAACCATATCGAATAATAAAATAGCGAAAGTAAAAAACAAGTACGTTCGAGAGATCTGAGATCGTCTTTTGTTTTATAGTAAACAAGTTCCATAGAATGACACTTTATGTAGTTGTATTGCGCATTTTATTGCTTTGTTCACTACAAATTTCCAACAGCCACTGGTCACTCCGAACCAGTGGACAGTAACCCTTAAAGTGTTCATATCAAATACATTGCCTTTGAGGCGTAATTCGTATAGTTGTCCGTCTGTGGTCGTCGGCCTCCGGGTCTGTGGAAGAAAAAAAATTGTTACTTTCACATATTGGGTCCTTACCTATGAAATTGGCGTTTTGTATGAAGAATTTCATTAAGACTGTTTTCTCAATACAAATATTTTTGATTTTTTTTGGGAACGGCAAATCCAAATTTAGCTAAAACTTGTGTGTATTATCGGAGAATATTAAGTTAAGTATAGGCAGCGTTAATTTTTAAAAGTAACCGCTTTATAAAAGTTTCAGCGAACACCGAGCGAACGATGGCAACACCGAGTACATGAGCCCACGATAAAAGTGGAAAATTTGAAAGAGGAAGACATCAAAGATAAGTATAAGGTGAGAGAATTGATTTGGATGATGTGAATGGCATTGAAGAATTATGGATGACGATTAAGGACGCAATGGTAAGTGTTGCAAGTGAAGTTTGTGGTGTTGCAAAGAGGAAGAAAGGGTATAAGGTGAAAAATATTTGGTGGGATAAAGAAGTGCAAGAGGTAGTCAGTGAAAAGAAGAAAACATGTTTAGATTGGTTAGCCACAAAAGCTAGTCAAATAGTACAAAAGGCGTTGATAGAGGATGTAGAGAAGGCAAGAGTGATGTATAAGGTTTTGAAAAGGAAAATAAAGAAGTTGTTGAACAAAAGAAAGAAGAACGTAAAGACGAGTTTGACAGCAGGTTCTCCGAAGATTTCCGAACTAATGTTAAACTCTTCTGGAAATGTATAAGAACAGCCAGTGGTAAAACGACAACCACTGAGCTGATTAAAATCAGAGGAAGTATGTTGAAAGGGGAAGAACACATATTGAAGAGATGGAAGGAATACTTTGAAAGTTTGTTTGAAAGAGAGGAGATGCAGGTAGAAATGCCTGCACGCGCCTTACATATAAATGTCGAATCGTATGACGAAGTAAGCATGGATGAGATTGTGAAAGATTTGAAAGGTATGAAATCGGGTAAGGCTGTAGGGTATGACAGAGTTTCAGTCGATGTGCTGAAGGCCGGACAGGGCAAAGTGGCAAGTCAGTTGTACCGCATTTTTAATTTATGCTGGAGAAGCGGCCAAGTTCCACGTGACTGGTGCAAGGCCGTCATCGATCCGCTTTACAAAGGGAAAGGGTCACAGCAAGACTGCAAAAATTACAGAGGAATCAACCTTCTTAGCATTGTCGGCAAATTGTATGCGAAAGTCTTAATTGAAAGGGTAACGGCAGAGACAGATAAAAAGATCTGGGACGTACAAGCAGGATTTAGAACATTAACGATGTATGAATCAAGTCTTTTCCTTGCGGTGCATAGCCGAAAAATTCTTGGCAAAAGACTAAAAAGTCTATTGCGCTTTCGTGGATTTAAAAAAGGCCTATGACAAAGTAATGAGGAATGAAAATTGATACGAGCACTGAAATTGCTTTATGAAGATTCCAGTGCTTGTGTTAGGATTAATAGGGCGTATACTATATAGTTTAACATCGAGCAAAGTGTTAGACTGGGTTGTGTTGCGTCCCCAATGGACTGTTTGACCTATTCATGGACAGTTGTCTGCATTATTGAAAGAGTATGAAGGTGGATTGAGAATGAATGGGTAACTCGTCAAATATCTCTGCTGTGACTTTAGACTAAATTAACTGTCATTTTATTATTATCACAAATACCTAGCATTATTATTGATGGATTATTATTGTAATTTTTTATTTGATTGTAATTGTTTAGGTATTTAAATCTATTATTTTATTATGAATTACATTCTGCATGCCAGTTCATGCAAAATGTGTGGTACTTTATTTTATAATTAACAACCTTGTGTACCACATTTTTAGCAAATAAAGATTATTCTATTCTCCTCTATGCCGATGATCAAGTAATCCTTGCGTCGTCACAAGAGGAGTTACAAGAGATGGTAACACTTATGAATATAGTTTTGGCAGAAAAAGGAATGAAAGCCAATGTGGGTAAAATGAAAGTTATGATATTTGAGAGAGGTGTATGTATGACATATTTGATAAATGGAGAAAAAGTGGAGCAAGTGCGTGAGTTTGTGTATTTGGGTTCACTGTTTACAAGGGATGGGAAGTGTGAGAAGGACATCGAAAGAAGAGTGAATGCCGGAAATCAGATGAATGGAGTTCTGCATGCATTTACGAGGAGCCAGAATGTGTCCAAAAAGGCTCGTCTGTCTGTTCATGGCGGGGTGCTGTTTCCAACACTGTTTTAAGGGAGTGAATGCTAGGTATGGCAGAAGAAAAATTAAAGTAGAATGAATGGAGTAGAAATGAGATCATTGAGAAGTATGAGTGGGGTGACTTTGAAAGATAGAATCAGGAATTGTGTAATTAGGGAGTTAAGCAGTGTGAATGAAGACGTAGTGACAAAGATTGAAAAAGGTATGCTGAGATGGTTTGGACATGTGGAGAGGATGAATGAAAGAAGACTAACGAAAGATATATACGATGCGAATATCGATGGCAGTGTTGGTAGAAGGCCACGGCGAACGTACCACGATCGTGCATGAAGCAAAAGAGGTGTGTCAGGAACGTAGCAAGTGGAAGTCTGTGGTCTCTGCCTACCGCTACGGGAAACAGGCGGGACTTTATGTATGTCAACTGTTTACAATTGACGAGGTCGTTAAGCCTACAGGGGCGGCTTAAACACATTGTCAGGTGGGCACTCGTCTGACACAGATTCACTAACAGGGGCAGGCAGTAGATAAGGTGTTGGCGCGCCGCACTCACCGCTAGAGGAAGTGCGCGCCCACGCCCAGCTGCAGGCCGGGCGCGGCGCGGTCGGCGCGCGCGGCGCCCCAGGGCAGGCAGTAGTTGAGCTCGAGGCGCGCGGCCCGGCCCAGGCGCAGCGCCACGCCCGCGCCCACGGCCAGCCGCACGGCGCCCAGACCCGCTGCGCCGCCCAGACCGCTCGCGCCGCTCTCCTCTGTCGACGAGTACGGTTGCTATGCGATTCTCACTATTTTTTTTTTTGCTTATTCTCCAACAACCTTACAGCCTAGTCGTCTTTACTATTTTTCAGTGAAGCGGCAGAATATGGCTACGCATACATTTTTAAATAAAATTTATTCAAAAGTGAGTAGACAATTATCCGTATTCACATTATACGTGGACTTGGCGAAAGCATTCGACTGCGTAAAACATGACATTCTGTTACAAAACTGGTATAACAAAATAGGAGGTAACACTCAACAATCATATTTAAGCGGCAGGCAACAAGTTACACAAATCAGTAGTAAAAAAGTGAACTATACATCCAAACCTCGGATTGTTAAATTTGGTGTGCCTCAAGGTAGCGTACTAGGGCCACTTCTATTCTTAATTTACACCAACGATTTACCTAATCTAAAGTTATCGAGCATCCCATGGTATTATTTGCAGATGACGTCGCGGTAATCATCAGCGGTAACAATTTCAACACTATAAAAAATAATCTTATATTGGTTATTTTTTTTATGCACAACGGGTTAGCACTTGACCTCAATCACACCTGATGTTAAGGGAAGATGAGGCCGAAGGTGGAAGCGTACTGACCCGAAAACTCCATCTTATTTGGGGAACTGGCTATCTTATCTCTGACAACCGGAACAAGACAATGCTATTAACATTGCTGTTTGGCGGTAGATGACATTTAAAATGCCGTACCACCAACCAAACCGAGTACTAAACATGTACCTCGCTGGGGATCAAACCCGCGACCTCCGATTCGTAAACCCCGAGTTGTTTACATTGAGCCACGGAGGCGGTTAAAATTTGCTTGATTTTGGGTATAAGGTAGGATGACACATAATCGAAGTCATATTCAAAATCTACTTAAAACCTAGCGTGCAAATATTTAATAAATTGAGATAGCATTAGATAGGTTATTACTTAAACATAATATAATAATGTATGTTGTCACATTATAAAACTAATTGATTGTCAATGCTGTGTTGATGTCAGAAAGGCGATATTATCCGTTATATTGAATAATAACATTTTGTCGATAAGCCATTCCTGCAACTTGATTTTAAATTGTCGTGCAGTCAATAATTTTAATTTATTTGGGAGAGCGTTGAATACCTTCGCAGCCATATAATTAACGTTTTTTTGCGTACTGACAATATATATTTAGGTATAATTACTTTATCAGGCCCTCTAGGTCGCTTCTAATAGTGAATATCGCAGATCAATTCTAGAAGATAAGATACATACCGGGATCAGCGAGGGCTCCGGCATTGACGAAGAGATGGGACCGGAACAGGTCGCCGAGCCCGCCGCGCGCCGGACGGAACGGCAGCGGAGCGTACAGGTGCAGCGCGCCCGACCAGTACATCTGCACACCCATCACACAAACACATTCACAACACCTGCACATTCCAAATGCCGGATGATCAAGTTGCCACAATGCAAAAATACGCCAGAATCTGATTACATAAATAAATATCTTTGCACATACACACAGCGCCATCTAGTTCAACATTAAGCAATTAGTATTATGGATACCAAATGGTTGATAAACTACACAAATGCATTTTTTTTGTAAATAAATACATATAACAAATGAATTTTTTTACCGAAGGAAAAAAATAGGGCATATTACGTAAGTGAAATAGAAAGGTAGTTTAATTATTTTTTTCAAGACTATCATCGAGTAAAGCGTCAATTGCGTTATTTGTCGGTCGCATCTGTAGCTTATTCCACATAATTACAGCAATAAATTAAATAAATAAAGAAAACTTGGAGAAAATATAAGTTCCAAATAAATTCGGCATGATAGGAACCCTACAAATCACGCCAGTCGCAAATAAATTTTCAGGAACGTGCGATAAAAAAAAAATATAACCACCTATGCCAAGACCTTCTATTTCTTATATTAAAAAAACTCAACCGGTATAAATCCATAACCCGAGAACACCTGTATGTATTCATCATACAAACATTTGCCCCTAGCGGGACATACGTTTTATAAAACAAAAAGTATTTATTTCTTTTTCAAAATTCGCCTTACAAGAATTAGTAACTGGAGACTTCTAAGCATAATATTGCCTGTGCTAGGAGACTCCGCACTTCATGACAATTCTTTATACAACTATATATAATGTATTATATGATCATTAGCTATAAAAATTAATGTAAAATAAAATACAAAATAAAATGAAACTTATTTTAGTGTGTTCGTGTGTACGTGTTCGCTTGA
Organism: Oegoconia quadripuncta; assembly: GCA_949316235.1. Lineage (NCBI taxonomy): Eukaryota > Metazoa > Arthropoda > Insecta > Lepidoptera > Autostichidae > Oegoconia > Oegoconia quadripuncta. Next base: position 23,393,241 of record OX438749.1, read on the forward strand.
GAGATGTAATTATGCATGTTCATTTGTGTGTCATTATCATGAACTGTCACACATTATGCCGGGGGGGATGTTCACCCGTGGACTGTAGTCCCTCACCCCACGCTTGCGGGCAGACATATTATGCGCTTACCATCAGAAAAATATTTTACCTCCAACGACACACCATTCGGATACCACCAGTTGTTACTCCACTACCGGCACCCACATTTCCATACAATGTAAAGAGACAACGACAACTAAAATAACTTAATTGTTTCACTCTAGCGAAATTTCCAAATTTAAGCCATCAAAACCCAAAACTCGGTAATTAAAAATTTATTGGTGTAGTCTATCATTAATAAGTTCGGGTGTATTTAGACGATTCTGTCGTCGTAGTATTCCATTGTCATAATCTTCCTTGGAGTTTGTTGTACTTTGCACAAACTCAAATACTAACTTTCTCTTCAACCTTTTACGTCTATACGTCAATTTGACGTTTTAGCCGTTCTGAAGTATATTGACTTTCATAATCTGGGGGCACGGCCGTGCCCCCACCAAGTCGAGCAAAAAAGCGTCACGGCTGTACCATCCTTTTCTCGAAGCAATTCAGACCATTTTCGACCCCCTGTAACTTCGTTGTGGATAAAAATAGAAGACTGAAATTTTCAGTAACTATGCAGGCATTGTAAAGACACGTATATTTAAAATTTCATTCAATTTGAACCAGTATTTTTAAGAATTATAACGGGTCAAATTTCTTAATTTTGTCACTCACTGACTCACCGATCATCAAAATTCTAAGGCACTTCTAGCAGACCTAGAAGCTTCAAATTTGGAATATAAGTAGTGTTTGGTGTATGAATCAAGGAAAAACTAAAAAATCTAGAAAAGACGGCAAAGAAAATTAAGCCCATACAGCCAAGTCTACAGTTAATTAAATTCAATATTGGCTTTATTCGTAACGATGTTTTATTATTTTACGGCAAAAATTGTAACATCAAAGCCTCCCAGAAAAACCCATAGAGACAGGGAGTGGGCTCTTAGAAAAACTGTAGCTGAAGCTCAAGAAGTAGTACCGGAAAAGAGAAAACAGAAGGCTACCTACAAAAATAAGAAAAGTTCATAAGTCAGAGAGAGGGCTTTAAGAAAATTCGTTGCTGGTAGATATGCATATATACAATAAGTAGAAGGTACCGAAAAGGAAAAAAGTAGAACTGTCTACAAAATACAAAAAGAAATGAGATCCCATCAAAAACAATACTTGTCAAAAAAACCAAGTCTCGCAACTCAGTTGTTCTGCGGTAAAAAGTTGTGAGATCCATGTAATACCAAGTCGGTTGTTAATTTATTCAGTCTCTACTTAAGCGACTTTCTGTCTTAATACGTCCAGTCTCTAAGACCACGATCGTGGTCCATAACAATTGAAAATCAATTGTGTCTGGAATCTCCGTACTCGAAACATTAAGTTGTTACGTAATAATTAACAGCATCTTATAGTGACGCATATCAATATTAAAATTCTTTAATGTTTTATATAAATATATTGAGACTTGGCCATCGCCTGAAAAGACGTGTAAATTCAATCGCCTGAAAACACATGTAAATTCAATTATTTAGTGCGATGGCCAAGTCTCGGTATATTTATATAAAACATTAAAGAATTTTAATATTGATATGCGTTAATTATAAGATGCTGTTAATTATTACGTAACAACTTAATGCTTCGAGTACGGAGATTCCAGACACAATTGATTTTCAATTGTTATGGACCACGATCGTGGTCTTAGAGACTGGACGTATTAAGACAGAAAGTCGCTTAAGTAGAGACTGAATAAATTAACAACCGACTTGGTATTACATGGATCTCACAACTTTTTACCGCAGAACAACTGAGTTGCGAGACTTGGTTTTTTTGACAAGTATTGTTTTTGATGGGATAAACTTGTTTAGTTGCCTCACTTTCTTGTTTTTTTTTCTTATGTAAAACCAGTCTTTAGATTATGTAACTTCATCGGTATCGTCATCGACGTTGACCAATGAGAAACCGTCAAATGCCGAGCGAGCGATGAGCCAACCAATCACATGTCAGAACGTAACCGATGACGATAACGATGAATTTATGTAATAGAACCCCTGGTTCATGTCAATTTGTCTCGTATGACTGGTTTGTTGGTGACTACCGTCAATTAATTCATCAATCATACAGGCTTTGTGTGTGATTTTTATTTTATAAAATAAAGTTTATTGACTCAAACTTAGTTTAAGTTATAAGTAGTGACTTAGCGAATAAGTACAATTAATGAGCCCTGCTTCTCGAACTAAGATTGCTCTTGTATTTTAAGAAGCAGTTTTGCCCGTTCACATGACTTTTCCTGTTCGAACTGTGTGATCTGAATTTGTGCGTCATATAGCTCGTGTTCCAGGACCTTCCCGCCGGTGGCCTGTCCGTCGCTGTGAGGGCCCAGCCCCCGTTGCTGGAAGCCCCTGACGGTGGTGGGTCCCCCGAGGAAGTAGTGGTCGGGCAGCTCGGTGCCGAACACGTCGTGCAGCACGCCCACGGCCCCCGCCGCCTGCACCACCTGCGGGTCACGGATCACGGGTCACTATGGTACTGCAAGCTACAACCCTGTACGGTTTCATACATCGCCAGATGAGGATGTTGGTTGTTGGATCGCAATAGAGAAGAAAGATGACGAAGGAGTAGGTTTTTTTGTTTTATATTTTACGCAAATAATTTCAAATTGTTCAAATGAATTAATCCGTATATTTATGTGCATGCATTTTAAATTTAATTGCTGTGCCCTAGCAGGATTTATGTTTGATATATATTAGGTCCTTACCTATGAAATTGACGTTTTGTATGAAGAATTTCATTAAGACTGTTTTCTCCATACAAACATTTTTGATTTTTTTTGGGAACTCAAATCCAAATTTAGCTAAACTTTGTGTGTATTATTGGATAACATTAAGTTAAGTATAGGCAGCGTTAATTTTTAAATATAACCGCTTTATAAAAGTTTCAGCGTATCTAAGAAATGATTATGGGAAGCACATGAAAAAAGGCCTGTTCAAATTTTTTTTTATTATGTGATTTAGCCCAGAAATGAAAAAATATTTCATGTGAAACCTTGAAATAATATTCCATTTTCCAAATATAAACAAATTTGGATATAGCTTTGAAAATCGCAGGAATAGGAAATAGGTAAAGACCCAATATTAAAACATGATAATGATCCAGCCATCGATCTCACAGCCCATGAATATTAATTCTGTCAACCGGGTGAGGTAAGAGGTGGTAGGTACTGGTACCAATTGGCTGTACAAATGTTGATATTTACTATAGTTATTATAATTATCAGTGTCCTTATTACAATTTTCATGTACTAACACTATTTTATTTTATTTTCTTGGGAACGCCAACAGCTGTTTTACAAATTATCACTTAAAATAAAAAACTGAAAGCCAATTAGAGGTTTCCACTGATAGAACCTACTTAAACTTAATAAAAAATAAAAAACTATATTTTGCAATCAGAGAACGGGCACTAGGAAATAAGAATATTGTTACTAATACTTATGGACTGTGCATTTGAATAGAATATTATGGTCTTACCAAACTGGGTGTGATCGAGAGGTTCCCCTGCGCCTGCAGCTCAGTCTTGAGGTTGGCCACCCCACCGCCCAGCCCCGACACCTCGCTGAGGAACTGGAGCCACACGCCGCGGGTCGGGAATATGGGCTCGTCGCGGTGATCTACCGTCACTATGTGCCGGAGGATCGACTTCATTTGAGGACCTGGCGGGGAGATGAGCTTCAGTTAAGCCGGGCTTTGTGCGACATGTTGGTATGATATTTTTTTAAACATCTAACATGTTATTTATTTTAATAAGCGTTTATCTTTGTATGTATTCTACTATACCTATGTATTTTATGTGCATTGTCTATGTACGTACTGATATTTAAAGTTATTCACCTTTTACCCTGCACTATCCAACTAATTATTAAAAAACTTCTTTAACTGAGGTTGTCTGGAAGAAATCGCTGTCAGCGATAAGACCGCCTTTGTACACTTCATCATCTATGTTAAATGTTCTTTGTATTTGATTTTTGTGTGGAATAAAAAAATTATTAATAATAATAATGTTATTCTAACCAAATATGGGTATGGTCTAACTTAGAAAAAACAAGCGATGATGATACAATACAGATATAACTATTATAATGTAAGTACATATACACTACTAGCTGTCCGCCCGCGGCTTCGTCTGCGTTGAATAACTTTATCGCGGTGATATTTAATTTGTTTATCCCGCGGGAACTACTCACTTTATCGGGATAAAAATTATCCTATGTTTTAATCCAGTGTATGTTCTACCTATATACCAAATTTCATCCAAATCTATTCATCCGTTTCGCCGTGATTGGGCAACAAACAAACATCCAAACTTTCGCATTTATAATGTTAGTAAGATTTAGGTTAGTTTACTATTGGAAAAACATTACTAAATGAATAAATACTATTTAAAGCGAAACAACATTGGGTTTAGGATTCGGAGGTCGCGGGTTCGATCCCCAGCGGGGTACATGTTTAAGTACTCGGTTTGGTTGGTGGTAGGGCATTTAAATGTCCGCCTGGCTAGCTACCACTATCTTATCTAAATCTGCCGGCAAGCAGCAATGTTAATATAATGTGTTGTGGTTTCCGGGTCAGTACGCTACCAGCTTCGACCTCATCTTCACTTAACATCAGTGTGATTGAAGTCAAGTACCAATCAGTTGTGCATAAAAAAAAAGCCGGAGTTTGTGGTTAAACGGTTTTTGATCAAGTTTTCATTTATGGTTATGAAAAGAAATAACTAAACTACCTATGCCGATACCTTCTATTTCACTTACCAAATATGCTCTATTTTTTCCTTATTGTAAAAATGTATAAGGACTGGTACTGACCACTGCTTTCCCGCACCTTGAAGCTGGTGGTCTTGCTGAGGACGGAGGTCTCCCGCACCACGCCCTCCCACTGCAGGTTGTGCTTCGTCTGCAAACAATTGTCACTTTCACAGCAGCAACACCTCGAGTTTCATGCTTGTTCTTCTCAGGGGAAAATTGCATTTTGAACAAGCACTAGCTTAAAAAATGTAAAATCTGACTGTTTAAGTGTACCTCGTTTACCTACAAAATAAAGCATTTTTGAGTTTGACTTCAATAACCTATCCACACAGTCGAGATTACTTTGACTGAGACCTCGCTGACCTATCCACACAGTCGAGATTACTTTGACTGAGACCTCGCTGACCTATCCACACAGTCGAGATTACTTTGACTGAGACCTCGCTGACCTATCCACACAGTCGACATTACTTTGACTTCAGACCTCGCTGACCTATCCACACAGTCGAGATTACTTTGACTGAGACCTCGCTGACCTATCCACACAGTCGACATTACTTTGACTGAGACCTCGCTGACCTATCCACACAGTCGAGATTACTTTGGCTGAGACCTCGCTGACCTATCCACACAGTCGAGATTACTTTGGCTGAGACCTCGCTGACCTATCCACACAGTCGAGATTACTTTGGCTGAGACCTCGCTGACCTATCCACACAGTCGAGATTACTTTGGCTGAGACCTCGCTGACCTATCCACACAGTCGAGATTACTTTGGCTGAGACCTCGCTGACCTATCCACACAGTCGAGATTACTTTGGCTGAGACCTCGCTGACCTATCCACACAGTCGACATTACTTTGACTTCAGACCTCGCTGACCTATCCACACAGTCGACATTACTTTGACTTCAGACCTCGCTGACCTATCCACACAGTCGAGATTACTTTGACTGAGACCTCGCTGACCTATCCACACAGTCGACATTACTTTGACTGAGACCTCGCTGACCTATCCACACAGTCGAGATTACTTTGGCTGAGACCTCGCTGACCTATCCACACAGTCGAGATTACTTTGGCTGAGACCTCGCTGACCTATCCACACAGTCGACATTACTTTGACTTCAGACCTCGCTGACCTATCCACACAGTCGACATTACTTTGACTTCAGACCTCGCTGACCTATCCACACAGTCGAGATTACTTTGACTGAGACCTCGCTGACCTATCCACACAGTCGACATTACTTTGACTGAGACCTCGCTGACCTATCCACACAGTCGAGATTACTTTGGCTGAGACCTCGCTGACCTATCCACACAGTCGAGATTACTTTGGCTGAGACCTCGCTGACCTATCCACACAGTCGAGATTACTTTGGCTGAGACCTCGCTGACCTATCCACACAGTCGAGATTACTTTGGCTGAGACCTCGCTGACCTATCCACACAGTCGAGATTACTTTGGCTGAGACCTCGCTGACCTATCCACACAGTCGAGATTACTTTGGCTGAGACCTCGCTGACCTATCCACACAGTCGAGATTACTTTGGCTGAGACCTCGCTGACCTATCCACACAGTCGAGATTACTTTGGCTGAGACCTCGCTGACCTATCCACACAGTCGAGATTACTTTGGCTGAGACCTCGCTGACCTATCCACACAGTCGAGATTACTTTGGCTGAGACCTCGCTGACCTATCCACACAGTCGAGATTACTTTGGCTGAGACCTCGCTGACCTATCCACACAGTCGAGATTACTTTGGCTGAGACCTCGCTGACCTATCCACACAGTCGAGATTACTTTGGCTGAGACCTCGCTGACCTATCCACACAGTCGAGATTACTTTGGCTGAGACCTCGCTGACCTATCCACACAGTCGAGATTACTTTGGCTGAGACCTCGCTGACCTATCCACACAGTCGAGATTACTTTGGCTGAGACCTCGCTGACCTATCCACACAGTCGAGATTACTTTGGCTGAGACCTCGCTGACCTATCCACACAGTCGAGATTACTTTGGCTGAGACCTCGCTGACCTATCCACACAGTCGAGATTACTTTGGCTGAGACCTCGCTGACCTATCCACACAGTCGAGATTACTTTGGCTGAGACCTCGCTGACCTATCCACACAGTCGAGATTACTTTGGCTGAGACCTCGCTGACCTATCCACACAGTCGAGATTACTTTGGCTGAGACCTCGCTGACCTATCCACACAGTCGAGATTACTTTGGCTGAGACCTCGCTGACCTATCCACACAGTCGAGATTACTTTGGCTGAGACCTCGCTGACCTATCCACACAGTCGAGATTACTTTGGCTGAGACCTCGCTGACCTATCCACACAGTCGAGATTACTTTGGCTGAGACCTCGCTGACCTATCCACACAGTCGAGATTACTTTGGCTGAGACCTCGCTGACCTATCCACACAGTCGAGATTACTTTGGCTGAGACCTCGCTGACCTATCCACACAGTCGAGATTACTTTGACTGAGACCTGAATAACATTTTCCCTTTACGAAACGGTTGTAGCTTGAACATACCATGGATATTTTTTATAGGACCGAAGGAGCGCTAAGTGTGTGTCTTTTTGTCTGTGTGAGTGTGTCTGACAGTGACACCGTAGCTCTTAAACGGGTGAACCTAGCTTCTAGCGGTGGCTCTTAGAAATGTTTTATCAAAATCGGTTCAGCTGTTTCGTTTTAAACGCTTCTTTACGTAATATGTATGCTTTGACGACCTGTTTGGTGTAGTGGTTAAAAATTCTGACAAAAGGTCGCGGGTTCGAATCAACCTAGGGGCATATGTTTGTATAATGAATACAGACATGTGTTCCCGAGTTAGTTTTCTCATTTATTTATTTACAAAAAAAAAATGTATTTGTGTAATTTATCAACCCTCTGGTATCCATAATACAAGCCTAATTGCTTAATGTGGAACTAGATGGCGCTGTGTGTATGTGCTAAGATATTTATTATTATTATATGTAATAAAGTGTTAAATAAGGTTTAACTGATACGTACTGCTGGCGATGTCTTGAAGGCGAGGTCGGCCAACACTCCTCGGTCGAGCAGTCGGTACCCGGACCACGGGTACTCGTGGTTTTGTTGGTAGGCCGACATTGATATACTGAAACAGAGGTCATGCTTCTCTCAAGTAACTAAACAAACACATCATATCCACTATTATACCGGATGAGTTTATTTTTACCATAAGGACAAAAATAGGGCATATTAGGCAAATTAAATAGAAGATATTGGCATAGGTAGTTATGCACGCGCCATTCGGGGATTGATACGCTTTATTCGTATATATCGCGATGTTCCTATAATATAATATATATATATACATATATATATATATTAGGTCCTTACCTATGAAGTTGGCGTTTTGTATGAAGAATTTCATTAAGACTGTTTTCTCCATACAAACATTTTTGATTTTTTTTTTTGGAACGGAAAATCCAAATTTACCTAAACTTTGTGTGTATTATGCTACCTATACTTAACTTAATGTTATCTAAATTTTAAAACTAACCGCTTTATAAAAGTTTCGGCGAATCTAACAAATGATTACGGGAAGCAAATGAAAAGAGCTCTGTAAATTTTTTTTTATCATGTGATTTAGCCCATAAATTAAAAAAAATATTTCATGTGAAACCTTGAAATAATATTCCATTTTCCAAATAAAAAACAAATTTGGATATAGCTTTGAAAATCGCAGGAATTGGTACATATGATTAACGAAGAAAAAAAAACTCCAATTTCATAGGTAAAGAGCCAATATTTCACTAACCTAATATGCCCATCTGTCCGGTATACTCACACGGAGGTGTGTTTGTGTGGGTAGGGCTTGGTGGCCGTGACGCTGAAGTTGGAGGAGCTCCGGTAGCCCATCGCGTACTCCGCTTGGAGCTTCTCACCGCGCCCAAGCATGTTCGGCATCTTCACACCTGCGGCGACACACATCGTTACTGATAACACCGCCTCCGTGACACAATGTAAACATATCAAATCAAATCAAAATATTTTCAAAATCAAAATCGTTTATTAAATTTACTGCTCATTCACAAAGCCGACTCCCCAGAGAAGAACGAGCAAGAAACTCTAGGGTTGCTCTTTTAAACAGATTATGGATTGAGATTTGATAATTATATGAATAATAAGACAGCTATGTCCATGCTTGCTTATCATTCAAATAGTCAGTGATTTTATAATAGCCTTTTGTTAATAATTTCTGTTTTATGATTGCTTTAAATTTATTTAAAGGCAAATTTTGAATCTCTACTGGAACGTTATTATAAAAGCGTATACATTGCCCTTTGAAGGATTTACTAACTTTGTGAAGTCGGCTAACATAAACAGATAACTGGTTCTTATTCCTTGTATTAACATTGTGCCTATCACTATTTTTAGCGAATAAGGTTATATTTTTTTTTTGCATATAACAAATTCTCATAAATGTATTGAGATGCCGTTGTTAAGATATCAATTTCCTTAAACTTATCTCTAAGAGACACTCTAGGTCCTAATTTATAAATGGCACGAATAGCACGCTAACAATAGGGTTTACGAAACTGAGGCTGCGGGTTTGATCCCCAGCGGGGTACTTGTTTAGTACTCGGTTTGATTGGTGGTAGGACATTTGATATGACCACCAACTTATATAAATTTGCCGCCAAACACTTTTACTTATTTTTACTTTTACTTTACTGGGATCGCGTGCTTCATCTTCGACCACATCGTCACTTTCCATCAGGTGAGATTGTGGTCAAACGCAAATCCAGTCAAACATAAAAAAAAAAAGAAAACTGTTGAATTTAGTCGTACTTATTATACTAGAGTGGGCTGATGATATTCTACTAACCCAGAACGAGGTTTCCTTCGTTTTCACTGACGGTGGTGTTAACGCCGCCAACTATTCGAGACAGCTCCTTCACTTGGAACGTCACCTGTGTGATAAAAGTACAAGTTTAGACGTAACAAGCCCGCAATACAAAGATATAAATAAATAAATAAATAAATGTTTTTGCACAAACACACAGCGCCATCTAGGTCCACAGTAAGCATCTAGGCTTGTGTTATGGATACCAGATGGTTGATAAACTACACAAATACATTTTTTTTTTGTAAATAAATACATATATTAATGAAAAACATCCATTACTCGGGCACACATGTCTGTATTCATCATACAAACATATGCCCCTAGCGGGATTCGAACCCGCGACTATTTGGTATAGTAGCAGAGTTTCTAACCACTACACTATGTCTGTATTCATCATACAAACATATGCCCCTAGCGGGATTCGAACCCGCGACTATTTGGTATAGTAGCAGAGTTTCTAACCACTACACCAAACAGGTCGTCATACAGATATTATTGTAACAAATATTGGTGGCAGGCTGAGAACCAGTGCTGAGCGAGTTATGTTACTCAGTGTTTACTGACACTGTCCCCCACACACGCACTCATTGTAGTACCTAGTTAGTCATAGAGCCGTGTTGATGGATCGATCTTGAGATTGGGATCGCGTCTCGGTCTCGATATTATAGTTTTTTTTTGTCTTTTTTGTTTTTTTGATACTACTTTAATATGCAACAGATTCTCAAGCGTCAGCTTGCGGCCATCACAGTCTCGAGAGCAGTTTGTGGGACATGGGCTTTAGTCACCTCTGTTTTTGATTTCTTGTATGTTGTGGTGATTTTTTGTCGGTGTTTTAAATGATCCGCATTTATTCCAATGCGCAAAAAGTGCAATTCGCTAAAATGTACGTGTGTGTGTGCTGTGTATGCTATATACAGACCTTACCTTCACTACCTCACTGGTTTCAAACTCATACTGTGGTGTGTCTCGTCTCGGCAGACTGGCTTGAAGCAGTAGCCTAATTATATTATACTAATCTATACATTCACAGTCTCACTATATCCATATTCTGACGTATTTATTAAAATACTATTACGTAATTATTATTTTGTATATTTATACATACACTAACCCGACTTTATTTATTATTAGTCTGCTCATTATTGTAGCTGACGTGGCGTCCGTGCGTCACTGGCCATTTGGGTGCACTGAAAACCAGCGCTGTGATTCGTCGCAGCATGAGCTGAGTTCTAACCCATTTGTGCACGCCGCAACACGTGACAGCATTGTCGGGATCTTCTTCATAATTGTATTTCTATTTTAGTTATAATTTACTACTTCTTTGTTTTTGTATCAAAACTATTCTTATCTCATCGCAGTTGAAACGTGCATAGTTGCCTTTTACGACACAACTACACAGCAGGTCCGAATTACATGTAGTCTTCCACCCGTATATAGTTAATATACCGAACTTTTGCACTAAGAAATTCGACTCCTCATTCATAATGGAACAGCCAAGGCATGAAACAACCTTCCGGCGTCAATCTTTCCTGAAGCCTACAACCTTGGGATCTTCAAGAGCAGAGTGAATAGGCATTTACTGGGATCGCGTACTCCATCTTCGACCACATCGTCACTTTCCATCAGGTGAGATTGGTTAAACCTACTTGTTATTTTAATAAGAACACCCTGGCCGTTTTGTAAGTATTTTGAATGTGACGTGTTGTTTTTTCTTTTTTATAGAGAATGTCATTCGGTTGTTGTTTTTACATGGTGCATGTCACAATATACTAAATTCTCCAATTACTCTATCTCGCTTTATTTCTAGTAGACTGTGGTCTACGTGTTTGACCACAATTTACTAGAAATAAAGCGAGTCAATCCAGTCAATCATAGTCTTCGCAGATTTCAGTTACAGATAATGTTAAATACGCCATATTAGCCGTGACTGTAAGCCTGGTCATGAGTGTGTCTCACCTCCAGTCCCTCTGGTGTAGAGCCCGGACCGGACGAGACGTCGATGTAGACGCCGATGTCACGGAAGCATCCCATTGAGTCGAGAGCACGGCGTACCTGAATATAACAGAACATTAAACTCTATTAAAATATTAAGATGTTTCTTTGTCTCAGCATGAGCTGGCATTATCATACCATTTATTTACGGGCATTAATCAAGTAAATGGCATGATAATAATATTTATAAAATGTATTAAGTTTAACAGAGCAGACATTTAAACGTCATATCAAAGAAATTCTGTGTTAAAAGGGTTATTACAGGCTACATGATTATTTAGAAGATAAGGTCTGGTGTTAGCTGATGTCCAAGTCAAGTTAAAAAGTTATGTTCATTGCTTTTGTTTTGTAATCTAACTTTATTACAAAACTATAAGCCCGTATCCCATGCTAATGAAAGAGAGACACTGTATTATTGCATATTCGTCTTACTAATTATTCTTGAATATAATTGTTATCTTTTATGAAGGTAGAGCTCATAATAACCCACCCTGCACACAGTATGTTTGACATTACAAGCTACCATCCCAACCAGTACACCCTCAGGATGGCATTACAAGCTACCATCTTACTATGTTCACCCTCAGTGACGTTACAAGCTACAATCTTACACTGTGCGCCCTCAGGATGACATTACAAGCAGTATCTTAACCTGTGCGCCCTCACGATGATATTAGGGCTGCATTTTACCCTGAGTGCCCTCAGGATGACATTACAAACGGCCCTCTTAACCTGTGCGCCCTCACGATGACATTACAAGCCGCATCTTACCCTGTGCCCTCAGGACGACTTTACAAAGTGCCATCTTACATTGTACGGCCTCAGGATGACATTGCAAGCAGCATTTTACCATGTGTGCCCTCGGGATTACATTACAAGTGACCTTCTTAACCTGTGCACCCTCATGATGACATTACAAGCTGCCGTTTTATCATGTAAGCCCTCAGGATGATATTATAAGCTGCCAACTTACACTCTGTGCTCTCAGGATGGCAACACAAACTGCCAACTTACCCTGCGAGCAGTCAGGATGATATTACAAACTACCCTAAGCACCCTCAAGGTGACATTACAAGCCGAAACTTTACCCTGTACGCCCTCAAGATGATATTATAAGCTGTCATTTTAACCTATTCGCCTTCAAGACATTATAAGCTGCCAACATACCCTGTGTGCTCTCAGGATGACATCCTCGAAATCGGTCGCATGGAAGAGCTCATCCACAGTGCTCTTGATGATGTCGTCTTTGGTTCGGTTCAGTCCATCCACGTGCACTCTGTCTACTCGAGCCTGAGGAGTGTATTTGCTAACTTTTAGCTTTAAGATTATAAAAACGAAGGAGATATGTCAAGGGAGCGTGTGACCTTAGTATGGCCAAAATGCATATAAAGTGTTTCCATCACTGCCAATGTCAGGTTGTGCAGATTAGATGCTTAATGAGATTAACCAATGTAAAATCTGTAGCAAACTTTGTCTATAAACATACATAAAGTCACGCATGTTTACCATAGGGCTAGGCAGAGACCACAGACTTCCACTTCCTTGATATGCAAGATATTTTTTTTTTAGTCTTGTTTTTATTTGGGGCTTTTGTACACGCTGGGTGACTATGCCAGCATCATTGATACATTCGCCTTTTGCAATGGACAATCCAACAATAACAAGTCTGTATAAATAGGTGCAAGATTTCCTTTATTTATATTTACTTTGTCAATTAATTTTGTGATGAATAAATATCTCGGTGATGTTTCACTATGGGCCTCATAAGATGAACAGTACGTATGTATTTATTTACTTAATATGGGTCCTCAGCAATCAAATACTGTATTGTAAACTATACATAATAAATCATTTTCATTTCAAAGAAAGCTCAATTTATTGTAAGAAATCCGTAGAAGAATGAAAGATAATAGAATAGTAACAATCATGCCATTCTAGTGAGCAAACTATTTAACATTTTTTTCATATTTTAAATGACAATATCAAATGCTCACCTTGACTCCATTGAGCTTCAGACTGGGTTTGGGCAGTTGGTCATCATCCATCACCATCGGCTCCTCCATCTCGAACAGCCCACTCCCCACATCACTCAAGCTGTCCCCCGACTCCGCCTACAATGAAATATAGAGATATAAATTACCATGTTAACTGACCAGGGTCATAATTGTATTTTTATTCCATACATGCATTAGGAAAAAGAAATATTGGAAAAAGCGTTGGTTAGATGTTGGTGGACGAAAACAGAAAGATGTAGCCAAGGACAGGAAGAAGTCGAAGGAGAAGGAGGCTTTTACCCGAATGGGATCCATATAACAATAAATTTGAATATAATGTAAAACTTTTTATAATAACACTATGTATTTATTTTATTTACTATATTTTATTTTCTTGGGAAAACCAACAGCTGTTTTACAAATTATCACTTTAACTAAAAAACTAAAAACCAATTAGATTAGAAAGTATTTAGTAAATAACCCAGATAATGTAAATATATACATATATATGGAAAAATAAAGCTTAATAATTTAAAAAAAAACATATGTTTTGTTTAAATAACATTTCATCAAAACTGATTAATGTAATGTCAAAGTCAAAGTCAAAAATGCTTTATTTTGTAGGTACACAGAGTACACTTAAAATAGTCAATTTTACATTTTTTAAGCTACTGCTTGTTCAAAATGCAATTTTCCCCTGAGAAGAACAAGCAAGAAACTCGAAGGGTTGCTCTTTTAAAATCAGGTTTTGATTTTACATAAAGGTTTTTATATTACAAAAAGGTTTTATATTTCATTATTAATCGTGAAATAGCCTGGCATGCGAACAATCTCATTATGTCCAGGGATGATTATCATCTAAATAGTCTGATATTTTATAATATGCTTTGTTAATAAGTTTCTGTTTTATAGTATCTTTAAATTTATCAAGTGGAAGATTTTGTATATCAACTGGGACCTTATTGAAAAAGCGTATACATAACCCTTTGAATGAATTACTGACTTTGCGGAGGCGACTTATGTGACCTGCAAGTTTATCTTTATTTCTTGTATTGACATCATGTTTATCACTATTTTTCCTAAATGATGCTATATTTTTTTTGACATACATTAGATTTTCAAAAATGTACTGTGACGAAAAGGTTAGAATGTTATACACTTTAAACTTATCTCTAAGTGACACTGCAGGTTTCAATTGATAAATTGCGCGAACGGCTCGTTTTTGTAAAACAAAGATTGTATTTATATCCGCGGCATTTCCCCACAGTAAGATACCGTAAGACATCAAGCTGTGGAAATAACTAAAATATACTAATCTAGCAGTATTTACGTCTGACATTTGTCGAATTTTTTTGACTGCGTACGCTGCAGAGCTGAGCCTTTTCGCCAATTTATGTATATGAGGACCCCATTGCATTTTGGCGTCTAAAGTAATGCCCAAAAATACAGTAGAATCTACGAGATCTAAAGTGGCATTTTTTATCATTATATTTGTGGGCACCGCTCTGACATTGGGTAGTACAAATTTCACACATTTAGTTTTTTTCTCATTAAGTAACAAATTATTTGCCGTAAACCATTCTACTATTTCAGAAATAGCATTGTTCACATCGTCATAGCTTAATTTTTGTCTATTTACTTTAAATAATACGGAGGTATCATCTGCAAACAATACTATTTCATGTTTATTATCCTTTACAAGGTTAGGCAAGTCATTTATATAGACCAAAAATAAAAATGGCACGAGTATGGAACCCTGCGGGACGCCCATGCAGACTGTGGACCCTGACGATGTGTTGCCACTGATATTAACCCTCTGAACTCTGCCACTCATATAAGAATTCAAAAGGTCAATAGCACGGCCTGTTACACCATAATGACGTAATTTCCTGATTAAGATGTCATGATTAACGCAATCAAATGCCTTGGACAAGTCGCAGAACACTCCTATTGCATCCCGAGAATCTTCCCAAGCTTCAAAAATATGTTGTAAGAGCTCGACACCTGCGTCGGTTGTCGAGCGGCCCCTAGTAAAACCGAATTGTTTATGCGACATAAAATCGTTACTATAAAAATAAGCCGATAACTGAATTAATATAATTTTTTCAAAGATTTTACTGAGAGTCGGTAGTATTGATATAGGTCTAAAATTAGAGGGGTCTGTTCTACTACCGGCTTTAAATAAAGGTATAACTTTACTGTGTTTCATCAAATCAGGAAATATGCCATCATCAATACATTTATTAAAAATACAAGCTAAGTGTGGTGACACACAATCAATTATGGCGCTAATAATTTTTACTGATAAACCGTAAAGGTCGACAGTCTTTTTCTTGTCTAGAGATCTAAATGCTTTTATAATGTCTACAGGACTTATATGATGGAAATTTAAAATGAGAATTACAAATCCCCACATTTTGTCTAAGTAGCGATTCAGCGAGTGTGGGACATGAATTAAGAGAATTTGTAGTCGAAATTGGAATGTTGGTGAAAAATTTTTCAAAACCTTCTGCAACTTCTAAATGTGTTATTAAAATTTGATCGTTAATTTTTAGTCTAATATCGGTGTTGCGAGGCTTGACTTTTCCAGTTTCGCTATTTATAATTTTCCAAGTAGTCTTTACTACGTCTGCACTATTTTTTATTTTGTTTTGCTGTAGCACAGACCCGCTTGAATGTTTTCGAATATTGTTTAACATATTCACTAAAACTTTCGCTCTTGTTATATGTCCTTTCTTCATAAAGATCATATAACTTATTCCTACTTTTATGGATTTCAACCGTCGCCCAATCACTGAAAACGAGGGAATTATTGATTTTAATTGTTTTTGTTACAAAAACATTATTACTTTCAGTTTTCAACATTTCAAAGACTGATTTATATAATGTATTTGGATCGTCACAGAACGGTAGATAATCCAGTTTCGCCGTCACATTACTCTTATATTGATCAAGCCGTGCATCAGTTACAGGCACATACGTGAAATCTCTTTTCAGTGTCTTTTCAACTGCTATATTAAAAATGGCTAACTGACCACAGTGATCTGAACTTAATTTATTTAAAATAGATTTATCACTGGGCTGTAAATTTGAAAAAATATTATCAATGGAGGTAGCTGATGTAGAGGTAATTCTAGTCGGCACTGAAAAAAGATTAACAAGGTTATAGCAAGTGAATAAAGATTTAAGCCTTCTAATTTGACTGCTATCCTCCAATATATTTATATTAAAATCTCCGCAAACCACAATGTATTTATTTGAATTACTAATTTTACAGAGTATTTCATCCATAATTTTTTCAAATAATTCATACGATGAAGAAGGGGGTCTGTATACGCTTAATACAGTAAGCCGAGCAAGTTCTACACAGGCTATTTCAATAGTTCGCTCAACAGAAAGGTTTACAATATCGAGACGCTCTTTAAATTTAATATTGTTACGAATTAAAATAAGACTACCGCCTCGAATTGCTTTCGTCCTGCTGAACGAGCTTGCAATCTGGTACTCCTTGAAGCCGAACATGAGCTCACATTGTTTATACCAATGTTCCGTTATGCACAATATATCAGTTCCAGTGCAGCCCATGAACAGCTCCACTTCTAACTCCTTGCCACTCATACCCTGAATATTTTGGTGTACCAGATTAATAAATTTCTTATTTTTATAACATATTTTTCCAGATTTGTTTTGGGGAGTGGCAATACTCGTATCCCTATTTTTTATAACTATATGTTTAATACTGCCAGAGGTAATCTCTGTTGTCTTATACTTTAATTTAAATTATTTGGAATAATTTCCAAAGTTTTATTAATAACTATTGGCTGCCCAATAGAGGCAGTCGTTGGATCAGTCACTAACATGACTGAATTACAATAAAATAACATAGCATACTTGCTAATTGTCTCCTCAAATATTTAGGAAGATAATAGTTATCTTCTGTCACATAAAAATATCTAGAATTAATAAATTTATTACTATCAAATATATGAAATTTATTTTCATGACGACATGTCAAAGTATGTAATGTCAAATTTAAATTGTGTCTAATGTCATTTTCAGTTTTTGTTAAACTTTGGCTAAAGGGAAATGCGAAAAATAAAACCTTATTAACATTTTTTAAAGAATTTACATGTGAAAAATAATTAATTAAAGATTTTTTATTGACATTTCCCCTTCTACCTATAAAAATAATTAAAGTTGTATTATCTTTAAATGTGTTCGATAGGATCTTATTTAAAATAGTTGAGTAGGTGGCACCAGGCATACAGGTATTAATTATTGCCTGTCCCATATATTGGCTAAGTCGCAAACCCATGTCTTTGCCAACTTCATCACTAAACATTACGATGTTATGTTTTTTGCTACTAGACTGTGAGAAGGAAGTATGTCTAGTTTCGTCATATTCACATGGCTCCTGCGTCAGAATTAAGGAGTCGTTTGTCTGACACACTGTCGAGGAGAAATCCGTTGAAGTTTTAGTCATGATATTACAATCACATTATTTGTCAGTGATTCAAATCTGTCATAGTTATATTTACACAACTCCAACAAATTGTCCATGGCCAGTGTGTGCTCCCTAATTTGATTCTGTGACAATTCATATTGAGTGTTTATGATTTAAAGAATTATTTAAATCTAATATTTCTGACTGGAGGCGCCGTGTGTCACAATCATAGGCAATTTGATTTTTTTCTAAGTTTAGTTGACATTTACTTACTTCACACAATAGTGCCTTTCTTTGTTTTATTAAATTAATATTTTTACAAAATAACTTATTTCTCTTAATTAATATATTTGTCTTTTTAATACATTTTTTGACTTTCATATATTTTTTTAATTTATTTTTACTCACGGTCGTGGGCATAGACTCGGCACTGGTCATATCAATGGCGACAGTGGGGTGGTCATGGGAGGAGATGGCAGAAATTAAGGAAGGTGCAGTGGTGACAAGTTCTTCGAACAACGACTGGGTTTGACTCGACTTGAGGTCACCATTTTGGGTTTCTAGCATTGATATGTGGTTATGGGCATCGCGTAGATCCTTCTCCAGGGACGAAATACGTTCCAGGGCATCCTGGTACAAGCTGCAGCTCTTATCAAACTCATCCACCACTCGCTGTAGTTGGTCTCGATGGTCTGCAACGTCGTCTAATCTAATGGACATTTCTGCCATCTCACTCTTTAAGAGTTTGTATTTATTGTTGACAGACAATATTTCCTTCTCATGATCATCTCTCTCTTGGAGTAATTGCTCACACAAGGTCCTTGATGTTTGTAGTTCTTTCAGTGTCAGCTGAAGGTTGTCCTCCAACTGACGAGTTTTGGTGTACGTACGTACGTACGAGTGGTCATTATTGTAGTTAATAGGTATAACAAACAGGTAAAGGATCGGTGAGCAACCACTACAGACTATTTGAGTTGTGGTTAATTTCAAATACTTTAGTTAAAGAACTATTCCGCAATAATTAACTATACACAACAGTATAATGGTGTTATTTACTTGTGATAGAAACCGAAAAACAACACCACAAACAGCCACCAGAGATGATTTAAATTTTTTATGTGTAACAGTTTTACGTCACCGTACTTACGTTGAAAAAACACAATAAAACACAACTTAAGCACTAACAAACTGTACAATTATTTCGTATATATACTTAAATATAGTAATGAAGTTGGTTTACACATAAATTATCGTAATTAATATTAAAAATCAAATAAAATTCACGGAGTCGTTTTATTTACGACTTAGTCTGATGCCTACCCTCACAAAAAAAGCTAATACATGCTAAAGTATACAAGCATTAAAAAAGAAATCGGGACAGGGTCGTGAGGCTTATGAATATGACATAAGAATTATTATTAAGAGCCCATAGTGTCCCACTCACAAGAATTGTTTTATTTTTGACCCATTTAGCGACAGTTAAATTGGAACCGGATGAGATAAAAATAATTGGTTGTGGTACGACAAAGTCCTCAAGACATGTTGTTAGGTGGAAGCATATAACATATGCTTTGTTGCCTCAGATCACACTGATCGTATCTCGTAGTGCGCCACATATGGGGCACATACAGCCAATGTGTACTTCTCAAGTTTTTTTTTTTTATGCACGACGGGTTTGCACTTGACCTCAATCACACCTGATGTTAAGTGAAGATGAGGTCGAAGGTGGAAGCGTACTGACCCAGAAACCCCAACACAACAACAACAACATTCTGACAACCGGAACACAACAATGCTATTAACAGTGCTGCGTGGCGACATATTTAGATAAGATGGTGGTAGCTAGCCAGGCGGACATTTAAGATGCCCCACCACTAACCAAACCGAGTACTTAAACATGTACCCCGCTGGGGATCGAATCCGCGACCTCCGAATCGTAAACTCAATGTTGTTTACATTGAG
Organism: Oegoconia quadripuncta; assembly: GCA_949316235.1. Classification (NCBI taxonomy): domain Eukaryota; kingdom Metazoa; phylum Arthropoda; class Insecta; order Lepidoptera; family Autostichidae; genus Oegoconia; species Oegoconia quadripuncta. The sequence goes on from OX438749.1 coordinate 23,413,397, forward strand.
CCACGGAGGCGGTTAAGTTCAAAAGAAAATACCTCAATGGCTCAGTGTAAGCTGTAAAGCTTACATAACAGAAGTTACAGACAGGTTCGTTTTCTAACCCCATGTTTAATATATTGATTGGTGGTAGGGATATATTTAAATGATTAGACACTACCATATTATCTATCAAAATTTTGAGATGACATAGCAAAATAGTGTTGTTTAATCTTTAAGATAAGCACAATTATTATGTAGAGACACACAGAGAAACAAAACCTTCGACTATACATTTTACGTTCACATAAAGCTAAGCACATTATGTTGGGCCGCATCTGCGCCTACTTCATACATTTGCGCTAATGCACATTAATATGTGGCCTGCTCCGCACCGGCACAATATGCGACAGCTCACTTAAAATGCATGTAAAGCGGGTGGATCAAAGAGAATATAATCACTACGTGGATGGATTTTGTGTTGCGACCCGGCCCGCTGCAAGTCGAATAATATGAGCTTAGCTTTACGATTATTATCGCACTGCAAATTGTGCCGGGGCGGAGCGGGTCGCATTATTGCACGAATGTATGAAGTACGCAGACTTGACCCGTTCCTCCCCGCTGCGGCTGGAGATGTGTGCTTAGTTTTATAATGTCCCTCATGTAAGTGGTAGATATTCAAAGTTCTGTAACTTCAAAGGAACTGTCTTCAAAAGTAACCTCTCTTTTATGTCTAACAGAAAGGTAATAAAAACATCCATCTTACCTTGGCGTGCACTGTGCCCATTATTTTTATTTACCGTATTAGAATGTTTAGTCGAACAGTAAAGCTCTTTGTTGTAATTTTGAATTTTTATTTGAAATTACATAAATACGTTGACAGTGCACGTCGCGGCCAGGGGGGGGGCACACTTCAAATGTCATCAATTTTCATAGCAGACTGCGACCTCTGAACTGCGGTTGACGAACTAACCGTTATTAGTGTTCTGTGGCAGCAGCCGCCATCTTACCGGTGGGTGATGTCATGTCGAGCTCTCAGTCAACGTCGATTTTCTTTTGAAAGTTTTTGTAAAAGTTCAGATTTTTGTTAATTAGTTCTTTGTTTTTGTTATACTTGTTTTTCATAGCTAATTTAAAGAAATTAGTTATGAGAAATAAAAATTTCCTCATAAACAACAATACCTATTTCTAAACCCAGTTTCTACCTATATAATCAGTGTACGTAGGTATGTATAGATTCTATACATCATCATCATATGTTTATGAGGAAATTTTTATTTTTTCTATCTATCTATACTATAGATAGATTTAATTCCTCAACCAATCGCTGGCAGCAGCACTGTCTATACATGCAAATTTAACCACGGAATTGCCACTCTTTCTCGGTAAATAGCATGGACTTATTATTTAACAGGACTGAGTACTCGCCGCTGAAAAACGAGCCGAGCAGGATGTGTAACGTAGAGGCCGTTTGTCTCTGTCTAACAGGGTGACCACAATATATTTGTTACTTGGGACAAATGTTGTAATAAAATATTTGTCAAAAAACTTTGGCGTTTTGACATTAGCCGGCGTGAGCCATTTATTTCGCATTTCTTCATTTTTTGGGAAACTGCAATAATAGTACAACAGTCAGGACCCTAATCAATCACACATATTTCACATATTTCGACTCATTTCAAGAATTCATGGGCATCCTACTTCTTTGATTTACAAAAATATTATTTTTAGCTTACCTGTGGAAAGATATGTTGCAACCACCATAGGATTCACTTGGGCAAGTATAAACGCAACACTTTTTCACCATTTTACTCCTTTTACTTGTTATAATATAACAAATACTTTAAAAAACTTTTAATGCAAAGAAAATTCAAAATCACACCGAACCGCCATGACATGACATGCTTTTCAGGGTTACCATAAAAATAACAAAATCGAAATAAAAATGTATGTTTTCTGTTTGATTTAAGAATATATGAAAAGAAATTAATGCGAATGTTATTTGTTTATTTATAATTGTTAAAATAACATAAAAATATAAGTGTTTCAATGGAATTTTTGAGTAGCCAAAACTGTTGATCATAATCATTTTTTTTGCTGGCAAGATGTAAGAACGAGACACACGGCCTCCGTTATTTCTATCTCTCTCGGCTCGGATTTGCCTTTGTGTATGGTGCATCCAATTTAATACCTTATTGCGTTGACATAGTGATCATTTTCCTAAATGATTCTTTTGATAGTTATCAGTCCTGTTTAATTAATAAGTCCATGGTAAATAGTTACTATACTCTTTGGTCGCGGCCTGTTTTTTTTTTTTTCGTTTTATTCCCTCCTCTCGGAGAAGGCAAAGGGAACAAGCCCATACAGCCATGTCTTATTTCTCTTATTTCTTCAGTTTGTAAGTCAGTCTCAGTCAAAAGAAAGAAAGAAAGAAAAACATTTACATTTTTTTATTTATTTATTTACATTTACATTTATTTAACATTTTTTTACATTTTAACAAGTAATTCGTCGTATACTTGGCGTATACAGAGTCTAGTCACGGTCAAGTCATTCTTCAGTAAAGTGGCAGAATGCTTTACAAAAGATTTTGGCGTCTTCTTGTGGGAACCCGAAAGCTCCGTTACGCACTTTAATTTACACTTCCCTTCACTTGTACACCATCACTAATGTTTGCTACACAATATTCTGCCATTATTAAGCTTCAAAAGTTAGAATGCACAAATTATAAGAATTATAAAGAAAAATGCTACTTCACTCGCCGAGTTCTAGCCAAAAAGCCCGTCGCGGCCTGAACCAACGAATGAACAATGAACGGATACCTAATGTAAAAAAAAGAACAAATATACTTCACTCAAGTGTTCTCAGCGGGTTCCTAGGTTCCTATTATTAGCAAAAAGTTATAATATTTTCCTCTGTCTACTACGCCTTCCCGCCCGCCGCTGCGTCGCCGTAAATCTATAGTAAAATAACTAACTGTAACTGTATTCATCAATCAGACTTCAGTGATTGAAGACGAGGCAGTATAGTTTTAGTTCCTTAGCCTTTCCCATTACAAGGAAGAAGAAAACTTCTTCTCTCTCTCTCTCTCCAACGTCAGTGTCATCATGACATTTAACACACGCTCGATGGAAATTGGAGCCATAAAATAAGTTTTCAAAAATCCAAAAAGTGAATATAGTGACACGAGTTGAATTGGAAAACAATGGATCAAGCGATAATTAAACTCTGCAAGGAGCTGGGATGCTGTGACGGTTGCTGCCTCCGATACCTGAGTGTAAAAATCCCCAGCGCCTACGAAAATCCACAGAAATACTTGCTTAAAGTTTGTTTTATTTACTTCATCTGAGCTTATGTTTGATTTTTTACAATCTAGTAATAACTAGAGTTATCGCTCCGAACTCCCGCTAAAGGCGGTGAAGTTTTTTAGAAACGAGACTTTAAATATCGGTATTTAATTTTGATTAGATTTGCATTTAATAATTTAATATAGGTTAGAATGGTTTGTTAGCTTAGAACACCACGAGCGGTCTTATTGTCTCACTTCTATAGACTTTTTCATGTATTGCTGAACAGCAATGGAGCTGTACGGGCCACCGCACATTTTTATTAATTTGCTATTATAGTGGATTCGCGTTTGCATACGCGTGCAATATTTGTACAGTAATACGAAGACAATAAATCAGTTATTTTATAGCACTCAAACGGGTCGGTTTCCTTTAGCACTCCTCGGAGTTACCCATCCCTGATTATCATAGCATCATCTTATCATAGCATCTTATGATTGTGGCATTAAAACCCCACATTCTTTTGGTCCTTCGAGATTTGACCTAGCGCCTGGTTTGGTCAAGAGCAGGACCTCGTGGTTTACATTCTTCATGAGTGCATCGCGAGAGTCCTATTGAAAGTGCAGTTATAATCATCATTATCAGACATTATTCTTCTATCATCAAAGTACTGTGTCGCACACGCTTGCACCACTGCGTAACCAGTATAACGCATCCAGTAAAGGCGTGTCCAGTAAAGGAACATCACAGACAAGCAACGCAAGCTACACGGTGAACGCAGCATAACAAGTAAGACTGTTCCTTTATTATCACTTCAATCAATCAGCATGGAGTCTCTTTTCGTTCGTCAACATGAGATCGTTGAGAAATTGAAACAGCTAGCTAGCAATTTTGATAAGGATTCGGCTTATCGTAAGACTGCGAGTTATTTAGCAAAGCGTCTCGAGACTTTAGACCACCTCTGGGGAGAGTTCGATCTTAATAACACTGAACTAACCACTCTAGAGGATAAAAACCATCAATATTTTGCCGAGAATGTTTATAAGCAGACCCATAATTTTTATTTAGGTGTACGTCAGAAAATTTATTCCTATAAGAGTGGCAAGGATGAAAAGGCAACGGAACCTTGTGGTGAGATCGACGAGCTCCTATCACAACAACGAACGTACTTTCGTGCATTTGATAGGCTTGTAAATAGCATTAGCGTAAATGACATTACAGAAAAGTGGGAACTAGACGATGAATTACGAGAAGTACAGTCGCGTTGGCGTAATATTGACGACCTACATCTACGAATTGACAATATTCTTCAAGGCGGAGATATTTCATATGAAAGGGAGTTCTGTATACAGGAAAAATCCTATAAAAAGATCAAAAGGGATCTGAATCAAAAGTTGTCTTCTACGGCTCATATCCAGCAGGCTACTCCACAGCTGGAGATCCCGGTTTTCACGGGAAAATATACCCAATGGCCTACATTCTTTGACCTATTTTCTGAGGCTATTCATAATAACAACATTCTTTCTAAAGCCCAAAAAATGCAGCACCTTAAAGGTAAGGTAAGGGGAGATGCAGAGCGACTTATTCAGCATCTCAACATATCAGCCGACAATTACGACACGGCTTGGGAAATCTTAACCCACCGTTACAACAATCCCCAAGTTTTATTCACCAAGCAAATAGAGATATTTTTAAATCAGCCGAATATTCAGAAGCAGTCATCATTTGAATTGAGAAGACTATATGACACTACTACAGAGTGCATTCACGCTATTCATAACTTAGGTGTGGATACAAACACATGGGATCCTCTACTAGTACATCTTTTATCAAAGAAGCTGGACGCTGAGACTTACAGCGACTATAAGGAGGCGCGAAAATCACCGAGAGATTTGGCCAGCCTAGAAGAATTTATGACCTTCCTTGAGAGTAAATTCATTGCTCTTGAACCGATACACAAGAAGGAAAGGGATGCCACCTCATCATCATCAGTTAAGCCAAATCCATATCATTCTCAGAAGGCATACAACAAACATAACAGTCATGGAAAGTTCCCTATGAAAAATTATCAAGCTGCCCCTACTGTACCTACTTATACGTGTAAATGTCCAGTTTGTAATTTAGATCATGACTTGTATAGGTGCAAAAGGTTCATTAACATGCCATCGGATATTAAATTAAATACAATTGCGAAATTAAACATATGCCGAAATTGCTTGTATAGGCATGCTGACAAATGCACTTCCATCAAACGATGTAAAATATGTCAGAGCGAACATAATACACTGCTGCACGATGCATGTGCGCAGACCGCTCCCCCCGCTACACCTTCCTCGCCGCCAGCACCAACGTCATCAGCGAAACCTCCATGCAGGCAACATTGCGCAAACTATGTTGCTAGCGATGATGAAGAAGTCCTATTAACGACCTTATTATTGAAGGTGAAAGCATACGATGGTACCTACGTGAACTTGCGAGCCCTTTTAGACCAAGGTTCACAAATAGCGCTAATATCTGAAAATGCCGCACAGATGTTAGGATTGCAACGTCACAGTTATCATGCATCGATTTCGGGCATAGGTACTGGAGCCAAGCAAAGTAGAGGCGTAGTTTCCCTACAATGCGAATCAATTTACAATGACTTCAATTTTACTACACAAGCACTAGTCATATCACGTGTTATCAATAACTTACCTAACACATCGTTTAGCAAAAAATCATGGCCACATCTACAGCATATTAATTTAGCAGACCCCGAATATAATGTATCTAAACCAATCGATTTACTGTTAGATGCGAGCATATATTCTGAAATTATCATGAGTGGACTCATCAAAGGTCCCAATCAGGCACCAATAGCACAGCAGACTAAGCTCGGGTGGATTTTATCAGGAAACATAAAAACTTTTAATTGTCATGTGGTAATAAATAACTTAGCAGATATAGCAAAATACTGGGAAGTCGAAGATATTAGCAGCACTAGCTCTGACTTAACTAGGGAAGAGCAGTTTTGTGAAGATATGTATCAATCCACTACGAGACGTTTAGACAACGGTAGGTATGAAGTTGCCCTACCCATGAAACCCGGTTTTGAACAAAATCTCGGTAGCTCTAAATCAAGGGCAATAGCACAGTTTAAGCAATTGGAGCATAAGATGTCCAAAAATGAGACATTCTCAAAAAACTATCATCAATTTATAACCGAGTATCAGCAATTGAATCACATGCGCCCAGTTAGCAATATCGACGAGGTCGCATGCTATTTACCGCATCATGGCGTTATAAAATTGGACTCTACCACTACGCGATTGAGAGTAGTGTTTAATGCCTCTTGTAAAACTTCATCAGGCTACAGCATTAACGACTTGATGGAATGCGGACCAAACCTACAGCACGATTTACAAAATCTTATCTTGACCTGGAGACAGCATAAATATGTAATCACTGCCGATATCGAGAAGATGTTCCGTCAAATATTAATCAGGCAGCCAGATCAGTATCTACAATCTATCATCTGGAGGGATTCCCCACATCACCCTCTACAAGAATATCATCTTACCACCGTGACCTATGGCACTAAAGCTGCTCCATATTTAGCAATTCGAACACTGAGGCAGTTAGCCAAGGACGATGGTGAAAAATATCCTCTAGCAGCGGCTGCCCTTGAAAGATCATTCTTCACAGACGACGTGTTAACTGGTCATAATACCATAGAGCAAACTAGGGAGTTACGTAATCAGCTTATCCATATATTAAAAGGGGCCGGCATGAATTTAAGAAAATGGTCGGCCAATACATCAGACCTCTTAGAAGATTTATCATCGAGTCAGTTGGATACACCCTTTGAATTCAAGTGTTCTGAGTCCAGAAAAACACTTGGATTGAAGTGGGTTCCATCATCAGATACATTTACTTTCCAGAATAAGATAGACAACAACAACAAATGTACGACTAAAAGACTATTGTTATCAGAAATTTCAAAAATTTTCGATCCGTTAGGCTGGCTATCACCACTTACCATCAGAGCCAAACTTTTATTTCAAAAAGCATGGTCATCAGGTGTATCGTGGGATGAGCAAATATCACCGGACATCATAAAGGAGTGGGTACAATTGAGAGACGATTTTAAGGAAATTGACAAGTTCTCAGTGCCAAGATATTTAGGAGAAACGGAGCAATCTTATCAATTGCATGGGTTCTGTGACGCATCCGAGAAGGTTTATGCATGTGTCATTTACGCTATATCAAGAGATTGTAAGGGCAGGTTCATATCAAATATTGTAGCAGCAAAGACGAAATTAGCACCCTTAAATAAGCAAGTATCATTGCCGAGATTGGAACTTTGTGGTGCTGTACTATTGTCACAGCTCATGAAGAAAGTAATGGAGTCGATTTCTAATCAAAATAGCGAGATATATGCTTGGACAGACTCCATGATTGTCTTGGGTTGGCTCCATGGAGACTTATCCAGGTGGAAGCAATTTGTAGCTAATAGAGCACAGCAGATCACCGACGTTATACCAGCATCGAACTGGCATCATGTTAGGTCAGATGAAAATGCCGCAGATTGCGCCAGCAGGGGAAATTCAGCTACAAACTTATTAAATCATCCGTTGTGGTGGACAGGACCAGAATGGCTACTTACATTCGACCCAAAAAATATTACTACGGACAAATATCCCAGCCCATCCATTGAAGCAAAAAAGGCTTGTGTGAATGCCACCTTACAATATCATACGTCACTAATAAGCGAGCTATTACAACAAAATAGCTCCATCACTCGGGCCGTGAGAACAATAGCATGGGTATCACGTTTCACCGCTCGGTTGCGACATAAATGCATCGACAGTGGATATGCATTATCGTCGACAGAAATAAACAATGCTTATGATTTAATTATCAAGTACACTCAAGCTCATGAATTTGAAGATGATATTATACACCTCAAGAGCAAAGGTCTAGTACACTCTAAGAGCAAGATTGCCAACTTGAACCCTTACATCGACGAGTATGGACTATTGAGAGTCGGGGGACGGCTGAGTTATTCAAACATCAACCAGTCAGCAAAACATCCAATTCTATTATCAAATCACAGTCGTCTTACTGAGCTAATTATACATCAAGCACACTTGTCCACACTACATGGGGGTCCGAGACTTACATTAGCATACATTAGAGAAAAATATTGGATCGTCAGCGGCATGCGTACAGTAAAAAGAGAGTTGAGGCGATGTGTACGGTGCCGACGTTACAGCTCTGAAAATAGACAGCAAATTATGGCGGAACTACCTCAACCTAGAGTCACTCCGTCACGCCCATTTACGCATACTGGTGTGGACTTCACGGGACACGTGGAGTTGAAGGCTAATAAAGGTCGAGGGATAAAGACAAGCAAAGGCTACGTAGCAGTTTTCGTATGCCTATCAACTAAGGCAATTCATTTAGAGTTGGTGTCCGACCTTAGTACACCAGCATTCTTAGCAGCATTTCGTCGCTTCTGCGCCCGTCGGGGTACACCACATCATATGTATAGCGACAACGGCACTAACTTTGTTGGCGCCAATCGAGAGATGAAAAGAGAATATCAAGAAATCGTGCAAGCTATCAATGACGATTTCTTCAGTAACATTAATGATATGGACATTAAGTGGTCTTACAATGCCGCAGCCTGGCCCAGCGCGGGAGGCTTGTGGGAAGCTGCAGTCAAGAGTTTCAAGCATCACCTGAAAAGGGTTCTTGGGGAACAGAAGCTTACATACGAGGAGTTCACTACTCTATTGTGCCAGATAGAAGCGTGTCTCAACTCGAGGCCACTGATAGCGCTAACTGAGAATCCTGACGATCACTACCTCACTCCCGGACATTTTTTAATCGGCGGATCTCTCCTCTCTAGACCGCAGACAGATCCAGAACATATTAAACTAACCATGCGCTGGCAACTCGTACAGAATATAAATAAGCAGTTTTGGAAGCGATGGTCTACAGATTATTTACAACAACTGCAAACGAGGTCGAAATGGAGAACACCGAACAAAAACCTCGAGGTCAATGACATCGTACTAATCAAGGAAGACAACCTTCCTCCAGGCAAATGGGCATTAGCTCGTGTTCAGCAACTTCACCCGGGTAAAGATGGTTACGTGAGAGTTGTATCTCTGAAAACGCGTAATAACAACATCAGGCGTCCAGTCAGCAAATTGATGCTACTCCCTGTACGTGAAGATGCGGCAGGGAAAGACTATCAAACAACACAGCAGCAGCAATTATTTGAAAATGAGCAAACACCGGGAATCGAAATTAGTACCTCCCGACCACGACGTAATCTAAAACGAAACACATTTAAAAACTTTTTCACTGCATCGTTACTATTGTTTATTACGTTATTTTCGCCGACTATGCAACAGAATACAGTTGCATATAATACTACGACATTAAAAGCTAATCAAGGGCTATATTTTGACAAAATATCTGATTTACAGTATATTCGAGACGATTGGAAGCTCATTGTTTATTATAACTTATCATCATACTTGCAAGGTTTATCAGACATCGATCATTACGTCACACATTTGAAACAATTAAGTTCAACTTCTGACTCACAATATCGGAGCATCGTACTACAGCTAGAGCATGAACTAAGCGAAATCCATCACTATAACAAGCTGCTTACGCTACAAGGCAATAATAGACGGAAACGTGGGTTCATAAACGGCATTGGATACGTAGCAAATTCTTTATTTGGTGTTCTAGATGATCGATTCGCACAGCAGTACACCGAAGATATTGAAAAAATCACCCATAATGAGAATCATCTACAAATTCTCATCAAAAATCAGACTAGTATTCTTGAAGCTGAATATAATATTATTCGTCGTAACGAAGAAGTTATGAACAAGCACTTTACTTACATCAATCAACATCTACGAAATTTATCTATAGAAGTCAATCATATCCGACTCAACGTTCAAAACTCAGCATACATGACGTCATCATCACTTGCGGCTACTATCATCATATCCAATATAAGACGCATACAGCAGACACTACTAGATACTGTCATGGATATAAGTCACGGGCACATCAACGCTCATCTGTTATCACCCGAGCAAATACAATCACAGCTCAACTTCATCATGGGTCATTTACAGGATGATTTATCATTACCTGTGGAAAGGGGTCATACTAGCGACATATACAATTTATTACATGTTTCAGCGAGAGTAAGCAGTATTTACCTCATTATTGAGATCAGAATACCCCTCATCAGCAAAGAGGTATATGAATTAGATAAGATAATCAGCATCCCGCAAATAAGGAATAATGATAGCATGCATCACATCATACCGACGGATCCCTACTTAGCATTCAATTTGAGAAAAGATATGATTTTATTCTTGTCGGAAGATGACTTACAATCATGTATCCACGCTCCCACTAATAAAATGCTATGTTCACTGAATAAGCCTATATACGATTTAAAGATTAAGCAATCAATCTGTGATCTTAAGTTCAGAGACACAGACAGACATACACCCGCCTGCAGATATGAACAAACACCTTGTATAGATAGATGGGTCAAATTGCACCGGCCGAATGCCTGGTTTTACACATGTTGCCAGGAATGCAAGGTACGCATTTTCTGCCCAGCTGGCATGACGGTAACGTCACTGATAGCGAACGGTATTATCAACTTAGGTCAAGGTTGCACTTTGAAAGGCAACACTTTCACTCTCTATGCACACAACAACTATCTTAGTCAAATGCACATTCAGCATAACATCGAAGTCCCAGAGGTGTCTATTTTAAACCATATTATCAACACTTCCATCCCAGACAATATCATCATACCAGAAAACCATGATGATAAATGGAATGTACTTAAGGCTAGGATAGACAGCCTCCAGGAACAGTCTTCTTCGGACCTCAGCATCCACGACGTTCATCACTACACTATCACATATACTGTCGTGATAGTGCTCCTCCTCGCAGGGGGCACACTCTCCCTCTTAAGGCTAAGGAGGAGATGCAGGAAGGCAAAGGAGTCATCATCATCAGCACCGCGTTCATCAGACGAAGTAGTCAGTGAAGTAGTGAATGTGCCGTGTGTGTCTAGTGAGTCGTATGAAATGCGTAAATCAGTGAGCAGTGTAAGTGTAGATCAAGGTACCTCGCCAATGGTGTCGCGATCAGTCGTATTTCAGGTCCCTACTAGTGAGTGAGTGTAGATTGTAAAAATTTGGACAATGAACTTAGACATTCTTAGCATAGTTTTCGTAGCAATTAGGTACAGCATTAAGCATAAGCATAGCACCAATCATTTATTGTTTTCACTTTGTGATTATACTCTCACTTCAATCATGTAACTAGCATATTTTATTCGTTGCAGCATTACTGTGCGACCTATCATTACTCATATAGCAATTTACTAGTGTAACATTTATATTCCGTTAATCATCTTTTCTCGTGGGCAAGATGTACGGGCCACCGCACATTTTTATTAATTTGCTATTATAGTGGATTCGCGTTTGCATACGCGTGCAATATTTGTACAGTAATACGAAGACAATAAATCAGTTATTTTATAGCACTCAAACGGGTCGGTTTCCTTTAGCACTCCTCGGAGTTACCCATCCCTGATTATCATAGCATCATCTTATCATAACATCATCTTATCATAGCATCTTATGATTGTGGCATTAAAACCCCACAGGAGCCAATGGAGTAGACTGAAGCAATGACTATTAATTTTCCACAGTATCAAGATGAAGTAAAACCACAAATAGCCCAAGAGAAAACAGATCTTTCAACTTCTAAAGACTCTTCACAACCTAATGATATCACGGACCTACCAGCTGAAAATATCACATCACCAGTTAAAGATACCCCAGCTTTAGCATCTGAAGGTACCCCTGAAACTGAGCCAGCTGTCGATGGTAGCTCGTCCCCTCCAGCCAAGAGGAGACGGACAGAATATTGCCGCAGCTGCCTAGGATTACTTGAGGAGGCAACATGGCCGGACTGCTATGTTATGGTGAAGGAGTTGCTTGACAAGAAAGGGTAAGTCCTTTATGTTAATTGTAGCTTCGACTGTAGCCCTCTAGTCCCAGTGCAAATTTTTTTTTTTTTGTTTTTGTAGATATTACTAAGATATAGTAATAACTCTTTAATTAATAACCTATGTGAGTTGTATTAATAATAATAATAAATGTATCTTTATATGTTCTTCACAAACTCACGCTTAGAGAAATGTACAGGATAACAGTGTTACCTAGTTACAAATTGGTGGATTTGTTTCAAACTAGAGGTCATCTGACACAAGTGGTACCTTTCATACATGCAGAAAACCACTGCCTACCCTAACAAATTGTCCTACAATTACAATTTATCGGACTGTACTATTAATTAGAATTATATAAAAATTGAATACTTACTTCAGATTTTTGAGGTAAATAAATAAAAATAAATATAATTAATATTTCGGACACTTACACCAATCATCTAGTCCCAAACTAAGCAAAGCTTGTACTATGGGTACTAGATAACGGATAAACATACATAAATATCTATATAAACATCCATGACTCAGGAATAAATGTTCATATTCATCACACAAACATTTACCTGTCGCGGGATTCGAACCCGCAACCGTGGGTTTTGCTGACATGGTCAATATCCACTACACCAATTGGTCGGTGGTCGAGGTGGTTGTAAGCAGTGGCGTGCACAACCTTTTTGTCACAGGGTAGGCAGAATGACAAATATGTTATTAAATCAGGAAAAATTCAACTACAAAATAATAACAAATTTTGTCATTCTGCCTATTCTGGGACAAAACGCTGTGCATGCACGTCCTGTCTGATCCAGAGAGTCACTGACTTGACTTAACAACTGTGTTCTATTGTCAACTGGGCACCGTAGCACAGAAATTTACCAATTGTCACCAATTGTAGGACGACCATGCCAAATATTGCTTTATAATGATTATCATTATTACACTTGTCGACGTTTTGGGTTGTTGCTGTAGCAGAGAAAACACTTGATTTATATTAATCAATCTGTAATTTACTTTGAAGCTTGTTACATCCAAAACGGTGGGAAAAGAAGGGACTGACATTAAAAATAGGTTAGTTTTTGTTGACCACAGTATGGCTTGTTTTCATTGCTCCTTCACAAGCTGATGCGTGTATATCACTGCACTTGTGTTTGGTCTAATTATCAGATCGTCTATCCACCTTGAGGGTGGACGAATTACGCTGCTCTTGGTGGTGCGTGAACTCCTACCCTAATACTATATATAACTGCCTCCGTGGCTCAATGTAAACAACATTGGGTTTACGATTCGGAGGCCACGGGTTCGATCCCCAGTGGCGTACATGTTTAAGTACTCAGTTTGGTTGGTGGTAGTTAAATGTCTGCCTGGCTAGCTACCACCTTCTTATTTAAATCAATCAAGCAGCAATTTTAATAGCATTGTTGTGTTCCGGTTGTCAGAGATACACTTGTTTGTTTGTTTGTTGGGGTTTCCGGGTCAACTTCCGCTTCCACTTTCGACCTCGTCTTCACTTAACATCAGGTGTGATTGAGGTCAAGTATGAACACGACGTGCATAAAAAAAAATAGTATAATTACAATAAGCTGGTTTTTAATTAAACACTATTTTATTTCTTTATTTATTGTTTTTGTTTCCAGTTACGACTGTGAGACATTCGCGTGCGCGCTTTCAGCCCCCATCGCCACGCTGCTGCGGGAGAGGGTGCTCGTGCTGCGACTCAGGCGCGTTATACTATTCGCTGAGTACGAATCCAGTGGGTATCTCTTCCATTTAGTACATTACTGAAACACCAGTAAGTAAGCCATGGCCGAGTGTGTGTTTGAATTTGCCAGGGGCTCTACTGCCTAATCAATCAATCAATCAATCAATCAATGAATCAATCAATCATTTATTTGCAATCGATCTTAGAAGCGTAGTTTCAGAAATTGTATTCAACCTGCGTGCAGGCGTGCACATCTTAAATCTATAAAGTGATGTTGGGTACTGGCAATCAAACCTGGATCGATGGACCAAAATGTTAGATACCGGATGTTTGAGGAGCAAGTGGACTGTATAAATTGAATGATAGGCAGATCGCAAGCTAATAATAAAATATAATAGATAGATAGATAGATAGATAAACGTTTATTTGTTACTCCAGCCACACACATACATTAAATATTATTTATAAATAATTATTACACATAATTTAGACTACAGTAAAGTTGAAATAAAAAAAACAGAACATATAAAGGTACACGCAAAATATAGGGATATAAAAGTATATGTGTGCTGCAGTGGCACAAATGGGCCCTATATATAATAAGAGTAAAAATAACATAAAATAGCACTTCACAGCAAACAATCTTCAAACTTAAAACTGTCAGGTCTGATTGCCAGTACCCAACAAGTAGATAGGTAAGTACTTGGGAGTTAGAAACGAAAACTAGCCGTGGGTAACAAATTCACAGGCAAAATATTCATTTAAGTCGAAAAAACATTTTTCGATCAGCCATTTAGTCAAAATTGTCTTGTAATTCTTGACCTCCAATAACAAACAAACAAAATATTCTTTATTGTACAACAGTAAGACAAACAAACAAATAACCTAAAGTGATTAGGGAGATTATTGTAAGTATTTTATACTCATATGAAATGTATTCTTTTCATAAATGTTTGTGTAATAAGGAGGTTGATAGAGTAAGTTGCTGTAATTTGATGTCGTTCGTCTAGTTGACATTTCCTGGCGCAGTCTATAAATTTCAGGGTGAGTTTTAACAAAAACACAAATATCTCTTATATACATGCAGGGCAAAGGAATCACATTCAGTTTTTTGAAGAGTGGCCTGCTACTTTCTAAGAACGCATGCTACTTAGAAAGTTGCAGGCCACTTTTGCACATCACCCTGACGCATTTTTTCTCAGTCTGAAAGCTCTGATCATATCCACAGACTTTCCCCACATGCTATAGCTTATACTGAGTATACATAGCCATAATATACCATTAATGCCACCTCTATTAATAGTGTCCCGTACTCGCTTTAGGGCAAAGACGAATTGGTCTAGCTTTATTCCCACAATTATCGTCACTTTCCATCAGGTGAGACTGTAGCCAAACGCGAAACCAGTTTTTAATTAAAAAAAAAATATATATTCCCAAAAATTTAAAGCTGTCAACTTCGTCAATATTCGTATCTAGATGTTTAAGTGGCAATTGGAGCGGATTAGTATTATAAGAAAGAAATTGTATAATTTTACTTTTACGTATATTTATTTGTAAATTATTTTCCACTAACCAGATATGGCCTTATAATTTGGGGAAATAGTCCTGACAGATATAAAGTGTTTATGGCCCAAAAACGATGCATACGTGCTATCTGTGCATGTGCGCCAGACGAGCCGTGTAGGCCGCTTTTCAAATTGTTAAAAATATTATTTTATAATTCCAGGTAGTGCGCGATTTCAAAAGAATTGTTATTCTATGTGCTAGTCAGTGTATAATAAATTGCCACTGTCCATAAGAGAATTACCAATTAAGAAGTTCAAAACGACTGTATTTAAATTCTTATTGAACAATGTATTTTACTCAATTGATGAATATTTCAAACATGACTTTAATAATAATGATATGTAATAAATATGTAATGTAATTTGCTTGACGATGAATTGAATCAATAATTATAAATTAATTGTAGACATATTTTAATTAAACTGTAATAAATTGTTAAGACGTTATTCCTCTAAATTGTGACTTAATGAACTAGAAAATTAATTTAATCAAGAAGGACATGCTATTTGTGTAAATTGTTTTGTATTTTTTATTGTTTAGTGAAGGACAGGCTAATTTTAATTTTGCATGCTATTGTATATGGCTGATTTAGGTGATACAAATTTATACTATTTTACCAACTAATTTACTTACCCTAATCATTGCAAATAAATGTATTCTATTCTATGATTTCCTTTAATGCTTTGTTTACTGTAATTTCAAATGTGTCTTTGTTTTTTTACACTTTACTGTAATCTTTGTGTCATCCGCGAATAATATAGATTTATGTTCCGTAGCGCAAGGGAGATCATTTATGTACAGCAGGAAGAGTAACGGTCCTAAGATACTCCCCTATGGTACACCAGCATTAGTTGTTTAAAGGCAGATCTGTATGTTTGTTTAACTATAGTGTTATGCATTCTTGTAAGTTTTGATATTTCTATACATTACCTCCTATCTGTTAAATAGCTCTGCAACCAGTCGTATGCATATGTTTCTATTTTTCGTAGTGACTTTGTGTGATTGACAAAATCGAAAGCCTTTGTCATGAGATATTGCAATTGAAAGAAGTTTACGTTTCAAGTCGTATCTTGTGAAAAAGACAAAATCTACAATTAAACCTTATTTATATCAATCTATAATTACGTCACTAAAATTTTCTTGCTATGTGAACAGTAGGTCGACCCACATGCACTTCATGTGTGTATGTTCGGTGCATCTACTACAGTCATATTCAAGGAAAATCGAGACTATTCGTTTTTTGCAGTTTATGCTCTCAGTTACTGTCTTTATTAAATCAAAGCACGCAAGTGTGGTAGAGCTTCCCTTGTTTAGCCGACCGATTGGTGTAGTGGATAGTGACCCTATCAGCGAAACCAACGGTTGCTGGTTCGAATCCCGCGAGGGGTAACTGTTTGTGTGATGAATACGATTTATTCCCGAGTCTTGGATGTTTATATAAATATTTATGTATGTTTATCCGTTATCTAGTATCCATAGCACAAGCTTTGCTTAGTTTGGGACTAGATGATTGGTGTAAGTGTCCGAAATATTTCTTATTATTTGCCGCATTGTTCAGGTTGTGTTCATTATGTTTTGACAAGAATTCATTATAGTCGATACATTACTTTTTCTAGTATCTTAGAAATAATTGGTACAAGGGCAATGGGTCTATATAGTTAGCTAGGAAAATTCAATTTCTATATCCTTTGTTAAATACTGCAATATGTCCTCAGGACAAACAATTGCACTAAAGGAGGCGTGGAAGTGGTCCTTCGGTGGCCGTCTGTCTGCCCACGTGGGTAAGGCTCTGGACTCCGGCGCCATCTCTCCGCTCCTCGTGACCCTCAACATGGAATACCCTGATGATCTGCAGGTGAGGATTTCAACACTCCGGATTCGTGGGTTGAGATCTCGAGGGATTTATGTTAAAATTTAGATTCTTCTGCTTCTCGTATCGAGGCAAGTTTCAAATTTTTTTGACCAAAATTTAGTCACTCTAACAGCACTGTCTGTGGCGTTAAGGAGGTCGTCAAAGGTGCAGTTGTCAGGACACGCGGGGCAAGACAATACGTGAGCCATTGTCTGTGGGGAGACTCCGCACTCGATCACTCCCGCCATCGGAGAAGCCCCACCTGCACAGATTATCTTTGCCGCGACCAACCTGAGTTCGAAGCCGATTTAAGGATTTCCATGTTGGCCATGGCAAATCGTGTCCAGGACGAAGAGACTCCTCCAGCGGGAGGAAAGACGCAAGAGAGTATCTCTGCCGCCACAGGCTGTAGCGAGTATCCGAAGCCACACCTTGTATGGGAGCAATGCGCTTTAAAAAGTCATTACCTGTTTGGTGTAGTGGTTAGCAACTCTGGCCACTATACCAAAAGGTTGCGGGTTCGATTCCCGCTAGGGGCATATTTATTTATTTTTTATTTTAACACTTTATTGTACACACACACAAAGAAATGGTCATTAACAAATATTTTAGAAAAATGTACAAAGGGCGAACTTATCTCTATAAGAGATCTCTTCCAGCAAACCCGTGAGAGTGAAATTTGATATCATAGGTAGACATAAAGTGTACACGAAACAGAAGAAACAAAAAATGTTAGAAATATCATATAAAAGAATAAAACCAACATAATACATTAAACGAAAAATTACCCAACATAAATACACAAATACATACATACAACATTATATATAAATATATATAATATAATATTATACATATATAATATATATAAACTATACACATAATACAAAAATTCCTATAATAAACTTATAACCTGTACAGCAAGATGACAAGTAAAATTTAAATATTGTAAATACATATGTTTGTATGATGAATACGAACATTTGTACACGAGTTATGGATGTATTTATTTACAAAAAAAATGTATTTATGCAGTATATCAACCATCTGGTATCCACAATACAAGCCTATAGTTGCTTAGTGTGGAACTAGATGGTGCTGTGTGTATGTCTAAGGATATTTTATTTATTTATTACCACTGAATCTTTATAAATCTTTATAATTACAATGTATCTTACAATATTTTACTTTACAATGTCATAATTGATGTATATGCTATGTAGATATGGTCGCACGAACAAATTTTGCCATCAAGCCATCTCTGAGGGTCCTCGAGATATA
Organism: Oegoconia quadripuncta; assembly: GCA_949316235.1. NCBI lineage: Eukaryota > Metazoa > Arthropoda > Insecta > Lepidoptera > Autostichidae > Oegoconia > Oegoconia quadripuncta. The sequence continues at coordinate 23,432,110 of OX438749.1, forward strand.
ATATACACCGTCATCATAATCTTATTTAAGAACCATGCTCTTGTCGGTGGAGATTTTTCCATATCTCTGTGCTCTCCGCCTTCCTCTTGACCACCTGATACGACACGACGTTCAACTTCTCTTTTATCTGCTGCATGTAGCTTATTCTCGGTCTTCCTCTTTTTCTTTTCCCCTCTATTCTTCCTTCTATTATGGTAAGGGGTAATTGAGAATAGAAGAGGGAAAATGCTGGACACCTTATTGTAAAATAAACAAAGTTGTATCTTCGAGTCGAGTCAACCTGAGAAAGAGAGTGGGGCCCTTTTTTAGGGGGAAATCAACAACTGTCAAAAAGGTTCGTTCTGAAAACATTAACAGTACTGCGTTCAGGAACTAGCATTACAATACATCCCTTCTCTCAGGATGCTCATCTTTAATGATGAAAACAATTGAAAATTCACCTACATACATTATCATAGGTGCTAATTAAACTAACATTTACATAATTATACAAATAATTTTCTTATTGTTTTGTTTACAATTAAATCTTTAAATTGAAGGGTAAAATAGTAAGTCAGTTTACATAATCATTTAGCCATCTAGGCTTCCACTTCTGTCTAATAGGACGAGAATCATTTAATACTAGATTTCCTCTTTCTATCTCTGTATCATTTGCAACAAGGGTTTCATCATTATTCACATTATCTGACATACTAGAGTTTTCATATTCATTAAAACCTTCATTTCTTTGACCATTGTCATTAGAATGGCAAAAGTTATCCCATAAATTACTTGAACTTCCTGACCTCTGCATGTCATTTTTGTTTCCGTTATAAGGAGCAGGAATCAAATGCCACCTATTCCGTCGATATTGTCCTTGATCAGTATTTATTATATATGACCTGTATGGTAGAACTTGCCCTATTTCTCCATAAATTCTTTTATCAATTACCCATACCTTATCACCCACATTTAGATCAGACAAAGGTCTAGCACGATGGCGAGAATTATAATGATCAGCTTGTTTCTTTTTTATTAAATATTCTTTCTTAGATATTTCTTTTGAGTTGGGACTATTCGTCTCTAATTTAGCTGTGATTATAGGCAAGTGGGATCTCAATTTTCTGCCCATTAATAGTTCAGCTGGTGAAAACCCATTTTCCAATGGAGTAGTCCTGTATGCCAATAAAGCTTTGTCAATTTGATTAGTGTTTTTTTTAATTAATAATTTTGCAGTTTTCACCGCATTTTCTGCCAAACCGTTAGATTGGCTGTAATAAGGTGAACTGGTAACATGTGCAAAATTATATTCTTGTGAAAATCTTTTAAAAGCCTCTCTGAATTGTGGTCCATTGTCTGATCTAAAAGTTTCACATATACCATACCTTGAAAATAATTCTTTTATTTTGTTAATTATTGCATTTTCAGCCAAGCTGTTAAGTTCAAACATCTCAAAAAATCTCGAATAGTAATCCGTTACAATAAGATACCATTTTTCATGAAAAAATAAATCCGCTGCAATAACCTGCCATGGCCTAGAAGCTGGAGATTGCTCTTTACAAAAAATATTTACAGGATTTGATTTATGCTCAACACAATCTGGGCAATTTCTAATTAAATTTTCTATTTGTGTGCTAAGACCAATCCACCAAACTGCCATCTGAGCTCTACGCCTACACTTTACTATACCCTGATGACCCATATGAATACAATCTAAAACTTCTCTTTGCATTGCAGATGGTATTAAAATTCTAGAGCCTTTCAATATTAAATTGTTGCAAACACTTAAATCATGTCTGTGTTGAAAATAAGGAAAGATATCAGGGGATAATTTACTTTTTTCTGGCCAACCTTCCAAACAATAGTTTTTTAGCACAGTACAAACAGCATCTCTATCCTGCTCTTTCCCTATTTTTTGCAAATATACATCTAAAATTGGTAAGTTTTTCATAACAAAACTAACATATAAATCACAATCAATAGAATCTCCTTTAAAAGTATCTGTGTCAGTCATAGGTGATCTAGATAGTGAATCTGGTAAAACAAGCTCTTTTCCAGGAACATATTTTATGTCATAATTAAACCGCATCAACCTGATTCTAAACCTTTGCAAACGTGGAGTTAAATCATCCAAATGTTTCGTTTGCAGTATCTGCAGCAATGGTTTGTGATCAGTTTCCATAATTATCTTTAAACCAGTTATATATTCATAGAATTTTTCTGCTGCCCAGGTTAGAGCCAATGCTTCTTTTTCAATTTGTGAGTATCTCCTTTCAGTCTCATTCATTGACTTTGAAATATATGCTATAATCTCCCTCTTCCCTTCTTTATCTACTTGCATAAGACACCCTCCCAAACCATATGAACTAGCATCTGCACTTACAATTACTTGTTTTGTAGGATCAAAATAAGCCAAAATAGGTGTTTCACATAAGCGTTGTTTAATAGCAGTAAAAGCCCGATCTTGTTCTGGACCCCAAATAAAATTTATGTCCTTTCGCAACAGATTATTTAAAGGTTCTAAGCAGTCGGCTTTCTTGTGTAAGTGTCTAGATGTAAAATTGACCATTCCTAAAAATCTCTGTAATTCCGTTTTGTTCTCTGGTTTGGAAAAATTGCTTATAGCTTTTACTCGGTCTGAATCTATCGAAATTCCATTAGCAGATAGTACAAAACCCAGAAATTTAATTTCTTTTACACCAATAACACATTTTTCTATGTTTATTGTTAAACCTGCATCAGACAAGCGTTTTAAAACTTGCCTTAAACATTCATCATGGCCTTGAATTGTATCATGGTAAATTAAAACATCGTCCACATGAAATATCACATTTAGACCCTCAAGAATTTTTGAGAATTTTGATACAAAATATTCTGTCGAACAGTTAAGACCAAACGGTAATCTTTTATATTTAAATCTACCAAAAGGGCAAATGAATGTTGTCAACAATTGACTTTCTTCATCGAGAATTAGCTGATGAAAACTTTTAGTTATATCAATTTTTGAAAAATATTTTGCACCTTTGACCATCGCAAGAGTATATTCTACCTTCGGAACTGGAAAATAAGGTCTCATTACGCTTTTATTAAGTTGAGTATAGTCACAACACAATCTAATATCATCGTCCCCTTTTTGTACTACTACTATAGGAGATACCCAATCTGTTACCTGTTCTACGGGCTCAATTATATCCAGTTTTTGTAATCTTTTTAATTCAGCTTCTAATTTCTTTAGCAAAGCAATCGGGATCACACGGGGTGCTGACTGTACAAAAGGTTTAGCTTCAGGTTTCAGCTTTATTGAAATTACATCCTTAAACTGACCCAGCTCCTGTAATAATAAAGGAAACTCTTTTTTAATTATTACACTACTCTCGTTTAGATCAGTGTTTACAGTGTTCAAATTCACTGTTAATATCTTTAAATGTTTGCTGGCCATTCGACTCAAAATGGGTCGTTTGATATATTTTACAACATAAGCTTTAGTAGAGTAAGAAACACCTTTATATTTAAGTGTCATTGTCAAATAACCAAATATATCAAGCTTTCGCCCATCCGCTGCCCGCACAATCACATCTGAATTTTTTAGTTTGCATACAAATTTTTCCGGTAGATATGATAAAGGAATGCACACTATGTCTGCACCCGAGTCTACTAAGAATTGTACACTTTTATTGAACTCTTCAATATAGACGTCACACAACCACACATTGTCATTTGACCCATCTATTGACCACAAAAAAAAATCTTGTTTGTTACCTTTATCATCCATTTCTCTCACCATCTTTTGCTCCTCCAATGATCTGAGTTTCTTATCAGCATTAGAAACCTTAGGATTTATCATCTTCTTACAAAGCCGTGCAAAATGACCTTTATTTTGGCATTTATAGCATTCCGCATTCCGAGCAGGACACACATTTCTTATATGATAATCAAATCCACAATATGTACAACTCTTTTCATTTCCTGTCTTTCTGATCATAGTAATATCTTTTTCATGTTCTTTCTCATACATTTGTTTAGTTTGTAATTTTTGTATCTCATACTCTCTTATCATTTGGACTGTCTCTTCTAATGTTAAGTCATTTTTCATTTGTAATTTTTCTGACAGATTCTTGTCACTAATCCCTGTAACTAACTTGTCTCTGATTATTTCATTTCTCGTAATTTTCTCGAACTCACAGTTTTGAGATAAAGTATAAATGTTTTTTATAAAATCATCTGAAGATTCCCCTGGTGACTGTTGTCTTCTATTAAACTGCGCTCTTTCATAAATTATATTCTTCCTTGGATTGAAATATTCATTAAATTTTTGTATTAGGTCGTCATATTTTTCCGTTTTACCAATTTGGTTTACAATTTCCAAACTCTCCTCGCCCATGCAATATAAAACTAAATTGCACTTTTCCTTATCTGATTTCGTACCTGATAACTGTAAGTACTGTTCAAAACGTTGAAGCCATCTAGGCCACGAGTTTATGTCTCTGAAATTAAACTCCTTTGGAGGAATCACTTGCACTGAAGGCATGGATTGGTTTGGAGGATCGTTCGGCATGATGTAGGTATTTATTGTGAAATTTACACATCTAATTACTACGAAACATCACAATAATATAGTTAGGTTCAAATATCCGCTGCCACCATGTAAAATAAACAAAGTTGTATCTTATACGACACGATGATTTCATGAAATCCTTAATGTACACCGCGTATAACCAAATTTTTTTGAGTATGTGTACTTAACTTATATGTCGGTCACATAAAAGTACAATATTGATTATAAATATGAATTGCGAGTAATACATGTTTAATAAGATGTTTTATTGGTCACTTTTCTGTGGTTAATGATGCATTTCTTTACCACCAGCATAGCTACCACCATCTTATCTAAGTCTGCCGCCAACTGGCTATCTTATCTCTGACAACCGGAACACAACAATATAAATAACATAATATAAATAAATATTTCGGACACTTACACCAATCATCTGGTCCCAAACTAAGCAAAGCTTGTACTATGGATACTAGATAACGGATAAACATACATGAATATTTATATAAACATTCATGACTCAAGAATAAATGTTCATATTCATCACATAAACATGTACCCGTCGCGGGATTCGAACCCGCAACCGTTGGTTTCGCTGACATCCACTACACCAATCGGTCGTCTACCAATGCTATTAACATGCATGTAGCTAGCCAGGCGAACTAAAATGCCGTACCAACAACCAAACCGAGTACTAAACATGTACTCTGCTGGGGATCGTACCAGCGACCTCCGAATCGTAAACCCTATGTTGTTTACATTGAGCGCTTCCATCTTCGGTCTCATCTTCCCTCAACATCACACAATAATTTTATAGATGTTATGTTTAAGTATGTATATTTGTCTATTGATCTATGTATATATATGTATGTAAATATATGAAATTTATTCACGTAGTTTGTATCTATATCCCTATTTAATACCGCACAACCTGCCTATTTCAAATGTACAAACAGCAACACACTTAATTATACATTTTTTTTCCTGACATATTGCAGAAAAGAGACTCGCATTTGACATTGACAGTAATGAATCCTAGCTAGTGGCTAAGCAACTTACTTTCGTCGGGTTATTAAATCGGATAAATTCGGTCATAGAGCCGTTTGTTTTCGTTTTACATTAATCAGACATATTACTCGGTACTGTTTTATCGACTATCATTACAACACACTCTAAATAAAAGCAATCGTTTATCATTATTATTTTATTCACATAATTTTTATTTTATGTGCAACATTGTGTCGATAAAACAGAGTTGCAATACGACCGAATTACGAATCATTCCTTTGGATTACTTGCGTGCGACTACATCGAAATTGACAGACATATCTCTATCCTTTTCGAACAGTAATATTGTCTCTCAGTTCCGTCTTTAATGGGTAGTTAAAAGTTGCTGTTTGTACTGTCCTTATACCCAAAGGTTGCCTGGAATTATTTTTTTTGGAAAATCGCTTTTAGTGTTAAGGTCGCCGAATTGTACATTTTCTGGAACTGTATTTTCTTTTCTGTTGAATAGAATAGAATATGATTTATTTGCTCTTGAATAGGGTACATTACATTAGGTGTTACTACAGTAAGATCCTCCTAATTCAGTCATTATAATGACATGCAAATATTTGACAATATCCAATTTTGACATCAAGAAATCAAGAAATGCATGCAAGCATGCATTCAATTGTCCTTGTGATCCAAGAACTCTTTAATGGAACAGAACGAGTATTGCAGAAGCCACATTTGTAAGTACCTTTTAAAGTTGTGCAATAAATAAAGTGTATTTGCATTTGTAATAATTTCCAGGAACTAGAAATCCTCAAGACCCTATCGCCATCCCTCTTCGAATCGCGAAGTAGAGCGAGGAAGCGGTTCGCGGTGGAGTTCACCCGGCGATGCGTGGAGCAGGCCCTGGGTGACGTCACGCTGGAGAAGCTGGAGGCGCTGGATGACGTCACGCTGGAGGCGTGGCGGAATGGGCTGCCCGACGTATCGGGGATACGGTGTGTCAGCGTCACCAGCTCGCATAGCCCCAGGTTCCTCGGGGGACGGTGAGTGATCCAAGCTAGACTAGTTGTTAGATTTATGTAATATTGGGTCTTTACCTATGAAATTGGAATTGTTTTTTCTTCGTTAATCATATGTACCAATTCCTGCGATTTTCAAAGCTATATCCAAAATCATTTCCTAGATTCGATGAAACTTTTATAAAGCGGTTACTTTTAAAAATTAACGCTGTCTATACTTAACTTAATGTTATCCGATAATACACAAAGTTTAGCTAAATTTGGACTTGCCGTTCCCAAAAAAAAAAAATCAAAAATGTTTGTATGGAGAAAACTGTCTTAATGAAATTCTTCATACAAAACGCCAATTTCATAGGTAAGGACCTAATACTAGCTTTCCGCCCGCGACTTCGTCCGCGTGGATGATTTCATCAAAATCGGTGCAGCAAAAAAATATGACTATATGTTAATCCAGGTCCTTATCTGTCTACCAACCAAATTTCATCCAAATCCGTCCAGCCGTTTAGGCGTGAAGAGGTAACAAACATACAGACATACAAACACACAAAGTTTCTCATTTATAATATTACTTGCGATAAAAACCTGTTTTTAAAAAGAAGAAAAAGAGATTCTTCTCAGGGGAAAATTGCCTTTTGAACAAGCTGTAGCTTAAAAAATGTAAAATGTATTTTTGACGACCTGTTCGGTGTAGTGGCTAGCAAACTGACTGCTATACCAAAAGGTCGTGGGTTCGAATCCTGTTAGGGGTATATGTTCTTAATATCTTTATTGTACACAAAATTATTACAGAAATATGCATTGTATATAAAATGTACAAAGGCGAGCTTAACTCCGATAGAGTTTTCTACCAGCAAACCTTAGAGATACATAGTGTTTATTAGATTGGGCAGAAAATAGTGTACACAACAATTGAAAATTATTTTATAAAATAAAATATGTTTGTATGAAACACGTGTTCTCGAGTTATGGATGTTTTTCATTTATACTGGATAAGTTTTTTTTTACCGTAATGAAAAAAATAGGGCAAATTAGGTAAGTGAATTGGAAGTTATTGGCATAGGTAGTTTAATTTTTTTTTTTTTTCAAAACCATCATCGACCCACGCGGCCGCCGGAGATTGATATGCGACTAGCGGGATTCGTAGGGTTCCTGTCATGCGACATTTAATTGGAAGTCATATTTTCTCCAATTTTAATTTATTTAGTTTAATAATGTAATTATGTACAATAGGCTACATACGCGACCGTCAAATGCCAAATACCACAACGTTTTATTATATTTTATGGTTTTAAAGAAATAAATATCCTTACACATACACACAACGCCATCTAGTTCCACAGTAAGCAACTATAAGCTTGTGTTGTGGATACCAACCGGATGGTTGTTATACTACCTAAATATATTTTTTTTTGTAAATAAATACTTATTATAAATGAAAACATCCATAACTCGGGTGCACATGTCCGTATTCATCACACAAACATATGCCCCTAGCGGGATTCGAACCCGCAACCATTTGGTATAGTGGTCAGAGTTTTTGAACCACTACACCAAACAGGTCGTCAGTCAATCATCGTCAAATTAAACTACCTATACCAATACCTTCTATTTCACTTATCTAATATGCCCTATTTTTTTCCTTACGGTAAAAAATTGATCCAGTATATGTATTTACAAAAAAATAATAATGTATTTGTGTAGTTTATCAACCATCTGGTATCCACAATACAAGCATAGTTGCTTAGTGTGGAACTAAATGGAGCTGTGTGTATGTGCGAAGATATTTATTTATCAAAAGGAACCTTATTGAATGCCGATACCACTCAGCACTAGCACAGCACAAGATATATCATTAAATATTTATATCTACAAATACAAATACACTTTATTGCACAACAGAAAAGAAAATACAGTTTCAGTTTGGGTATAAGGACAGTACATTTGAAATAGGTAGGTTGTGCGGTATTAAATAGGGATGCAGATACAAACTACGTGAATAAATTTCATATATTTACATACACATACATACATAGATCAATGGACAAATATACCTACTTAAACATAACATCTATAATATAGCAACAAAATACAAACGTAAATATATAGGTGTACTAAATAAATATTTATTGATATATAAAATAATACTACTCTCTTGGTCAGATACATAAAGCTGTCCCGCGAGCTTCCGCAGACGCCATGGATACTCAACGGCAAGAGGATGATGGAGTCCTCGGTGCAGGAGATCATATTCCAACCAATCGCCAGAATGTACAAGTGAGTTGCAATTCTAACCAAAATTTGACAAAACAAACGACTTAAGAGGAAGCATAGGGTCTAGTGGCGCCCCCATTTGATTTGTTTTCAAAAATGTATTCACTGGGTTCACCCGAGAAGGTAGTTATAAATAATGTATAAAAGTATACAAAACAAAAAAAAAATTACTATATTTTCTGTTTTGCTGACGCCATGTTTATTTATTTATTTCCATAGAATCAACAGCATTATTGCAGAAATTATATTATAGTAAACTAATACCAAACTTATGCCAATTAGTGATTCTTATTATGTTACCGACAATGGTTATCGTTATAATTGAGTGGGTAACGTTTTAATTATATGTTGGAGGGTTTTTACCATGAAATAAAAAAAAAATTAAATAAAAAAAAACTAAATACACCTTGAAAAATACACTAATTTATGGGAGTGAATGTTGGGTGTGGCGGAAGAAGAATGTAAGTAGAATTAATGAGATCATTGAGAAGTATGAGTGGAGGTGACTTTGAAAGATAGAGTCAGGAATAGTGTAAATAGGGAGTTAAGCAGTCTGAATGAAGACGTAGTGATAAAGATTGAATGAGGTATGCTGAGATGGTTTGGACATGTGGAGAGGATGAATGAAAGAAGACTTACGAAAGAGATATACAAAGCGAATGTGAATGGTAGTGTTGGTAGGGGAAGACCACGGCGAACGTACCATGATGAAATCGGGGACGTCTTAAAGGCCAAGTCAAGAGTACCCTAAACCGACGAGCATGTATGAACAACCTTATGAGAGTGAATGAAGCAAAAGAGGTGTGTCAGGATTGCAGCAAGTTATGGATGTTTTTCATTTATTTATGTATTTATTTACAAAAAGAAATGTATTTGTGTAGTTTATCAAGCATCTGGTATCAATAATACAAGGCTAGTTGCTTAGTGTGGAACTAGATGGCGCTGTGTGTATATGCAAATATACTTATTTATGTAATCAGATATAAATGTGTTGAAAGTTTTTGTTTTAGTTTTTTTTAATTACATATTATTTCCTCGTCCGGTATATGGTTGTAAGTATAATGGTTGTTCCACAGTATGGCGACGGATGAGGTTGAACATCGACTCAAGTTCATGTCGGCAGGACGGGAGGACGTGGACGTGCGCTGCCTGGGGGACGGGAGGCCCTTCGCCATCGAGGTACACTGTCTACCTACCTGACTGTACCCAGCGAGGTACACTGTCTACCTACCTGACTGTACCCAGCGAGGTACACTGTCTACCTACCTGACTGTACCCAGCGAGGTACACTGTCTACCTACCTGACTGTGCCCAGCGAGGTACACTGTCTACCTACCTGACTGTACCCAACGAGGTACACTGTCTACCTACCTGACTGTACCCAGCGATGTACACTGTCTACCTACCTACCTGAACCCAGCGATGTACACTATCTACCTACCTGACTGTACCCAACGAGGTACACTGTCTACCTACCTGACTGTACCCAGCGATGTACACTGTCGACCTACCCGACTGTACCCAGCGATGTACACTGTCTACCTACCCGACTGTACCCAGCGATGTACACTATCTACCTACCTGACTGTACCCAGCGATGTACACTGTCTTCCTACCTGACTGTACCCAGCGATGTACACTATCTACCTACCTGACTGTACCCAGCGATGTACACTGTCTTCCTACCTGACTGTACCCAGCGATGTACACTATCTACCTACCTGACTGTACCCAGCGATGTACACTGTCTACCTACCTGACTGTACCCAGCGAGGTACACTGTCTACCTATCTGACTGTACCCAGCGATGTACACTGTCTACCTACCTGACTGTACCCAGCGATGTACACTGTCTGCCTACCTGACTGTACCCAGCGATGTACACTGTCTACCTACTTGATTGTACCCAGCGATGTACACTGTCTACCTATCTGACTGTACCTATCGAGATACACTGTCTACCTACCTGTACCCACCGAGGTACACTAGTTACCTGACTTATACTCAGTTATAAGAACATTTGTTTTGATGTTACACAAATTCCTGTTTAACTATATGGTTTACTACTAACCTCCAAAACATTATAAATAATAATAATAATAAATATCCTTAGAAATACACACAGCGCGATTTAGTTCCACAGTAAGCAACTATAGGCTTGAGTTGCGGATACCAGATGGTTGATATACTACATAAATACATTTTTTTTTGTTAATAAATGCATATTGTAAATGAAAACATCCATAATTCGGTCACACATGTCCGTATTCATCACACAAACATATGCCCCTGGCGGGATTCAAACCCGCACCTTTTGGTATAGTGGTCAGAGTTGCTAACCACGAGTACGACATTGGAACCTTCAAGAAACGAGCCTACACCTTCCTCAAAGGCCGGCAACGCATCTGTGACCCTTTTGGTGTTGCGGGTGTCCATGGGCGGCGGTGATTGCTTTCCATCAGGTCATCAGCCGCCCTCTCATATAAAAAAAAACTACACCAAACAGGTCGTTAAATAAATAATTTGTATATTTCATTAACTGACAAGCACATGGTTTGGAGCCATTTATACAGGAATTTGTATTGATGTAAGGATATCATCAGATCACAGACCCGCGTCGTCTCCTCACTGCGGAGGAACTTGCGAGAGCTTGCGAGGAGATCTCCGCCGGGGGAAAGGTCGTCGTGAAAGAGCTAGTACATGTTAGCAAGTGAGTAGTCTACCCATTTTTGTAATATAAAAACCTGTTTTTAAAAAGAGCAACCCCTCGAGTTTCTTGCTTGTTCTTCTCAGGGGAAAAAAGGAACAAGCAGCAGCTTAAAAAATGTAAAATCTGACTATTTTAAGTGTACCCTGTGTACAAAATAAAGGAATTTTTAATTTGATTTGATTGATGGTGGTAGCTATCCAGGCGGACATTTATAATGTCCTACCACCGACCAAACCGTGTACTAAACATGCATTCCTCTTAGTTGACAAAGCTATAATTCGCAGGGAAGCCTTAATCGAGCTGAAGAAGGCTGAGGAGACAAAGATGAAGACATACGAGGCGCTCTGCATTAAGCTGTCTCATTCTAAGCACGACGACATGGTACAGTATCATAGAATTATGATAACTTTAAAAGTGACAAACTTATTGATGTCTACCGACAGTGAAATGTGTGCGCGAGAATCGGGATTGTGACCAAACAATCAGACACACATTCTGACCAGACAATCAGACACACATTCTCCGCCCTATTTTTTTTTATGCACGTCGGGTTCGTACTTGACCTCAAGGATGAGGTCGAAGGTGGAAGCGTACTGTGGACCTGGAAATCCCAACACATTTGGGGGACTGGCTATCTTATCTTTTACAACCGGAACACAACACTGTTATTAACATTGCTGTTAGGCGGCAGATTTAGATAAGATGGTGGTAGCTAGCCAGGCATTTAAAATGCCCTACCACCAACCCTAAGGGCTGATTAGACTATCTGATCGTATTCACTCGATACACGACCGATCCTTGCGTCGCTTTTTACTCAGTCGCTCTCGAGCTATTATCCCGAATGCTTGCATGCGGAGCAGAAAGAAAAATGAACGATGAGTTACTGTTACATGTTGTATTTACTTATTGAAAAATAAATGAAAAAATAATTGAAAATTGAAAGTATTTGCTCGTGTCGACGCGAAAGAAGAAAAAGCCGCTAATAAAGACTTATGTATCTCGGCGGCTTGGACGTGTGAAAAAATTGACGTTTGTTTTTTATTTGTCCCCCCCCAGCCCCCGGAGGCGCCCCCCGCGGTGACGGCCCGCGACGTGTCGGCCGTGTGCGCGTACTGCAGCCCCCCCCCCGGCCCCGGCCTCACCGTGTCGCAGCGCACCCCCCTCCGCGTGCTCCACCGCCGCCCGCTGCTCACGCGCTCCCGCCGCATCCTGGAGCTCAGCGCCCGCACCGTGCCCGGTGAGTGCGGGGGCTTCCCCCCCTCCCCCCTCCCCCCATATACACTGTCCCCCTCCGCGTGCTGCACCGCCGCCCGCTGCTCACGCGCTCCCGCCGCATCCTGGAGCTCAGCGCCCGCACCGTGCCCGGTGAGTGCGGGGGCTCCCCCCCCTCCCCCCATATACACTGTCCCCCTCCGCGTGCTGCACCGCCGCCCGCCGCCCGCTGCTCACGCGCTCCCGCCGCATCCTGGAGCTCAGCGCCCGCACCGTGCCCGGTGAGTGCGGGGGCTCCCCTCTCCCCCCATATACACTGTCCCCCTCCGCGTGCTGCACCGCACCTACATATGATTTTCATATACTATGCGTTACCTTCGCCAGAGCACCCGCAGCTGCTGGTGGTGCGGCTCCGCACGGAGGCGGGCACGTACGTGAAGGAGTGGGTGCACGGCGAGCTGGGCCGCACGGCGCCGGCGCTGCCCGACGCGCTGGGAGCTGCCGTCGACATACTGGCGCTCGACGTGGCCCGCGTGCACGCGCACTGGCCGCCTTAATAAACTGCTCTAAACACTCTGGACTTTCATTTCAATATAACGTCTTTCTCAATGAAATTGGAGTTTTTTTCTTCGTTAATCTTATGTACTAATTTCTGCGATTTGCAAAGCTATATTATAAATAATAAATATCCTTAGACATATACACAGCGCCATCTAGTTCCACAGTAAGTAACTATAGGCTTGTGTTGCGGATACCAGATGGTTGTATACTATATAAACTTTTTTGTAAATAAATACTTATTATAAATGAAAACATCCATAACTCGGGTACACATGTCCGTATTCATCACACAAACATATGCCCCTAGCGGGATTCGAACCCGCAACCTTTCGGTATAGTGGTCAGAGTTATCAAAGTTTTTTATTTGGAAAATGGAATATTATTTCAAGGTTTCACATGAAATATTTTTTTAATTTCTGGGCTAAATGTTCTTCCCATAATCATTTCTTAGATTCGCTGAAACTTTTATAAAGCGGTTACTTTTAAAAATTAACGCTGCCTATACTTAAGTTATGTAATGTTATCCGATAATACACACAAAGTTTAGCTAAATTTGGATTTGTCGTTCTCAAAAAAAAATCAGAAATGTTTGTATGCAGAAAACAATCTTAATGAAATTCTTCATACAAAACGCCAATTTCACAGGTAAGGACCTAATATTTATAGGGATTGGCTTAGGTAGTTTTTTTTTTTTTTTTTTTCAAAAATGCCCGCGCCGACGACTGGTGGGATTCGTAGGATTCCTATCATGCAAAGTACCTCATATTTTCTCCAAGTTTTCTTTATTTATTTAATTATGTGGAATAGGCTACAAACGCGACCGTCAAATGACACAATAGCATTATCCAATGATCATTTTGAAAAAAAAAAACAAATTAAACTCCCTATGCCAATAACCTTACTTCACTTACCTAATATGCCCTATAGTTTTTCCTTACCGTAAAAAAACTCATCCGGCATATGTCATCAATCTACATGTCCTCTTTAATAACTACGCGTTCTCAAATGCCTCCCAAGATGGGTGTAAAAAGAGGATTAAAACTCAACTATATCTTTCAAGACGCAGACGCTAAGGCCTTATCATGCGTCTAATCCGCAGCTCAACACGAGCTAGCTAGAATGCAAGGTGCATTGTCAAAGTTTAGAATTAATAACAGCAAACAAATGTTTACATATGTGGATCATACTCATGAAGGATTTTTTTTATTGATAATACAGAATCAACAGCATCATTATAAAAAATATTACACACAATTTATAAGCCAAAGTCATACCAATTACAGATTAATTCTATATATAATTACTTAATTAGGAATGAGAATATGGATAGCTCGGCATCATAACACTGCCATTGATGGACACTTTGATTGCCGCGGTGAACATACTGATACTCGACTCGACATCGCGCGGATGCAAGCGCACTGGCCGCTTAAAGAAATTGTTAATTAAACTTGTGTTTCATTTCAATATAAACACTCATATATTTTTTTTATGCACGACGGGTTCGTACTTGACCTCAATCACACCTGATGTTAAGTGAAGCTGAGGGCGAAGGTGGAAGCGTACTGGCCCGGAAACCCCAACACATTTGGGGGACTGGCTATCTTATCTCTGACAACCGGAACACAACAAAGCTATTAACATTGCTGCTTGGTGCAGATTAAATAAGATGGTGGTAGCCAGGCGGACATTTTTTTTAAATGCCCTACCACCAACCAAACCGAGTACTTAAATATGTACCCCGCTGGGGATCGTACCCGCGACCTCCGAATGTTGTTTACATTGAGCCACGGAGGCGTTTAAATATATAACTATATGTTATCCAACAATCTACCTATCTTTAAAAACTACACGTTCTCAAATACCGCCCAAGAAGGGTGTAATAGGAGGATTAAAACGCAAGATATATCGCTATTTCTTCAAGACGCAGACTCAATATCATGCGTCTAATCGCAGCACAAGACTAGCATTAGCAAAGTTTAGAACTACGAGTAATTACAGCAAACAAATGTTTACATATGTGAAACACAACTTCATAATAACGTACCTTGCTCAAGGATGAATGGGAAATGACAGCTCGGCCGCACCGCACTGGCATTGAAGGAAGCTTTGATGGCCGCGGTGGACATTCTGATATTCGACATCGCGCGGCCGCCGAAGAAACTATTAATTGAACTGTGGTATTTCTTTTCGATCACTATAAAATGTCTATCTACTCATTAATAAATAGGCGCACCCATCCCCCAAGAAGGGTGCAGTGGAAGGGGGGAAATCAATGCATCTAGTTTTCCTGCTGCAATATATAATTTACGATGCCGTGACTCTTTAAAGCTCTTTTTACATGCCCCAAAATGGAGATAAAAACTTGCCACCGCTGTCCTTACCGTCGCGTTGATCTGCTTCTAGTAGGTATGTCGGAGTAAGTAGTCTATGGCCTAATAAATAACCATTCTCAAGATTGAGAACAATCTTGTGACCGGTCTCAAGTAAACTTGTTGATTAATAAACCCAACTTGAGACCTGAAAAGCACGTGCATACTCAAGCAGTACTCACTTGAGAGGTGCGCGTATTAATAAACGAAACTCAAGACTATCATTCATTTGCCGCTGAGAAGTGTTCTCAGCTGAGTAGACCTCAAGATTGGTTTATAAATTACCACGGAGCTTGAGATAGCGTCAACTGCTTAAGACGCATCTCGGTTGATACAGCCTCAAGACTTGTATTGAGATTGATTTATTAATACGGGCCTATATACGACACAGTTCTACACGACTCCATGTCAAATAGGCATAGTGGAACACAAAGGTAATCCTGAACTGTGCGACGGGCAGAATAAAAATCAAAAAAATACTATTTTCCATTTCACAAGCATAAATTTTATTCGTTACCAAGACCTAACCCTGCCAGAGTCTTCTCTTAACAGTGCGCGGCCTGGTGTGCTTCATCATCTTCCTCTTTATGGGCTTCTTACCCAATCGCGCCACTCGCTTCCTCGGATGCTTGTTCCGTTTTCTTCCCATTCTAGCAAATTTATTCAAGATGTGAAGCCCTCCTTTTCGGAATCTCTCGGCTGGTGCTTCAGTTGGATCTTCGGTTTCATCCCCGCCTTCTCCAGTGTTCTCCTCTGTCGGGTTCCCGCCTCCGTCGCCACCACCCGCAGAGGTATCGCCATCCGCTATAATTAAAGTTGGCATAAAAATGTGACGCAGGTTACTTTTGTATAAGGATTAAGGTCAGCTCTTAACCTCAATCACACCAGCAGTGATAGCATAACTTACGATTAAGTTTATAAAACATTTTATCGCAGTCATCTGTCTAAATCAGCTACATAACAGTCGTACAGCAGCATTTTGACAGATGTGCGGGACACATCGCGTCCTCATGCTACATTTAACTCATAAAATGAGCGACATAACAGACGTACAGCAGCATTTTGACAGATGTGCGTGACATATCGCGTGTCGTCATGCTACATTTAACTCATAAAATGAGCGACATAACAATCGTACAGCAGCATTTTACAGAAACGACCTGTTTGGTGTAATGGTTAGCAACTCTGACCACTATACCAAAAGGTTGCGGGTTCGAATCCCGCTAGGGGCATATGTTTGTGTGATGAATACGGACATGTGTACCCGAGTTATGGATGTTTTCATTTATAATAAGTATTTATTTACAAAAAAAATGTATTTATGTATTATATCAACCATCTGGTATCCACAACACAAGCATATAGTTGCTTACTGTGGAACTAGATGGCGCTGTGTGTATGTCTAAGGATATTTATTTATTTATTTATTTATTTATATAACGTGTGATAAACTTTATCGCGCGTGGTCATTTTCCCATGTTGATGTTAGTAAAGTGAAATTACTTAACTAAGTGATCTTATGATTGTTATTGGGACTCACTCACTGTAATATTTTTTTCATAATAAAGAAAGAAGAAAAGAAATAAAACATTTATTCAGCTTACAATGGGCATGTTACATGGTACTGTTTGGGGTTTAAATATACAACTGTATCTTAAGTTGATCTCAATTTGGAGAACCTTTTATTAACGAGTCTATGGCCCGTATTACAAAACCATGGTAAAGCCATGATGTCATAATTAAAAAAATTTGAAAATCGGTAGATAAATTAATATTTTGATGGCAGATGGACAGAGATGGCAATAATACTCGGACTTCCGTAATACGGACCTAACTAAGGCCCGTACTAATAAACCGTTCTCAAGATTGACATGGCCTCAAGTTGACTGAGACGCGATCTCAATCTCAAGAACGATTTATTAATACGGGCCTAAATGTCCGTCTCAAATGTCAATAGTCCATCTACAACGAATTTGTATTTTACAGTGCGAGCTGGCAATTAACTTGGCATTTAGAATTACATAACATAGTGTCAACATTAGGTAAATAGCGTCTCCAGACCCCCCCTTACAAGGCGAGACCCATTCCCGGAGGGCGTCTAGCGCACCCTCCGTAGGGGGAACTGACTATCTTATCTCAGATAATTAACCGGAGCAATGCTATTATCATTGCTGTTTGGCGGCAGACTTAGACAAGACGGCGAAGCGCACATTTAAAATGCCCTACCACAAACCAAGCAGAGTACCCAGTAAACATGTACCCCGCTGTGGATCGAACCCACGACCTCCGATTCGTAAACCATATGTTGTATACATTGAGCCACGGAGGCGGATAGAACGTATTGCGACTTATGCCCTAGTGCGAACGAGGCTTTACATTCAAAGATATTTAGATATCATTTACGATTACCGTCCAGTCTTTATTATTTCGAAAAAACTCAAATAACCTAGACTTACCGGGCGTGGTACCATTCCCGTCACCATCACCGCCGGTTGTGCTGTTTCCACCGCCGCCATCGTCACCACCGCCGTCAGCTGTCGACGATTTGTTCATGGGGATCCACGGTCTGGAATATGATTGGTGATAAATGTTTCTCCCGTGACCACCGGCTTGGACAAGGAGAGATCAGGGTGGTTAACATGACCTCTTATTTCTAACTAGTTTAGGTACTAAGTACATGTGACAATGGCGAACTGAACTCGTGAGTTCGTCCATAAAACGCGTATTTGAAATACTTTTCGGACGGCTTTTTCAAAATGTTTGGTCTAGTTTTTAGAAAAGATTGACTTTATGACATTTCCTTCATTTTATAACTGTAACAAAATCTGTATAATTCAGGTTATTGGTTGCTCGAATACTTCCAGCAAACCAGCTTCAGTGAAAACTTTTCAGTGTTCCACTCTTATTAAGAAAACGGGACATTTCTGCGTCCCGACTATAACTTTGGGGACAAAGGGATTAATTTGAACTGTAAAAACTCACATGGTCGGTTTCATGGTTGACGGCATTATTCGGCCCGCTACCGCTCTCGCTTCCATAATTTGTCTGCAAATGATGCAAATTTTTAATCCATAACTTTTGAAAATAAATTGTTATCTAATAATGAAGACCGCCTCCGTGGCTCAATGTAAACAACATTGGGTTTACGATTCGGAGGTCGCGGTTCGATCCCCAGCGGGGTACGTACATGTTTGGTTCAAATTCTTGCTATTCTTTTCTCAGTTCCGACACGTCAGGTGTTTTACCAAGTTCCAGTTTGATGGATTTCTACTTAACACTTCTGGGTTTTTTCTAAGTAGGTACTGTTTTAAATTTGTGAATCATAACCCACCATAAAATCTTAAATGGTTTCATCGTACTTATTTGACTAAGAACACACAACTTCTTCAAATATTCAATATGATCATCGTGACGTTGCTGCCGGAGTGAGGAAGGTCTGTCGCGCGACATCTTAATTAAGAGATTGCTGCGCGTACCCCTTGGTGCAATGTTGTGTACCCCTGGGGGTACGCGTACCACTAATAGGGAAATACTGCTCTAGAACTTACCTAAGCATCTTCACGCTGATCCTTGCGCTGGGCAGACGCGCCTCCACAGGATTCGCGACGATCACTATGGAATTGTCGGTGATGACCCCTCGCGGTGGCGTTGAGTCGAACATGTCTTCGAAGGATATACTGTCTGAATCCGATTCATAGTAATTGTCCTGTAAAAAGAATTTGAATTTCAAATGCACATGTGCAGATGTCCAAAAAGTAGCCTAATTGTGTTCTATTGTTATCATCAAAAATGATTGTAAACTATTTTGCGCAATAAATAGTATTTGTATTGTATTGTTTGCGACTGAATTTATAATTTTAAGCCATCGCATGACTATCATAATACGTGGTTTGCTGGAAGAAGTGAATCAGGTGGCGCTGGTATCGCCAAAACGCCGCGATGACGTTTACAGTAATGTTAGGTCTGCACATCATTATAGAAAACTTGCAGAAAATACGCATGATAAGAAACCTACGAGTCCCGCCATTTGCTATCTTCGGCCAGCAGGTGCGTAGATAACGGTTAAGAAAAAATAACTTCCATTTCCTAACAATATATAAATAAATAAATAAATAAATAAATATTATGCCCTGTTCGGAAAGGGAGAGGATGTGGGCAAACCTGATTTACGCACTGGTTCCACGCCTGCCGCTATATGTCGGGATGGTACTCCACTCCCACTTGCACGAACACTAGCGATGAGTTTCTAGCTTCTTATGCGTGAGTAGACGGTGATGATGAGTTACGATCGCGACCGAGAAGAATTTGTTGATTTTCCGATTTACGCCGGGAGCTCGCATGCGCACCGTCCGCCGATCAAGAGAGATGACAGTTGTCCAATTTATTTGTGGTTACCCACTCAAAGGATTAGGATATAGGAAACAAATGTGTGTGCATAGAAGGTAATACCCAGCAAATTCAAACTTATACCTAACATGCCCTATTTTTGTCCTGACGGTAAAAAATCCTACCGGTATATACTCGTAAGTATATCACAGGCTGTTAATTTGTTTAGTAGGATTACCTAGCATCGAAGTATTAACAGTAGTTACACATAGATATCACCTGATTTAGACTAGGGAAGTATTTGTAGCTTTCAGCCCAACCCATCATCAGGCGTCTGGTGGGGTGTAGTGCCCGGCGCAGTGCACGGTGCACGGCTCGTCCGCTCTCGCTCTTTCTCAGTAGAGTTAACAGGCGTATGACAGAGTCGAAATTCCATTTGTCGGAATCAACGTAGCCAGGAGGAGCGTCCCCTATTGTTGCTGCAATACAATTTTCAGGGCGACAGTTTAAAATAAAGATAATACTAGATGGCGCTGTACTGAAGTCAAGTGTCAAACGAAAGTAAATTGCACTATTACTTTTTTATGCACAATGGGTTAGCCTTTTAACCGCCTCCGTGGCTCAATGTAGGTAAACAACATTGGGTTTACGATTCGGAGGTCGCGGGTTCGATCCCTAGCGGGGTACATGTTCAAGTACTCGGTTTGGTTGGTGGTAGGGCATTTTAAATGTCCGCCTGGCTAGCTACCACCATCTTATCTAAATCTGCCGCCAAGCAGCAATGTTAATAGCATTGTGTTCCGGTTGCCAGAGATAATATATCCCCCAAATGTGTTGGGGTTTCCGGGTCAGTACGCTTCCACCTTCGACCTCATCTTCACTTAACATCAGGCCCCTATTTCACCAAGTTGACAATTGTCAGCGACATTATGTCGGCTGACAATTCGACATATGTCGCTAACAATTGTCAACGGACAGGTGACAAATGACAATTTTGTAAATTATTTCGTATAGAAAAGCTTATAAACATGACAGGCATTTTGTGACAATTGTCCTTATCTCAATCAAATGACAATTATGTTGTGAAACAAGAATCATTTTTTGAACTCGACATATTTGTAGATTTGCCGGTAATTGTTGACATGAGATCGAGGCTGTGTCAGGCTAGCGTGACAATTGTAGTGTTTTCGTTGTTAATTACAAAATGGCTCTCCGTGAAAGCAGCAGTAGTGACAGTGATAGTGATTTAGATGAGTTCGCATATAGAAGAATATACAGGGCGTCCCACGGCTATGCCACATGGAGGGAAAGTACCTTGAATTTTGTAGATGGAACATTTTACTGAAAGAAGACATTATTTTAATTTAAAAAACAATTTAAACTGCATTCATAGATTTTTAAATAAGTACATGGTTGAACCGGGAATCGAACCCTTTATTTATAAAAAAAAAATTACCATGTAACTTTATCATACCGATCGAAAGGCTTCATCATAAGGATAATTTTTTGCTAAGTAACATAGTGTCAGAAATAAAAGGAAGACCATGAATTTTAACATTTTTAATACAAAATTAATCAAATTTATCAAATGCTCAAAATGAGTCCCATCCTGTTCAATACAAAGTCGCACTCTTTTGATTATTTCGCTCCCTGTCGATTTTTTGATCATGTTGTGGTGGATATTTAGAATAATACGTCGAAGTTCAGTTTGTAGCTCGTGGACACTTTGACACTGGTTCTTGTAAAGTAAATTTTTTACATAACCCCATAAAAAAAATGTAACGGGGTTAGATCTGGGGATCTCGGCGGCCATTTTTTCGTCCATTTGTCCCGATCCAGGAAAGAAAATGTTCATTGAGATAGTCCTACTTACTAATACGTATCTCTTTATCATTTTATCATGAACTTAAATTATAATAGGGAAATGATGCATACTTCTCGAGTGGGTAATTAGTATTAGTAATGATAATGTCAGTTGTATGTCCTTACGGCAATGTCAGCTTTTCATTTTTCTGAACAAAATTGAACATCTAATGTTAAAATTCATGGTCTTCCTTTTATTTCTGACAATATGTTATTTAGCAAAAAATAATCCTTATGATGAAGCCTTTCGATCGGTATGATAAAGCTACATGGTAATTTTTTTTTATAAATAAATGGTTCGATTCCCGGTTCAACCATGTACTTATTTAAAAATCTATGAATGCAGTTTAAATTGTTTTTTAAATTAAAATAATGTCTTCTTTCAGTAAAATGTTCCATCTACAAAATTCAAGGTACTTTTCCTCCATGTGGCATAGCCGTGGGACGCCCTGTATATAGAGAACGAATAAATTTCTCCTTTGATATTACTGAATTAGCGTTTAAGGAAAAATTTCGAATTAGTAAAAGAAGTAGTTTGAAGTAGTTTCGATTTAGTAAGTTAGTTTTTTGTGTGTTGTCATATTTTTTTGACAATTGTCGCACCTGTCAACTTGGTGAAATAGGGGCCAGTAGAAATCTCGAGTATGTGAGAATCAGGCTCCAGGTGTGATTGAGGCCAAGTACCAACCCGTCGTGCATAAAAAAAAGCCTTTAACCTCATTCACACCTGATGTTGAGGCCGAAGGTGGAAAAGGTGGCCAATAGGCCCTGAAACGCTATCTTACTTTGGGGACTGGCTATCTTATTTCTGAGAACCGGAACACAACAACGCTATTATAACTTTGCTGTTTGGCAGTAGACTTAGATAAGATGGTAGTAGCTAGCCAGGCGGACATTTAAAATGCCCTACCACCAACCAAACCGAGTACTTAACCATTTACCCCGCTAGGGATCGAACCCGCGACCTCCGATTCGCAAACCCGATGTTGTTAACATTAAGCCACGGAGGCGGTGAAATTAATCTGTGGTTTATGTCGTCATCATGATAATATGCGAAAGTTTGGATGTTTGTTTGTTGCACAATCACGGCAAAACGGATTTGGGTGAAATTTGGTACATCGGTAGAATATACCCTGGATTAATAAAGGATATTTTTCATCCCGAAAACATCCGCGATAAAGCTATTCCACGCAGGCGAAGCCGCGGGCGGAAAGCCAGTCAATCATGCAAGTCAATAAAATGTTGTGATTGTTATGTAAATAGAGTTTCTCTAAACGGATTCTCGTCTTTGTTTTGACACTAGACTTGGAATGAACCTCATCGATAATCTTACCTCTAATTTCTACGGGAGGCAGTTTCGCCACGTCCTGGATGAACTTGTTCTTCTGGTAGCTCACCACCCGGTCGAGCCATCCTGAACGCTGAATGTTCATACTGGCGCTTGCAAGATACAGGCATAGTACTGCAGTGTTGGCTTTCTAACAGAATAAATAAATTTGGTAAAGCCCTTATTACACTGTCCTATTTTTAGGAAATCTAATTAGGAAATCGGAAGATTGGAAGGGCTAATTGCAGAGACTAAAAACGCCGCCGTGAAAGAAAAACGTTTTCGTTGGGTTAAAAACAATTTAGAATACAAAAAAGTCCTCACAGCCAAGAGCATAATCTTGTCCTATTATTGATTTATTTCTTGCATTTGTAATACGTATGTTTAATAACACGTTACAATTTCAAATAGTAGGTATACCTATGTATTTCCGTTTCTTTATTGCTTTTTTAGTAATTAAGTAATTCGTGATTACACGGGTATTCAATTATTGCTACCCATATAAAAGCGTTTATAGGTTCATAAAGGTTTTACAGACTTACTTGATTTATACATATCAACTTAGATACTTATACTAATCAGTTTACTGAGGATCGTGCTAGTGATCATTTGCAGAATATAAATATAAAATAAATATTTCGGACACTTACACCAATCATCTAGACCCAAACTAAGCAAAGCTTGTGCTATGGATACCAGATAACGGATAAACATAAGTACATAAATATTTATATGAACATCCATGACTCGGGAATAAATGTTCGTCTTCATCACACAAACATTTACATACCTACTCCAACCGGTCGTCAGTAGAATAGTAGTACCGGTAGTCGTCAGCAAAGACTACAATGTATATACGTCGTCAGAATATAGAAAATATGAAGCAATTTATTCATGTGGCCTGGCTTGTCAATTTAAATCACCGTCTTCGTCTACCCGAAAGCGAACTTATATATTGGATAGGCAGCTGCTGCTCACAAACGCGATCATACGGTGCGTAAATTAAATCCTAGATTTTGTTATCATCGACGATCAAGTTTCAGATTTCAGGGACTGCATCGCTCGGAGCCATAAAGTTATTATATAAACAAATACATGTTAACGAAACGCTATTCTAACATCTTTTTTACATTACGATCGAAACGTAACGTCACTTTGACATTACTTTTGACGTCTCTTTCGTTTACGTTTGGTAGACGTGTCTGTCGTGTATTAGGATCCGATAATTTAATCGAAAATATTAAGTTTAAGCTTTTATCTGTATTGAAAATTCATAAGCACACTCTGTATAGTATGGAGATGTAAATGAAAAAGAAATGTTTGTGACAAAACGTCTAGATATCACATAATATCCAAAAACCCGCACCGCCTTTGTGACTGCGTTAATACAATAGATTTATTCAGAATTTTAACAATGCATGTGGTATCTATCTACGCGTGGGGGCGGTGAGGAGTGTGCGGGCATGATACTAGCTGGTTATCTTAAAGTTTTGTTAAGAAAGAAGGGTTTTAAAATGAGTGGTGTCAGTAGAGATGCGCCGATAGGTATACAATGTATACAGTCGATAGCAGGGCGGCTGTGTCCTCGGTGGCAGATCAACAGGCTGCGGTGGTGAGCTCATTGCTAGTTTATAAAAACTAAATAAGGAAAGAACAAGTTTAACGTCGATACTGGCTTGTTTTTCACGGTTTTAGATTAGTGCAGATAAGTTATCAATGTTTCTAATTAGAAGTAGTAGTTTTTATTACGATACCAACAATGGGTTGTCTGTAAATATTGCAATATCCAATCTCCAAATAGTAGAATGTTTACTGGAGAGACTTTCTTTAGATGGAGGAATGAATATCCAACCAAATTAATATATCTCTTTTCTAAAAACAGTCATCTTTTTCCGTAATTTTTCCTCTGCCTACGTTGTCATTGGCAGAATTGTGCTAGAAGAACATGATAAAAATTTCATATAATAAAAAAAGAGACACTTTGATAATTTGTATTAATAATACATAACAACCTGTTTGGTTAGAAACTCCGACCACTATACCAAAAGATCGCGGGTTCGATTCCCGCTAGGGGCGTATGTTTATATGATAAATATGGACATGTGTACCCGAGTTATGCATGTTTTCATTCTTCTTCTTTCGTCGAGGCAAGTTTTAAATTTTATTGGACCAAAACTTAGCCACTCTAACAGCACTCTCTGTTTTGATTTACAATAAGTATTTATTTAAAATACACTTTGTGATAAACCAGATGACGTGTTACACTTTTTGTTGGAGTGTGACCGGAGTGCAGATATTAGAGAACGGCTTTTGATTAAGTCATCGGAGCTATGCAATGGGCAGCTCAGCTGTGTTTTGGCTGTTATACTCTGAAGGAGTGCTGTCAGTCTGTATAAATTTGTTGGATTGTCCATTGCAAAAAGAGAGTGAGGTGTAAAAAGGTGAACGTATCAATGAGGCTGGCATAGTCACCCAGGGTGTACAAAAGCCTCAAATAAAAACAAGATTAAAAAAAAAAAACAAAAATTATTTAAAAACATGTATATATGTAGTATATTCTTATTTTTCCTATGTTTCTTATTGTTGTACAATAAAGAATATTTTGTTTGTTTGTTATATCAAACATCTGGTATCCACAAAACAAGCCTGTAGTTGTTTAATGTGAAACTAGATGGCATTGCGTACATGTCGAATGATATTTATTTATATTGACGACCAATTGGTGTAGTAGATCACTAGTAGTACTAGTAGGTTGATTTCGCAGACAGGATAGTGAAATCAACTGTAGCGGATATGAATCCCACAAGGGGTAAATGGTTGTGTGTAGAATAGAAACAGTTGGCGACCGATTGGTGTAGTGGATAGTGACCCTGTCAGCGAAACCAACGGTTGCGGGTTCGAATCCCACGACGGGTAAATGTTTGTGTGATGAATATGATCATTTATTCCTGAGTCATGGATCTTTATATAAATATTTATGCATGTTTATCCGTTATCTAGTATCCATAGTACAAGCTTTGCTTAATTTGGGACTAGATGATTGGTGTAAGTGTCTGAAATATTTATTTATTATCGTCATCTCAGTCGTATAGTTAAACTATTGCTTTTATTTTCTTGTGAAAACCCACAGTTATTATACAAAGTCAATAGGTAGATAAATACACCCTTTATTTGTAACTCGAGCCCCACACATACCATAAGTATTACCCAAAATAAAAAACTGAAAGCCGATTAAAGGTATCCACTGGTAGAATCTACCACCTCCGTGGCTCAATGTACACAACATAGAGTTTACGAATCTGAGGTTGTGGATTCGATCCCCAGCAGGTTACATGGTTAGTACTCAGTTTGGTTGGTGGTAAGGCATTTTAAATGTCCGCCTGGCTAGCTACCACCATCTTATCTAAGTCTCCTGCCAAACACCAATGGTAATAGCATTGTTGTGTTCCGGATGTCAGAGATAAGATAACCAGTCCCACAAATCAGATGGGGTTTCCAGGTCAGTACGCTTCTACCTTCAGCCTAATCTTCACTTAACATCAGAAGGGCTACTACAACTTAGTGCGACTCGAGTGACATAGAGTTGGTTGCAAAATAGCCTACATCTCTCAAAGCTGATTGGCGGTCAAGTTGACAGCTGTCAAGAGACAGCGAATCAGCTGCAACAGACTCTCAAATATTTAAAACTTAATCCCATCCCAACTTCCCAACTAATATTATAAGTACGAAGTTTGTGTGTGTGTATGTATGTAAGTTTGTTTGTTACCTGTTCACGCCTAAACGCCTGGACGGATTTGGATGAAATTTGGTTGGTACATAGATTAGGATCTGGATTAACACATATGCAACTTTTTTTGCTGAACCGATTTTGATGAAACGTTCCATGCGAACGAAGTCGCGGGCAACAGCTAGTTAAAAATAATAATCATACTTTTCAATCAGAGAACAGTTGGTATTTATTAAACAACAAAAAGCCCCTTTCTAAGTCTTTTGTAAAGGCAATTACGGAACCCTATACTGCTCGTGGCCCGACACGCACTTGGCAGGTTTTATTGATTGTATAATTAAGAGTTCCACTAAGAAAGTTGTCTATGGTTGTGTATGTATTAAGGATTAATCATCCTTAATTTAATACATATACATCATTTTGTACAACAATTATAAATACGTCTTTTTGTATCGTTTTATTGATTTAGTTAATAGCCTATTTTATTCTTAAGTATTGAGACTGTTTACCTGTGTGCATGTTGTGTTCACATCAAGTAGGATACATTCAATTAATTATGTCGTAATGTTGGGTAAGACAAAAAATGTTGGTGAACTGTTAAAAAAAAAGTCATTTATGCATTGAACTATTGTGATTTTTCACGTGACTCATTAATTAATCATCATAGGGGTCACATCTGTATTGGATTCATTGTTGACATTGTCACATTGTAATTTGATATCATCACTGTGGTGATATGCAGTCTGTTAGGAATGCCGCAAGTGGTGTTCAAGTACAACCTTTTGTGGCACCAATTGATAAAATGGCTTAGAATTAAGCCATTTATTTATTGATTTATTTGATTTATTTACAATTAAATAAATCAGAAATTTATCTAATCTCTAATATTATAAATGCGAAAGTTTGGATGTTTGTTTGTCGCTCAGTCGCGGCTAAACGGATGAACAGATTTGGATGAAATTTAGTAAACAGGTTGTACTGTTCGGTGTAGTGGTTAGAAACTCTGTTATACCAAAAAGTCGCGGGTTCGAATCCCGCTAGGGGCATTTTTTTATTTATTTATAGTTTATTCTACACTAATCATAAAAACAGTACAGCAATAAAGAGGATGTACAAAGGTGCAAGCTTATCTCTAAAAAGAGATTTCTTCCAGCAAGACCGTGAGTGACAAGAGTGAGAATTGAAGTGGATAGACATACATATGTGTACAGATTTAATAATAATAAATACCTAATAATAGTAATATAATATATAATACTTGTATATACATACTTATATGTACAATACATATACCTACTTACATATCTAAATAGATAAATAAATACTAATATATATAAATACATATTATAAATACATATAAATACATATTATGTACAGAATATTTAAGAAACCTATAGTACCTGTGTGTTATAAACACCTATATCTGCAATACAATAAAAATTATTAATTGTAAGCCAAGCCCAAGTAGTGTTCCCTTAGTCGCTTCTTGAAAATCCCAATGGAGGCGCTGTCACGAACTTCGTGCGGAAGGGAATTCCAAAGCCTCACTGAATGCGCAGTAAAGGAATCACCGTAGGATTGGGTATTGTGGACGGGTGGTCTCAGGTGTAAATTATACTGGGGACGATGTTCACTGCTGGAGGAGGAGAAACGCACATGTTTTGCACATATGTTTTGTATGATGAATACAGGCATATATTCCCTAGTTTTGGATGTTTTTCATTAATATATGTATTTATTTACAAAAAAAAAAAATATTTATGGAGTATATCAACCATCTGGTATCCACAACACAAGCCTATAGTTGCTTACTGTGGAACTAGATGGCTCTGTGTGTATGTCTAAGGATATTTATTTATTAACGTGAACTGATTAATAAAATGTGGTATCGGCGTAAATTGCCGTATATGCATTTTACCCACAGTAAGGAACAAGTCGATGAATTGTTTTACCGCGACATCGACCTTAATCCATTCTAATAGAGCACATGAATTAAATGAAAACATCCATAACTCGGGTACACATGCCCGTATTCATCACACAAACATGCCCCTAGCGGGATTCGAACCCGCAACCTTTTGGTATAGTGGTCAGAGTTGCTAACCACTACACCAGGTCGTCGAATAATATAATTAATACGTAGCAAGTAACCCGCGCGCTCTCATCATAATTAAATATAATAAAATTTATAACATTTCCGAACTATTTTAGCTGACATCCCGAAGAAATCGTTTCTTCAACCCCATAACATCATTCAAAGAATATTATAAAATTGCAGGTATCAAGGGAGCGTGCTAGCGCTAACCTACTTCACGTACATGACGTACCATCTCACGCGCAAACCCATCTCCGTGGTGAAGAGCGTCCTCCACCAGAACTGTAGTGGACTAACACCGCCGCCTGACGTCACACCTGGCGACGACCAATGGTGTAACTGGCCACCGTTCAGTGAGTCGCATCACTGTCTCCAACCGCTCAAGCATCCATGGATGTATTAAATGATTGGACTCGTGCAGAGGCCGTTTGTCCTTTCCTTGTAGTGTCCACACAACTCAAAAAACAAGCCCGTAAGCATCCCACTGCCAGGGATATACCGACCGATTGGTGTAGTGAATAGTCACCCTGTCAGCGAAACCAACGGTTGCGGGTTCGAATCCCGCGACGGGTAAATGTTTGTGTGATGAATATGAACATTTATTCCTGAGGCATGGATGTTTATATAAATATTTATGTATGTTTATCCGTTATCTAGTGTCCATAGCACAAGCTTTGCTTAGTTTGAGACTAGATGATTGGTGTAAGTGTCCGAAATATTTATTTATATTTATAGGCCTTCCCTCGAAAATGAGGGAGTATGGGCCATAGTCTACCACGCTGGCCCAATGCGGGTTGGGGATTTCACATGCCTTTGAATTTTTACTTCTCAGGGCATGTAGGTTTCCTCACTATGTTTTCGTTCACCATTTAAGAGCAGTCGGATAAATGCATATAAGTCTTCTTCTTCAATTTAAGAGCTATGCTCTTGTCGGTGGAGTAATGACCACGTCTCTCTACTTTCCGCCCTCGTTTTAACCTCCTGGTACGACACGACAATCACCTTTTCTTTCACTTGATCAAAGTAATTACGCCTAGGTCTTCCCCTTCCTCTCTTTCCTTCAATCTTTCCCTCAATTATGTTCTTCAAAAAAATGTCCTGTCGTATCAAGTGACCTATCATCTTTCCTCTTCGGTTCTCAACTGTGGCTACAGGCATTTCTCCATTACCATCATTAACACCTCTTCATTTGTTCACATAAGTAATTCAATTTAAAAACTCATTGGTGCATGGCCTGTGTGGGAATCGAACCCGGACCTCCTAAATTGGGAGACCGCGTCTTAACCCCTGAGCCATCGACGCTTTTTTTACGTGGTAACGATATGACCTTCTTGTCATTGAGTCGTTAAGAAGAATGATTTGTGTTGCAGACACGACCGATGCCAACACGTTGTTGGGCGCGCTCGACTCTGCGTTCCTCTTCTCGTATGCGGGCGCCATGTTTGTCTCAGGTGAGTGTACACTGCGTTTAAGGGCGGAATAATAATAATAATAATAAAAATTATTTATTGCCTTAGTTCCTATTTAACTTAAAGCTATTGACATAATAAGAATTTTGAATAGTCAAGGCAAAAGGGAGTGACATCAGCTTTGCTGTATACGTTACGTTATACGGAATATACGTTAGATTTTGTTTCCGATTGTCTGATGACTATCTCGGGTTCTATTACATAATTTCATTGTTATCGGTTACGTTCTGACATGTGATTGGTTGGCTCATCGCTCGCTCGGCAATTATTTTTTTTATGCTTAACGGGTTAGTACTTGACCTCAATCACACCTGATTTTAAGTGAAGATGAGGTCAAAGGTGGAAGCGTATTGACCCGGAAACCCCAACATATTCGGGGGACTGGCTATCTTATCTCTGACAACCGGAACACAACAATGCTATTAACATTGTTGCTTGGCGGCAGATTTAGATAAGACGGTGGTAGCTAGCCAGGCGGACATTTAAAATTCCCTACCACCAACCAAACCGAGTACTTAAACATGTACCCCGGTGGGGATCGAACCCGCGACCTCCGGTTCGTAAACCCAATGTTATTTAGATTGAGCCACGGAGGCAATTTGAACCCGAATTTGAAAAAAACCCGGTAATAAAATCGTACACACCTCGGCGCTGCCGACTCGGACGTCCGATCCGTCGGACGTGTACTGAATGTTCAGACAAAATAATGGCTCCAAAGCCTTGCGATGGTCGGATTCGACTATCTGATGGAAAAATTTGACGTATATTACCAGCTAAATCGTAGAATTATTACGTACTGTTTGTACAACTGGAATATGCACTTTACAAAATAATGCATACAAAACTAGACCTTACTAGTTTAACATAAGATTTGTATTTGATTTTTTTTTTAATAAAATGAACCACGAGCAGTCAGTGAAGGCAAGCACAGACTTAGGCCCGTATTTCAGAATGTTGTTCAAGCGTAGATCTGCGTTTGAGCATAGTTAGAAAGAGATGCTGCTGTACAAGTTACATAAAGCTTGCTTACATAAATTACATAAGTAGCTCGTGTACTCTTAAAATATTACATTAAGTGTTAACCTATAGTCTCCTACATTACATAATCTAAGATACATTAGGTAAATTACATAGCATAAAATAAAATCAAATGTCGAAATCTTAACTGATTGATTTATTGATTGTAAGGAATGAAATGGCTATTTTTCATTGATGTAATGTTTATGTTGACACAGCGAAATAATTGTGTGAATTGTATCTTATATATAATTTTTCTAATATTTAATGTAAGTAAATAAAATGTCGAATAATGTGAATAGTGAAAAGATTGGTTTTGGTATGTTAATACAAGCCTAATTGCTTAGTGTGGAACTAGATGGCGCTATGTATATGTACAATTTTTTTTTCCTGTAAACGTAATTTATTAAGTATATAAGTACATGAAACAACAAATATATAAAACACAATTAAAAATACCTATATATCTTATAGAAAAATACGCCGTCCAACTCGCTTCCGTGAGGCATAGTACCTAGTACGCTAGCGCTATTGCCCCGCTGAATGCATAAGCTCAGCTGCTGAGCAAAGTAGGTACCAGCTCTCACAACTCACGTTTGAATAGTAGGTAATATTGTAAAATTTGCACATCTGGATGCAGGTTGAATACATGTACTTAAAGTGGGTGTCCTTTAATTGGCATAATCTAATTGTCCTAATATAAATTCGCATAACAGACTTGGCTTAACGCAAATGCGCATAATATTAAATCCGCCTAATAATAAAATCACATAATACAAAACGTGCATAATAATAAAACTGCATAATATAAATGTGCATATCATTATCTAGTATAACTTTAATATTTATAAAATCAATTTACATAACATATTGCCGAGTACCCATACATAGTTATTTATGGCTGTATAAAACTTGCTCATCATATTGTGGCGAGCGAGCAAGATGGGTCGGAGCACCCCGACACTGTTGATTAGGTTAGGTTCGCGCTCCCGCCTTAACCTTCGATGTTAGGTTGAACGTATAATATAAAAATATTATGCACATTAAGATTATGCATTTGCATTTTATAGAAATTAAGATTATGCGGTTTTAAATTATGCGGATTATGTTATGCGAGTTAAAAATAGAAGTATTTAATGTATGCGTTTTAATATAGACCCACTTAAAGTAACAGCTAACATCCACCCTAACTGTATTCAGGCAAATAAATCATTTGAATTTGAACAAATATATTCTGCTCGTTCCTACCCATTCCCCAAGGTTTTAATAGAAAGAAAGAAAGAAAGAAAAATTAATTTAAACCCATCTCATGACACAAACAATCAGGTACAAATAGTACACAGTCGAGACACATGCAAATAATAACATTGTGTTTGCCATCTAATTGTCGGTGTCGCAAGGTGAAGTCAAAAAGGTCTCCAACTCAGCACGGATTGTAGCCGTTCACTACAACGCTGGTTTTCAGTGGAGCCTCCAAATGACGCACGGACACTGGTCAACAAATGTACATACAAATAACAATTACAATTAAGGAGTAATCTTTACTTAATTACAAAAAAATACAAAAAAAAATACAAAAAATCTTTATTTTCAAATTACAGTCGTACATTATGGTAATCAGAGGTTGAGACCAGCCTTTTAAGTATTTAGGATACTTGTACCAGGAGGCCTCGCTCTTCCTTTGCTCGAACATACTTTGAAATTGACTGTAGGTATACAAGATAAAAAAGTGAACTGAAAATTTTGAAAACATGTGTGTGTGTGTGTGTGTGTGTGTGTGTGTGTGTGTGTGTGCGTGTGCGTGTGCGTGTGCGTGTGCGTGTGCGTGTGCGTGTGCGTGTGCGTGTGCGTGTGCGTGTGCGTGTGCGTGTGCGTGTGCGTGTGCGTGTGCGTGTGCGTGTGCGTGTGCGTGTGCGTGTGCGTGTGCGTGTGCGTGTGCGTGTTTTTTTTTACAATATCTTTACATTTACGGGAACTTAGATGATATATGTCTAATTTTTTGTTCAATACATTATAAACATGTGTAGACTGTGTTGAGTACTGTCGTTGCGCAAATTTCGTTTTAACAAGGTTTGCTGTAGCCACTCTATCTTTCCGCCTTGTCGTCATTACACTACAGGCAAATGGTACCGACTTATGTAATTTTAGAGATAACGACAAGATGTACAATTTCCTTATCGATAAGAGCTCACAGAATTTATAAAGTTCATCTGTTGGGAACCTGAATGGCTTAAAATGTATTACCTTGAGAAGACATCGCTGACTTCTTTCGATTTCTAGAAATTTTATTTTAGTCGCACCTCCCCACACAGAAATGCAATATACTATTATCGATTGTGCCAAAGCGGTATATATTTGGTTTATGAGTTTAGTAGTGGTTACATATCTTAATTTCCTAAAAATCCAAGTCAGCTTCCGTATTCTATCACTTGTAAATTCAATTTGAGAATGCCAATTTAAATGCTGGTCTAAAACAACTCCCAAATATTTTGTAGTTGCCACCTTTTCAATACGAGCACATATACAGTTTTTGGTATCAGTATTATCACATAGATGTATTTTAAGAGTAGTGCTGTCTTCTGGTTGTGTCTTATTAGTAATGGTAAAACATATGTAGTTTGTTTTCTCAGCGTTTAAGGTAAGTAAGTTCCGTTGGAGCCACTTGGATGTTTTTGTCAGACCAGACTCGGCACTTTTAAATACCGATTTCCACGTTTCACCCGTAAAGACTATTGCGGTATCATCTGCATATGAGAATACACGGCCGTTTTCAATATTTAAATTAGTTAGGTCATTTATATAGATGAGAAATAAAGTAGGGCCCAACACGCTTCCTTGGGGGACACCGAAAGAGACATTTGAGTCTTTACTTATATAATTTCCAATTTTTACTTGCTGAGTTCTGTTCCGCAAATAGTCTGTAAATAAATCCAATGGAATGCCTCTAACACCAATTGACTCCATTTTTCGTATAAGAATAGGAAGAGAAACTGTATCAAAAGCCTTTTTGAGGTCAAGAAACACAGTCACGCATTTTTTCCCCTGGTCCAGTTGTTCGGTAATTAATGTTGTTAGGGCTAAGATTGCATCTTCCGTGGATTTTCCGCGTCTAAAGCCAAATTGAGAATCAGAGAGAATATTAAATTTATCAAGATAGTTGATAAGGCGAGTATTTATCAGTTTTTCAATAATTTTGGAAATAGCGGGCAGTACCGAGATTGGTCGGTAATTGTTAGCGTCATCTCTTTTACCACTCTTGTAAACAGGTGTGATTAAAGATTTTTTAAGACATGAGGGGAAAATACCTTTTTGGAAACAAAGGTTAGTCATGTGACTTATAATGGGAACTACAAGTACTCTAGAAAGCTTGAGGAATTTGGTGGATATATTATCATATCCAGGTGCACTCTCAGGTTTAAGACTAGAGAGAATTTTGTCGACCTCTGTTGGGTCAGTATCTGTAAGAACAAATGAAGATATTTGCGAGTATGACAAGGGCGGCACATTATCCATTTGATAGGCGGCGTTTCCTATTTTAATATTTTCGGCAAGTCTGCTTCCAATGTTTGCAAAATAGTTATTGACATAATTAACCGAACAGTTGGGAGTGGCTTTAGCATTTAATAATTCAGTATGTTGTGTCTTAGTAGGTCTTTGGTATGTTATCTTCCTAATTGTGTTCCATAGTAATTTTGAGTTTTTAATTGAATTAGTTAACTGTTCTCTTTCATATGTATGTTTTAACTTTTTTAGTAAATTATTACAAAAGTTGCGGTATCGCTTATAAGTGATTTTTAAAACTTCGTTCTGTGGATCCAAACGCAACCTACCCTGCATTTTATTCCTATTGTTGATGCAGCGAAGAA
The DNA here is from genome assembly GCA_949316235.1 of Oegoconia quadripuncta. Taxonomy (NCBI): domain Eukaryota; kingdom Metazoa; phylum Arthropoda; class Insecta; order Lepidoptera; family Autostichidae; genus Oegoconia; species Oegoconia quadripuncta. The sequence continues at coordinate 23,467,475 of OX438749.1, forward strand.
TACCGGGTGTAACCCAAGGCTTTATAGTACGTTGGGATTTAGGAAGGTATTTTAGTGTTTTACTTTCTTCCAGTGATTCAACTAGTTTTCTGACCAGTTCAATGGCTATTTTATCTGGGTCATCATAAGTTAGAAAAGAGTCGAGATTTTTTTCCCTCAGTTTAGTAATTGCCTTGTCATAATCAATGAACTCAGCAATTTTTGGACAATATCCGTTTTGCTTTATTTTGGAAAGTTTCATGAATATAGTATTATGATCAGTAATAGTTGTGTTCAAAATTGCTATATACGAGGATAGGTTCTTTGGATTCAACTTCAACATAAAGTGGTCAAGGCAACTTCCATCTCTTGTTGGAAGAGAATGTCCAGGAAGTATACCATGTGTGGCTAACATATTCAGATAATTAACTCTGTTGCTACTTTCGGCACTCCTTTCATTACTTCTATGAATTAGGTTTATATTAATATCTCCCGTTATAACTATGGTGTGATATGATTTAAGCGTTTCCAAATGTGTATTGAGAGAATTAATGAAGCCCATCGCGTTTGCGTTTGATGGTGAACGATATATACATAAAACAATAATATGTTCAAAAATATTAATCTGTATGCAAGTTGCATGATCCAATTTTACTTCTCTCATATTTGCCTTGAGATCATTTCTAACATAAGTCACTACACCGTCGTTTTGATTGAGATTACACTTTGTCTCAAGTGATGAGTAATTAGGTAAGGTGGGTATTGGTTTACCTGTGCTCAGTCTACATTCGGTTAACATTAAGACATCTAGATCGAAGTCCAAATTAGAAACAGTTGCCTGAAAATCGTCAAAGTTGCGATGTATACTTCTTATATTCTGTGAAATAAGTGTTAAGTCATTTTTAAAAATTTTCATATATTTGGTTAATTCCTGTACGTCACATTGAATTGAGTTGGCAATTTCATTTTCGTCTATTTCATTTATTGTTGCATGTGCATTATCCATTAAAAATAATGTTATTGTTATAATATACAGTAGCTAAAAAGTGGTAGTCATGTAAGATTAGAATAAAATTAGTTTTCATATACAGCATTTGTGTGAATTGAGTATTTATACCTGACAGTGATATTCTAGTGTACAGTAATTTCAAGAGAGTGTGAGTGAGTGTTTGTTTGTTTGTGTCTACGAAGTAATTTGTAAAAGCAAGAAAAAGGAATTGCTCATAACCAAAAGCATTGCAACTTATATAAAAAACATGCATAAAGTTAAATGCGAAAAAAATTAAATTTAGGTCTAGTCATGTATCATTTATAAGCTGTTGGATTTGTGATTCACTCTTAATTGGTATTATTTTAGAGTTATCTTCCTTTCTTACATAAATCTTTCCATACGCTGTCCAACAAAATTTATAAGAACATAACTTAACGAGATCACGTGCAAGGAAGTAGAGCCGAGAAGCCTTGGCTGTCAGATGCTCTGAGACAAAGATTGGGGTATCTTCTGCTGTTCGGTGGCCTAGATGCTTAGCACAAAGTTTCGATTTATGTTTAGCATTAAAAACCTTACACATCTTCAGGAATTCATTCTTAAGTATTGTGGAAGACGTCTCCACAATGATAGGTGTATTTTGGATGCCCTCTCTTTTGCCGCGGACTCTGTAGATATCCTTTATATCCCCTTTAACCATTTGACAGCTAACTGTGTTCGACAGGTACATAACCATGTTTAAAAGATCCTCTTTTGTCTCACCTGTCTTCTTTGGGACATTCTTAATTTCTAAGTTGGCCTTGCGTCTATCCTTCTGCATGTCCTCAATCTTATCTTCTAGAATAGCTATATATTTTCGGTCTTCCTTAATTTGCCCCTCCAAATTCCCAACCTTTTCTTGGAGTTCCTTATTTTGTGCAGTGAGAAAAGTAATAGAATTTTCAATATTCTGATTTGTTCTTTGTATTTCCTTAAGGGTACTTGCGTTTTTCTGAAATTCTAAATTTTGTGTAGTTAATAACGTTGAGAACATATTCTTCATTTCTTCCTTTAAACTGGCTAATTCCACAGTGTAGTCATCTTCTCTCTTTCTCTTGTTGCGAGTAGCTATATAGTTTGGTGGAGTTTGTTGATGCGTTGGTACTTCATATTCCGAATCCGATAATGACTTGTTAATTCTGTCCATATTTTGTACTAGGAGAATATACGTTGCAAGGAGTATAATTAACAGAAGCTACTTGAACGTGTGACGATCGAAGAATTTCTAACTTAAATTCGCACTCCGCCCGTAGTCTTACTTTTAGTGAGTAGTACCAGGATCGCAGCTTTCCAAGGAGATGCCGGGTGCAAGTTGCTTGTTCCGTCTTAGTTATAGTACAATTGCATAGATGGCGTACTGGTTACGCATACGTATCTTGTATTTAGATCCTTCATTAACGTTAGATGGCGTTTTTATTGTAAAAATAATAATCGAACGTACCAGGATAGCAGAATGCAATAGCTGTTTGTTTTAGATGTATCTTCAAAGATCAAGATGGTATTAATCAAAATGGTGACAGTAGTCGTACAATAACTAGACATACCAGGCTAGCAGAAAACATCTGGAGTATTGTTTGCTTGCTTCTAACTTCTACGCAGCTCCTGCCTGTTATGCGTTCCTAATTTTTCAAGGCGATTATTTTTTTACTTAATTCACTTTTAACAATTATTAATTTAATTGGACACAGATTCAGAGACGTCTACACCATTCGGAGGTCCGGGGGGAAGAGGGAATTAATAATACATTTTCTTGACACCAACCAACAGGTATGATAGCTGAGCGCGTCGACCTCCGCTACTTCCTAACGCTGGGCATGCTCTTCTCTTCTTTCTTCTGCTATTTGTTCGGCATCGGACGCACGTACAGCGTACACAACATCTCGTTCTATTTGCTGGTGCAGGTGCGTGTAGATTCTCTTTAGCATATTGCTTATTATGTAGACCCATTTATACGGCTACAGTACACACATTACTCTAATACAGGGTGTCCAGTAATTAATGGATAACCCAGTAGTGGCAAGCAGAGGAACTAGTGGCTGCTTAGAAAAAATCATAATAATATGGCATAATCCTCTTCCAATTTGTAAAACACAGCTCTTACAATGACTAAAACAGCAATAACTTTTTTGTTTTTCAAGCAAATGGTAAGTGTTATATCGCTTTAGAATGAGCATTACCTAGGCAATTTTTTGAGAAGTTGGCCACTTAGGTCTCCATATTTTTTTTACACGACGAGGTTCCAAATTGTGGGAACAAAATTATGAAAACACAAAAATTTGCGCTTCTTAAAAAAACCTACTAAAGAAATTCTGCTTATTCTTTTTTTATTTAGTAGAATCACTATTCAAGACAGTTATTCATAAAAAAGAGAAAAGAAATCGGATACTTGTGGTCATATTGGTCAATTTAATACATAAATGTAGCAATTTCCTAAAAAAAAACAAAAACACAGTCATACTTGCTGAGAATTCTTTTTTTAAGCAGTCACTAGTTCCTCTGCCTGCCACTACTAGGTTATCTATTAATTACTGGACACCCTGTATATCCTGATGTTATTTTTACCCGATAATAGCTTTTTATGCACAACGGATTGGTACTTGACCTCAATCACACCTGATGTTAAGTGAAGATGAGGTCGAATGTGGAAGCGTACTGACCCGGAAACCCCAAAAAATTTGGGGGACTGGCTTTTTTTTTTATTAAAAACTGGTTTCGCGTTTGACTATAATCTCACCTGATGGAAAGTGACGATGTAGCCGAAGATGTATCACGCGCACCCAGCAAATGCCTATTCACTCTAGACTTGAAGATCCCAAGGTTGTAAGTGTCGGGAAAAACCGACGCGGGCAGTGAGTTCCATACCTTAGCAGTCCGCATTATAAATGATGAAGCAAAGAGCTTAGTGCGGGATGTTCGGTATGTTGACAACATATGGATGGACATCCCCCCCCCCCCCCGCGCCTGGTTGTCCGGACATGGCTATCTTATTTTTGACAACCGGAACACAACAATGCTATTAACATTGCTGCTTGGCGGGAGATTTAGATAAGATGGTGGTAGCTAGCCAGGCGGACATTTGAAATGCCCTACCACCAACCAAACCGAGTACATACAAAAAATACAAAATAGTTTATTTGTTTTTCCAAATCATACAATTGCCAATGTGTTGTGGGATCTTTCTTTTAAGCATCAAATGCCTGTGCCAGAATGATCCAACCTTCCTTAACTTAAAATATGATAGTATGATCAAGATGCAGATTATAACTTTATCTAAACAACTATAACCAAACAACAATAACTAAATAACTATATCTAAATAACCATAACTAAATAATTATAAGTGTGTGCGTGCGTGCGTGTGTGCATAAACATGTACCCCGCTGGGGATCGAACCCGCGACCTCCTAATCGTAAACCCACGGAGGCGCTATAGCTGGAAGAAGGGTAATGTTCTTTGAGTGTTTTTATGTATGTGTGAATTTGAATTCGTGTAATTCCCATTAACAGGTCACGCCGATCTTGATTACGAACAACTTTCCCAAAGGAACAATATATTGTCGACCTGTTTGGTGTAGTGGTTACAATGATCACTATACCAAAAGGTCGCGGGTTCGAATCCCGCTAGGGGAATATGTTTGTATGACGAATACGGACATGTGTACCCGAGTTATAGATGTTTTCATTTATAATAAGTATTTATTAACAAAAAAAAATAATAATTATGTAGTACATCAACCATCTGGTATCCACAACACAAGCCTATAGTTGCTTACTGTGGAACTAGAGAACCCGCGACCTTTTCAGCATAGCAGCAGAGTTTCTAACCACTACACCAAACAGGTCGTCATTATTGTTTATTGTATAATGTGATGTCATCAGGCGGGCGCGGGTATAGCGCAGACCACTGGCTGGCCCGGCACCGTCGCCATAGTGGGCAAGTGGTTCGGGAACACGAAGAAGGGCCTCATATTCGGCATCTGGAACTCGCACACGTCTCTGGGCAATATATTGGGTGAGTAGGAAGTATTAGGTCCTTACCTATGAAATTGGCGTTTTGTATGAAGAATTTCATTAAGACTGTTTTCTCCATACAAACATTTTTGATTTTATTTTTGGGAACGGCAAATCCACATTTAGCTAAACTTTGTGTGTATTATCGGATAACATTAAGTTAAGTATAGGCAGCGTTAATTTTTAAAAGTAATCGCTTTATAAAAGTTTCAGCGAATCTAAGAAATGATTATGGGAAGCACATGAAATAAAAAATATTTCATGTGAAACCTTGAAATAATATTCCATTTTCCAAATAAAAAACAAATTTGGATATAGCTTTGAAAACGCAGGAATTGGTACATATGATTAACGAAGAAAAAAACTCCAATTTCATAGGTAAAGACCCAATATGATAGTAGAAGTAGGGAGCGTGCTCACACGTAACTCCCAACTTAATTGGGGGACTAGCTGCTTTATCTCAAACAGCTGGAACAACGGGAAATGGTGGGAGCTGGCCAGATAAGATACGGAAGAGCGGGACCACCTGACACAGGTATTTTATACTTACTAGGTGGTCCCAACCCTAGCTTATCTGTTTTGTAAAAATTTTTGTTGTTGAATTAAAGATATTATAAAGATATTATCTATCGGGCAGGCACCCTGATGGCGGCAGCCTTCGTGGAGAAGGACTGGTCGCTGTCGTTCATATACCCAGCCGTGGTGATGGGCGTCGCGGGGCTCGCCGTGTTCCTGTTCCTGGCGCCGTCGCCACGACATGTGGGCATAGTGCTGGACAGGGCCTCTGTGAGTCCATGCTTAATATTAGAAAGAAAGAAAATATTATTCAGCTTACAATGGGCATGTACATGAAAATTTTGAGATAATAATACTAAAACATAATAATGCAAGCTGACATAGGTTCCAGCTCAGTATAATGCTGTGGCATGAACCATATAGTACTGAGAATATTAATTCTGTGCCACAGCGCTAATTTCCAGCTGGCACCTTTGTAGGAGGTTAGGCGCTCATAGAATAATTAAAAAAAAAAACAAAATAATAAAATAAAATATTAGAACAAACCCTCGGGTTGTGCGAACTTCTTCCCTTTTGTACACCTTTAACGTGTATGGCTCAAGGTTACAATAGGCGCCTCCTGTAGATCCTCTTTTACAGGAGGAGGATGGAGTGTTAATGCGGGTACTATCATTGGAAGATGCCATTTTAAAGATTGGATTCATTTTCCTATTGTTATCATACCTTGCACTATGTAATATAAAATGTACTACGCGATGTAATCGTCAGTAGCTGCAGTACAATAAGCAGCGAAATATAATTAGCAGCCGAAGTGTACTAGTGACTTTTAGCATTTAAGAAAGAGAGGAAACCTTTATTCAGCTTACAATGGCTACGTACAGAAAATGTTTCATTGAAATAATAATGCTAGACATAATGCAAGCTGATATAGGTCTCAGCATAATACTGTGGCATGAACCACAGCGCTGATTTTCAGCTGACACCATTGTAGGAGGTTAGGCGCTCATAGAATAATACCAAAATAATTGACTTCACATATTGTACGTAATTTACATATTCTAGAAAACAGACATAAAATAAAGTATACATATTATAGTTACCTAAAGGAATAGAAAGATGAACTTTAATTACATAGCTCTAAAGTGCTTATTTTGCTATGGTACTCTTGCCAGATACAAAACTAATAAAAATTGATATATTTGCAATGCCTTTAACGTAAATTTAAAGTAAGTTGTAAGTGCTGTGATACATTTGAGCATCTGGGCTGCCAATATAATTTTTAAGGCAGACATAAAAATGAAATATGTAAGTGGTTGACTGATTTCGGGCTTCGCAATTAGCTGACCATTCAATAGGTGTTCTTCCTAATACTTATCGAGATTGACTATTTACATATACAAATGTATTGCTGGGTGCACTGTTGTCTTATTTTTTCCCGGAACTTCAGCGTCAAAATGAGGCCATTTTGACCTTATTTACTTTTAAGATATCCATTGGACACTAATATCAAGGACGCTTCACACTAAATTACAAAATCCCAGGAGCAAGTCAACACTTTACTACACTCGACCTTCACAACGGGTATCATAAAATAAAACCTGAGAAATTAATATCGAATGTAGACTCCAGTTACCATTTCAAGATGATTTTATGAGTTTTCTAAGATGTCTTTTGGAGAATTCTTCAAGCACTTCGTATTTCAAGATCAGATCACCTTAGTAGAAAATACAAGTTGTGTGCGTATTTTGATGACATCATAATTTAGTCTGCTAATTTGAATTCAACGTTATTGTTTTTTTTTTTATTTAATTCACAGCACTAAAGTGTTATAAATTAAATTACAGTAAAATGATTCTTACTGCCAAAGAAGGATTCACATTTTTTAAGACAAGACGTACACTCGTACTCCACTTCAGACGCAAAACCTCAACCCTTGGACCGTCCGCTCGTTGTATGAACATGCTACCGGACGAGACCTCCGCTTTTACGGGCAGCAGTGTTACGCCTGATGTATCTTGACGACGTCGTAATAGTCATTTAGATCTAGAATATTAGATAAATCATTGACATAATTATTTATAGTGATTAATTCGTAAGTTCCGCTAAATTAGACAATACAAGCGTATGAGCACTATGTAACCACCATTGGAAAGCAGTGGAAACCAACACTACGCCAAGTTAAATCATGTAATCTTTCCCTCCAGCCGAGCAGACAGTCCAGAAAATCTGAGGATGAAGAGGAGCCAGCACAAGTGATAGTCGGTGATCAGGTATATGCTCCATTAATCGTTTTTTTATCCATTTATATTAAGTTGAATGGTTTTTACTTTTTTTTCAACAGAAAAATAATATAAAAATCATCGAAACTTTACGATTTTAATATTGTTGCTGTGAAGCTCAGCTCAACTCAGATTTGCTTTTATAAAAAAAATTTAAACAATTTACTAACGAATTTGCAAGTTATAGCATGATTTACTTATTTGCTTTTTCTTTTGTTTTGTAGCCGATTATGGTAAGAACGCATTTCTTTATTAACATAATCTTCCTACTAATGAAGATAATAAACCATTTAACCCTCTACCTACTGAAAATGAATTTGTTTCTAACTAAATCTATAATATTTTTGTCTAAGTAAAGTGTCATTACCTAAGTTGTCTTTATATTATTGCAAAATAACGTAAATATAGTATATAAACAATGTGTGAAAATTACCAGACAAATTTTAAAGGGTGATTCGGGATCGAGTCTTGTATACAGGTGAAATATTTTTAAAATACCATTGTAAGTTTTTAGGTAAAACAAAAAAATAATAAAAAGATGTAAATCTGCATTTTAAGCGACATTACGATGTAGTTATAATTCAGAAAAAAAAAAAATTTATATATATTTTTTTACCTAAAGAATTAACACTGATGTCGATTCAGATGTACACCAACTACACTAAAATCAGTTTTGGAGTGGTGCCGTCGCATCGTACTGTTCCAAGGAGAAAGAGACAGTGCTTTTTTAACATTTTTTTATGCACAACGGGTTGGTACTTGACCTCAATCATACCTGATGTTAAGTGAAGATGAGGTCGAAGCGTACATACCCGGAAACCCCATCACATTTGGGGGACTGGCTATCTTATTTCTGACAACCGGAACACAACAATGCTATTAACATTGCTGCTTGACGGCAGATTTCGATAAGATGGTGGTAGCTAGCCAGGCGGACATTTAAAATGCCCTACCACCAACCGAACCGAATACTTAAACATGTACCCCGCTGGGGATCGAACCCGCGACCTCCGAATCGCAAACCCAATGTTACATTGAGTAACTAAACTGGTTTTAGTTTAGTTGGTGTACATCCGAATCGACACCAATGTATGTTTTAAAGTTTTCCTGTATACTAGACTCAATTCTGAAGCACGCCATAAAATTGTTCTTGTACTTTTTTAACACCCTATATAATTATATTTAGTTTGAGAATTATGACTTTTTCCCTTAAATGGTATACCCATCATGTATTAAGTCAAATTTATGAAACCTCGTGAAATTGCACTCCTCAAGTTCAATGCTGCAACAGATGCTCAAGTCAAAGAACCTTCATTATTTTTGAGTAGCTAATTAAGTTTCCCTCAGATAGACGTCGGTGGCGTTTGTATTTCTTTTCTATGTATGAACTAACATGAATTTTTCCGTGACTTAATAAACCTATATACTGGCTGTTGTTTTGCGTTCTCTCAATATTATATTATGAAATTAATTAAAAATGTAGCCATAAGGCTGCAAATGACCAATTTGATTCCCGAGCAATGTCCTCTGGTCGCGAGCTGATCAGCTGACCCTGAACACCTAGTTACACCGAATGATTTTTTACCATAAGGAATAAATAGGGCATATTTAGGTAAGTGAAATAAAAGGTATTGGCATAGGTAGTATATTTTTTTGTTTTTCAAAACCACCATTGAATAAAGCGTTGTGTCATTTGACGGTCGCGTTTGTAGCCTATTGTACATAATTACATCATTAAATTTAAAAAAAGTTGGTGAAAATATGAATTCCAAATAAATTTCGCGTGATAGGAACCCCCACGAATCCCGCCAATCGCATATCAATCTCCGGCCGAAGCGGGGGTCGATGATGGTTTTGGAAAAAATAACTACCTATGCCAACTACCTTCTATTTCACTTACCTAATATGCCCTAATTTTTCCTTAAAGGTCGGATGATGTAAATAGAGTGTAAAAGAGAGTATTGATCATAGATTACAGGAAAAATGTTTTAAAAATCCCAAGTAATTTTACTATTTATTATAGTAAAATTACTTGGGATTTTTAAAACATTTTTCCTGTAATCTATGATCAATACTCTCTTTTACACTCTGTTTACACCATCCTACCGGGTGGTTCCGTTCGTCGCCCAATTTATTTCACTTTAGCCCTTGGGTCGTACTTTGTTTTACACTTTGTGAGTAATCCATCTATCAATGAATTATAATTTCTTAATATCTTTATTGTACACAAAATTGTTATAGAAATATGCATTGTATATAAAATGTACAAAGGCGAGCTTAACTCCGATAGAGTTTTCTACCAGCAAATCTTAGAGATACATAGTGTTTATTAGATGGGGCAGAATTAATTTAATACATTAGTTACTAGTTGTTCCATAAATATTTGAAGAATCAATCAATGAAATACGCTTTATTGTTTAAATAAGGAAGGTACATTTAAATATCTCATAGAAACTACAAATGTGAACTACAAACTACAGGAAGAATGTATATGAACAGCCAGTATGTATTCCCCTGACGGTTAAACCTAGGAATAGACGTTCAATTTATTTATGCATTAGTCTGAAAAGAGAACAGCCTATATAGACACTTGGAAGTTAATGTAAATCTAGAATTGTTCACCAAATGATACTTTCTGAATGCAAATAAGTCGGATGTATATTCCCTGGATGAGACCGTCCCTACGCCTACTGACACGGCACGTGATATGTAACAGCATGCTCCTTCCAGGCGGCGAACCTCCGTCCGAACCGACACTCCGCCAACACCGCTCAGGTGAGCACCACTACATACGCTACTTACCCCCGTATACTTACGCTTCATAACTTTAAGAGCTAACATAAATAAACAAATATTTCTGTATAAAGCGTTTATTTGTCACTCAAGTCATACGAAAACACATATGAAAGTAGAAGGTAACTAGGTACAGATTTTTTTTATGATTGGATACGTGTTTGACCACTATCTCGCCTAATGGAATGTGGCCTCACTCACTCACTGGGGGCACTCGAAAAGACTAAAAGCTTATTATATATAATACTTAAACACAGACAATGCTGTACTCGTGGCAATATTCTGGTCCTCAAAAATTTTGTGTTTTTGCCATCGACTCGCTAAGAAGCTTCGATTTTGAATATTGAAGATGTTTTATTTTCAAACAGAAGAAAAGTAGATTTTTATTATTAGCTCAATTTGAAAACAACCTAAGTCGCATGAAAATATTTATTAATTTTGATCGTTACCACACAATAAACGCGGTCGAATTTATCTTGTAAGAATAACCGCAGCGCCTATTGCTATCTTTGTGGCATCAGCAATTGGTCAAATTAAGATTTATCCTCGAGTCATGGATGTTTATATAAATATTCATGTATGTTTATCCGTTATCTAGTATCCATAGTACAAGCTTTGCTTAGTTTGGGACTAGATGATTGGTGTAAGTGTCCGAAATATTTATTATTATTATTTATTATTGTTTAATCTATCATTCAAAGTCACTCCACACATACTACGAAGTGCACGCATTTCTACTGCATTGATTCTGCTTTCATGCTTTTTCCGCCATTGCCAACAAGCGCTCCCATACGTCATCGTGACTAGGCTGGATAATTAGTATACAATAAGTGTCCCAAATATTTATTTACTGTCATATGTCTTGTATTTCCAAAAAAAAACTGATCTATCTCACCTTTCCACTATTTTTTTTTTTAAGATTGATTGGATTCGTGTTTGACCACAATCTCACCTGATGGAAAGTGACGATGTGGTCGAAGATGAAGCACGCGATCCCAGTAAATACCTATTCACTGTGCTCGTGAAGATCCCAAGGTTGTAGGATTCAGGGAGGACTGACGCCGGAAGGGAGTTCCATGCCTTGGCTGTTCGGATGATGAATGAAGAATCGAACTTCTTAGTGCGAATGTTCGGTATATTGACTATATACGGGTGGAATCCTTCCCCACGCCTAGTGGTCCGAAGATGAAGGGTGGAATAAGATTTTAACCGCCTCCGTGGCTCAAAGTAAACAACATATGGTTTACGAATCGGAGGTCGCGAGTTCGATCCCCAGCGGGGTGCATGTTTAGTATTCGGTTTGGTTGGTGGTAGGACATTTTAAATGTCCGCCTGGCTAGCTACCACCATCTTATCTAAATCTGCCGCCAAATAGCAATGTTAATAGCATTGTTGTGTTCCGGTTGTCAGAGATAAGATAGTCAGTTTCCCAAATATTTGGATTTCCGGGTCAGTACATTTCCACCTTCGGCCTCATCTTCACTTAACATCAGGTGTGATTGAGGTGCTTAACATCAAGTGCTAATCCGTTGTGCATAAAAAAAATGTAATTCCAACGACTCCCCGAAATGCAGGATAAAAAACTGAGAGACAGGGGACTTTGCGACGGTGTTCAAGGCTCTGCAATTTAGCAGTCGTCGAATTATCACCAATTTCTGTGACAAATAATGACCATGCTGTTCTCTGTCCCGCTGTACTCAGTCGGGGAGTGACGAGCCGGACGAGCAGACCGCTCTACTGACGCCCCGCGGCTCCGTCTCCGGCGACAGCGCCGTCTCACTCACACGCGCGCTCGCCATACCGGGCGTCATAGAGTTTTCCCTCTCGCTCTTCTTCGCCAAACTCGTCAGCTACACGTTCCTGTATTGGCTGCCGTTGTATATTAACACGTCGAGTGAGTATACATATATTAAGGTCCTTACCTATGAAATTGGCGTTTTGTATGAAGAATTTCATTAAGACTGTTTTCTCCATACAAACATTTTTGATTTTTTTTTATAGGATAACATTAAGTTAAATATGGGCAGCGTTGATTTTTAAAAGTAACCGCTTTATAAAAGTTTCTTTGCGAATCTAAGAAATGATTATGGGAAGCACATGAAAAGAGCTCTGTTCAAATTTTTTTTATTATGTGATTTAGTCCAGAAATTAAAAAATATTTCATGTGAAACCTTGAAATAATATTCCATTTTCCAAATAAAAAACAAATTTGGATGTAGCATTGAAAATCGCAGGAATTGGTACATATGATTAACGAAGGAAAAAAACTCCAATTTCATAGGTAAAGACCCAATATTAACTAATAATCATGATATTTGTACGCGATATTTGTAGTCGTTGCGAATGGAACGAGTTCTGAATGGGGCGATTTGCGTCGAATCCTATTCCGGGGTTGCTACCTATCTTAACCAATATTATAAAAATGTTTGGATGTTTGTCTGTTTGTTCCTCAATCACGGTGAAACGGATGAACGGATTTGGATGAAATTTGGTATACAGGTAGCACAGAAATCTAAATTATTTAGATTTTTTTTTTTAATTATTTATGCACGACGGGTTGAATGTGGAATGAGGTCGAAGGTAGAAGCTTGCACCTTCGACCTCATCTTCACTTATGAATTCAAGTGTATTACTCTAGTCTTTAAAATGAACTTAAAATGCATTGTAAACTTGGGTAATGAATAAATAAACTATTATTATTATATTATTTTTGTTCATACATATAATTTTTGTTCTGCAGAAGCGTGCTATTCGTGCCATTTATAAATTAGGACCTAGAGTGTCTCTTAGAGATAAGTTTGAGGAAATTAATATCTTAACAATGGCATCTCAATACATTTATGAGAATTTGTTATATGCAAAAAAAATATAACCTTATTCGCTAAAAATAGTGATAGGCACAATGTTAATACAAGGAATAAGAACCAGTTATCTGTTTATGTTAGCCGACTTCACAAAGTTAGTAAATCCTTCAAAGGGCAATGTATACGCTTTTATAATAAGGTTCCAGTAGACATTCAAAATTTGCCTTTAAATAAATTTGAAGCAATCATAAAACAGAAGTTATGACCAAAAGGCAATTATAAAATCACTGGCTATTTGAATGATAAGCAAGCATGGACATAGCTGTCTTATTATTCATATAATTATCAAATCGCAACCTATAATCTGTTTAAAAGAGCAACCCTAGAGTTTCTTGCTCGTTCTTCTCCGGGGAGTCAGCTTTGTGAATGAGCAGTAAATTTAAATGTAATATTAATATTGACGTTTTCAAGAGATAATTTTATCCTATGAAATAAAATATTTTGATTTGATTTAATTATATTTGTGTTCTGTTTGGGGTGGGGTGGGGTTAGTAAGTCCTTCAAAGGGCAATGTATACGCTTTTATAATAAGGTTCCAGTAGACATTCAAAATTTGCCTTTAAATAAATTTAAAACAATCATAAAACAGAAATTATTAGCGAAAGGTTATTATAAAATCACTGACTATTTCAATGATAAGCAAGCATGGACATAGCTGTCTTATTATTCATATAATTATCAAATCACAAATTGTAACCCATAGTCTGTTTAAAAGAGCAACCCTAGACTTTCTTGCTCGGGCAGAAAGCCAGTCTATTATAGTTTTGGGGGGAAAATGCACAATGCGAACAACAGGTCATATTACTCATTAAAAACTTACCAACATGGTGAAATACTCGTTTGCTCCGTCAAGACAAGTGTTGAGCTCCATGTGTAACTCTGCAGCGAACCTGACGCCAAAGCAGTCGGGCGACCTGAGCACGGTGTTCGACGTGGGAGGCATCGCGGGCGCCATCCTGGCCGGGCTCGTGGCCGACTGTACCGGCTGCCCCGGCCTGGTCTGCGTCGTTTTCTACACGCTCTGCGCCCCCATGGTACTGTACCTTTCTTACACATTTAAGAGGGCTTCTTCGGTCCAGTGGCGCGTAGATAAATTAAGTTTTTTTTAACACACATACTGGGATGTCGGGAAGAAAGGGATTTTCAATTTAATAAATGAGTTGTTAAGGTCTCCTTGTAAGTATAGCAATACCTGTATCAGAAGACCTCACTCTTCCATAGCTATGTTATATTATTTTACTAAATAAAACAATAATAATAAAAAATGTGAGTGTATGGGGGATGTGTGAGTGTGTGTGGGGGATGTGTGAGTGTGTGTGGGGGATGTGTGAGTGTGTGTGGGGTGTTTGTGTGTGTGAGTGTGGGTGTGTGGGGGGGTGTGAGTGTGTGGGGGTGTGTGAGTGTGTGGGGGTGTGTGTGTGTGAGTGTGGGGGTGTGTGAGTGTGTGTGTGGGGGTGTGTGAGTGTGTGTGAATGTGTGTGAATGTGTGTGTGTGTGTGCGTGTGAGTGTGAGTGTGGTGGAGAATGACGTGCCCGCGCTGCCCCGCCGCCATTATAAATCATACTAATACGTACGTTTAAATCTACCACTTACATAAAGTCACGCCTGTTCCCCGTAGCGGTAGGCAGAAACCACAGACTTCCACTTGCTACGATACTGACACACCTCATTTGCTTTCTTCACTCTCATAAGGTTGTTCATGTTCATACATGCTCGTCGGTGTTAGAGTATTCTTGAATACGGAATAAATTAAACAAATCACTCTCACTTGTACTCGAAAAGCACAAAACCTTATTATAAATAATACCTAATTAGCTTTAATTACGTTTATTTTCAAGAATTCCAAATTATTGTTAAAAATCGCTTTTTAACAATAACTTTCTTTCTTTCTTCTTCTTAGGTATTACGTATAATTACCTTATGCCAATTACAGATTCTCATTTTATATTACAATTCTTCTGAAATATTTATTATATTATTTATTTATACAACAAAGTTTTTAGGAGGCAAAGGCATTAGGAGTCGACATTAATAAGTGGTCGCCAGGCTGAAATCGTTCGGAAGCATAATCATCACGTTTCATGTGCAGCTGTTCGCGTACCAGACGTGGGGCGCGGCGTCGTACGGACTGAACCTGTGCCTGCTCATAGCGACCGGCCTGCTGGTCAACGGGCCCTACGCCCTCATCACCACCGCCGTCAGCGCCGAGCTGGGTGCGTCACGTCACACACACATAAACATACCCCCGCACACACTCACCCCCCCCCCCCACACCCCCCGCACACACTCACACACCCCCCACCCCACTCACTCACATCACCCCACACACACTCACAAACCCCCGCACACACTCACACACCCCCGCACACACTCACACTCACACACCCCCACACACGCTCACATACTCCCACACACACACACTCCCACACACACACACACCCCCACCCACACCCACATACTCCCACACGCACACCCACCCACACACACAAACCCCCGCACACACTCACACACCCCCACACACGCTCACATACTCCCACACATACACACTCCCACACACACACACACACACACCCACCCCCACACACACTCACATACTCCCACACGCACCCACCCCCCCCCCCCCCCCCCCCCCACACACACACACACCCATACACACTCCCACACATACACACACACCCACACCCCCATACACACTCCCACACATACACACACACCCACACCCCCATACACACTCCCACACACACACTCACGCACCCCCACACATACTCCCACACACCCACAAAATATTTATAATACAAAGGCGAGCTGCAGTATGGTGGACCGGGCCGATGCCCACTGAGGTACCCCTCTCACCCCGCGTCACCTGTTGTGTAAGTTTGCTTGCTCCTGTTAAGCTGTGCTATAACAGTGTAATGATAACGCTTACTTGTTGGTGCAGGCACCCACAGCAGCCTGGCGGGCAACTCGCAGGCATTGGCAACCGTCACCGCCATCATCGACGGCACCGGCAGCGTCGGTGAGTGCATGCGTTTTGATAACTTGTGAATGCACGCGTTTTTTAGTTGTGTATGCACGCGTTTTTCTTACTTGTGAATGTACGCCTTTTTCTTACTTCTGAATGTACGCCTTTTTATAGTTGTGAATGCACGAGTCAAACTTTAATTCATTATTGTAATTTGTACACACATTGTCTACATTGATGTCGTTCTGGTATGTGGCAGGAGCGGCGATAGGCCCAATGCTGGCCGGCGTGGTGTCCAGCAACGGGACGTGGTCCCACGTGTTCTACATGCTCATCATATGCAACTTTATGGCGCTCGTACTGCTCGTGCGGTGAGTATATAATATGTCGTGCAAAGGTAATAAACAGGTGATACGGACACGGAGGTAATTCATATTGTATTCTTTATTGCACATAAAAAACATGTTGACAATCAGTCGGAAATATTGTACAAAGGTGAGCTTATCTCTAATAGAGATCTCTTCCAGCCAACCTCAGTGGTGGTTAGAGCATTGTGCGGGACGGTGAAGAAAAAGTGCAGTTACGGAAGGACAAATATACTATACATATAGATATATAATATAATATGTTATTTACATACATACACTACTAGAATACAGAAATACACTTAGTTATAAAATTACACGTGATTATTAGTAAACTATATAATATACATAAATAAATATCACATATATAAGTACATAATTATATAAATATATATCTTAAATCATGATAGAATGATAGTGCTCTTAATTATGTCAATAGATGGCGTTGTTTTAAATAATAATATAATAAAACATTCATATTTACGTCATCCTTAGACGACCGATTGGTGTAGATCTTTTTGTCATAATTACAAGATTATTTCATACTTTAGTTTTTACTGTTGCCTTCACTAGACAATTAAAGATTTTTATTATTATTATTGGATAGTGAAATCGGAATTAGTAATTTTACAGAATGTTTAAGTGTATTAAAATATATATATTTATATATATCGGACAGATAGAGATAAATAATAAATGAGATAAGATATTGATTTATTATTTATAAACCGAAAAAGTGATTGAAGCTTTTCCTTCGTATTAGTGTTTTCCTACCTGTTATAATATCTTGTCAGTTTCCGAAACAAATTGACTTTAACTATGTTTTATATTTTTACGTTTAATATATTATATTTATATGTTTAATATTTAACTTTAACAGGATAGTGAAAGGGGAGGTAGCGAAACTGCGCCAGGAGAGAAGGATGGCGTCCCCGAGAGTGATACGAATAGAATAATTTTATAATTTTGACGGATTTGATATAAAAGTAGGATTTTAAAATCTGATACGACTTAGATTTGTGCTTTCGGTGACGAGCCGTGTCTGTCAAAATGTTGAAATATACAAGGTTATATGTATGCCAAAAAGACGATACACACCATTTTGAATCAATATACCTAGCTAGAAAAAATAAAAGATTGTTGCGAATTCAGTTACTGTATGTTTCCGCTTGTAGGGTGTTTATCATTCTTTCAAAAAATATAACCTCATATTTTTATAGCTTGAATTAATGCTATATGTGCTACTGACCAAAATAATTTCAGATTTCAGGTATCCTATAAATAACCTTGTATACCGTACAAGTTATTGCTTTATAAACAAGGACTTAACTGTTACCGTTAGACATGTTTTCAACACTGTTTTGTATAAGACTATTTTTTTATTAACTACTCACAAGGTGGACAGACGACTTGTTAAAGGTCGTGAGAAATCGCTGGATGCAGGTCTCTACCTATTTTGGGAAGCAGAAACTTCATATTATGTGTGTTAAAGTTTTGTTAATAAACTAAACTATTGTTTGGCTTCAGTAACGAAATCTATACAATTATTATTCGTAGCGTATATTAATTTAGCAGAGATTAATAAAATCAACATTTTGACAGATATGGTCCAACTACGACTGTGCAACTTGTACGTTTGTTTATAATATTGTGGTCAGTATTTTTGGCGGGAGCGCATGACGTCGGAAATGGAGAATAACGTCAAAGTGAAAAATGCTTTATTGTATTTTGTAGGTACACAGGGTACACTTAAAATAGCCACATTTTTTAAGCTATTGTTCAAAAGGCAATTTTCCCGTGAGAAGAACAAGCAAGAAACTCTAAGACTTGCACTTTTAAAAACAGCATTTTTATTACGAAAAGCACAATAATATTTTATTATTAATTGTGAAATAGCCTGTCAGGCGACCAGCTGTTATTATGTCCATATATGATTATCATGTAATTAGTCTGATATTTTATAATATGCTTTCTGAATAAGTTTCTGTTTAATAGTATCTTTTTATTTATTGAAAGGAAGATTTTGTATATCAACAGGAACTTTATTGAAAAAACGTATAAGAATAAAAATAAACGTTAGAATGAATTACTGACTTTGCGGAGGCGACTTACATGACCTGCAAGTTTATCTTTATTTCTTGTATTGACATCATGTTTATCACTATTTTTCCTAAATGATGCTATATTTTTGACATATATTAGATTTTCAAAATTTTACTACATTCTCTCTGTAATTAGTTATGGTTACTCAAGTCATTGTGTAACGAAAACAATATAATATTTGGGGATATGGGGAATAAATAATTATTCTCTGTACCGATGTCCAACAACAGTTTTTCCCAAAATAACCCTCTTTGTAGAATATGTAAGGCCTATAACAACCTCAGTTCTGATATATCCCTTTTGTGGTTGCTTTGCCTAATATAGAAATAATGTTACAGGACTTCAATCAAGTATAACTCTATTTATAATGTCAAATTGTCCATTTTTGACCAATCGTGCGTTCCTCTAACTTCATAATTGTAATTATGTGTAAGATAATGGCTTCCATTACCCCAATCTACAGGGTGTTACCAATTTGGATAGCGGAAAATGATGTATTAAACCTCGGAGGAATAAGTGCTGGAGGAGAGTAGTATTTCGTTTGGGACAATATGTATTAAATAGCGTAGCCAGACGATTATAATTGTCTGGTTTGTCAGATCACGATTTCATCTGGCCAGTATTTTGTCACATCTAGCTTACTAAGGTATGGGAAAATCTCGCTGTCGCCAATGCTGTGAATACTTGTAATTTGTCCACATATATGTACTGGAATAATTTGGTATTCGATTGTTTAATATGTGTATTGTGTCTAAATAAACAAACACTAAGTTGCATGGCGTCGACATTCGCGTATGCGGCGCGAATGTGTAGTCTGTATATTAATGTTTAGTCCTCTCTTATTTGTATGCAGCTATCTGTTATCTGTTTCCCACTAAACTGAATGGCGTTTACCAACCTGCCAGCGTAAATATCGATTGCGGATTCGAATCCCGCGAGGGGTAAATGTTTGTGTGATGAATACGAACATTTATTCCGGAGTTATGGATGTTTATATAAATATTTATATATATTTACCCGTTATCTAGTATCCATAAAGTGTCCGAAATATTTATTTATTTGAATGGAGAGAAAGAAAGGACTTGTTTATGCGCCACTCCGACACATATACAACAATTGTTAGACAGATAAAATAACAGAACACTCAGATAACCGTCGCAGCAGCGAAAGGGAAACAACTCATCTCTATGCTAAGGGTAAATAAGAGATCGTAGTGGTCCTTCTATTACTATTTGTACGTCTGTGTGGCCACAGTACCAGAAATTGTCACACGATTGTAGTTTCTATTCCTCCAAGGCTCAGGGTGTTACACGCATTTGATAATTCATTGTTTATTGTAGGTCGCAGGCAGATCGTTAGGGTGGCCCCCATTTCATACAATAATATTTTGTCTTTCCTGACTCTACTACATTATTTTAAGTTGAATCGTATGTTTTATTGATATTAATATCGACGAGCAACTACCTATTATTAAATAGTTACTAAACTTAACTTTAACCCAGTTTTAAAAAGAGGAGGTAATTCGACTATATTTCTAAACATGGTTATATTTCGTATACCAAGAAGCCGATACACCCCAATTAGGTCATATATTTTGTAATTAATATCGCTAGAAAAAATTAAATAATAATTCCGGTTGTCAGATATAAGATAGCCAGTCCCCCAAATGTGTTAGGGTTTCCGGGTCAGTAAGCTTCCACTTTCGACTTCATCTTCACTTAACATCAGGTGTGATTGAGGACAAGTACGAACCCGTTGTGCATAAAAATAAATAAAGGATTGTTGCGAATTCAGTTGCGAAATAACAGTAACAGTTTTCGCTTGTAGGGTGTTTATCATTCCTTAATTAGATAGATAATTAAGGAATATATATAACCCTATATTTTTATAGCCGGAAAGGATTCTATGCGTGCTGCTGACCAAATTAATTTCAAGTTTCACATATACATTAAATAACCTTGTATGTATGTTCCGCGACATCTCCCTGATTTGTTAGCCGGTTTTAATAATTCTACTCTATCAGGGTGGTCTGATGATGCCCTCCGGAGATAGTGAACGGAACATTATTGAAGTGGTTTGGTTTGGTTTCATTCATTTAGTGGTTCAGTTTTGGCTTATTTATATTATCATTTAATGAAACTCAGTATTTTGCTCTTTGAGCAATCTAATACACTGAGGTATGACCCATTTGTACTGCTGCAGCACACACATGCGTTAGTGTTACAATATTATGTTATTGTTGTTGATTTGTTATCTGTGTATCAATATGTATAAGCTAAATGTATGTGTGTGACTGTGGTTAGGTGATTTGCCTAATATGACGATCGGCCTGCAACTTATATTGTTTAAGTCAATTGAGAATTTGTGTAGATAGAGAATTATTGACGTGTTTTAAATATAATTTAAATTGTATTTTTTTATAATAATATTATGTTTTCTACGTAACTGGTTGGTTACGAAGCGTAGGTTTCGTCGGTCGGAGAGAACGACAGGAATACTTGGGAGACTGGATTGATATAATAAAGAATGACTCATTCCTACTAGACATCAATAAGATCGTTTGATTTTGATATTTTTTGTTTGGTATTCAATTAAACTGCGATTACTGTGGTTAATTTCGCGTATATTTTAATGTTCTTAACGATTGTAAACTTTATTGTAAATTAATAATAAAGTCGTTAAGGTTGAATCTATTCAAATTGGAATTATCACATATGGGTTTTAAGTAATAACTTATGGAAAGTGTGTTATTTTCATACCTATTTTCCAAGAGATCAAGCGCAGTCTTATAATTTTCGTTTGTAACAAGAAGCGAGGAGATTATGGAGGAAATTTCCCCACGTAAGGATGCTTTTAAATATTGCAGTTTCTGCATAGAGATAAATCTGGTGTCTTGGTCCACCGTACTCATAAAAATGTTCTTGTAATTCATCCAACCTTTGACGCTACCATCAAACGTAGGTAACGGAATGTCGGGCGTTTGGGCCTAATGAAATTGGTATTTGTAAGGTTTCCTTTTATGGGTGTTGTATTGTATATGTCTTGGTGATCTGAGCATATTTCAAGAATCGTGGCTTTAGCAGTGAAATATCTTTCCTCCTCAGTTTGCCGTTCAATTTCATGCTCATTCTCCATGCCCCTGGTTAACTTTCAATTTGTAATTGCGAGGCATCAAATTTGTTATAAATTGATGATACAGGCAAGTCTCCCTTTGAAGTTGGTTCTCAAATTTAACAAATCTAGTAAGGTTGTCATGTTAATGTGTAAACTGTTTATTTTCTGTAATTGTTGTTTATAATCCTATGACCAATTAACACATTGACTGCCGCGACACAGACACTAAAAATTCATTGTTTGCAGACACCAGGTTTTACTTTATAAAATATATTTTTTTATAACCACTCAACCGTCCGCGGTTACACCTGTAACCAAAAAAAAAGACCAGTCTACTGTCCCTGGGTACAACAGTAACCAATAAGCGCTACCTTGATGCGGTTCGACACAACTCCTACTATTATCTGTAGTTGAAACTGAAAAAAAATCAGTGTGACCACTAATAAATTATGTTAAGGCATAATGTCCATAGAGGGCAGTATTCGGTTGTTCTCATATATAAAAAATGTCAAATTTAGTTCGTGCAGTCAGTTATCTGTAGGGACAGTGTTCCAACATTTGTCGTAAGTAATTATAATGTTTTTACATATTTCTGGGCTTATTGTATATCAAAATGATCGTAAGGATTAGTACTTTACGATTATGCATAATTATTACGGTTTGTAGAGATATTTCGAGTATGATTTCAATATCAATTTTCATGATTTTTTTACCGATATCTTATGTTATACGCAGTTTTTAGTACTCTAGAATAATATTTTCTGTATTCGTTTATATATTGTTTTAATCTGTAATCCTTCACCTATACTTACGTATTTTTTTTGTTGCTATAGCTATTATAGTTTACCAGATATGAAGGTTTCTATTAATAACGGCACCGTGCGCTCAGCACGAAAGTGCGACGGCGCGGAGCGGACAGTAGACCGGAATTTGGCCGCGCGGGCCGGACAGTTGAGTGGATAACTAAATAATTAAAATCAACAGTAAATGCTATATTCTTTGTAAAATTAATGGAATAATTTTTTTGTTCGTGAACAAAGACATATCTAGCACATATTACTTACTAGCATACAAAATTTCTTCGAGGATATATATTTTCTCACTGTAAAAACCGAAAAATGATCTTGAGCATGGTCACCCCACCCAATTTTTTGGTGCAATAAATAAATAAATAATAAATATCCTTGGACGTACACATAATACCATCTAGTTCTACATTAAGCAACTATATGCTTGTGTTGTGGATACCAGATGGTTGATGTACTAAATTTTTTAATTTTTTTTTTGTAAATAAATACTTATTATAAATGAAAACATCCATAACTCGGGTACACATGTTCGTATTCATCATACAAACATATGCCCCTAGCGGGATTCGAACCCGCGACCTTTTGGTATAGTGGTCAGAGTTTCTAACCACTACACCAAACAGGTCATCAAAAAGAATATTATTAAAATGCTGCTGTACGACTGTTGTGTCGTTTATTTTGACAGATGACCGCGATAAAATGTGTGACTGATAAGTTTATAGTTATATCGCCACTTATACCTACTGCAACTGCTGGACGTTTTCTGGAGACTTTAAATTAGCTCTCGGCTGCTTTCCTGTCATCTGATTGACAGCATTTCATAGCATTCATATGTCACAATTATCAAAATATTAGATGACGTCTCCCAACTCTTCCTGTGTTATTTATTACCAAATAGAATCTCTACAGAAACTATACAACGCAGGGATTATTTTGAATTATTTTGAAAATCATACTTCTAAAGCTATAGCGTCATTCCATTGACTTTCGGATGCATTTTTTACTTTGATATTCCTTTTTCTTATATTTTTGTGTGTGTTCTTCTATTTTAGGAATTATAATAGACCGGATCGTAGATTTGAATGACAAGTGACTTGTTACGATAACATCTATCGATTTTAACTTCATTGCTTCTTTATTACATCGCAATAAGTCACGGCGTGTAGCTGAGCAGACTACGGCCCGTATTAATAAACCATTCTCAAGATTGAGAACAGTCTTGTGACCGGTCTCAAGTAACCGTGTTGATTAATAAACCTAACTTGGGACCTGAAAAGCACGTGCATACTCAAGCAGTACTCACTTGAGAGGTGCGCGTATTAATAAACGAAACTCAAGACTATCATTCATTCGCCGCTGAGGCGAATACTTGAGAAGTGATCTCAGCTGAGTAGACCTCAAGATTGGTTTATAAATTAGCAAGGAGCTTGAGATAGCGTCAACTGCTTAAGACTCATCTCGGTTGATACAGCCTCAAGACTTCTATTGAGATTGATTTATTAATACGGGCCTTAGACTAAGAAACGTCAGATGTCGTAACAAAACGTAGGTACTTCAATTAATAGGTTTGTCACTGTTGCACTCGCTTAGTGTGAAAATGATAGATATACTATATTGATAGTGAATTGTCGAGCGAGAATCCAATGTGCGCTAAGCCTTAAGCCTCGTTTAGACAAGTGTTTTCAAACGCGCGTGGTAGTTCTACCTAACAACAATTCGATCTTCTAATTTCAATCAATAATAAAGCAGTTAATAATAATAAATAATAGGTACGCGTTCCTATTATAATGTATTTGATAAATCAAAGACTCTTTCACAACTAGTATATAATTTATATCCACAATTATTATGTAGCGAACAGAATTGGTAACAACGTACAGAGCTTATCGTAAACGACCAGGATTTGCAAACTGCTGTATGGATCGACCAACTCGACTTCCCCGCTACCGATACCCATTAAAATTGGCGAGCGCTCGGATTGGTCAATCGTAATCGTGCGTAATTGGCGGAATTTTCTCGACCAATCACGCACAAGTGGCTATGTTGCTAATGCAAAATCATAATTAATAGCGATAGAACAAACAAAAGTATAAAAATATCATAAAATTATTGAGAATCATCACATGTATGTTAACAACCGGAGGAGAACAATCGTATGGTAGAGTTCTGTGCTGTTCGCGTTCGAGAAATTCTTCTTGTCTAAACGAGGCTTCAAACATAATTGGATCGAATTTATTTGACCGGAAATTTAAATTTTGTATTGCATTTATGTATTACTTTAGATATGTAGGTATTTAATTTGTCATACATATTGTATGTAAATACATAATGTTTGTAAATATTGTACAGAAATGTATGATTTAATGAATAAATACGATTTTAAGAATAAATTCTTTTTTTATATATATTTCCACTGGTGTTAATCCAATAGGTTCCTTCGTCTGAATCTTAAGCCGCTTCCTGCCTGTGTTGTATGACATCGTTTATCGCGTGCGACATGAGATAGTTGTATATCTCGTCAAAGCGAATGAGCAAGACAAATATTATTAAATAGACGTTTATTCCTCACGATGTTTTCCTTCACCGTTTAAGAGCAGTCGGAGAAATGCAAATTAAAGTGAAAGTCATTAAATTTAAAAACTCATTGGTACATGGCTCGCCTGGGAATCGAACCCTGACCTGGGAGACCGCGTCTTAAATGCTCTTAATTCACTAGCTTTCCGCCCTTGACTTCGTCCGCGTGGAAGATTTCATCAAAATCGGTTCAGCAAAAAAATATGCCTATATGTTAATCCTGAGGGCGGAGTGTGAGTTTTGTTTCGACTTGAGTTTACTACCGCGTTCACGTTTACGAGACGATTTGTATGAAGACATGTGCAGCGCCTCTAGCGGATAGTTTGCAAAACGATTTTTTTCATAGATACTTTTTGCGTAAACGCGAACGCGATGGTAAAGTTAAAAACGATCTGTCAACCAACCAAACAAAATTTAATCCAAATCCGTCCAGCCGTTTAGGGGTGAAGAGGTAACAGACACACAAACTTTCGCATTTATAATGTTCTTATTTTTATTATATTAAAATTATATTATGGTTGGGATAGTACTCTATGGTATTGGATACCTTCAGACTTGGTTTAGCCTGTCAAGGAATGTCTTTCAGTGTCGAGCGAGAAAATAAATAACATATCCAGTGACCCAATTATTCAATGGATATTTTTCCCCTCGGTTGATACAGCCTCAAGACTTCTATTAAGATTGATTTATTAAGCAGTTGACGCTATGGCAAGCTCCGTACTAATTTATAAACCAATCTTGAGGTCTACTCAGCTGAGATCACTTCTCAAGTATTCGCCTCAGCGGCGAATGAATGATAGTCTTGAGTTACGTTTATTAAGACGCGCACCTCTCAAGTGAGTACTGCTTGAGTATGCATGTGCTTTTCAGGTCTCAAGTTCGGTTTATTAATCAACACGTTTACTTGAGACCGGTCACAAGACTGTTCTCAATCTTGAGAATGGTTTATTAATACGGACCTAGGTCTAGTACATAAATTCAAAATTAAAGAAAAAATATTTTTGTGTAAAATATATTTCACAATAACTTAATATCACTATAGCTTAAATTAAGTAAATGAAATGGATAATTAATAAATAGGCTTATTTTTAATATTTCTTTTATACAGAATGTTTAAAAATCATTGCTCGGTATGTAAATGAAATGCATATTTAACCCAAAGAGTAAAATAATACACAGGGAAATTTAACCTTTTCTAAAATGAATCTCCAAGTAACAGCTACAGTGTAGGTAGCTCCTACCAGGTTATACTAGCCTGGTAGTTCTAGGTCCGTATTAATAAATCGATCTTGAGATTGAGATCGCGTCTCAGTCTCAATACATTTTTTTCGATACTGTTTTAATATGCAACAGATTCTTAAGCGTCCACTTAAGGTCATCTCAGTTTTGAGAACGGTTTATTAATACGGGTCTTCAATCAATCAATCAATTCTTTAGTTTTTGGCAACTCTTTGAATTTTGCCAGTGTCGAGTGAGTCATCATGAGGGTGACACGAACTTGTTATTCTGGGATCTTTTTTTTTTATGTGCAACGGGTTAGTGCTTGACCTCAATCACACCTGATGTTAAGTGAAGGTGGTAGTGTACTGACACGGAAACCCAAATCTGAATTTGAAACCATCTTTAGTATGGAAGTCTAACAATTTTCGACTGGAGACTCCACTCCTGATTACGAGTGCCTTTCCACTAGAAACCATAGTCGAATTCAGCCGAAAATTGTTGGACTTCTATCGGTGTTTCCGAAATGGTTTACTGCTTTAGTTTTTTTTATGCACAACGGGTTGGTACTTGACCTCAATCACACCTGATGTTAAGTGAAGATGATGTCGAAGGTGGAAGCGTATTGGCCCGGAAACCCCAACACATTTGGAGGACTGGCTATCTTATCTCTGACAACCGGAACACAACAATGCCATTAACATTGCTGCTTGGCGGCAGATTTAGATAAGATGGTGGTAGCTAGCCAGGCGGACATTTAAAATGCCCTACCACCAACCAAACCGAGTACTTAAACATGTACCCCGGTGGGGATCGAACCCGCGACCTCCGGTTCGTAAACCCAATGTTATTTAGATTGAGCCACGGAGGCAATTTGACGGTTTCTCATTGGATAACGTAATCGATAACGATACCGATGACGTTAACGCTGGTGATCGAATCGTAAACACAATGTTGTTTACATTGAGCCACGGAGGCGGTTACTTTGGGTAATCGAAAATTTTTTGATTGAATTCGGCTATAGTTTTTTTGTTTTTATTTGAGGCTTTTGTACACCCTGGGTGACTATGCCGGCCTCATTGATACATTCGCCTTTTTAAACCTCACTCTCTTTTTGCAATGGACAATCCAACAATAACAAGTCTGTATATGTAACAAGATCTAGTGAAAAGTTGTTGGTGATCAGGACTGGAGTCGCCAGTAAACAGGAATTACACAATTTTTGTTATTTTTGTTTTGGTGTTGCGGGTGTCCATGGGCGGCGGTGATTACTATCCATCAGGTGACCCGCATGCTCGTTTGCCGCTCTCACATATAAAAAAAAAAAAAAAATTAAATTTAACCCTTTACACACTGCTTATCACACTGCCAAGTTTTACCAATGGAGGGATCTGTCAAGGTCGCTATACAAAGAAAAAGATCCAGTCCAACCAACCAACTGCGTTAGATGCTGAAAATCTTCCGAATATATATTTGACGACCTGTTTGGTGTAGAGGTTAGAAACTCTGCTACTACACCAAATGGTCGCGGGTTCAAATCCCGCTAGGGGCATATGTTTGTATGATGAATACAGACATGTGCTCCCGAGTTATGGATGATTTTCATTTATACATGTATTTATTTACAAAAAAAAATGTATTTGTGTAGTTTATCAACCATCTAGTATCCATAACACAAGCCTAGATGCTTACTGTGGACCTAGATGGCGCTGTGTGTTTGTGCAAACACATTTTATTATTTTTAATACGGAGCGACAATCTGCAACTGGCAGCTGGAAGCATAAGCCTTCGACGGAATCTGTGGATTCATGATGAGTTTTGATGCAAGCAAGGTTATGAACAGAGGGAGCCCTAGGCCCTTCCCAGTGGCACGATAAAGGAGAGCGCGTCCCCAGCAGCGCCCCAGGCCACGCGTTGTGTTTGGTACACAGCGACCCAAGCTAGCAGCGCTATAGTCCACGCGGCTGCGCCCGCGCCACTCAGCAACACATCTGCAATATTGAATGAAAGAATATATATTTATTATCAGCAAACATTCTAATATACAATCTGCTTAAGAATATAACACCAAACACATTTTAAAATTCCATTTATACCACGACCAACCCTCAGGTTTCAGCAGAATACCAGTGTTTTGCCCGCCTCAGGCAAATCCATACACTGAGCTGTAGCCTTTTCGTATACTGCGGCACACACATAATATTTGTTGTTTCTGTACTTATGTTTTATTGTTTTAGTTGTATTTTTCATATGTAAAATTAGTTATGTGTGTGTAAATGGATACAAATAAATGTTTATCTATCTATCTGATGTACACTGTACAAGCACAGGTACAAGTAAGTATAAAGAAGTACACTGTTCCCGAGAACACATTTACAATAGTTTATTATCTAGGTACTTTAATCTTTCGCAGCAGATTTTTTTTTTTATGATTCACTGGATTCGCGTTTGACCGCAATCCCACCTGATGGAAAGTGACGATGTGGTCGAAGATAAAGCACGCGATCCCAGCAAATGCCTATTCACTCTGCTCTTGAAGATCCCAAGGTTGTAGGATTCAGGAAAGACTGACGCCGGAAGGGCGTTCCATGCCTTGGCTGTTCGGATGATGAATGAAGAATCGAACTTCTTAGTGCTGTTTAGTTGCTGTTAGTTCTTAGAATTGTGATGAAAGGAGCCAAATTCAGCTTTGTGCTCTTGTGACACAAGTGACTCGGTCCTTTTATGAAAACCGCCACCAAAATTGAATTATATGAATTTTCTGTTTCCCAATCAATTTGTCTTCATTCACTGTCGCATTTGCTTTTCGTTGCTCAGCCACTCTCTCCCACGCTTTAATACTATGTGACATTATATATTTTTCACAATGCTCGGTTAAACTCAATACATGTTCTGGTATTTTATTGTATGGTAAAAGTCCTACACTGTAGCTATACAGGGTACACTTAAATTAGTCAGATTTTATATTTTTTAAGCTCCTGCATAAGCAGCTTTTGAATAATCAAAGGGTAATTT
Organism: Oegoconia quadripuncta; assembly: GCA_949316235.1. Classification (NCBI taxonomy): domain Eukaryota; kingdom Metazoa; phylum Arthropoda; class Insecta; order Lepidoptera; family Autostichidae; genus Oegoconia; species Oegoconia quadripuncta. The sequence continues at coordinate 23,497,104 of OX438749.1, forward strand.
TGCCCTGAGACGAACAAGCAACTGTGAAGGATGTTCAACACTTGTTAGTGGAATGTGTCCTGTACGAGCAATCTAGAAGGGCACTGATGAGGGAACTTAAACTGAACGGATTTGATGTAGGAGTGTTTCACACTATTTTGTCCCTACCAAACTCAGAAAGAGCCAGAAAGTTATTAGTTTTGTGAACGCATCGGTGTCTCGTAATAAAGAACAAGCAAGAAACTCTGAAGGTTTGCTCTTTTAAAAACAGCACAATAATATTTCATTATTAATTGCGAAGTAGCCTGGCATGCGAACGAGCTGGTAAGGTCCAGGGATGATTATCATCTAAATAGTCTGAAATCTTATAATATGCTTTCTTAATAAGTTTCTGTTTTAGAGTATCTTTAAATTTATTGGCAGGAAGATTTTGTTGAAAAGTAATTTATGACTTACATCTCTTAATTTGCTTCTGTTCCTCGAACACGGGCTTCACAAACGCTACCTTGTAGAACCAAATCGCATTTACAGCCCATACAAACGGCAGGAATAGACAACCAACTGGAATCCAATAAATTACGAAAGTATGAAGAAAGTTAACTACTGAAATAATTCACAAAAAGTGGGGTGTAGTGCAGGTAAGGTTAAAATCAAAATCAAAAATGTTTTTATTTCGTAAGTTATAAGAATAACATTTGAAATCGTCATGACATACAGTTATCGCTCATTCACTAGGCAGTCTCCCCAGAGTAGAACGAGCAAGAAACTCCGGGGTTGCTCTTTTTAAATAAGTCAATACAAATACAATTTGAAATACCTAATTGTAAAATTTATGATTCAACAAAGAAAAATAAGAATAAAATATATTGGATAATGCTGATCGGTTCATGTCCACTCATTCTTATCATCTAGATAGTCAGAAATTTTATAATAGCCTTTGGCACATAGTTTCCGTTTAATGGTTGTTTTAAATATATTTAAAGGCAAATTTTGAAGCCCTGAGGTAGCCCTGAGGATACGGGAGGTTATGTTATGGGTTGGACCTGTTAGACACAGGTCTGTTTTTAAGTCAGAATAATTACATGTCACGAATTTAAAGCAAAAATTAAAAGATCAACATTGAACAAATACCTTTAAAATACCATCTGCACAGTTGTAATTTCTTGTCATTGGGCAGTCTATTCACATCCATTTTTTCACGATAAGGCTATACTGCGGCCTATAAGTGCGACAAAATTGGCAAATCGAAAAAATGGGAAATTATTTCCTAATTCGACTCACTCATCTATGATTCGACCCCTGTACTGCCTAGTCCTTTATTTCCATTCCATAAAAGATTTATATAATGTAGGTACTCCCCGTTTACTATATCTTGTTAGTAGAGTACGTTAGTCCTATTACCTATTCTGTGGTAGAGTTTCTAATCCGCTATATGGTAGGGACCGAGTTTAAGTAATATTTTATTTAATTATTTGCTTTGATTCATTTCATTTAGATATTCGATTTTATTCACATCACAAACTAGACGTATTTTTTTTTCTTGGTTTCATTCTCTCCTTTAGGAGAAGGCAAAGGGATCTAAGCCCATACAGCCATGTTTAATTTCTCTTATTTCTTCAGTTTATATGCCAGTCTCAGACAAAACAAGTAATTCGTCGTATACTTGGCGTATATAGAGTCTAGTCACGGTCGTCATTCTTCAATAAAGTGGCAGAATGCTTTACAAAAGATTTTGATGGCTTTTCGTGGAACCCGAAAGTTTCGTTACGCACTTTAATTCACACTTCCCTTCACTTATATACTATCACTGACTTTTGCTACACAATATTCTGCCAGTTGAGCGCGGGGCCGATTACGTCCGTCACCACCTCTCGACAAGCCCGCACGCGCAAAGGGATCAAATTACACGATCTTAACATATCTGGTTTGAATTATAATTGTGTCGATTCGGATGTACACCGACTAAACTAAAACCGGTTTTGGAGTGATGCCATCGCATCGTACTGCTCCAGGAAAAAAGAGACAGTACTATCTTAAAACTGGTTTTAGTTTAGTTGGTGTACATCCGAATCGACACCATTGCCTCTAATCGCTTTCTGCAAAGTGTTTTGGCCGTTTCGATAACAGAGCCACATAACTAAATAAACAAATCTGGTGAGTTATTATATTACTTGACAAATAATAACCTGTTGATTACAGAACACCTACCTGAGAGCGGTTCCTGCGACCACTATTTCAGTACGATGTTGCTGATTTAGATAAAGTAGACGGTAGAAGCTTGAAGCTCTAGTGCAGTACTGCCAGGTTCTGCGCGAAGAGTTCCGACGACGTTTCAGGAATGAGTGCATACATAAGTACTCTAGTCCAACCCAGGAAAATGGCAACTCAACGGGGACTCAAGATCGACGACGTTGTAATTATTGAAGGCGATAACCACAGACGTGTAAACTGGCCGCTAGGGATCGTGACAGAGGTACTATAAGCACAGCGGCTATACCCACTTGAGGTAGCTACAGATGAATTCTTATTGCCTGATCAACCGGGGTCGACTAACTGCGATGTTGACCATAGGGTGACAGGCTCGAAGATTAAGGACGTAGACGTGTTCTAGGCGAATTTTAAAGGTTCCAAGGAATCTGCATGACTTTGTATTGTCAAGTGATCCTATTTGTACTTATTTGTTTGCTCGTATCTCGTAGTTTTTACTGTTTTTTGTTGTTATGAAGTATTTTGAAGTATTTTGTTTGTTATATTGTTTATTCAGCATATTAATGCCTATACTTTTGTTTTGCCGTGAAGTGTGACAAACTTTTAACTCTATGGACTTATCTAGAAGACAATAATAACAATAAAATGGATTGACGTAACGTGGTTTTATGTTTTTTCCTTGACAAGTTTAACAAAAATTTGCACTTGAGGGGTCAATGTCTAATTTTCAGTTGAGTTTGTTGTTGTCAGAACTCTTTTGTATACATATAAACTAACAATCTTTTTGTATCGTTAAAGAAGAATTATGCAGTTGTCAAATGGTTTCCTAGTTACTGCTTGCTTTTAGACTGTCAAGTGTTGAAAAACAATTAGGTATTAAATATTTTATACCTATATTTTATAAAATCTACCTATTAAAAAGTATAAATGTGTGTTGTGAACGTGCACCCTATAAAAGTATAATGTGTTGTGATCTTTATTGGACTCCGTATTCCACTGGTAACTACATCTGCTTTTAATAAATCTAATAGAGTCAACGTGTTAAAGTACGTAACAAAGCTTTCGGGTTCTCACAAGAAGCCGCAAAATATTCCGTAAAGCATTCTGCCACTTTGCCCAAGAATGTTTTCGTGTTTAGGCTGATGGCTTTACTGCCAAGCCATAATTAATAAAAAAAATATAAAAGGAAACAAAGATGGCCGCTTTGCATTGCATGTCAAACATCGAAAATGTGTAAAAAGTAAATAAAAATGATTGCATCTATTAAATATACGTTAATATGTCTCACTCCCGTCCTATTTAATTCGAAAACATGTAAGTACAGTTTCCAATACATCTTTGTTATATTGGATCAATATGACTTTATTTTACTTTTTGCCCTGTATTTTGTCTTTTTTCATTAATTATTTCATGTTTAAAAGGCCTTGATTACAAGTTGAGGCGGGTAAATTTGCTTATCGCATCGATTAAACGCAAGGTTCAACTCCATTTACCTTCAGTTTTAATGTTAAATGTTACGCGAATTTTTTGCAAACTTGTTTTTTTCTAACGGTGTTTATGTCTATTTAAATTGCCATCCTTTCACTTTTGGCATGCCTACTGTCCTTCCTGTGTCTTCAGAGGCTCGCTTGGGTCATCGCTAATCGCTATAATGACTGTAATAAAATTAGTACCTTATTTACCTAAACTTCAGATGTTTTGAGAGTGTTGCGCCTCTGCCACAAACATTTAAAAGATTTCAAATTCCGTAACTTGGCAGGTATTAAGAATAAATACCAATATATATAAAAAAATCTTTGCATTCCATGCTGCACGTAATAATGATAAAGTAAGGAGTTTCACATACGGCCGGTATTTTTGAATTTTAAAGTGTAGATACCGGGGCAATGAGGAAAATCCTTAGTATAATTTAAAAATGTAATTCTGACCTGCTGATATTAAAATTAATTAATTTTGTAGCTCAAGGGGCAAAGGAAGGAGATTTAGATTCTAACGTTTCAAAAGTTCTTTTATTTTTGTCTGACCTCAAAAATTGTCCAAACGATTGTATTAATTAATAAAAATAAAGTTTTTTGCTGCTTAAACTGAAGTTGAGAAAAACATGCATATTGTTAGCCATGACTCCGAAACCAGATACTGTCCAGAGTCAGTTCCTTCCCAAATAACAAAAATGTTTACAATTCCTATTTATTTAACACATTATTGCATATACATTAAACAAAACAAAATATGAGGATCATATTAAAAATATACAAAAGCCGTGCTTAATAAGAGATCTTTTCCAGCACACCTCAGTAAGGAGACAATTGAGTGAGAATTGTTAGTTTGGACAATAACAGAATTTTGATGAAAACTCATCAATATTGTTTTTTTTTATGCTCAACGGGTTAGCACTTGACCTCAATCACACCTGTTGTTAAGTGAAGATGATGTCGAAGGTGGAAGCGTACTGACCCGGAAACCCCAACACATTTGGGGGACTGGCTATCTTATCTCTGACAACCGGAACACAACAATGCTAATAACATTGCTGGTTGGTGGCAGCTTTAGATAAGATGGTGATAGCTAGCCAGGCAGTCAATTAATATGCCCTACCACCACCAAACAGAGTACTAAAATATACCCCGCAGGGGATCGAACACGCGAATTGCGTCTAGGGATAGGGAAAGGTTAGAGGCATTCGAGATGTGGTGCTGGAGACGAATGGAGGGAATAAGCTGGACAGAGACAAAAACAAATGAAGAGGTGTTAATTTGGTTGATTCGTTAATTGTCATATTAATTTGTTTTATTTGGGAATATTCCCATAATTTGTATTTTTACCTTATTATTTCACATTGTATTAATTTTATAAATTTCATTTGAGGCTTTTGTACGCTTGGGTGACCAGGCCAGCCTCATTGATACCTCTCTCTCTTTTTGCAATGGACAATCCAACATATTTATAGACACTGATGTGATGGCACTTCTACAGAGCACCTCAGCCAATGCGCAGCTGAGCTGTATACATTATTTTTAATAATATTGACATAATGTTGGTATGCAATCTAATTGTTTTATAAGTATATAAAATCTATCAAAATCACTATACAGGGTGAATTTGAATTTGTGTAATTCCCATTAACTAAGATGGAGAAGATTTGCCAAGGACCGTCATAAATGGCGTGATATGGAGGAGGCCTATGTCAGGGGACAGCCTGACCAAGCAGAAAACGTTGCTGGCGTCAGTCAGGAAATTTGATTGTAATCTGTAATACTTGGTCGGAGAAATAAAGGCAATTTTTATTTTTATTTATTTTTTAATTCCCATTAACTGCTGACGCGCCACTCTTGTTAACGAACAACTTTCCCCAAGAAACAATAGTGGAATTCAATCTAAAAAATTTCGACTACCCATTCAAAGTAAACCATTCTGAAAAGAACTACAATTATTATGGAAGTCCAACAATTTTCGTCTGAATTTGGCTATTGTTCCTAGTGGATACAATACAATACAAATACACTTTATTGCACAACAGATAAGAAAATACAGTTTCAGAAAAGTGGTAAGAATAGAATGTACAATTTGGCGACCTTATCACTAAAAGCGATCTCTTCCATGCAACCTTTGGGTATAAGGACAGTACATTTGAAATAGAAATAGTGGATAATTGTTCGTTATCAGGAGTGACCAGCCGAAAATTTTTGGACTTCCATGCTAAAGGTGATTTCAGAATTGTTTACATTCTATGGGTAATCGAAAATTTTTTGATCCAAATCGACTATGGTTTGTTAGGAAAAGTGGTTCATAATCAAGAGTTCACCAGTTAATGGAATTACATGATTTCAAATTTACTTTGTATCGGTTACAATAGATGCAATTTTTTGGAATTATTTGTCAATTTTCGCTTATGGAAGAATTAATGAATATCTCCATCACCAGTTAATGGGAATCACATGAATTCAAAGTCACCCTGTATAAAACAAAGCTTTATATATATTAAATAAGTAAAATTCTTAAAATGAAATGGGTTGCGCTGAAAACCAGCGCTGTCAATTGCCATAAGACATATTGGCAGCAAATGCTGACGCCCAATCCCTTTGCCACAAATACATACATTTAAATAAGGAAAATGTTATACCTTACGAAATTTTCTGTATTTGTTGGCAATAAATACTTTTCTTTCTTTCTTTCTTCTTACATTCATTTATTCATTAAGTATTTTTAGTTTATTAATCCTTTATTCTCATTTTATCTATGCTAGATGAATCATCGGAAACACTAATTTAACTGTTTTACAACTGCATAAGTTATACCATAAAGTGATGATTACCTTTGCATTATCTCGACCAATAAACTATACATACTTACATCTATTAACGAGTGATCGTAGGTATTACATAAAATATGCAAATATTTATCTTGAAACAAGTTCCATGGAAATTTTGTAGAGCTATCAAAAGATCCTTGAGGCAAAGGATTTGTGCGCAAACAATGACCCACAAGGACCTTCATTGTAATATAATCTTTATGTCCATAGTTTTAAGCAAGCTTTTATCTTAGTATACTTCAGGGTAACTGTTTCTGAACTAAAAATAGAGTTAAGTTTAAGGAAATTAATGTTTTAACAGTGGCTTCTCAATATATTTATGAGAATTTGTTACAGGTCAAGAAAACATTAATATTTTGGTGTAGCGTTAAAGTTACTCCGCCGTGGCTCAATGTAAACAACATTGGGTTTACGATTCGGAGGTCGCGGGTCCGATCCCCAGCGGGGTACATGTTTAAGTACTCGGTTTGGTTGGTGGTAGGGCATTTTAAATGTCGGCCTGGCTAGCTACCACCATCTTATCTAAATCTGCCGCCAAGCAGCAATGTTAATAGCATTGTTGTGTTCCAGTTGTCAGAAATAAGATAGGCAGTCCTCCAAATGTGTTGGGGTTTCCGGGTCAATACGCTTCCACCTTCGACCTCATCTTCACTTAACATCAGGTGTGATTGAGGTCAAATACCAATTAGTTGTGCATAAAAAAAAAAATACTATTCTACTATGTCTAGAGGTCATGGGCTCAGATCTCGCTAGTGACGTATAATGAATACGGACATGTGTATGGGAGTTATGGATGTTTACATTTGATTTACAAAATGTAAATAATAATTTTATTTCCAAACAACATATTAGGTCCTTACATATGAAATTGGCGTTTTGTATGAAGAATTTCATTCTTATTTTTTTTACTCCATACAAACATTTTTGTTTTTTTTTTTGGAAAACGCAAATCCAAATTTAGCTAAACTTTGTGTGTATTATCGGATAATATTAAGTTAAGCATGGGCAGCGTTAATTTTTAAAAGTAACCGCTTTATAAAAGTTTCAGCGAATCTAAGAAATGATTATGGGAAGCACATGAAAAGAGCTCTGTTCAAATTTTTTTTATTATGTGATTTAGCCCAGAAATTAAAAAATATTTCATATGAACCCTTGAAATAATATTCAATTTTCCAAATAAAAAACAAATTTGGATGTAGCTTTGAAAATCGCAGGTATTGGTACCTACATATGATTAACGAAGAAAAAAAACTCCAATTTCATAGGTAAAAACCCAACATAATAATTTTTTTATGATCAGATTATGACAGGTACAGCTTGACATTTCGTATGCATTAAAATAATAGGCATCTGCTGCCGAACTAATGGAGCTGTATTTCGGCAGAGAGCGCTGAAGCTCACCTTTGTACAATATTTCCGACTGATTGTCAACATGTTGGTCAATACTGCTACAAGAAATAAAGATAAACTTGCAGGTCATCTATACATGGTGACATGTCTAATATTGGTCTTTGTCAATTTTCCCCTTGAGTTTATTACTTCTCAAGTATTCGCCTCACCGGCGAATGAATGATAGTCTATAAACGAACGTCCGTCAAAAGAATACAAATTTTAGAATTTGCCAAGTTATATAAAGGTCAATGTCAAAGTCAGAAATGCTTTATTTTGTAGGTACACAGATACACTGAAAATAGTCAATTTTACATTTTTTAAGCTACTGCTTGTTCAAAATGCAATTTTCCTCTGAGAAGGACAAGCAAGAAACTCGAAGGTAGGATCTAATTAATATTATAAATACGAAAGTTTGGTTGTTTGTTTATTTGTTTGTTGTTCAATCATCGGGAAACTGCTGAATGGATTTGACTGAAATTTGGTATATAGGTAGAATTTATATATTAGGTACCCTTGATTAAAATATAGTATATTTTTATCCCGATAAAGTGAGTAGTTCCCGCGGGATAAACAAATTTCCGTGATAAAGTTCTTCCACGCAGGCGAAGCCGCGGGCGCAAAGGTGGTGTTATATTAAAATCCAAAATTACAAGGATCAGAAGTCAAACTAAAAATAAAATAAAATGTGAGTCAAGTCAAAAGACAAGGCTAAAAGAGCATTACCTCTCCCATCTTTCGTGATATTAGTATGTGTATGTAGGTTTATAGTATATATATATTTAAATTATGTTATGTATATATTTCGCAGTAGGTATATGTAATATATTTAGTGTAAGTTTATTATTCAGTTATCTTTTCTTTTTTTATTTGTTTTATTATTCGTTATAGGATTTTTTCTTTTGCACACAATTTACTGCTAAACCCCAAATTTACTAAGTTTCCTATTTCAATGCTCAATTTGGCTGGAAGAGATCTCTTAAAGAGATAAGTCCACCTTTGTACTTGACCTATTGTTTGTACTCTGTTATTGTAATATTTTGGTGCAATAAAGAATATATTGTCAGTAAATATATTAAAAAAAGAATCTATTCTTGTAGTATATCAACCATCAGGTATCCATAATATAAGCCTAGTTGAGTAGTACAGAACTAGATGGCGCTGTGTGTATGTCTAAGGATATTTATTGAACTGCACAAGTTAAATAAATATAATATTGTGCTTTATATCAACCAGACGGTTGGTAACATATTATAAACTAGCATTCCGTCCGCGGCTTCGCCTGCGTGGAACAGCTTTATCGCCGATGTGTTTCATTTGTTTATCCCGCTGGAACTACTCATTTTGTCGGGATAAAAAGTATCCTATGTATATCCTATGACGACCTGTTTGGTGTAGTGGTTAGCAACTCTGACCACTGTACCAAAAGGTTGCGAGTTCGAATCCCGCTAGGGGCATATCTCTGTGTGATGAACACGGACATGTGTACCCGAGTTATGGATGTTTTTATTTATAATAAGTATTTATTTACAAAAAAATATATATCTATGTATTATATCAACCATCTTGTACCCACAACACAAGCATATAGTTGCTTACTGTGGAACTAGATGGCGCTGTGTGTATGTCTATGGATATTTTATTTATTTATTTATTTATCCTATGTCTTAATTCAAGATATATTATACCTATATACCAAATTCAATCCAAATCTGTTCATCCGTTTCGCCGTTATTGAGCAATAGATAAATAAACTTTTTATAATATTAGTTAGATGTTAGAATTAAAACTTTTTGTGTTAAAATAAATAATTTATACATAAAATATCTTTTTATTTATAACCAGACCCTCGTAAAATAGATACATAAATACTCAATTGCAGATTTTGTAGGTAGTCAAAGTGAATTAACATTCGATGAAGAGTTTTCGATATATCGTACCATCGATGAAAAATCCGTCGTAGTATAGTTTTCGACGTATCTTACCATCGATGAAGAATCCGTCTTAGTATAGTTTTCGACGCATCTTACCATCGATGAAGAATCCGTCGTAGTATAGTTTTCGACGTATCTTACCATCGACGAAGAATCCGTCTTCGTATAGTTTTCGACGCATCTTACCATCGATGAAGAATCCGTCGTAGTATAGTTTTCGACGTATCTTACCATCGATGAAGAATCCGTCTTAGTATAGTTTTCGACGTATCTTACCATCGATGAAGAATCCGTCTTAGTATAGTTTTCGACGTATCGTACCATCGATGAAACATCCGACGTAGTATAGTTTTCGACGTATCTTACCATCGATGAAGAATCCGTCGTAGTATAGTTTTCGACGTATCGTACCATCGATGAAACATCCGATGTAGTATAGTTTTCGACGTATCTTACCATCGATGAAGAATCCGTCGTAGTATAGTTTTCGACGTATCTTACCATCGATAAAAAATCCGTCGTAGTATAGTTTTCGACGTATCTTACCATCGATGAAAAATCCGTCGTAGTATAGTTTTCGACGTATCGTACCATCGATGAAACATCCGACGTAGTATAGTTTTCGACGTATCGTACCATCGATGAAAAATCCGTCGTAGTATAGTTTTCGACGTATCTTACCATCGATGAAGAATCCGTCGTAGTATAGTTTTCGACGTATCGTACCATCGACGAAACATCCGACGTAGTATAGTTTTCGACGTATCTTACCATCGATGAAGAATCCGTCGTAGTATAGTTTTCGACGTATCTTACCATCGATGAAAAATCCGTCGTAGTATAGTTTTCGACGTATCTTACCATCGATGAAAAATCCGTCGTAGTATAGTTTTCGACGTATCTTACCATCGATGAAACATCCGACGTAGTATAGTTTTCGACGTATCTTACCATCGATGAAGAATCCGTCTTAGTATAGTTTTCGACGTATCTTACCATCGATGAAGAATCCGTCTTAGTATAGTTTTCGACGTATCGTACCATCGATGAAAAATCCGTCGTAGTATAGTTTTCGACGTATCTTACCATCGATGAAGAATCCGTCGTAGTATAGTTTTCGACGTATCGTACCATCGACGAAACATCCGACGTAGTATAGTTTTCGACGTATCTTACCATCGATGAAGAATCCGTCGTAGTATAGTTTTCGACGTATCGTACCATCGAACAAACAAACTGTCGTAGTAAGAAGCTGTCGAATAATAAACATCGAAGAAGGCTGTTTCGAATAAAAGTTTTTTGCACTCACGAAGGGAACCCGATGTAAACATCCATAATTCGGGTACACATGTCATTGTCCGTATTCATGAGACAAACATATACCCCTAGCGGGATTCGAACCTGTGATCTCTAGGCAAACAGGACGTTGTTATCTCTGTTATTCCTTATATAAAAAGTACTCAGTTCCGTTTGTTTGAAGAACTTTTCTTGTATCCAGATGCGGCGGACCCACAACCCCCGCCCCCCTACCTCGCCTTATACAGCCCTGGCGAGCCGGACTACACGGATGTGCTGGTGAAGCGGGCCCTGGACGACCTGACGCTGGTCTGCGAGCTGCGAGCTAAGGGGGAACTCGCGCCGCCCGTCTACGTCTGGAACTATGTGGGGGACAACGCTACTCTGGACAGGTCGGTGTTCTGTCGCTACGTATTATTTGGACGTCTTCATTCACTGACACGGATTGACATTAATTATGTCACGGATTGACATTAATTATGGCACGGATGGACATTAATTATGACACGGATCGACATTAATTATGACACGGATGGACATTAATTATGACACGGATTGACATTAATTATGATACGAATTCACATTTAAGTATTGACAGGGAAATTATATATATTTTATTCGGGATTTGTCCCTGTGCTGTCCTGTATTATATGTTCGTGTTTGTCTTCCTTTCTGTTTTAGATCGCTCAATCAGGTTCTAGACCCATAGTTTGGCACAGAGTTCATACTGGTCAACCTCGTTCAGCGTTTTAGCTATACAACCGGACTCTGGCAGTAATGGTCGCCCGTAATATAGACGACTGATTGCCATAAAATAAAAAGTTATTGTTATATGGATGAGCTATAAATATTTTATTCTATTTATTTCTGGGAAACAAACAGCGAATACTGATACAATATGTTTGTAACAACAATACAACACATAAGCCAAAACAGTTTCCACTAATTAATGATGATATATTATCATCGTTAATAATTAATACCAATTTGACTTGATTAATAATTTACTATACAGGGTGGAAAGTTTCTATGGGGCAGCCAAATGAGGTACCTTAATCGTTGCAGCTACAAGAAATTGGTCTTAGGAGACTATCCATAATTTTTCAAAAATTTCATTCCCATTCACAGATTTTCAAAAAAATGTACGGTTAGCAAGAAAATTACCATTTCTCACAAAAAATTTTTTTGATGCTAATCGATCTTGTTTCGTATGCTGATCAAAAAGTACCATGGGACCAACTGAAGTTTCAGTACTAGAAAAGTTAGAAATCAAAAAACCTCCCTTGGCTGCCCCATTGAAACTTTCCACTCTGTATATTTAATATTATGCTTAAAGACGATGATATTTGCACGCCATAAAAGTCAGAATATGCGAATGCGCTGTATTATATTTAAAGATCAACTGTTGGACCATATTCTAGTGAATAAATATTTCATTTAATTTCATGGCACACTTGCACACAACAGGTTGCTTTGCATAACAAAATTATTTTTGCAAAAGTTGTAACTTTTTGTAAATAGTTATATGGCGTTACATGGTTATATTATATCTACATAGATATCTAATTATAACAATTAATAAGAGCCCCTTCCTTTTTAGACAAATCAAATTTTGAATAAGATTACAACTCAGTGCCTGCGAGTTAGGCAACTCGTCACAATATTTCTTTTGAAAGAACCAAGTTTTTCAAAGATTATGTCCACATTATTTTGTTTGTTTGGTGTAGTGGTTAGCAGCTCTGGCTACTATACAGGGCGTCCCAAAGTTATGGGACATGAAGGGGAAGTACCTTAAATATTGTAGATAGTGAATTTTGCTCAAAGAAGACTTTATGTTATTTTTAAAAGTTAGTAATTCTGCATTCATAGATTTTCTAAAAATTACTTGCTTCGGCTGGGAATCGAACCGACTTAAATGTGAAAAAAAAAACACCCTACTTTTATGATGCCAATCGAAAGAATAGCTAAAAAATAATAACTCTGCCTAAGTAACATAGTATTTTAAAAGAAAGGAACAACATAAAATGATTGAGTCAAAACAAAAAGCGATACGAGAACGTAGGCGAGTTGCAAACAGAATTGTGCCATATCACATCGAGTGTTCACCATAAAATGATTAGAAAATCAACAGGCAGCGGGCTCATTAAAAGATTGGCGATTTGCGTAAGACAAGAGGGATCACATTTTGAGCATTTAATTAATTAATTTACAAAAAAATACCTACTTAATTGACTACGGCAGTTTCATGTATGTTTTTTATTTGATTAAAATGATTAATTTCACGTTGTTCCTTTCTTTTAAAATACTATGTTACTTAGGCAGAGTTATTATTTTTTAGCTATTCTTTCGATTGGCATCATAAAAGTAGGGTGTTTTTTTTTTCACATTTGAGTCGGTTCGATTCCCAGCCGAAGCAAATAATTTTTAGAAAATCTATGAATGCAGAATTACTAACTTTTAAAAATAACATAAAGTCTTCTTTGAGCAAAATTCACTATCTACGATATTTAAGGTACTTCCCCTTCATGTCCCATAACTTTGGGACGCCCTGTATACCAAAAGGTTGCGGGTTCGAATACCGCTAGGGGCATATGTTTGTGTGATGAATACGGACATGTGTACCTGAGTTATGGATGTTTTCATTTATAATAAGTATTTATTAACAAAACAAAACATTAACAAAAAAAATGTATTTATATAGTATATCAACCATCTGGTATCCACAACACAAGCCTATAGTTGCTTACTGTGGAACTAGATGGTGCTGTGTGTATGTTGAATTATTGAATATATTTATTAATAAATATTTATAAATATAATACATACATGTATATAATTGATGTATAATTAATTTAATATGAATTGAAATGTAACTTTGAAATTTATTTCATATTAATATTATTTAAATGTAAAGATTGCCAACTATAAAAATACACCCATATTGCTACTATTAGTTACTTTAGTAACTTATTAGTAATCTGTGCTATTAGTGCAAACCTCATGTACTGGTAGCTTGTATCTTTACCCTAAGGTTTGCCTGGAAGAGACCGCGGTTAGGGATAAGGCCGCCTTTTTGTGCGATTCATGATGTATGCTGTATTCATCATGTAGCTTTTGTTAATTGTCCAATAAAGAGTATTTGATTCAATGGCGGAATATTATGTATGGTCCTTTTTGGTATATAAACATTTTATATTCCATGGCGTCCTCGGTAGAGTCACCAGGAACCTAACACAACCAAACCTGCTCTGACGACTGCTGTCATCTCTCCTCCAGGCCATTCACAGTGTCCCCGTCCGGGCACGGCCCGTCTGCTAACAGTACGCTGACGCGTCTGTCTCTGCAGCTGAGCGACAGCGGCCATTACATGTGCTCCGCGCCGCCATTTAGTGTCACCAAGTATATCCTGGTGCAGCCCAAGGGTAAGACTATAAGGGCTGTGTTTAATAAATCGATCTTGAGATTGAGATCGCGTCTCAGTACTTTTTTGATGCTGTTTTAATATGCAACAGATTCTCAAGCGTCAACTTAAGGTCATCTCAACCTTGAGAACGGTTTATTAATACGGACCTAGGTAGATAGATAAGCATTTATTTGTATCCATGTACACACACATAACTAATTTTACATATGAAAAATACAACTAAAACAATAAAACCCGAGTACAGAAACAACAAATATTATGTGTGTGTCGCAGTATACAAAAAGGCTACAGCTCAGTGTATTGATTTGCCCGAGGCGGGGAAAACACTGGTATTCTTTGGTTGGTTGTGGGACAAATGGAATGTTTTTTTTTTTTTTATGCACAACGGGTTCGTACTTGCCCTCAATCACACTTGATGTTAAGTGAAGATGAGGTCGAAGGTAGAAGCGTACTGACCCGGAAACCCCAACACTTTTGGGGAACTGGCTATCTTATCTCTGACAACCGGAACACAACAATGCTATTAACATTGCTGCTTGGCGGCAGATTAAGATAAGATGGTGGTAGCTAGCCAGGCGGACATTTAAAATACCCTACCACCAAACTCTGATGGAATAATCTGGCGTATATTCCCAACCTAATAATATTGGGTCTTTACCAATGAAATTGGAGTTTATTTTCTTCGTTAATCAATATGTACCAATTCCTGCGATTTTCAAAGCTATATCCAAATTTGTTTTTTATTTGGGAAATGGAATATTATTTAAAGGTTTCACATGAAATATTTTTTAATTTCTGGGCTAAATCACATAATAAAAAAAATTTGAACAGAGCTCCTTTCATGTGCTTTTATAAAGCGGTTACTTTTAAAAATTAACGCTGCCTATACTTAACTTAATGTTATCCGATAATACACACAAAGTTTAGCTAAATTTGGATTTGCCGTTCCCAAAAAAAAATCAAATATGTTTGTATGGGGAAAACAGTCTTAATGAAACTCTTCATACAAAACGCCAATTTCATAGGTAAGGACCTAATACTACTGGTATTACAGTGATAGGTAATGAATTATGTCGCGTTGTATGGAGTGTGAGTGGTCGGTACAGGTCCGCGGCAGTGCGCACGCGGCGCATTCTGGTGCGGAGCGCGCTGCGTGCTGGCCGCCTACGTGTGCGACGGCTTCACGGACTGCGCCGGCAATGAGGACGAGGCCGCCGCGCTCTGCGCGCCCCGCCCTTGCGCACGTACGTACCCTACACACTACACACTACCCACTACACACGCAGTTGCAATAACGCGGTACTGACATTGGGAGTACTGCACAATTAACATGTACAATACTGCACGAATAGCATGTTAAATACTGCACAAATAACATTTACAATACCGCACAAGTAACGTGTACAGTATTGCACAAGTACATGTACAATGTCGCACGTTTAACATGTAGAGTACTGCACAAATAGCATGTTCAATACCGCACAAATAGCATGTACAATTACGCGTAACTAAAATTAAAAAAAAAAAAAAGAATTAAGACTGTCAAAAGTCGACACTTTTTTGCTAATATTGTCCACGAAATTGACATCCTCTCCTGATGTCAATTTACACCTTTCTGATGTCAATTGATACCCTCTCCTGATGCCAATGTACACCTCCTCCTGTTGTCAATTGACATCTTCTCCTGATATCCATTTACACCCTATCCTGTTGTCAATTGACATCTTCTCCTGATATCCATTTACACCCTATCCTGTTGTCAATTGACATCTTCTCCTGATATCCATTTACACCCTATCCTGTTGTCAATTGACATCTTCTCCTGATATCCATTTACACCCTATCCTGTTGTCAATTGACATCTTCTCCTGATATCCATTTACACCCTATCCTGTTGTCAATTGACATCTTCTCCTGATATCCATTTACACCCTATCCTGTTGTCAATTCAAACCCTCTCCTGATGTCAATTGACATCTTCTCCTGATGTCAATTTGCCCCCACTCCTGATATCAATTTTGAAGACACATATTGTTGGGGAAAGATGATGGGAAAATGAAAAGCCTGTGACTGACCTGCCTAGTATGCTTCGTGGGCGCTGGTTCACGGCGGCCGTTAGGGTCGAAGTCTTCAGACTGGTGTAGAAATTATAGGCTCGGAACGCGCGCGTAGATGTCGCGGTCGCGGATGATGACAAGATAAAAAGTGGCCTCTAGGAGACGCTGAGATGCTGTATATCGCCTCGAGACGGAAGCTGTAGCGCGAGCTTGACCGCCGGGTGCGAAGGTTGTCGACGTAACTAATTAACTGTCACGGGCTAAGGTAGGGGAAGTGGGTAGGAAAAATACTTGTGTTGACAGATGTGCGTTGATGTCAGTTTCTGTGTATGGTTGCGTTCACAAATATCCATCACAATAACGTGGTGTTATATCTTTCTTCCTGGATTAATCGAACGGGATAGTAACACATCATTAGCTGTAGAGGATTGTCCCATATCATGAGACCAATACCATCTGTAGGAGCGGACAAGCTGAACTGTTCGAGCGGCCGCTGCATCTCGGAGGCGGCGTGCTGCCGCGCGGCCGAGCCGCTGTGCCGCCAGCCCGCCTGCTGCGACGAGCATCCGCGGTACTCGCGCCAAGAGGGTCAGTGCCCCACTCACCTCGCAGGCTATGTTTATTTATTTATTTAATAAGACATATTACAACTCACATAACAAACAGGTTCAAGTATAAACAGGTCTGATATATGTGCCAATAATAGGCGTGTACAACACTCAAGAGATATACACAGCTCTAAACATAATTAAGTTATTACAAGTCTAGTAACGATTACAAAAAACTAAATTAATTTAATTGAAAACAGCACAACGGTCTATAAATGTTGCTTCCGCAAATATTGAGAAATTCTTCTCTTAAACACACCTAATGAATCGTGAAGGTTATCAGAATAGAATAGAATAGAATAGAATGTCTTTATTTGCTTTAAATGTGGTTGCATTACATTGGTGGAAATATGAAATACTTAGTATGTTTCTCACACTTAGTCTTCTCCAGACATGCAAATATGTAGTTGGATATAATTCAATAAAACTTATAATATATTTATATCTATTTAAATCAACTCAATTACTAATATATTACAAAATCTCTCAACTATTTAAAAACATGTCAAATTAGTCATGTCAAATATTTTTACGATTTATATTACAATTAAATACAATTACAAATACTTAAATTTAAATAAATCTTAAATATAAGGCAACTTCCAATTGTCTACAGCGTTTTGTATGCCAAATATTCATCTATTTTGTAATAACATTTATCCACCAGTAGCCGAGACAAACTGGCTCTAAACATATTTATAGGCATGTCTATATGTTGTTGTCATGTTGCGAAGAGACGTCGCGTCCCTCTGCATTCTCTATCGCATATTTCATGGGGACTGTTCTGAAGAACTGTTCGAGCTAATACCCGCTGCTCAATTTAACCGATACACTTCTCGCCGAAAATTAAATTTCCATCCACATCACCTGGATGAGTGGAAGTCTACCACTGTACGTTTCTCAAGAAACTTCTTACCACGTACGACCACCCTGTGGAACGGACTTCCGGCAGCGGTATTCCCGAACGAGTACGACATTGGAACCTTCAAGAAACGAGCCTACACCTTCCTCAAAGGCCGGCAACGCATCTGTGACCCTTTTGGTGTTGCGGGTGTCCATGGGCGGCGGTGATTGCTTTCCATTAGGTGACCCGCATTCTCGTTTGCCGCCCTCTCTGTTAAAAAAAAAAAATGTTTATATCAGTTATATCAATCTGTCAGTCTGTGGGATCTCACTATTCAAATGGTTAAATTCAAATTCATGTTCGCCTGGTACCGCCGGCAATCAATGTTTGGTGGCTCCGCCTCCGTGGCTCAATGTAAACATCATTGGGTTTACGATTCCGGAGGTCACGGGTTCGATCCCCAGCGGGGTATATATTTAGTACTCGGTTTGGTTGGTGATAGGGCATTTTAAATGTCCGCCCGGCTAGCTACCACCATCTTATCTAAATCTGCCGCCAAGCAGCAATGTTAATAGCATTGTTGTGTTCCGGTTGTCGGAGATAAGTTAGCCAGTCCCCCAAATGTTTTGGGGTTTCCGGGGCAGTACGCTTCCACCTTCGACCTCATCAAAGTCAAAGTCAAAAATGCCTTATTTTGTAGGTACACAGAGTACACTTAAAATAGTCAATTTTACATAGTACATTTTAAATTTTTTAAGCTACTGCTTGTTCAAAATGCAATTTTCCCCTGAGAAGCACAAGCAAGAAACTCGAAGGGTTGCTCCTTTAAAATCAGGCTTTGATTTTACATAAAGGTTATATTACAAACAGGCTTTTAAATTTCATTATTAATTGTGAAATAGCCTGGCATGCGAACGATCTGATTATGTCCAGGGATGATTATCATCTAAATAGTCTGATATTTTATAATATGCTTTCTCAATAAGTTTCTGTTTTACAGTATCTTTAAATTTATTGAGAGGAAGATTTCGTATATCAACTGGAACCTTATTGAAAAAGCGTATACATAACCCTTTGAATGAATTACTGACTTTGCGGAGGCGACTTATGTGACCTGCAAGTTTATCTTTATTTCTTGTTTTGACATCATGTTTATCACTATTTTTCCTAAATGATGTTATATTTTTTTTGACATACATTAGATTTTCAAAAATGTAC
This sequence comes from Oegoconia quadripuncta, assembly GCA_949316235.1. NCBI lineage: Eukaryota > Metazoa > Arthropoda > Insecta > Lepidoptera > Autostichidae > Oegoconia > Oegoconia quadripuncta. The sequence goes on from OX438749.1 coordinate 23,516,370, forward strand.
TGTGACGAAAAGGTTAGAATGTTATACACTTTAAACCTATCTCTAAGTGACACTGCAGGTCTCAATTGATAAATTGCGCGAACGGCTCGTTTTTGTAAAACAAAGATTGTATTTATATCCGCGGCGTTTCCCCACAGCAAGATACCGTAAGACATCAAGCTGTGGAAATAACTAAAATATACTAATCTAGCAGTATTTACGTCTGATATTTGTCGAATTTTTTTGACTGCGTACGCTGCAGAGCTAAGCCTTTTCGCCAATTTATGTATATGAAGACCCCATCTTCACTTAACGTCAGGTGTGATTGAGGTCAAGTACCAACCCGCACTAAACGGGACTGCATCTCGGAGGCCGACACGCAAGAAACTTCAATCATTTCTGTCAACAGGATAAACAAAATTTCTTCATTTCTTAAATTCTTTTTCTTAAATGTATTAGAAATAAAAATAGGGTATTTTACATTTATTTATTATTCAGTATGTTCAAGCTACAGTTCGGATACCTTCCTTGTTAGCTATGCTCGCCTGGTACTGACGGTAATTTCATAGCATTGGTTAGCACGTGATTGGAGGGATTTACACGAATTCTCTGTGTTCAGGATACGTGGATATTGAATACCCACCGCTGTTCGAGGACAGACACGCGCCTGACGACTACGGGTTCATACAGTCGACCATCTACACTGTCACAGGTGAGGGATTTCTGCTATCAATGAAAATCATTTATTTGTGACTAGTATTTTTCCGCGGCTTCGTCCGCGTTGTAATCCTTTACGGGTTGGTGTAGTAGTTAGACACTCTGCTGCTATACCAAAAGGTCGCGGGTTCGAATCCCGCTAGGGACATATGTTTGTATGATGAATACGGACAGGTGTACCCGAGTTATGGATGTTTTTCATTTATATATGTATTTATTTACAAAAACAAATGTATTCGTGTAGTTTATCAACCATCTGGTATCCACAAGTCTAGTTGCTTAGTGTGGAACTAGATGGCGCTGTCTGTATATGTCCAAGGATATTACCTATTACTTATGTCTCAGTAATGAGTATTTTTTGATTTACATACTTTTATTGAAGATAATTTTTTTTTTTGATGGTAGGCATCAGGCGAACTCCGTGAATTTTTATTTCATTTTTAATATTAAGGGGCTGCCAAAAGAAAAAATACCTATTCACAAGCCACGCCTCCTGTGGTCGCGGAGGTGCCCTCCCCTCAATATCTGTCATCTAGTAAGCAAGTTACGTATAATTAGTTCGATACTCAAAGATGCGAAATCTGTCATCTAGTAAGCATAGCTTGAACTAACATAGTACTGGCTATGTAACGCCATCTTAGGTAATTAGTTCGATACTCAAAGACGCGAACCTTGGCCCGTAAATAAAAAAATCGATCTTGTAATTGAGTTCGCGTCTCAGTCTCAGTATTTTTTTTTGATAATGTTATAATATGCAATAGATTCTCAAGCGCCAACTTGAGGTTATCTCAATCTTGAGAACGGTTTATTAATACGGGCCCTAGTGAATAACGTGTGTGGTGAAAAGAACACAGGAAGTGTGGAGTCGCTAAGGATTATTTATTTAGATTTTTTTATTATTATGATTTTCAATTATAATCTAGAATTTACCGGAATGAGAACATAGTAAGTGTAGAGATTATTTATTAAAATTTTATTTATATTTTATTGTAGGTAGGTACACACAACAGTTACAGAAATATGCAATGTAAAGGAAGTTAACAAAGGCGAACTCAACTCCGATCACTCATCAAAATCGGTTAACAATTGAGGAAAATACACAAAAACAAAAAAAATTGTTGCGGTTTTATTGCATATAATAGGTACCATGGCCAATCAGTCAGCCTAATGAAATCATATCTACGTGATCGAATTCAGAGGGTTGATGTCAATGGAGAGAGATCATCAGGATCTGCAGTTAGCATGGGCGTACCGCAGGGTTCAATACTGGGACCATTCCTACTTTTAGTTTATATCAACGATTTACCTCACCTGCCTAAGGAAAGACTGGAGATCGTATTGTTTGCTGATGACACTTCTTTAATATTTAAAGTTGACAGATATCAATTAGCATATGACGAAGTGAATAATGCTGTCTCAAAAATAGTCGAATGGTTCACAGTTAATAACTTGCTCCTTAATGAGTACAAAACGAAATGTTTTATACGAGCGCTTGCACCAGCATCCATCTACTTCAACATCTATCATTGCCACGCCATCTTTATTTACTCTGCCTTCCTTGATTGCCGCATCTCTCTCTCTCTCTACCCGCTTTTCTCATTTCCTCCAACGCCGTAAACTCCCATTCATTACATACTTGATCATGAGATTTATTAAATATATACTACTCAAAACAAAATAAGGGCCACAAGGTATTTTGTCTGTACCATGAAAATAATAAAACCAATATATATTTTTTGTCTCCATAACGAAAACTAATGTTGTTTTTACCATGTAGACCAATAAATTTATTCAAATAATAATGATTAAAAAGTTTATTTGCTTTTGAAAGAAAAAACACATTTTAGATTAAAAATAAAAACAATGTAAAGTTACTGAAAATAAAAGGAAATACTCCATGCTCGTCTTTTAGTAACGGGTATGCCCCCCTCGTTTAGCTACGCACTCCTGAAGCCTGGAGTGCATGCTCTCAATCAAATGCCTGACATTTTCCATTGGAATCTCTTCCCAGGCCCTTTTCACAGCGTTGATGAGTTGCTGTTGGTTGTGGATTTCCTGATCACCGTCTCTAACTCTTCGTTTCAACTGATCCCACATGTGCTCTATTGGATTTAAGTCCGGACTGTTCGCCGGCCACGGCAAGACTTGAATTTGAGAGTCTTCCAGTACAAATCGAGTCGCTTGAGCCGTGTGTGCACGAACATTGTCTTGCATCAAGATGAATCCAGGACCCGCTCGCTGTGCAAATGGGATCACATGTGGTCTGACAACTTCCTCAATATACCGCTGAGCAGTAACAGTACCCTCATTTAAAATAGCGAGTTCAGTTTTGCCGTGTAAGCTTATCCCGCCCCAAATCATTACATTTGGACCATCAAAACGATCGACTTCATGGATGCAGGCTTCTGAAAATCTCTCGCCGCGTCTTCTCCATACTCTAATACGCCGATCGTCGTTAAAAAATTTTACTTTGCATTCGTCTGTAAAGAGCACCATGCCTCATTGGTTTATGTCCCAGTCCAAATGTTGACGGCAAAATCTTAAACGATTTGCACGATGATTTCTGGTTAATGGAACACGGACAACTCGCCTTCTTGATGCCTGCTGGTCTTCATGCAATCGATTACGAATAGTTTCGTCACTGACACGAGTACTCGTTGTCAGCCGTAAACGATTTTGCAGCTTGCGGGCCGTCGTTGTGCGATCTCGGCGCGCACTTAATCGAATGTAACGATCCTCTTGAGCTGTTGTAATGCGAACTCTGCCCGAACCAGGTCTTCTTCTAACACTGCCGGTCTCTTGGAAACGATTCCATAGATTTTGAATAGCTCTTCGAGAAAATCCCAATTGCAAACCCACAGATCGCTGCGAATGACCTTCTTCAATCATCGTAACGGCTCTGGTTGCTGTCAGCGAGTCCATATGACGCCTGCGTGCTTGTGGCATATTGCAAAAGATGTTTCTGACTCGAGATATCAATGAACTCTGATAATTTCTAATAAACCAAGAAGCTAAGGAAAGCAAAACGTCAAAGAAAATGGAATCAAAATTTTCAAAAAGGATTTTAAATCAAATTTTATTTAAAATTGTTGCCAGCATTAGATGAATACTACAATATTAAAAAGTTTAGGTATTAAAGAGTTTGTATACTCAATATTTTACTACTTTCAATATGTAAATGTTTAATAAATTACACCAAAACCACCAAAATTATTTTCATCGTTATCCAAATCTATGAAGCATAGCGGCGACTCCATCCGAATTTGTTCTGATGCGCTCGATTCGTTTGGACAGCTACTGCCGCCCCGATCGTTTACTGAATTATTCCAGCCTGAATAAAATAATTTATGAAAATGAAATGAAAATAATATTGCAATTTATGAATGAGCAAAAAACTAAATATAAAAATGAAGTAAAAATACCTATTAAAACAAAAGGTTTTTTTTTCTCAATTCTATTATTTATGTTTAGCTTGTGAAATTCGTTCATTTCTTAAGCCTAAAACAAAATAAAAATAAACAAAAACCAATTCGAAAAATAACAATTTAGCAGGGTTCGAACCAAAGTCTTGTGGATTTACTGCGTAAAAACAGGCGGAGTACTAGACGTTCGTCCAATCTACTTATTAGAGCAAGTGGCGAAATACGGCTATAGTTTCGTTGTACTAAACTGGGCAAATAATATTTGTTTATGACTTTGTAACTTCTTGTAACTTTGTAACTGTTATGTAACTTTGAATAAAAAAAAATCACAATAATAATAGATAGGTAGGTACTTACGTTTTTCTCTCATCTTAAAATTCGCCAGTAATTCAATCGATCTTTTAGCAACATTATTTTCCTCTTTTTGTTTACCATTTTTGCTACAAATCAATAGATATATATTAAAGTTAACATAATTATAGTACCAAAATAATCAATAATAAATAAAAATAATTTTTCAATACCTTTTTTCGTTACCAAACTCGATTATTAAGACACTATTAAAATAATTTATCGTGCGCAAGCGCTAGAAACATGTGACACAGGTCCGACGTTGACAGTAGTCACGAGTAACTGACGGGAAAGGGTTTGAGTGGGCACACTATATACACTCGTACGTGAGAAACGAAGAAAGCATGCGCTTATTTTAAACGACGTAAGCGCCAAATAAGAAAATGGCTAGAAAATAAAAGTGAGTGGGCGGAATATTTTTTCCTCTTACTTAATTTTGATAATGCTTATAATGTTTTAGTTAGCAAAAAATTATATCTAAAGCCGTTTCTATTTCCGAGTTCTGAGCCAATATGTGTAAAAACAGAGTCTACTTTGCTAAAAAAATCTATCGAGAAAACTTGCTCCAATTATGTTTTCCTCTTATCCAAAAGTATATAATATAATCAAAATTCATAATAATAAAAAAAATAGTCTATAGCTTGTCTGCATTTGTCATACGGAGATAGAATAGGTCTGCTTAGTTCACTCTGGTAGCCCCTTAATTACGATAATTTATGCTTAAAATTAACTTCATTACTATAACTAAGTATACAGGGTGAATTTGAATTCGTGTAATTCCCATTAACTGGTGATGCCCCTCTTGATTACGAACCATAGTCGAATTCGATCAAAATACCCCCTTATAAAGTAAACCATTCAGAAACCACCTTTAGTATGGAAGTCCAACAATTTTCGGTTGAATTCAGCTATGGTTCCTAGTGGAAACTTGTTCGTAATCAGGAGTGGAGTCACCAGGGGACAATTGTTGGACATCCATATATTGGGTCGTTACCTATGAAATTGGAGTTTTTTTTCTTCGTTAATCATAATGTACCAATTGCTGCGATTTTCAAAGCTACATCCAAATTTGTTTTTTATTTGGAAAATGGAATATTATTTCAAGGTTTCACATGAAATATTTTTTAATTTCTGGGCTAAATCACATAATAAAAAAAATAATCATTTCTTAGATTCGCTGAAACTTTTATAAAGCGGTTACTTTTAAAAATTAACGCTGCCTATACTTAACTTAATGTTATCCGATAATACACACAAAGTTTAGCTAAATTTGGATTTGCCGTTTCCCAAAAAAAAAAAACAAAAATGTTTGTATGGGTAAAACAGTCTCAATGAAATTCTCCATACATAACGCCAATTTCATAAGTAAGGAACTAATACATGCCCAAAGGCACTTCGACCTAATCGGGATCTTTTGTGCGCTTCCTCTACTTTTGATCTCCCCTACTGCCAACTTGTAGTCTTCATATGTCTTATGGCACAGGTTACTGGAAAGAGCATGTAGTCGCTGGGTTCGAGATAGCCTTGCTCAAATGACGCATACGCCTTGCGGCCATGGCATCGCATTCACACAGGAGGTGCTTCATTGGTTGCCTTTTTTGTTGCATACTCTGCAGGTTGGAATTTCAGCTAGGCCCATTTTAAATAAGAGGTCCCTCTCCCTTCAGAATGGTTTACTTTGTATCTCTTAAGTAAGTAAGTAAGTGGAGTCCTTTCCACACTTCTCTACATGCCGCCTTTCCATACTTCTCTGCTTGCCGCCTTTCGTCTTTCTTTGACTTCCTGATACGACACGCCATTTACTTTGTCCCTTTACTTTGTATGCATAATCGAAATTTTTTTGATTGAATTCGACTGTGATTCCTTGAGAAAAGTCGTTCGTAATTGGGAAAATAGTGGAGTCACCAGAGGGCGGAGTATAACGTTTGTTTCGACCTAACTTTACTCTTTACTACCGCGTTCACGTTTACGTGACAATTTGTATGGAGAAATGTGCAGCGCCTCTAGCGGATGGTTTGAAAAACGATTTTTTTCATAAACGCGGACGCGATGGTAAAGTTAAAAACGAGACAAAACTATTACACGAATAAAATTTCACCCCGACCTTTGAAACTACGTCGCCATCAGCTCGCATTCTAATTGCATGGCTCAATGTAAACAACATTGGGTTTACGATTAAGAGGTCGCGGGTTCGATCCCCAGCGGGGTACATGTTTAAGTACTCGGTTTGGTTGGTGGTAGGGCCAAGCAGCAATGTTAATAGCATTGTTGTGTTCCGGTTGTCAGAGATAAGATAGCCACCCAAATGTGTTGGGTTGGGTTTCCGGGTCAGGACGCTTTCACCTTCGACCTCATCTTCACTTAACATCAGGTGTGATCGAGGTTAAGTATAACCCGTCGTACAACAAAAAAAACAATGATATCGATCCGTCCGTCCGTTGTCCGTTGCAGCGTGCGCGCTGATCTTCATGATAGCGGTGGTGCTGCTGGTGTCGGCCATCTGCAAGATGCACATGAAGCGCGCCGCCCTGCGCTCCTACGCCCACGCGGAGCGAGCCACGCGCCAGCACTACAGCGTGCAGTACGCGCAGGTGGGGCCGGGGCTCTACCGGGGCTAGGCTCGGGGCTCTACTGGGGCTAGGCTCGGGGCTCTACTGGGGCTAGGCTCGGGGCTCTACTGGGGCTAGGCTCGGGGCTCTACTGGGGCTAGGCTCGGGGCTCTACTGGGGTTAGGCTCGGGGCACTGTACTGGGGACAAGGCTCTGGGCACTATGAGTTATACTAGGGAGTAGGTTTCTGGCACTATAGGCTCTGGACACTATGCACTGTAGTGAGGACTAGGCTCTGGGGACTAATCTCTTGGCACTATGTACTATACTGGAGACTAAGCTCTGAACACTTTGCACTATACTGGGTTATTGGCACTATGATAGTGACTATAGGTGCTAGACACTATGCACTATACTGGGGACTAGGATCTGAGCACTATACATATTTAACGTCTGAGCTCTTGACACTACGCACTATACTGGGGACTAGGCTCTATGCGCTATACCTACGGTCTGAGCTCTTGACACTACGCACTATACTTGGGGATTTACACACTACACTCTACTGGGAACAGAATTCTGTGCATTATGCTGGGGGCTAGGCTCTAGGCACTATACACAATACTGCGGACTGGGCCTTGCCTTGTGCACTATGAGCTGTACTGGGGATTGGGCTCTGGTCACTCTACTGTGTGCTTAGCTGGAAGTTAAACTATGGCATAGTGAGCTAATTCTGTATCGTATTAGTGACACAGCCCAGTGTCGATGCCCTGTGTGTGGCGGGTAGCTAACAGTGTGCCCGTGTCGCAGACGCACCGGTTCCCGCCATGCTACGAGACGTCCCGCCTGCTGGAGGCGGCGGCCCCCGCGCCCCCCTCGCCCCCTCGGGCCCCGCCCCCCGCGCCGCCCCCGCCCCCGCCCCCTCTACAGGTAACTGCTACCACTAAATGTCTACTACAATAGTATTACTGGTACACAAGTTATTTTAGGTTCAATTAAATTCCATTTATTTCATAACAAATATATTATACAATTTAACCAAAATATAAATATAAATATGTCTGTATATCAAATGTCAGATAAAATAATTATTAATAATAAATTATTAAGACACACTCGGGCCTAGTAAATAGAATGGAGTCCGAGTGACTCTCTCGGCCCATTGCTGAGCCGAGCACTCGAGTATGTGTTTACAAATACCGAGTGCTCGGCCGAGCGCACTGTCTCGCCGCTCTACTCGGTAGGTGTAATCAGGCTCTTACGGGCTGAGATGATGAATATAGGTCTCAGCAGGACCGAACGCTACACATGTACTACGTAGCTTATTATGTGATAGCCATACCTACATGTAAATATTGGTAAAATATGTTACTTAGATACATAGAACATTAAAATTTTACTTACTTATGATACATACAACAATTGGTATAGTTACAACAACAGACGACCGATTAATGTAGTGGATAGTGACCCTGTCAGAGAAACCAACGGTTGCGGGTTCGAATCCCGCGAGGGGTAAATGTTTTTGTGATGAATATGAACATTTATTCCCGAGTCATGGATGTTTATATAAATATTTATATATGTTTATCCGTTATCTAGTATCCATAGTACAAGCTTTGCTTAGTTTGGGACTAGATGATTGGTGTAAGTGTCCGAAATATTTTTGTTCGGTCTAATCCTGAGCATTTTGAACATGTTAAACGAGCACGGCGACGTGATCAGTTATGTTTAGTATCCTGTAAAACTACACTCTTTAGAAATAGCATCTTTGCAATTTCACCAATAATATACAATGAGATACCTAAATTCATTCGAGAATTTCATGATCTATTCAAGAGTTCGTTGTTTAAATGTTTAATAGAAAAAACACATTATTCCATTAAAGATTTCTTGAATGATAAATCTGCTTGATTGTTTCTGAGCGGGAAAACAATTTCCATTGAGTTACTATTTGACTTGTTATATTATTATTGACTATGTGTTGAATAATGTATGAATGACTGAATATAATACATGTTAAATATTCCATGACTATGTACCTACGTGTTTTAATCTAATTTCATTTCAATTTAACATTATTTACCAATTTCAATCGTGTTTTACAATTTTAACATTGTCCTTAATAATTGACATGGAATTATAATATTAATTTTCGAAACTAAGCTAATGGGTATCTACTGTAATATATATTTGTTTTTTTTGCAAAAATTTCCTACTATTTTAGATAAGCCTATGTACAGTTAGCCATTTGGATAGCTGACCCACTAAAAACGCCATCTATCAACAGAGATAAAACTTATCTCTAAACAATCCAGTGTTAAACCTTTGACCATGCCACTAATGCCATCTGTTGATTATTCAACAAACGAACAGCGAACCAACGGATAGCAAGCAGAGCGGAACCATACGATTGTTTTCATCAGAAAGAGCAAAGGTTGCGTGGCGCAATTAACAAATAGGCTAAGATCAAATGGATGGTAGCAAGTTCGAATCCCGAACCCTCCAAGACTTTTTTAAATTAAAATTTTGGTGTTGTTTTGGTTGTAATTATAACTTTATTCATTAGAATAAGTAATAATTAGCATATGTTATTAAACAGAGCTAATAATAAATAAAAAGCCATTTTAATATTTAAATATTTTATTTTATTTTTTAACAACTATATATGAGTTCTATAAATTCACACTATGATTAATCTTTTAAAGAGAGAACCAACATGCTACCTTTATTAAGTAACAATTTACATCTCTCAACTTTTTTAATCATAGGATGATATTTACATAACTGTAAACTGTAACGTGTGGGGCCAAATAGTGCTAAGTAAATAACAATTTATTGAAACTGCTAAGGGTGTTAATACAATTATTACAATACCTTTAGTTATTACAATACCTTTTTTTGGAAGTCGGTTAAAAATAAAACCTACGGCAGTGAATGATCTTTAATATCGAAGAGGGTAACCCTCATATAACCTCATAAAGCACTTGTTCCAGTCTGTTTTTCATTCCGCTTACCATGGTCGAACACATATTATTTAAACGCATAAGGTCCCAAGATCTCATAACCTCTTCGTCTAGATTTTTTTTAGTTTGAACTTCACTTGTGTCCCAGTTGAGAACCATTTGACCCCACAAGTTTTCAATTAAGTTCAAATCTGGACTTTTCGATGGCCACTCAATAACTATTATATCGTTCTGGGTGGCCAGCCACCCTCTAACTAAATTTGAACGGTGCACAGAACAATTATCTTGAATAAAATGTATTTGCCCCTCTGGATAAACATTGCACACTGTTGGAATCATCACGTCTCGTAAAATTTCCAAATATTTTTCACTGTTCATGCGACCGCCGAATTCGACTAGCTCTCCTGGGCCCATCGATGACATCCATCCCCAATAACCTAGAAAACAACAATAATATTAGTTCACAAATAAGCCACATTGCATAAATTAGAGGTATATCACTGTTATAAATATTAAATATTGAAATATAATTTTAATTGAGCTGCTAACTAAAATTTTCATTGTAAAAATAAAAATTTCTTTTTATAAATATTTAATTTAAAGATTAAAAAATCCTATAAAATATTACTTTTTAATTTAAACAATATAATATCTTACCACTGGTTCTCAATGGCAAAACATTTTGAGGCTTATAACGTTCGCCAGGTCTTCTCCACAATATTTTTCTGCCATCATCATCAGATTTAAAGCTTTTTTCATCAGTGAAAATAACGATCTCGTTCTCCCAATCAAAATTAAGATAGTTTGAGGCGAATCTTATTCTAGCTTGTCGATGAGCTTCAGTTAGTTAAATTTTTTTGGCCCGCTTATACTTGTGGATTCCAGCTGCATGCAAATTCTCTAGATATATACTTCTTATGCTGTAATTGTCCTCCCAACGCACTATTATTTTAGCTTTCACAATATCTGTTAAATGAGACATAATAATATATATTATGTATAACTGGTAAGTAGATATTTATGAAATTCAATAACTCGAAAGTAAGTATGACGTGAAGTGAACTATAATCTTGGCACTACTGGCCAGATTTTTATTCTCTGCAGTATTTTTTATAAACTACCCTTTATTTGTTAATACGTGCGGTTGCTGAGGATGATGTCTAGCTGCGTCAAAGCAATAGAAAATCATATGATAACTAATTTCAACAGGATGTTCAGCTAGTCAGTTGGCGCATTTATGTGAGCGCCTGCATTGCAAATCGTAGGTCCACGGTTCTAACCCCAGCGCTGTTGGTTGTTTTTATTTTTTCCTTGTTACTATTAATCAAATCTGATTTACTACATCAAAAATAGAAATATAAGATTCGTAGCTGAGCTATTAACAAGATTCTCGGAACAAGTTTAGGATAGGAGCAGTAAGTTATTTACTTGCTGGGAATTGCAATAGGTGGCGCTTCCGAGCGAAGTGTGAATTACGTTTTTAAATATCAGTGGGTTAGATATCTACTTGGCTAACTGTACCTTAGATAACTAACCTTTTTTTTGTATACCAAAATGGTAGATCACAGCGTTACTTGTACCATCATATTTACTAACATCTTTTATACCTGTGTTACACATTAATAATTGAATTGAATTGAATATTTATTTATTTATTATTTATTTATTATTTATTAATTAAAAACGTCATATCGCCGGCAATTTTACCGTAATTTATATGAATGACCGTAAAATACCCGTAATTTCCCCAGCGTTATCTAATGTTGTATAACTACCCCCAACTTTCTCCGCAGTGTACCACAGAGTGTCCCACCGAGGAGTCACCCGAGGCGGCCGCGGATGAGGACCGGACGGGGTTTGGCTTGGCGCGACTCTCCGCCATTTTCTCATCGCGCTATCGACAGGTGAGCCGCTCATCTTACCTCTAGCTTGTACACCAGACCACATAAATGCATGGATGCAGTTTGGGGCGAATGACAACGCCATCTGCCGATATATCCCCATGCATATCCATCCCACTGTATCGATATAAGCCTTGCCTCGTACAATGAAGGAGTATGGGCCACAGTCCACCACGCTGGCCCAATTCAAGTTGGGGACGTCACATGCCTCTGAATTTTTATTTCTCAGGCATGCCGGTTTCCTCACGATGTTTTCCTTCGCCGTTTAAGAGCAGTCGGATATTGCATATAAGCAATTAAATTAAATTTAAAAACTCATTGCTACATGCCCTGGGAATCGAACCCGGACCTCCCAAATTGGGAGGTCGCGTCTTAACCGCTGAGCTACTGACGCTCTTATTTGGTAAGTACGTGATTATAATTTTTTTCATTATATTTTCATTATTAAGTCGGCTATAACGGCCATGGAGTAAGGTCCTTGCCCGGCCTGTTTACATATTTCACAGTTATGCTTTTTCAATAAGGTACAAACAGAAACTTCTTAAGAAAGCTTTTATGAAATATCAGATTATTTAGATGATAAACATTCATGGACATAAACAGCCCGTTCGCATAACCAGGCTATTTCACAATTAATAATGAAATATTAAAATATAAAATAATAATTAATAATTTTGTAATATAAAAACCTTTTTTTTTAAAGAGCAACCTCTCGAGTTTCTTGCTTGTTCTTCTCAGGGGAAAATTGCCTTTTGAACAAGCAGTATGTAAAATCTGGCTATTTTAAGTGTACCCTGTGTACCTACAAAATAAAGCATTTTTTTATTTGATTGCATTAATTCTACTTTCGTTTAACGTTTCTACGTTAATTCTGCTTCTGCCGGGTGCATTAAGATAACCTAAGCAAAATTATTCTAAACTATTTTAAATAACCGAACTAAGATTTCTTTGACCGCCACCGTGTCTCAATGTAAACAACATTGGGTTTACAATTCGGAGGTCGTGGGTTCGATCCCAGTGGGGTACAGGTTTAAGTACTCTGTTTGGTTGGTGGTTGGGCATTTTAAATGTCCGCCTGACTAGCTACCACCATCTTATCTAAATCTGCCGCCAAGCAGCAATGTTAATAGCATTGTTGTGTTCCGGTTGTCAGAGATAAGATAGCCAGTCCCCCAAATGTGTTGAGGTTTCCGGGTCAGTACGCTTCCACCTTCGACCTCATCTTCACTTAATATCAGGTGTGATTGAGTTATGCATAAAAAAACATGTTATTGGCATCACATTATTTTGCTCAATATGTGTTCAGTTTATACTGACCTAAGTTTTATACAACTTCAAAATTGTACAACCAGGCAGTCTTATCGCTATTAAGCGATCTCTATCAGACACCTTTATCTTATCTTTAGTACGGGTGAACAAATCGAGACTGATGACGAGAGAGAATGACAACTCTGCATAGTCACAAGCTTTAAAACAAGATTACTCTTCCAGGTCCCCACCCAGTGCTTGGACGTCGAGATGACAGACGTCCGCCCCTCCTCCCTCACCTCGTCCCCCCGCAGGACCCTGGACCACTACCGGAGCCCGACCTTCTGTGATCTCAACACGGAACTGTTCTTCAACCCGGAGACCAGCCATTGCGGCAGAGACCTCAACTACATGGCAACACCTGTGGAGTTCTTCAGACGGAGGGCCCTAGGTAACATGGAGGAGAGACCCAGGAATCTGACGCTGCAGTTAGGTAGATTCCAACTTAGTATACCTAGATTTGGGAGGAGGGCCTCGCTAGATAGAAGACCGGACACACCAAATGTTGCAGAGCTGAATATAGAAGATGTCGATTTTGTAAGGTTAAACTCTAATGATACGTACACATTAAATGGTCGGACTATACGTCTTTTAGGAGCAAATTTTGAAAATTATCCAGGTCTTAATGACACTGTCAGACCTCCACCGTATACTGAAGCGATGAGGTATAAACTGTACGGGCCACCCCCGGAGTATTTGAGTAGGGATGGGCTGAATAACGAAAGGGATAACGAGACGGTAACGGTTAATGAACAACAGGCGAGGAATAATGTTGAAATGCCGCCGTGTTATGACGATTTGGCGTCCGGTGTCGACGCCAATGCTAATAATAGCATTGATAGTATTAATAGTACTACAGTAGCGACAGTTACGGTTGATAATAACGTTAGTGATAGCTTGCGGTCGGTCATTGATAACTTGCCGGCGATCGATAGTGATGTGAACGCGAATGAGGCGGACACGCGTTTCAGTAACGTTATTAATAACGTCGATAACGAAGCGTCAACGAATAATAACGTTTGTTAAAAATAACAGATTTAATTTAGATCTCTGCCATATTAGTATACCATTCCTTGCCTATTTCTTCTACTATGAATAGAGAATATGATTCAGTAAAATACGTAATGTTTGTGGTGTGACTTCTTATAATCTTGAAGTTCCTGATTTATTGTAGAATAGGATAGGATAGACCCACCAGTAATAGAATAAAAATGTTTCCTAACAATTCTGTAGCTTGCTTTAGGTATAGTGTAGGTATTTAGTTATAAAACCTACAATATTAAATTGACGACCGATTGGAGTAGTGGATAGTGACCCTGTCAGCGAAACCAACTGTTGCAGGTTCGAATCCCGCGAGGGGTAAATGTTTGTATGATGAATACGAACATTTATTCCCGCGTCATGGATGTTTATATAAATAAATATCCTTAGACATACACACAGCGCCATCTTGTTCCACAGTCAGCAACTGTTGGTTCCACAGTCAGCAACCGCAAAAGGTTGCGGGTTCGAATCCCGCTAGGGGCATATGTTTGTGTGATGAATATCGACATGTGTACCCGAGTTATGGATGTTTTTCATTTATAATAAGTATTTATTTACAAAAAAAAAATGAATTTATGTAGTATATCAACCATCTAGTATTCACAACACAACCCTATAGTTGTTTACTGTGGAACTAGATGGCGCTGTGTGTATGTCTAAGGATATTATGTATTTATTTATACTATATCTAAAGCGAGTTACCGATTAATGGGTACTCTATTCTTCAACAAAAAAAATCAGGAGCTTTAAGATTATATGAAGTTAAGTGTATACTTACTGGACTATAGTGCCTTAGATTGTTAAAAAAAAATTATGACGCAAGGAACTAAATGGGAGTCCCATAAACGGAAGAAAATACTCATAGCTGTTACTGCTTGTAGGATTTTTTTTTTAATTTGTAGTTAATTTGCAATTTAATTATAGAATGCTTTTATTTCGAACCAGAGACTGCAAAATGTGAGCCGGTGTTTTCGCCTGTTTTTTTTTTAAATATATTTTTTTATGACAAAGTACACCGCATGCCAAGTATGGAAAGAGCTCAGTCAAAAAATTACCAGCAAAACCAACGGTTGCGGGTTCGAATCCCGCGAGGGGTAAAGTTTGTGTGATGGATTACGAACATTTATTCCCGAGTCATGGATGTTTATATAAATAGTTATGTGTTTATCCGTTATCTAGTATCCATAGTACAAGCTTTTGCTTAGTTTGGGACTAGATGATTGGTCTTAAGGCCCATATTACAGAATATTACTCAAGCAGAGATCTCCGCTTGAGGGCAGTTAAAAAGGGACAGCTTTATGTAAATTGTATAGCCGCATCTCTTTCTATGCTCAAGCGTTGATCTACGCTTGAGCAACATTCTAAAATACGGGCCCAAGATTGAGATGATTTTAACTTGATGCTTGAGAATCTGTTGCATATTAAAACAAAATAAATAAAAAAAATATTTTGAGACTGAGACGCGATCACTCTGACGTTGTACCCTTTCAAATAAAACAAAAATTATAGAAATCTGTTCACAAATGCCGGAGATATCGCGGAACCATCTTTTTGGGTGTCGGTAAGAAATATACATCGTGTGTAATCTGGTTGTATATAAAATATATACGACGGAAAATTATATTATACATAAC
The DNA here is from genome assembly GCA_949316235.1 of Oegoconia quadripuncta. NCBI lineage: Eukaryota > Metazoa > Arthropoda > Insecta > Lepidoptera > Autostichidae > Oegoconia > Oegoconia quadripuncta. Next base: position 23,532,241 of record OX438749.1, read on the forward strand.
AATATTTTTTTTATTGAGCTCCTTTAACTTCACGTGTGGTGTCCTTTAAAACATCGAGTATTTTCAGTTTTTTTTTAAATATATTTACGTCCATTTTTGACAAAAATACAATTATAATTTATAAAAAAAATCATTTCAAAATGGCAGCTAGAAGCCACATGTATATTAATTAATAATTATATTTATTGTTCAGTAAACGAAAATCATTGTAGGTGCAAGTAAAAAAAAATATATCATCATGATATTCTTTTAGGAAAACATGAAACCCTCATTTTAGGTTATAATTTCAAATGTTGCCATAATTAAAATGTACCATTTTGTGTTTTTTTTTATATATATGTACATATAACAGTGATACTCAGTTGTAAGTGTAAATAATTTATTTTTAGATTTAAACGTAAATTATGTTAATTGTATCAATATTGTTGATATCATTTGAAACGTTTAATCGCGGCCATCTTTAATCCAGTTCATATTTTCACACACGACGTAGATAATGTTATCGGGATGTTTTCCTTCATCGTTTAAGAGCAGTCGGATAAATGCACACAAGTAATTAAATTAAATCTTATAAATCCCCATGCATATCCATCCCACTGCAGGGATATAGGTCTTGCCTCGTACAATGAGGGAGTATGGGCCACAGTCCACCACGCTGGCCCAATGCGGGTTGGGGCCTTCCTCACGATGTTTTCCTTCACCGTTTAAGAGCAGTCGGATAAATGCACATAAGTAATTAAATTAAATTAAAAACTCATTGGTACATGGCATGTCTGGGAATCGAACCCGGACCTCCTAAATTGGGAGACCGCGTCTTAACCGCTGAGCCACCGACGCTCTTTTCGGGCCGCATGCGATACGAATTACGAATACACATAAATACATGTCATACATATCTTTTGACATATTATACATTTGGCGTATATTTCGTATGTTAATCCCTCACTATCATGTGGAAGATATCGCTTGGTAAAAGCGAGCACTTAATAATATCGACGTCGTGTGTGATGCGGTTCGTTACTAAGTTTTTAACAAATTTTTGGGGGTTGCCACAGAATTGTGAATTTTTCGCCGCGAGATATTGAATATACTACGCTATGCTAGACATTCACCCTCTTATTCATAAAAATTTACAAACGCTTTATAAGCCTGTTTTAGTTGAAGTATATTTTGTCACTTTCTTTCATTGCAACATTTCTTTTTGAACGACAGAGACAAAGCATACTTTAACTAAAACCGGCTTATAATGCGTTTGTAAATTTTTATGAATAAGGCGGTAAATGTGTACAAGTAAGAAAAGTATGTAGCTGTCACAAGTATGAAAGGGCCAGTGTAACTTGTTTTGAGTCTCAGCCGTGGCGGTACCTTCATACAGGATGTCCCAGAAATAGTGTATGGGAGGTAACTTGACTAATGTCCTATACATAAAAAATATAAAAAAAATAATAAAACGCACATGACCATAAAAAAATCCTCAAATTTTATTAAGTTTCCAGCTCTAATTATTGCGTTTTGGATTTCTTAGTACATTTTTCCTACCAATATTAATTGTTAGAGGTTGCTTCGACAGATTGTTAACATTTTTCAAAAAATAATGTCTACACTTGGAGTACAGATCACTTAATTTAATTGTTTTTTTTTTCTGAACCGAAAAATTTTCTTGTTTTTCCAACCAGCTGTGGTATAAAAAAATGTATGGGACTTGTTCGGCAAACTACTCCAAAAAGTTGTCTATTTAATGAGGATTCTAAAATGGCACCAACCAGTGAATTTACTTTACAAGATTTGGAGATATTAATTTGTTATTTGTGTGCAAAATTACAGTTCTTTAAACAATTATGTGCCACTTCACGATGTGTGACGACCGATTGGTGTAGTGGATAGTGACCCTATCAGCGAAACCAACGGTTGCGGGTTCGAATCCCGCGACGGGTAAATGTTTGTGTGATGAATATGAACATTTACTCCCGAGTCTTGGATGTTTATATAAATATTTATGTATGTTTATCCGTTATCTAGTATCCATAGCACAAGCTTTGCTTAGTTTGGGACTAGATGATTGGTGTAAGTGTCCGAAATATTTATTTATTTATTTATTTACTTCAATAATAATGTTCCGTAAGGCTCAAAATAAATGTAAAAATATTATAAGAGCAAAAAACTAAGGTTTCAGTGTAAGACACACTTAAGAAAACACATAAGTGATTTAAATTCTATTTCTGGGACAACCTGTATACGCCTAAAAGCCCGGCTTGCCTTACTAAATACTCGGTCAAGACTACCTATTAACTATTTAACATCAGATGTGATTGAGGTCAGGTGCTAACCCATTGTGCATTAAAAAAAAACATTAACCCCTAATGGAATTCATAGCTAAAACCAATGGTTTGAAGGCACGGTCATTAAACATAGAAAATCTTTTTAGATATTCTCACCTGTCAAACTGAAACTTCGTGATTGGTTACTTATCTAATTTCACTAGTTGTATAAAAACCACAAAAACTCGGCTTGCCCTTTTTTTTACGCGAGGAAATGCGTTTGGCATACCGCTCGCCTGGGGGACGGCGAGACGGTTATGTGGGACTCCTCCGGGCGGGAGGGATACCCACCAAAACCCCGAGGCGACCTTCCTCGGCAGTAAGGTTTGTCGGCTGGCCCTGTTTTGAAACTCTATGCACGCCACTGTTGCCCAGTATTTTGAGTAAATTAGACAGTTCGCGCGACAGGTTGAAATTTAGTTTGCGTAATAGCTGTTAACTGGTGACTTCACTGCTGATTACGAACAACTTTCCACCAGGAACCATCGTCGAGTTCAGCCGAAAGTTGTTGGACCATCACACTAAAGGTCAAGGTCGTCAAGGAGCATTTCCTGGTGCTTTAATCTGTGCTCTCTTCTTAGCTTCTCGCTATACGTTAGCACAATCCTGTTGTCGCTTATTATTATTATTATTTTATATATCAATAAATAGTACATTATTGCAATTGCCATTTCCGCCGAGGCATATACAGGGTGGAAAGTTTCAATGGGGCAGCCAAGGGAGGTACCTTAATGGTTGCAGCTACAAGAAATTGGTCTTAGGAGACTATCCATAATTTTTCAAAAAAATTTCATTCCCATTCACAGATTTTCAAAAAAATGTACGGTTAGCAAGAAAATTACCATTTTTCACAAAAAAAAATTTTGATAAGTACTAATCGATTCTGTTCCGTATGCTGATCAAAAAGTTCAATGGGACCAACTGAGGTTTCAGTACTAGAAAAGTCAGAAATCAAAAAAAACTTTTTTCATACATTTAAAGTACTTAGATTTTTTTGTCAGGCCATAACAAGAGGTAACTTTTTGTTGTAGCTACAAAAATGATTAAGAAGATGCATATGCAATCAAACAATAAAATTATTTGAAAAATAATAATTATTTTTATTAATAATTTTATGATATAATTTTTATTATTTACAAAATAAGCTTCCAGCAAGTCTAAACGTTCAGAATTTGAGGTCATTTTTGCAAAAAATAATAACTAAAAGCACCTACTCGCAAAAGCACACCACACGCAATCAGATTTTGACATAAGCAACAAAAGAAAGTACGCATTATAAAAAGAAAACAAAGTTCGAAATTTAAAGCTTATTTGAATTTGAACTAGGTAGGTAAGTAAATCTTTTTTCAGAAAACTATCGAGGTTACGTAAGTTCCAAGTGAAACAAAATTAATTGACTGCATATGTATGGGAAAAGTTTTTTTTGATTTCTAACTTTTCTAGTACTGAAACTTCAGTTGGTCCCATGGAACTTTTTGATCAGCATACGAAACAGGATCGCTTAACATCAAAAAAATTTTTTGTGAGAAATGGTAATTTTCTTGCTAACCGTACATTTTTTTTGAAAATCTGTGAATGGGAATGAAATTTTTTTGAAAATTTATGGATAGTCTCCTAAGACCAATTTCTTGTAGCTGCAACGATTAAGGTACCTCCCTTGGCTGCCCCATTGAAACTTTCCACTCTGTATAGTGCTTTTCTCAAAAGAATGCAGGGAAATAATAAATATTTAAGAAACAGGTAATTCAATAAATTGTTATGAGAATTGGAAGCTCTATGGCAGGTTCCTAAGCCTGTTCTAATAAAAAACAGTAGTTGGAATTCTATGCCTATACTCCCACCCAAAGAGAAAAAAAATATTTTCGCAAATACAGACTAAATATCATAGCTAACATAACATGGCGCACATTATTGGATGCGGAATTTAATAGAGAACAAGTTCAATCACAGTCCAAAGGAATTGGAACTCTATAATCATTACAATTGACAGTTGAAAGTCGGGTGTCCGTTGGCACCGATCGGTGTCCGCGAGTGTTGACGGTATAAAAGTTTTTTTGGCACCGATCGGTGTCCGCGTCCGCCTAAAGGTTAAATGACAAATCGAGACGAATTTTCAGCTTTGCCGCCAATTTTCTATTTATCATCTGTGCCAAAAGGCAAACGCATGTACGCATACAGCCACATGAACGCAATTTGTACTAAGCAAAGAAATTTTGGTATGCCAAGAATGATAAAAGAGATCCAATCAAGAGTATAAATAACCCCAGCACGCCGTTTCATACAACATTGCTGGAGCGTTGTAATGTTCCAAATTCAAAAAACGCTCCTGCAATGGATTTATTTTTCGCTGTCCGTAAATTAGATACTTCGCGTGTTCTTTTTTCGAAAGTAAAGACAATATTTCCATGAAAGTTTCAGAAATATTTATTTAGTACACCTATGTATTTACGTTTGTATTTTTTGTTGCTATTTTATAGATGTTATGTTTAAGTAGGTATATTTTTTTTTTGACTGGTGTAGTGTTGGTGTAGTGGATAGTGACCCTGTCACCGAAACCAACGGTTGCGGGTTCGAATCCCGCGACGGGTAAATGTTTGTGTGATGAATATGAACATTTATTCCTGAGTCATGGATGTTTATATAAATATTTATGTATCCGCTATCTAGTATCCATAGTACAAGCTTTGCTTAATTTGGGACTAGATGATTGGTGTAAGTGTCCGAAATATTTATTTATTTATCTATTGATCTATGTATGTATGTGTATGTAAATATATGAAATTTATTCACGTAGTTTGTATCTGCATGCCTATTTAATATCGCACAACCTACCTATTTCAAATGTACTGTCCTTATACCCAAAGGTCGCTTGGAAGAGGTCGCTTTTAGTGATAAGGTCGCCAAATTGTACATTCTATTCTTGCCACTTTTCTGAAACTGTATTTTCTTTTCTGTTGTGCAATATAGCGTATTTGTATTGTAAAGGTATTTCAGAATGGTTTACTTTGTATGGGTAATCGAAAACTTTTTGCTCCAATTGGGCTATAGTTTCTTAAGGTGCTCGTAATCAAGAGTGATGTCGCCAATTGATGTAATGGGAATTACACGAATTCAAATTGTATGTAAGGTTAATGGTCGGCCGCAGTACTTTCTTTAGTTGAGTTTGAAAAATCGCCAGGTCTGTCACGTTTCTGTATATTCCGAAATATGAACCGTTCATGTTTAACATTTCAACTTTTACAAAAGAATTTATAGTAGTTACAATCAAGTTACAAATGGTTTCAAGACGAGTGTACAATATCGCAATTCATAGATGCTAAAAATACATGTCATCCCCTTTGAAAAAGTGCGTCAGGTAAATAAAATTGTAGATACGACTTGTCTATAAACAATGATAACTTACAACACTTTTTAAACCTTAAAGAATGTTTTAGTTAGCATTGCAAGCGTTTAGTAAACAATGGTGTCGATTCGGATGTACACCAACTAATCTAAACTAAAACCAGTTTAAAAGTAGTACTGTCTCTTTCTCCCTGGAACAGTACGATGCGACGGCACCACTCCAAAACTGGTTTTAGTTTAGTTGGTGTACATCCGAATCGACACCATTTTCTATGAATTGCAAACGTTTGGTAAACTATATCTGTGAATTGGCTACTTAATGTTTGGGATATCTCTGACCATATTTGGGATAAATTTTGTGACGTTATGTAACAGTAAACTCATTGTGAATATTAATATATTTCTGGCAATCCTACTGCCTAGTGCATTTCGATTTGCTTTCAATTTTCAACCCCCATCTATACATAGTGTTCACATACAAATATATTGTACGATATATATTTTCTCATGGATCAAACGAAAATTATCGATAGAGGCCTCCATGGACTATCCGATAGGTCCCCATGTGTGTTCCTCGAAAGTTGATAGTTTTTGAGAAAATTGCATTTTAATATATTTTTTTAATGTTACCCCAAAATTCACATAATTTCTTTTTGCGCCCGGACTTTTAAGACTAGAGCGTTGACCAACATAAAGAGCCTCCGACGCGATGCGGGAAGTTGTACTAGCTGTGCAAATCCATCCACATAACTAAATATAACAGTTGCATATAGATAATAAGGAAGATAAGATATTTACAAAAATATATGTTTTAACGATTATAGCTTATCTCAGCAATATAAAAGTGTTTGCAATACTTTAAAATATCGTAATCAACTACAGCTTCTTCTTGTTTTTCCCTGTTAAGACTTTATTTATGAGATATATAATTATTTGCTTATGTGTTTTAACGACGATAGGCTCACCCCCTGTCACGTGTGCATTTCTGTTTTAAGGTGAAACGTGGATGTTGTTGCATTAAACTTTTAATATTTGGGATATCTTCGATCACTCCATTTGGGATAAATATCGTGACGTTTTGTATGTATGTGATCGCTATGTATAAGGTAGTGTTACCCATATCGTAGTGTTAGCACAATGTACGGTTGTGTGTATTATTGTTATATTAATATTTTATAATTAATAATGAAGTCGTTGCTTTAAATTCTGGTGCACAGTAGTCACGTACATCATTATACATTTGCTGTAACATCTATATTTGGCCAGGTCTGTATAGTGGATGCCAAAATTTTCATGATAGAGAAACAATTTTACTGATTACTACAGCTTATAAGTAACGTCTATTAATTAGACTTACTGAAATAGACGTACACGCGGAGCTGAATGCAGAACGCGAACTTAATAAGATAAATAGTTCATCTACCGAGCGATGTCACTCGGACTGATCATAATTAATTCCATCACTGTACCACTTTTTCCTTTATCTGTCTTCACGTTTGTTCATCCTCACAAATGGTTCATCCTCCCAAGGATTCAAAGCAACAGTATGTTATATTTTTATAACGTGATCCCGACGTCGGGGTCGAGACAGCTTGCCTGTAGTGTTAAACTTGTATTCACGCATCTTGCCGCTGTAGTTGATTTATGTTCTTGTTATTGCTTGATCTATAGAATTATGAAGCTATAGAGAATGGAGACCACATAGTGGGTTACACTGCTGGATATAGACTTCCTTTTCAATGCTGCGAACTCATGCTTGACCTTCAGTATTCCGTTCTGTGTTTTACAGCGACCTGCAGTCGTATCACGTAAAAAATTATTTTAATATTTTGCGGTTTAGCTCGCTTGCGTTCGACAGCTAAATTTGGTACCTCGTAAGCGTCCTAGAAATAAGGATATGGGGATAAACGTCTAATAGATAGTTAATATACCGAACATTCGCACTAAGAAGTTGAGATTCTTCATTCATCATCCGAACAGCCAAGGCATGGAACTCCCTTCCGGCGTCGGTCTTTCCTGAATCCTACAACCTTGGGATCTTCAAGAGCAGAGTGAATAGGCATTTACTGAGATCGCGTGCTTCATCTCCGACCACATCGTCACTTTCCATCAGGTGAGATTGTGGTCAAACGCGACTCCAGTCAATCATAAAAAAAAAAAGAATAGACGTATCGAGTTACCATAATTTAATTAACACATACAGTCACTTATACAACCGCACTCACACACAAACACATTTACAAACCGTCTCCGTGGCTCAATGTAAACAACATTGGGTTTACGTTTTGGAGGTCGCGGGTTCGATCCCCAGCTTACGTATTTAGTACTCGGATTGGTTGGTGGTACATATTAAATGTCCGCCTAGCTAGCTACCACCATCTTATCTAAATCTGCCGCCAAACAAAGTATAAGTCCCCCAAATTAAATGGGGTTTCCGGGTCAGTACGCTACACTTCTTCACTTCACTTAATCAGGTGTGAATGAGGTCAAGTGCTAACCCATTGTGCATAAAAAAAACTCTTCAGGTGTTTAGTTGTCCAAATTTCTCAAAATTCGAGTTGTCAAGATTGTATTTTATTGTAATGCTTTGTTGTCCTAATAGTTTATGATATGGTCAAATTTACTAATTCTAATGCTTAAGGCCTGCCATTACTAATAAACCTATCCTCCCGCCCTTCTCCTCGGGGAGAAGGGGGATGACTGAAAAACAGCGCTAACCGTGACATCTATCCTGGTACAGCAAAGCAGATGTCTTTTTTCGCCTTGACTATTCAAAATTCTTACTATGTCAATAGCATTAAGTTAAATCGGTACTAAGGCAATAAATAATTTGTGTTACTATTGTTATTATTAATAAGGTGCTCGTGGTACCAAATTTAGGGATCGAACGCAAAAATTTTTATATGATACGACAGCTGGGGACCAATCGCGCTATTTTACAGCGGCTTTACCGACGGCTGGGGCCAATCGCGCTATTTTACAGCGGCTTTACCGACAGCTGGGGGCCACTTGCGCTATTTTACAGCGGCTTTACCGTCGGCTGGGGGCCAATTGCGCTATTTTACAGCGGCTTTACCGACGGCTGGGGGCCAATCGCGCAATTTTACAGCTGCTTTACCATTCGAACGAAATGTTTAGAGTTTAACACGAGTATTAAAAAATACTAGGCTGGGTTTCCGTCGAAATGATTAGCGCGATACGAAATGTGCTCAACGTAACGTTTTTGATCATGTTTCAGTTTTGGTGTTATCGTATTTGTCGTTCGAACTTAGCGCGGTTGGCCCCCAGGTGTCGAGTTCTTACTATTGGCATTTCTGCGAGATTGCAATTGCCAATTGAATTCAACCTATTGTTTTTTGTTACAAACTAAATTCAACCTTATTTCTCGTTCGATAACTATCAAAGTTAATCAAAAGGTTTATGCAACTTACATCCTTTTTAAACTGAGGAATAAAGTAAAAATTTATCATTGGACTATCAATGCTGTATTTTCACCATATTTTTCAATTTAAAAAACACGTAAGTCGCATAAAGATTCTGATCTTTAGAGCATAACAAATACGGCTGAATTTGAATTAAATTGTAAGGAAAATCGATCGAAGCAGAACAGTGATAACTCATTAGCGGTCTCGTTCTTACACTTCTCACTCATAATTGAACCGCCAAAAATTGACAATCTTCTTTTTGGAAGTCGGTAATATACTAATTACTAGGGCTGCATCTTACAGTCGCCGGGTGTAGCATAGTGTAAGGCGTAAGGCATAATAACGATTGATGATTTCAGGCTTCAAAAACAACGCTTCAAATAAGGCGTAGGGAGCAGCCAATTTGGGGCAGGTTTTCTATCAAGGGGTTTTTTTAAACAAGTGCTATTATTCCCAATGTAGTACCTAAGTAAGATTGATTTCAATAAAAATGTAATTTCATGGAATTCTGATGTTTCATGGTGTGAGCAGGCTAATAAATTGATTCCAATATTATCGATAAAAGTTTACGATAAAATATATAACAAATAAATTGTAATGTTACATTTGGCGACCTGTTTGGTGTAGTGGTTAAAAACTCTGACCGCTATACCAAAAGGGCGCGGGATTGAATCCTGCCAGGGGCATAATGTTTGTATGATGAATACAGACATGTGTTCCCGGGTTGTGGATGTTTTTCATTTATATATGTGTTTATTTACAAAAAAATGTATTTGTGTAGTTTATCAACCATCTGGTATCTATAATACAAGCCTAGTTGTTTAGTGTGGAACTAGATGGCGCTGCTGTATGTGCAAAGATATTTAGTTTACATTAGCTAATTTAAGAATATTGTACTTTTCTATATAGTAAAAGTTGCTCAGTTATCTAAAACACCCGTATAATCATCAACAGCCTCACACCTCCCCACTGCTGGGGCACGGCCTTCTCTCACTGGGAGGGGGTATAAATAAATAAATATCCTTAGACATACACACAGCGCCATCTAGTTCCACAGTAAGCAACTATAGGCTTGTGTTGTGGATACCAGATGGTTGACATACTACATAAATATATATTTTTTTGTAAATAAATACTTATTTTAAATGAAAACATCCATAACTCGGGTACACGTCTGTATTCATCATACAAGCATATGCCCCTAGCGGGATCCTTTGGTATAGCAGCAGAGTTCCTAACCACTACACCACACAGGTCGTACCAAACTGGCGACGAATACCCGTATAATATTTTAAGATATTTTCGAAGGATCTTTTGGAATCATCGATTGTTATTATGACATTTATTATGAACATCGTTTATGTTAGTACTTAAAGTCTTATCGATTCGAACGTATAATACCTAGAAGGTAATTTTAAAATTAATTGCATATCCTCTCAGTTATAGTTATAAATAACTCTTAACCTGTGTTATTTAGTATAATCTAAGCTTATAATAAAACTCAAACGTTAGTTAAAAGGTAACGCAAATGATTAGATTAGGGTATTTATTCTACCTCCAAATTAAATCAATAATTAGGTATGGAAATGAATAATGTTAATAAAACCAACACGTCCGACCAAATAATGCTTTATATTAATAATAATTAATACAAAATTGTTAGAAGTGAAAAATGGAAAAAAGTACTGTCGAGGAAAAACGAGAGGGTAACGTTTATAGTGCAGTTTACAATACGTGTATGTTTTTTGAGTAAATCAAACTTTTTTTTCGGATAACTTGTCTTCATGTGTAATTATTCTCAAATTACCCTTTGTCCTACAAATGGTTTGTTATCGTCCGTGCAAGGTCAACTTGAATAAGGAATCTTATGTACAGAAACGGACAAGACGGGATGTATATATTCAATGTTTTGAGAAAACATAAATGGTTTGTTATCGTCCGTGCAAGGTCAACTTGAATAAGGAATCTTATGTACAGAAACGGACAAGACGGGATGTATATATTCAATGTTTTGAGAAAACATAATCATCGCGATGTACGCTACTCTGATTGGTTGGCTTAGGTAACGTCTCCACAGACATATCAAGAAGCGTTAAGTTCTAACCACTTCGACAGCTTCACTACACCCAGAGGTGGTCGGGCATTTATATTTTTCTTTATTTCACTTCTGACATCAACCGCTGTAAACAGATACAATAAATAATGAACTTTATAATGCATAACTATAAGATATAATAATATGTAGTTTCTTCCTTTTTCTATAATAAAGGTAACGTTACTCCTTCTCACTAGTGTAAGGGCGTTGCGTTGAGCGTCACGTCAACCGATTGTGTGCCTTATGGACACTGTAAAGGGTAACTTGCGGTTTCTGTTGATGACAGGTAATTGTCTCGTGATGCTATGTAGAGAAGACTCACAATCGGTTGGTCCCCGCTCGACATAACACAGTCTTGTCTTCACACCAATTGACAACAGTTTTTGATTAATGTAACGTAGCTTAAGCGCGAAAGCTTGAGTGTTTCATGTCGAGAATACCTGCAAACTTTTAAATAATCAGCCTCTGTTATAGAAATGGTAAGAGATCTTCAATTTATAGGGTGTTCAATGTTGCATGATGGAAAAGTATATTACATATTAAAAACATCAAACTTTGCCGAGGTTGTTTTTTAAGGTAAGAAAAACTGCATTTTTGCAAATTCGTAGGAAAGTGAATCGATAAAAATGCCGCCAAATAAATGATATATTTTTAATGAAACCAATTGATAAGGTCTACAATAGTGACCAAAACATTTAAATAAACATGTTAGTAAATTTGTTATTATTAATATTTAATGTACTTCACCGTCTGCGTGTCCCATTAATCCCCTGTACATACAAATATCTATATAATTAAGACAAATTGTAAATACTATACCTTAGATTTAGAAATGCATTATTTTAATGTGAAATTAGATCTGCAAATATTTTTCACCGACTTTTTTCCTTGACTGTTCCGGAATTAAATACTTGCTGCTAAACGGAAGTTGACGGTGACTTCAACACAAACTTTTCTAAAATCTTTAGGTTCAGTTTTAATGGACAAGGATCGAATAAAATTTTTTTATAAGTCCTGAGTTGGCATAATTCCGGCCGGTGTTTTACGCCTCCTATGTCCTGAGCTGGCATAATCCTGGCTTACGTTTTACTTCTCCCATGTTCTAAGCCGGCATAATCCTGGGTTACGTTTTACTTTTCTCATGTTCTAAGCCGGCATAATACCGGTCGGTGTATTATGCTCCAATATCCTAAGCCGGCATAATTACTGCCGGTAGTGACTCCTATATGTCCTAGCCGGTACGGAATATTCCCGGTTCTCATGCCCGAGCCCTAATTATCCGAGAGCGCTTAATAGGCGGTACCTAGTCCCGTTTTAGCTATTTTATACTTACGCTGGGGTCCAAGATACTAATAGAGTCAAGTAGGGCTCCGTCTCCGTTCAGTAGGCTTCTGGTTTACAGGGCTTTAAATGGGTGTAAATCCTAACTAAATTATGTACTTAATAAATGTTTAATTCAGGGATAGTCAACATTTTATTAAATCTTTGCAGCACCCCACATTTATTATTATTAGATTAAAATGTACTACAGTTGAAATATAAGCACAGTAGGGCTGCTGACTTTAAAATGGTGGCAAAGGTGACGGTAATACGATCATCCATTTAAATATGTTCTCGACTGATCGCAGATTAAAATGAGAAAGAATGTTTATAAGAAAGTCTATTTTGTTAATTGTTATATTATTAACAAGGTACTCGCTCTACCGCAGCTGAGTTAAGGGCCTGTAATACTACTCGCTGATATAGTTTCAGGTCTGAGAGATAAAATGTCTGCTAGTTATATATATTTTCACAACTAAACAAAGTAAATGCGAGGGACTAAAAGATGCTGTGGTAGTGATTTTATAAAGTTCGAGTCTTGTGCCGACAGTAGACAAGTGGCGTTTCTACCTCAAACGCTGACGCTACATTTTTGAGAGCGCTATTTGGCTATCAGCTGTTAGGGAATTATTTTTCCAATCACCTACGAGAATTGAAACGTTTGCTACTTGTCTATGTGGGCTGTACCGTACTGTTCCAATTGTATATGTTCGTCATTATCCCTACTGTGACCGTATACTGTGTCAACATGAAACAATAATTGATAACATATCAAGGGTAAGCAGAGCTAGTAATTATATTTTCAAAATCATATTGTAATGAAATTATTATGAAGAAAATAATGTTAAGATATATTTGGCCTGTACTGTACATCATATTACGTTGTCAAAATCATTTATATTGTAATAATTAATGAGTTTCCAGAAAATAGAAAACCATAAATTAGTCAAAATGTTATGGTTACCTGGATATCAAATTGACTATGTACAATTGTCATTTCTGATGTACTTGCTGTTTCTAATTGACAGTTGCTCTATGATTTCTGGGAACACATTATGTATTATATATACAAGGTGTTATTGAAGACATGACCTGTATTTTACTCATGAATATGACAAAATTTCACAGTATGGCCAACTCAAAAATTAGATGAGAAGGTATTGAACTTTTGTATGTGTCAGCTGACATCCGTTAAAAATGCGTACAATGTCTTCAATAACAGCCTGTATAATAAGTTTTGCGACTTTGTAGACTACCCTGCATTATATGTATGTAGAATTATTTAAAGACCATTTCATCATCATCAGCCCGTAAACATCCCACTGCAGGGATATAGGCCTTCCCTCGTATATGAGGGAGTATGGGCCATAGTCTACTATGCTGGCCTAATGCGGGTTGGGGTCTTCACATGCCTTTGAATTTTTATTTCTCAGCCATGCCGGTTTGCTCATGTTTTCCTTCACCGTTTACGAGCAGTCGGATAAATGCACATAAGTAATTAAATTAAATTAAAAAAGTCATTGGTACATGGCTATTTATACAAACCAACATTCCGTAGTTAAAATGGGAGGACGCGATTCAGTCGAGCGACGCCGCATCATTTTGTTAGACTATATAATTATTCATACAAAAGTTTCTTTGATTGATCTTATGATTTCAATGCACGTAAATAATAAAATATTAATTACTTTTTTTGTGCTTTTAACTGGAGACTCCTCTTATCATAATAAATTGTCTAAAATGCACTACAACGCGCTGCGTCGTTTGAATCGTACTTAAACAGAATATGAGAGGTTCGTTGTGCACTAATAGCGTGACATGCGCGATAAACGTTTGTGTCGCGCGATATAAAATTTGTCCTGCTCATTTGTTGGGCGAAATAATACAACTATCCCATTCTCGCGTCGCGCGCGACAAACGTTGCCATGCGACAGGGCTGATATCTACTGGTGAAATGGTCCAAAGTTACTATAGTGACACTACTAGTAATCAAATGCATGTACTTCGCTGAAACCACCAATACAGGCTACAGCTGATATAAATTGTTCGTGATAATAAAAGTGTATTATTACTTTAAAAAGTTCGTTGCTCAGTCTATTGTTCTTGTTTTGTTTAAAAGTATTGTTTAAAAGTATTTGTTTGTAAATGCTTCATTGTACAAAAAGGCAATAATACAGAGTATGAATACAACGGCGGACTTAATGTTTTACTAATGTATTGTTCTTTGTATTACAAACTCTCATTACACTTTGTCTACTCATAAAGCATCCAATATTGTTTCCCTTTTTTAAGGTTTGATAGCATAAATGTGTTCTAGAGATTTTCTATGTATTTACCAATTTTATAGTGTCCGTGCGTCATTTGGAGGCTCCACTGAAAATCAGCGTTGTAGTGAACGCTACAACCCATGCTGAGTTGGAGAGACCTTGTTGACTCCACCTTGCGACACCGACAATTAGATGGCAAACACAATGTTTACTTTTTGTATGTGTCTCGACTGTGTAATATTTGTATCTGATTGTTTGTGATGAGATGGGTTTTTAAATTTTTCTTTCATTCTAAATACTGCCCTACGTTTGTTCAGTGTGTATGCATTTAATACAATAAATGTGCAATAATAAAGTGTTTCAAAATTGGTAGAATAAAGTTCGCATGCAATATGCGGAGCGCTAAAATGTGCAATCTAATACAATTAATAATTTTTTATATATTGTATTTACATTTCATTTAAATGTAAAAAAGAAAAAGGGAGTATGTACAAATACACTTTATTGCATAACAGAAAAGAAAATACAGTTTCAGAAAAGTGGTAAGAATAGAATGTACAATTTGGCGGCCTTATCTCTTCCAGGCAACCTTTGGGTATAAGGACAGTACATTGGCAATAGGTAGGTTGTGCGGTATTAAATAGGGATGCAGATACAAACTACGTGAATAAATATCGTATATTTACATACACATACATACATAGATCAATAGACAAATATACCTACTTAATTACTATAATTAAATTTACTTAATTAAAAACTATAAATGCAATTTGCTTTGTCCTCGCTCAACGCTTAAGTATCTGCGTCCAGCGAGGAAATGCTGCCAGCGTTTTGGGGACCTTGCCACGTTTACTGTATTACATTTGTTTTGAGTTTAAATTGTTACTTAAGTCTTATACTTTATTTGTTACTTAAGTGTTACACAGGACTTTTTTATATCAGCAGTAGTTCGTGTGGATTCAGGGAAGTACATATATTTTTATGAGACGGCTGGCGACTATTCCGTAAATATATTTTATAAGTAGTTGTGACATGTCTGTCATTTGGAATTTGCCCGTTTGACATATACTGTGGCAGTAATTTAACCCCTAGATTTATTTTTGGAAAATATATTTAATTATGTAGTGTATTTCGATGAATTAGCATTCGATATTGGGTAGGGCAACCCATAATAATTGCATCTCAAAATGCATAGGCTCGTACATAAAACCCTTAGTTTTAGACCATTCTGTCAGCGCCAAATAGCCGAAGTGCTAAACTTGTTCATTTATTTATTTATAATATTGGGTCTTTACCTATGAAATTGGAGTTTTTTTTCTTCGTTAATATCATCTTCGACCACATCGTCACTTTCCATCAGGTGAGATTGTGGTCAAACGCGAATCCAGTCAATCATAAAAAAAAATGTACCAATTCCTGCGATTTTCAAAGCTATATCCAAATTTGTTTTTAATTGGAAAATGGAATATTATTTCAAGGTTTCACATGAAATATTTTTTAATTTCTGGGCTAAATTAGATAGATAAATTAGATAATTAGATAATAAAAAAAGTTTGACAGAGCGCTTTTCATGTGCTTCCCATAATCATTTCTTAGATTCGCTGAAACTTTTATAAAGCGGTTACTTTTAAAAATTAACGCTGCCTATACTTAACTTAATGTTATTCGATAATACACACAAAGTTTAGCTAAATTTGGATTTGCCGTTCCCAAAAAAAATCATCAAAAATGTTTGTATGGGGAAAACAGTCTTAATGAAATTCTTCATACAAAACGCCAATTTCATAGGTAAGGACCTAATAGTTTAAAAAAGTTGTATGGTTAGGGTACGATGGGGCTGACATAGTCACAAGTAAGGTGGCTATAAGATTAAAAAAAAAAACCCCCTTGGTTTTTTTCTTCTTAATTTTAGAGGGTTTTTCCTACGGGAAAGTGCCACCCTCATAGGACCTCCCCTCTTCCACACAGCAAAACGTGTTACCTATCTAATAAAACGTAGATGGATAGATACTATCTCCGCTTTATCCCCATAACAACCATTTGATATAGTGCCCTGGCTTCCGCCGATGTGGGGGAAGCCAGCGCACTATTACATGTTCCTATGTCTACTCTGGAACGCCCCAAGTATCAGTAGTAGTAGATAATATAGCCGGCTGTCAGAGATAAGATAGCCAGTCCCCCAAATCTGTTTGGGTTTCCGGGTCAGTACGCTCCCACCTTCGACCTCATCTTCACTTAACACCAGGTGTGAATGAGGTCAAGTACGAACCCGTCGTGCATAAAAAAAAAACATTATTACTAACTGCAGAAAATGTATTAAAAATTAAATGTAAATGACGCGTTGCTTTTATAATTTTTTATTTATTTTTGATATATATATGGAATATTCGCCTGGCAACAATTTATACAAAATAATGGATGTTAGTCTGCAATAAATTAATATTTATATATAACTATTTATAATATAACATAACAGTACAAAGTAAGAGAGCGTCCAGCCTTTCATATTGCCTTACCATTGTTAGCTCTAAGCGAATAAAGTTAATGTTTTAGAAATACATAAGCTGTTTCAGTCCATCTGCTTCACCAAATTCCCTTAGTCTACTTGTTAATGAACGTCATCAAAAATTTTATGCGACTTACATCCTTTTAAAAAAAATTTACATTACACTACCCCATGTTCCTCAAACGTATGGCTCCACGTACCCCCTGTTGACTTCACAGACGACAGCCAGCCCCCTAACCTCAAAAGAAAAGATAATGTAGCGGTTTTTTTTATGGTTAACTGGATACGCGTTTGACCACAATCTCACCTGATGGGAAGTGACGATATGGTCGAAGATGAAGCACGCGATCTCAGTAGATGCCTATTCACCTTGCTCTTGAAGATCCCAAGGTTGTAGGATTCAGGAAAGACTGACGCCGGAAGGGAGTTCCATGCCTTTGCTGTTCGCATTATGAATGAAGAGTCGACCCGCTTAGTGCGAATGTTCGGTATGTTAACTACATACGGGTGGAATCCCTCCCCGCGCCTAGTAGTCCGAAGATGAAATTGCGATGGTGGATTTAAGATTGTGTAATTCCAACGCACACTCACCGAAGTTCATCCTGTAAAAAACTGAGAGACAGGCGACCTTGCGACGGTGTTCGAGGCTCTGCTATTTAGCAGTGATCGAATGGTCACCAATGAGTCTTTTGGCACTTCGTTCCACAGAATCGAGTGCAGCCAGGTGGTACTTGGCTGAACCACTTAAAGGTGACGGCAGTATTCCATGCACGAGCGAACCTGACCATAGTAAAGTACCAAAAGCTGATTCGGCGTAAAATATCGCCTGACCTTGGGTTGAATGCCAAGCTTCTTAGCGTAGAAGAAAATGCGATTTTTTGTTTAATAACCCTTATTAAACCACTATAAAGTATTAATTTGATGGGTGAGCTTGTTTCATGTCGCAAATTGAGTCCATTTTGGACAATTTTAACCTTAACTCGGACCAGTCGCCATTATGTAAATCTTATCGTCAAATGGCGAACCCCTAAGTACCACACTTTGAGTACAGCCGGGGCATGTGCGACGTGTTTTTATGGTTTTCTAACATCTAACATGTAATTCTAACCAAATATGGACGTGGCCTGTTAGCAAAAGCAAGCGAACATGTTATCCGAGGTGGAAGGAAGACATGCCCGCGTTCGCCTGCGGTAGGGGGGTATTTTTCATATCATCGTTGCTTGGGAAGTTTTTTTCTGTTTAAAAGTCGCAGAAGACTGCAATGTTTTGCTAACATGTTTTAGAGCAGCCTTGGACGACCCAATGCTACATTTTCCATTATTTACTCAATTTAAAAAGAACGTAACTCGTATTAACAATTATCTCTGAGTTATGTCACATAATAAATACGACTGAAATTACCTTATAAGGTAAATCGATCTACCTACTATCCAGGGACTGAATAACCGAAAAGTAAAGGTAATAAAGGTTAACGGTATGACGTCATACCGTAAAATTCGGCTATTGGAATATTTCCATATCGATAAAAAACGATACCGAAACGAAATAACGGTACCGAAATTTTCTGGTACCTAAACCTTTATGAAAACGGTTCCTTTGATGAATCGCCGCCGCAGCGCGCCGTGCGTCCTTGTCGGTGATTTGTGCGGGTCAGAATGGCGGGTGTATTGTTTCAGAAATGATTATGTTATATACGACAGAAAAGTACCTACAATGTACTAGTATGTACCTTTAATGAAGGTCAATGTACCTCAATGAAACGGGAGCAATTATAATAATAAAGTGAGCCGCGGTCCTGACGGTCAGAATCGCGGGTGTATGTTGAAAATGAATGTAATAGAATAGCTATGGGTATGTACTATTTACCAAACGAATGTACCTTCAATGTACCTCACGAAAATATAATCTAAATCAAATTGAATGAGTAATTAATGAGGAAATCAAGAAAACAAACTTTTGACGCCTACAATTTTTTTATAGCAATATGAATAGAGTTCTATTTTGCTCGTATTAAGAATGTAAAGCCAGTCATAAGAGAAATATTTATGGGTTTGTATATGTGCTTCGATAAAGTAAAGAAACATGGATAAGACATAATCATTTACTCATCGTTTATCAAAAGTTACAAAGAAAAAACAAAAAGCGTGATTACTTTTGTCCATATAATATACAATGTGCAATTATGTTTTTATGTCTTCATGTAGTTCGATTACATAGGTTATCATAACACACCCACTTATTCTGTCTGTAGCAATGGGCCTTGTAATGACCGATTTTGTCAAAAGTATTTGATATCGGCGGTAAGAATTCAATAATCCCTATGATCTCGTATGTTTTTGATTCTAGATTTATTTCAGTGGCACTTCATCTATGCACGCACACCAAGTCACTTTGACTTATCTCAAAATTTATAACATTTTGCAAGACATATGTAAATGTTCGTGCGGCGGTTAGGGGTTGTCTTAGGACGTTTAGCGCCCGTTTAGCCGCCAGCAGGTAGGTATAGAAGAAAAGAATACCAATTTCATTTGGATTTAGTGGGTTTATTGTACATTCAGCTCATTCCCCTGCACCCCTCGGCAAATCTCCCCGTACGGTCACTGGCCTGAAGGTCTTGGAGCTGCAGTGGACGTAGCCTTCGAGTCCTCTCGTAGATGACGACGAGGTGGATGCTGGATGAGCGGTTTTTGGGGGAGGGTAGATCAACCCCGAAGGTCTCCCAGGTGCAGACCTGGATGTCGACGCCGACAATTAGTCACTTCGGACCTTGATCCTGAAGAGCACAGGCAGGCATTAGTTAGTGCCCACATATATCCTCGTCCACTGCTGGTATTCACGGCTCAGCAACCATAACGAACACCACGCAGTTGACAGACACAAAATCAGAAACAACTTACATTAAAAATAGCCAGACTATTATGGAAACTCAGCCTAGAGGGATCTTCCGTAGTTTACTTAAGAGGGTTCAGGTGGCAACCGAAGCAGTGTTCTCCCGGTAGCAAGGTCGCGGTCAAACAGAGGACGATTCGGGTTCCCCCACTCTAATTAGAAATCGTCTTAACGACGTCATCGCAACCGGACAAATTAGCGTACCGCAATACCGTGGTGAGACCCTTTTTAAATAAAATAATAATTTGAAGGTTCCGTAGGAAACTTTTATTATAAAGATGAAGTAGTGTGTGTAACAATCTGTAAACACAAGAAAAAGAAAAGAAATATATTTAGATGACTCGATTTTCGCAGAAAACCCTACGCTAATAGAAAATTGGAGAGGCCTCGGAAGCAAGGAATTGCCTAAAAAGAAAAGACCTATTAGGGACGTTCCTCTTCTATTAAACGGTCTCAAAACTAGATCTGGTGTGGAAAATGCGTGCATGGAATACTGCTGTCACCTCTGGGACGGATCAGCCAAGTACCAACTGGCTGCACTCGATTCTGTGGAACGACGCGCCATAAGACTCATAGGCGATGACTCAACGGTCACCGGCAAATTGCAAAGCCTTGAACACCGCCGTAGGGTCGCTTGCCTTTCAGTGTTTTACAGGATACATTTCGGGGAGTGTGCGATGGAATTGCATGATCTTATTCCACCGTCCCCTTTCCATCTTCGGACAACCAGGCGCGGGGGGGGTTTCCATCCATATGTTGTCAACATACCGAACATCCGCACTAAGCTCTTTGCTTCGTCATTTATAATGCGGACTGCTAAGGTATGGAACTCACTGCCCGCGTCGGTTTTTCCCGACACTTACAACCTTGGGATCTTCAAGTCTAGAGTGAATAGGCATTTACTGGGTGCGCGTGATACATCTTCGGCTACATCGTCACTTTCCATCAGGTGAGATTGTGGCCAAACGCGAATCCAGTTTTTAATAAAAAAAAAAAAAAAAAAAAAAGGTGGTACTAAAGAACACATGCGCATTTGATGCTGCGGCTCAAGTAATTGCAGCGGCTTGTGCTTGATGGTTTTGCCGTGACTACAACTATTAACTAACACTGGCAATAATTTTTGTATGTTTAAAAAACAAAACAAGACTTGTACAGAATTCGTGCTCAAATTGCAGAACAATATTTTAAAACGAATTTTTCAAAAGGAATCACCGAAATACACTGTGAATGTAGCGTGACAAAAATATTTGATGAATTCTTGATTGATGCAATTTATAGCGCTGATATTAAAGAAAATTGTACAAACGAATCTTGTGTTTTCAATAATGTAACCAGAAAGATTGTTTTTCTGCTAATTGATATGAACAAAAAGGAAGTTTCAGAATTAAATGATTTCGCAGCATCTATGCTGGTAAGCGATAACGTAGTATTGTGTCGTCGTAATAACTGCAATGGAATACGAACATTTACATATGTCTTGCAAAATGTTATAAATTTTGAGATAAGTCAAAGTGACTTGGTGTGCATAGATGAAGTGCCACTGGAAATTAATCTAGAATCAAAAACATACACGATCATAGGGATTATTGAATTCTTACCGCCGATATCAAATACTTTTGACAAAATCGGTCATTGCAAGGCCCATTGCTACAGACAAAATAAGTGGGTGTGTTATGATGACCTATGTAATCGAACTACAAGAAGCCGTAAAAACATAATTGTGCATTGTATATTATATGGACAAAAGTAATCACGCTTTTTGTTTTTTCTTTGTAACTTTTGATAAACGTTGAGTAAATGATTATGTCTTATCCATGTTTCTTTACTTTATCGAAGCATATATACAAACCCATAAATATTTCTCTTATGACTGGCTTTACATTCTTAATACGAGCAAAATAGAACTCTATTCATATTGCTATAAAAAAATTGTAGGCGTCAAAAGTTTGTTTTCTTGATTTCCTCATTAATTACTCATTCAATTTGATTTAGATTATTTTCGTGAGGTACATTGAAGGTACATTCGTTTGGTAAATAGTACATACCCATGGCTATTCTATTACATTCATTTTCAACATACACCCGCGATTCTGACCGTCAGGACCGCGGCTCACTTATTATTATAATTGCTCCCGTTTCATTGAGGTACATTACCTTCATTAAAGGTACATACTAGTACATTGTAGGTACATTCTGACCCACACGGTGATTTTCTAGTTTTATTCATTATTTTCGTGTTTGCACGTGTCGAGCGAGCGTGTATCGTAAGTCATATTTTGGCAAAACAAGAGATAATGAGTGAGTATACCTATCCAATTTATTACAATACTATGTATTATTATAAAATATGAAAGTGTACATCTGTATTTTGTAACTCAATCTCGCAAAAACCGCTGAATATATTATAATCATTTTCGGAGATGATTAAGGTTAGGATTATATCAATTTAAACAATTACAATCTGAATGAAAATTATAATATAAAACTTCTGGACTTATTTCAAGGATACTTTTTTCCGTAATTCCCACGGGAACAGCTGTGCTATTCTGTAAGAATTCACTTCAAATCCTCAGTGAAATGAAAACTTATTATATGCATATATTATACAACTTATCTGACCTTGTTTTCATAAAAGTACCTGTACTAATAAGCTAGGTACTTTAGTTCATTTAACTTTAGAGCACAAAAGAAAAAACAAAATAATATTACATATCAGAAAATAGAAAATTAATTTCTAAACTTTGTACGTGTCTCTGCGCTGCGGCCGCGCCCCGCCCCGCGCCCGCGCGCCTCTCCGCGGGCCTCGCGCGCATACCCCCGCCCCGAACCCACCCGCGTCTCTCCATATTTCGGTACCGAAATCGCGAAAAGGTTAAATAACGGTATGGCCCTACCTTTATAAAACAAGGGTATCGTTATGATTTTAAAGTACCTTAACCTTATACCGTAACCGCATTCAGTCCCTGCTACTATCTATGAATTAAATGAAAATAAAACTCAAGTGTGTGGTACAGCATCGACACCTTCACCTATCATTAGAGTCGGAGTAGCTGACCCGCTCGTGCATGGATACGGACGTCACACCTATGTAGTGGCCAAGGCAAATACCAACAAGTTGCCTGAATTCTGTGGAACGCGACGCGCCATAAAGCGCTTATTACACTATCCTATTTTTAGGAAATCGGTAGTTAGGAAGCACTTATTACACCTTCCTAAATGCAGAGACGAATTCGGCATTCATTGCTGGTTGAATTAAGTATATTTGAATTAACAGAGCAAGCCTAAACAATTCCGCCTGGCTAGCTACCACCATCTCATCTAAATCTGGGATTACCAATTTTTGGGCAAAAAACGTTTCCCAAAGTATCACAGGCCAAAGTATGTTTCCCAAATTTTCATTTGGCAAAACAACTTTTCGCAATTATACAGTTAGCAATACTATTTTCGGCAATTTATTGTTTAACAAATAATTACATATGTAGTCAAATATGGTTTTTAATATTCTTTTGGGAAATGAAACTAGTGCGATAAGTTTTTTGGGAAGTAAAATTTGACGAAAAATATTTTGCCAAACGGAAGGATACCAAATAAAACGCATATTTACACAAAAATATTTTTAATACACCTGCCTGTATCTATTGCACGCGCACGTCTAATGCATTCTATACATTTTGCAAAACTACATCTTTTTTGATTTCACATTTATATCCATAACGAGATTTTATACAAATTACATTTAAAACTTAATTTACTGGGAACATGGCACAATAAAAAATAACAAGTCAAATACAAATACATGTTAAATACGAAAATTGATCGTTTCTTTTCAAATACTGTAGGTATTCTTATTATATTTAAAAACAAAACTTAAATATAGAATAGCTGTCTTGAAATACTTGAGATTCTTGCAGTAGTGGGACAAAGCTATTACCTAACAGGTAAGGTCGGCACTAATAGTAGGGCTAGATATTTTAATCATACCTAGGGCTATTTTATGATTGATAGAAACGATAAATGCGAAAGTTTGGATGGATGTTTGTTACTGAATCCTTTTGCCTTATATGATTTCCCTTTCCGAAGCGGTAGTAGCTTGGACATACTGACTGATGGATAAATGCTTGAGCTTATTATATTTCCAATAGACTTAAATTGACCTTCAACAAATGATATTATGTATCTTACATGGAAATAAATGCTTCATCTCTGAAGTTCGGGTTATGGAGCCGACCTTACCAAGATCACTAACAAAATCTTATTTGCAATAACAAAAAAACTTAACTCATAAACGTGACCATTTATCTTTTCCTTCGAAACGGGGCGTCCATTTATTTTTAGGTAACTGTGAAATGAAATTATGTCTGTCAGAAAGGCGGGTGTACTCGTCCGATTATCCGTGGGGTAACATTGAGGGCTGTTTGTTTGTTTCCAATTTCCATATTAGGTAGAAGTTTGTTTCTGTTTAAAAGCCGCAGGAGTCTGCAATGTTTTCCTAACATATTCGGCAAACATGTTTTGTTATTTTTTGATCAGAAGACCCGGCTCAACAGAGGCGAACTAAACTTGCGAGGTCGCCTCTCAAAACGCACTTTACATACTTTTCGGACGGCTTTATTTCAAAATGTTTTGTCTAGTTTTTAGAACGAATGTTACTTATAACATTTCCCTTTGTATCCTTTTTCTAAGTGTAGCATAGTTCTGTGTGCGAAGTGCAAAGTGTTGTCTCGTTTTTAACTTTACCATCGCGTTCGCGTTTACGAAAAAAGTCCGTAAGAAAAAAATCGTTTTGCAAACTATCCGCTAGAGGCGCTGCACATTTCTCCATACAAATCGTCACGTAAACGTGAACGCGGTATTAGTAAAGTTAAGTCGAAACAAAACTTACACTCGGCCCTCAGTATAATTCAAGTTATAGACTTTTCGAGTACCTCCGCCAAACGAGCTTCAGTTAAAACATTTACAGTGTACCACAACCTCAGTTAGTCTGAGGCCCGTATTAATAAACCATTCTCAAGATTGAGAACAGTCTTGTGACTGGTCTCAAGTAAACGTGTTGATTAAAAAACCTAACTTGAGACCTGAAACGCGCGTGCTTACTCAAGCAGTACTTACTTGAGAGTTTCACGTATTAATAAACGGTACTCAAGACTATCATTCATTCGCCGTTGATACTTGAGAAGTGAGTGGACCTCAAGATTGGGTTCTAAATAGCACGGAGCTTGAGCTAGCGTCAACTGCTTAAGACGCATGTCGGTTCATATACAGCCTCAAGACTTATATAGAGATTGGTTTAATACAGAACTTAAGACCACAACGGACAACGGGACCAATTACATAAAAACGGGACTCGCCCATTCAAAACGGGACGTATGGTCACGTTACTCATAAACCACAAGTGAAGATTACGTTTAAGGGCCCAAGACCACAAAATAACTAAAACGTAATTGTGATTTGTGACATAAATACATAACGATTTCCACTGATCAACAGTCCATTTATATCTACAGACAGTGTTCCAGACACGTATCGTTAAGTTAATCCAGAGCACAGAATAATTAAATACTAACACATTCACTACCATTAAATCTTTACCAATCATATACAGTTTGACCAAATAACAAGAAATAGTAGAAAAATAATAATGGTACTGGCAACACTGAAGCTATGAACCGTTTTCAAAATGAGCTTTCACAAAAATTTTATAGGTGGCACTGAATAAAGATATCATACGTATTTTACTGATTATATTCTCTTGGGATACCATGACTTATTGTTAGTGGCTCCATGTAAAACTACATGTGTGCTGGGCGGCAAACGAATTCGTTCAATCAACCCATAGATTAAAATTAAAAAATATATAAAGATACTGTTTTATAATGCTTGTATGTATTAAAACATTAAAACCTATGTAGTCACAAAAAAGTTAAGTACGTAATAATGTCGCACGGCTACGTAAGCTTGTCTTTTCACATATTACCCGACGGCTCCAAGAAGGAGGGTAATGTTTTTTGATTGTATGTATGTAGACCGATTTAAATACTTAAATAGTTATTTTCATCTAGAGGTACTTTAGCCACCACTAAATCTTTGTGCAGCGCAATCTATGCGATCTTTGTAGAAGTTGATGGAAAACGGTTTAATGTAAATACTACCTTCAAATTCAGTATTTCTATGTAAAATAAAAAATCCTTTCTGTTTGGTCAATCTTTAAAAAATAAACAACGCAGCGAAGTATTAACTATACATTAGTTAAACCCTTATTTAGGTAAACCATTCAGTTGTTTTCGCTTTTTTTTCGTCTGCTTTATTACCCACGACGGAACTGTGTAAGTAAGAGGTTACTGTGTTTGTATGTCTTGTTACCATTTTTCTCCAAAACGGACGCAACTTCTGAGCAGTTGTCAGATATGTTTTAGGGTCACAAGTCGCCAGGGGACGCTTCAGTAGATATGTTTCTCTGAAACAACGATTGATTTACGTGTTGACAGTTTGCTTGTTCGGGCTAATTAATCGTTGCTTCATTTTTACTTTGATATTTAAGATATTATCCTACCTTATTTTATTTAGAAACTAGATTACTTAACACTTTGCAGGGCGGTGGCAAAATTTTTGTAGAATGACACTGAAATTTTCCATACAAAATTACAACACATCTAAAGCTATACTAGCTATAATCTGTCAAAACTATAATAATTTAAAAAGTTAGTACGGCAATAGCCCGGTGCGAGCATTACCGTACTAACAGCATTACCTAAAGCTTCGGTTTTGAGTGTTGCCGGTACGGCAAGACCAAGCTTACGGCAAGAACAGCTATACTAACATACAACACTGGAATTAAATACGTTGGCGTTTTTGTACTGGAATAACCGTAGTACTTAGGCGCGCCATAGTAAATGCAACGGCACTACCCGTACTGTCACTGTGTGCGACATACATTTGTCTGTGAGCGAAATATCCAAACAAACTAACATTTCCCGACTAATATCGAAAGTAGAAAAATGAGAGTAGGTTGTGGGCTGACAGTAAATCCTGGTCTTTAAGAAATTTATATCATCATGGTCTTGTGATACCCGCAGTGGCTTTTAACCCATTATTTTTACTTACGGCAATTGCCGTTCTGTCGGTTTCTTAACCTGATCAACCCCTGGTACAACCGTACTGTCCTGCAAAGTTTTAAGAAGGGAAAAGTTAGGCTCTTTTAGCAAAGAAAGAACAAAACAGTCCCTCAACTGACAGATAAGTTGGTGATTTTGTAGCAGAATTGGTTCGTTGATTCAATCATTCGTCATTCAACAGGGTTGCCATAGTCTACGCTTTAATCTAGGTTTAACTGATGTATAGATTCTTAGCTATTTGATGTTCATGTAAAAAAGATTAACTTCGTAAATGACTCCACATTACTCCAGATTAATTATCCCAATTATAACTAGGTAAGTAGGTACGATTGGAGTTACGATTAAACAATTAGTAGGTACAGTTAAAAATGCATTTCAGTAATCTAATATTAATTTTTTACATAAATTATAATACGTACTACTTACCGTCAGAATTCTTTCTAGCTCAGATAATATTGGGTCTTTACCTATGAAATTGGAGTTTTTTTTCTTCGTTAATCATATACCAATGTAATGTACCAATTCCTGCGATTTTCAAAGCTATATCCAAATTTGTTTTTTATTTGGAAAATGGAATATTATTTCAAGGTTATACATGAAATATTTTTTAACTTCTGGACTAAATCACATTAAAAAAAAAATTTGAACAGAGCTCTTTTCATGTGCTTCCCATAATCATTTTTTAGATTCGCTGAAACTTTTATAAAGCGGTTACTTTCAAAAATTAACGCTGCCTATACTTAACTTAATGTTATCCGATAATACACACAAAGTTTAGCTAAATTTGGATTTGCCGTTCCAAAAAAAAAACAAAAATGTTTGTATGGAGAAAACAGTCTTAATGAAATTCATCATACAAAACGCCAATTTCATAGGTAAGGACCTGATATATGCCTTTTGTTTACATACTTTGCAAAACGTAAATGCCATCCTTAAACGTATGTATATACACACACTTCAATACCTTACGAGTACATGAAGATAGATAGGAGAATGAAAATTTTTGCCTGAAGACTGGCGAAGTCTCGACTAGTTATGACTTTTTTTTTTAAATCGCTTCGCACATCAACGAACAAAAAAAATATATAAAATAATGTCGTAAAGCGTCACGTCACGGAGATAGTTGGACATAATAACTCAAAATAAAGCTGATTTGCAATCTTTGTATCGATTATCATTATCATTTAAGACATTATGTTATACATTTTATACTCGTCTATGAAAATGGCGGAACGGAACTATGCCAACATTTTAAAAACCTTGACTATTAAGAGAGTTTATCCCGTACGGTATTCTATACAAATTTTCAAGTCCATATTGTTGGAAATGAGTAAACCCATACTGAAACTTTATACGCATAAAGCACGTACATAGATACAAAAACTTAGTAGAGAACATATTCGAAAAAGAATATTGATACTAAATTAGAGAGATTTTAAATTTTCCATAGTAACAGCAAAATGCAATATAACCTTTTAAATTCGATGTTTTGAAAATGTTTACTACTACCTTTTTAAATCTATGTATTCTGCTTAAACCACGACCTGTTTGGTGTAGTGGTTAAAAATTCTGACTGCTATACCAAAAGGTCGCGGGTTCGAATCCCGCTAGGGGCATATGCTTGTATGATGAATACAGACATGTGTTCCCGAGTTATGAATGTTTTTCATTTATGTATTTATTTCCAAAAAAAATGTATTTGTGTAGTTTATCAACCATCAGGTATTTATAATACAAGCCTAGTTGCTTTACATTTGTTTTATTCATTTCGGAAAATTTGGACTTGAAAGTTTTTATGGAATGACTTGTGAGATAAACCCTCTTAAAATATCTCACTCAAATAGGTCCCGCTCTTCTCTTTCCAACAAGAATAACTTACAATTAGAAAGGAGGAGATAGCGGACCTAAGTGAGCATTATTCGGGCGTAAACGATCAATCTGAAGAGGACTGTAATGAAATCTAAACTTCGTACAAAAATAACATAATATTAGTTAGATCCAGAGATATATACATAGTAGTAGACCGAACTTAAGGGTTAAACGTAGCCAGTTTCCATACAACACTATTAGCCATGTTTAGGCTTTAAGGTATGAGCCGCCGAAAATTATTGGACTTCCATACTAAAGATGGTTTCAGAATGATTTACTTTGTATGGGTAATCGAATTTTTTTTTTATCGAATTCGGATATGGTTCCTTGGCGAAACACGATTTTTTTTTATGCACAACGGGTTGGTACTTGACCTCAATCACACCTAATGTTAAGTGAAGATGAGGTCGAAGGTGGAAGCGTACTGACCCGGAAACCCCAACACCTTTGGGGGACTGGCTATCTTATTTCTGACAACCGGAACACAACAATGCTATTAACATTGTTGCTTGGCGGCAGATTTAGATAAGATGGTGGTAGCTAGCCAGTCGGACATTTAAAATGCCCTACCACCAACCAAACCAAGGACTTAAAACATGTACCCCGCTGGGGATCGAACCCTTATATATAAATAGCTTATCAGATTAGGTTGTTAATCTAGTAAATCTAACAACTTTATATATTTTATGGAAACAAGAAATATTTATTATTAAAAAGAGCATATAGCTTATTAAGCTACAAGGGATACGCGTCATCTTTTGCGTATCATCTGCTGACGACCTGTTTGGTGTAGTGGTTAGCAACTCTGACCACTACACCAAAAGGTTGCGGGTTCGAATCCCGCTAGGGGCATATGTTTGTGTGATGTATACGGACATGTGTACCCGAGTTATGGATGTTATCATTTGTAATAAGTATTTATTTACAAGAAAAATGTATTTATGTAGTATATCAATCAACCATCTGGTATCCACAACACAAGCCTATAGTTGCTTACTTTGGAGCTAGATGGCGCTGTGTATATGTCTAAGGATATTTACTTATTATCATCTGCTACTATGTATACATCTGAGGATGGACTAGTGGGAGTTACTCCCTGCGTGTCTTCTAGAAACTGAAATACATTCGAATATCTCAAGGACTTCCTTCTACCAGCGCTTCTTATTCAATATATCACCAAACATGATCTAAGCTTACCAAAAGCAATATTATTATACATATACATAATTAGTGTGCTCGTTATTAAAAAATATGTAGGTACACAATGTATATTTCTATTGTCACTATTAATTTACTATCAAGGCCACTGCTCTATGTTGGTAGCGAACTAATGTTAAATCAAGTATTTCATAAGCTGACTTTGTAATATATGACTAGAAAGCGATCGGTGACACTCCATTACGGAACAAGCCTATTAACGTTTAGTGCTGCCTCTAGAAAGAAACTTAGGAACTTTAAATTACTATGGTTGTTGGCGGGAACTCAGCGAGTCGTGTTGCATTTTTGTTTTCATTTCATAATTTGTGCATTCTGAGTTTTTAAGGCAACAGTCGGTGATGGTGTACAATTGAAGAAGAAATACCTAACGAAGCTTTTGGGTTCCCAGAAGAAGCCGCCAAAATCTTGAGTAGAGCATCCTGATACTTTACCGAAGAATCACTTGACCGTGACTCTCTATATACGCCAAGAATACGACGAATGACTTGTATTGACTGAGACTGACTCCACTAAATTGAAGAAATAAGATAAATAAGACATAGCTGTATGGGCTCAGATACCTTTGCCTTCTCCGAGAGGAGTGAATTAAAACAAAAAAAATAGATATTTTGTAAGTACGCGCTCATTATTATGGCCCGTATTAATAAACCATTCTCAAGATTTAGAACAGTCTTGTGATCGGTCTCAAGTAAATATGTTGATTAATAAACCGAACTTGAGACCTGAAACGCACGTGAATTCTAAAGCAGTGCTCACTTGAGAGGTCCGCCGAGTTCAGGACTATCATTCATTCGCCGCTGAGGCGAATACTTGATAAGTGATCTCAGCTGAGTAGACCTCAAATTGGTTGATAAATTAGCATGGAGCTTGAGATAGCGTCAACTGCTTAAGACGTAGCTTGGTTGATGCAGTCTCAAGACTTGTAGTGAGGTTGGTTTATTAATACGGGCCATACACTCGTATTATTGTCTCTTACAAAGTAAAAATATATCGAGAAAAGTGATTTGAAATTGACAAAATTTTATGCCAAAATTTTTTCTTCAAACAAATTCCTTTTGTTTTTAACTGAATACTTTATTTGATCCCTTATATTTATTTATTTATTCAACAGCAATAGGTATTACAAATACTAAACTTATGTCAATTAAAGATTCTTATTATGTTACTGACAATAGTTATCGTTATAATTAAATGGGGAACGTGTTAATTATATTACAATGAAATTGGCAACTAATTATCCCAACTAATATTATAAATGCGAGAGTTTGTGTGTGAGTGTGTATGTATGTTTGTTACCTCTTCATGCATCAACGGCTGGACAGATTTTTGGTTGATTGCTTCAAATTTTTAGGTAATTTGATATTAGGCCCGAACTTGTAAAACGCCTTACGCCTGAGTACACAAACAGTACATAATTTTACTCAAGCAGATATATCCGCTTGAGGACAGTTAAAAAGGGGCAGCTTTATGTAACTTAGTTGCATTTATTTATTATTATTTATTATTATTATTATTATTATTATCTCTTTCTAACTATGCTCAAGCGCAGATCTACGCTCGAGCAACATTCTGAAATACGGACCTAAGGCCCGTATTAATAAACCATTTTCAAGATTGAGAACAGTCTTGTGACCGGTCTCAAGTAAACGTGTTGATTAATAAACCGAACTTGAGACCTGAAAAGCACGTGCTTACTCAAGCAGTACTCGCTTGAGAGTTTCACGTATTAATAAACGGAACTCAAGACTATCATTTATTCGCCGCTGAAGCGAATATTTGGAAGTGATCTCAGCTGAGTAGACATTAAGATTGGTTTATAAATTTTATAAATTAGCACGGAGCTTGAGACAGCGTCAACTTCTTAAGACGCATCTCGGATGATACAGCCTCAAGACTTGTATTGAGATTGGTTTATTAATACGGGCCTAAGAGTCCATTATGGCCCAGCCACGAACTCGCCGCGACGGGCGACGCGGCGACCGAATTCAATAATCACTGCGCGCTGTCTTGATATCGGCCATTCGGCTCGTCGTCACGACCGCGCAGTGATTATTGAATTCGCTCGCCGCGTCGCCCCTCGCCTTTGAGTATTAGCATTAGAGTTCTTATAATTTTCAAAATGAAGAAATTATCATTGTAATGAATTTGCTAAAGGATTCATAAACAGACTTGGCATAAACAGTGTGTGTGCTTTTATGCTTTAACTGGCAACACTGCTTCCAGTTACTATATTCAATGTTACCATGTAAAATAAACGTAGTTTCTTTTTACCCGACTGTCGAAATGTTTTTCAAGTGTATGTATGTATGTCCGTTCCCTTGGCGCATCCTGTAGCCTAAACGACTTGACCGTTTACGACGTGCATGGTGCCCGTAAATTCGTCTTGATACCTGGATTGGTATGCCAATACATTTTATGGTAACAACCCAACATGGCGTCCGCATAGGCTGTCGAGCTTTTTGGTATTTAAATACTTATTCCGTATCTTTACTCCTTTTGGCCAAGCTATATGCATTAACTTGAACGTGATTTTCAAAAGTTCGCTACCAACATATTGTTTGAGTTATTGCTTACGTTTTTAATTCAGTATAACTTAGTATTAACTTCTTTCACATAGCACGATGTCGATAATTCTAACCATTCAATAAAATGATTCTTGTCACACATTTTCTGTAACGCCACTTTTCTTTACACAAAATAAATACCTACTTAATATCTCCACTTATGTCTCTACGTTTTCATTTTATGTTATCATGGACCAATGAAAATTACGACTGACAATCGCCATACTAGAAATCGTAACTGAAAAAAATCTCAAAATGCATTAAAACTAGATGGCGCTGACTCATAGCCAACACAGACAAAAAGAAATATGTTAGGCAGTCTTGATAAGTTCAGATTATTGCATTGAAATGATTTATTTGCTTGATTTTGGGTGCAAGATGGATGACACATACCTACATAACAGAAGTCTCATTCAAAATCTACTTAAAATCTAGCGTGCAAATATTTAATAAATTAGGATAGCATTAGATAGGTTATTACTTAAATATAATATAATAATGTATGTTATCACAATATAAAACTAATTAATTGTCAATGCTGTGTTGATGTCAGAAAAGCGATATTGTCCGTTATTTATGTATTTTAAAATAGTGGTAGGTATTCCTAAACTGAATATCAACATTTGTTGATAAGCGATTCATGTAACTTAATTTTAAATTGTCGTCCAGTCAATAATTTAAATTCTTTTTCAGGGCGTTGTATATCTTCGCAGCCATATAATTAACGTTTTTATGCGTAACTTTGAAATAACACCTTCTCCCTTACCATAACACCTTGTGAAGCGATATAGTTAAAAAAAAAAAACATGTTGACTTTCAATAAGTGATATTTTTGTATCCTACATTGAATAAAATATTTTAGATTTTTTTTGATTTTGATTTTTTGAATATTGAAATTTGAAAAATTGATGTAATATTGAAATCAATAGGTAGGTTAGTCTATTTATTTCCAGGCAATGAGTCAGCGCCATCTAGTACCTAGTATTCTTATATTGGTCCATGATTTTACAAATCAATATTCCCCGAGATCATTCACGAACAACAACATGCTATGTAAAAAAAAACAACACCGAATTGTTGCCACAATAAAAAAATTACCATCTACTTTATGGAAGTTCTATTTAACCGCGTATTACTTTTTACACTACTCTAATGAGATTCTAGTCTATATACAAATTTTTAACATATCCCTGTTCGGGTTTTCGCTGTAGGCCCCCATTTTGCTACAAAATGCAAATATTTTATTGTAGTATCAAACTGCGTTATCAACATTAGCTGCGATCTCAAATGTTTATATAAAACACTGCATTCGTTACCAACGATTTTTACCTGAGTACTACATATTTATAAATGAAATAGCGTACATTGTTAAAGGTCTATTAGACATAAGCAACATCGCTGTCGCGCTCGGTAGTGATATCGAATCGGTAAGCGATATGGCAGTCGCTTCCGGTAGGCGGTGCGTGGCGAACGCTCTTCTCTGCAGACATTCTAAATGTAAAATTCATGTAAAACCTACCTTTATCTCGCCTTAAACATGGGTATATTATGAAAATTCTCCATGAATTTCGTGTTTTAGATTCCATATTGGTGGGTCAAGTAAAGCTAATAACAATAATGCTTCCATTTCATCGCTATCATTATAATTATAAAAATACTTACTAATGAACGGCACAAAAGTAACTAACCATTTAACCAAGAGCGACAGTGATATCGCTACCGAGTGCGACAGTAATATCGCTTATGTCTGTATAGATTTATTTAAGGGGTCATGTAATCACGTATAAATATTAGTAGACCGAACATAAGGATTAAACAGCGTAGCCGATTTCCATACAAAAGTATTAGCCACGTTTAGGCTTTGACGGATGAGGAAACGTCTAGAAATGGGTTTTAATTGTGTGGATATTAGATTACGAATTTATTAATACCTCATCGTAAGTATTTTATTTGGAAACAAACAATATTTATATATTAAAAGGCTCGCGAGTTATATAAGGCTACATGGGTTACGCGTCGACTTTTGCTTAAGCATATTTATAGGAAT
The DNA here is from genome assembly GCA_949316235.1 of Oegoconia quadripuncta. Taxonomy (NCBI): domain Eukaryota; kingdom Metazoa; phylum Arthropoda; class Insecta; order Lepidoptera; family Autostichidae; genus Oegoconia; species Oegoconia quadripuncta. The sequence goes on from OX438749.1 coordinate 23,567,216, forward strand.
GTTTGATCTACTACTATTTATGTTCATCCATTATCTAGTATCCATATCTCAAACAAAAACTAAGGAGACATGTCAAGGGGTATTGACCCCATCGCTTCGATATACACCTAATGCAAGTAAAACGTGGACCAATAAAACAAGAGGACAATGACCATACAAGAAATCGTATCTAGTATGTGCTCAAAATTCTTTATTATCTTCATAAGACTGAAAATATTTTGAATTGTATCCAGATTTGTGAACCGTTTAAAAAAAAAAGTGATAGCACACTTTTTATATAAAATGTAGGTATTTATTGAAGTCCATAGTAATAATCCATTTATTTAGGCTATGTGTCAGCGCCATCTAGTTAAAGTGGATTCTGAGATATTCGGAGGTACGGTTTCTCGTATAGCGTTTGTCAGTCTTCTTTTTTATATGTCCATGGTGGAAAATGTGCGTAGCGCGATCACTACACAAACGCGATTCATTACGCGTATAGATAGATAAACTTTATTCGCATTAATTTATATCATGATTGGGGACCGGCTGTACCTCATGGTACCAGTACCCGGTAGGTACCTCTACTGCTGCTGATCCAGGTCGCATTGCTGCAGAGCGAGCATGTCGGGAAGCTTGTAGTGTTGCATGTGGAATGGAGGCTCGGGGCTGTTACACGGGCGAAGCTGGAAATGAATTTTTGATATCTTTTTTAAACACGCCTGATGTTTGGGTGTGAAGCGCTTGAATTTAATTTGACATTATAAAATAAGAGTTTAAATGTTATAGCTTGAAGCCTGAGGTATTATAATATATAGATAAATAAAAGAAAAATGATCCTGTGGATTTCTTGCGCCGCTTCTTTTCCCACAAATGATTTCCCTTTCCGAAGCGGTGGTAGCTTGGACATACTGACTGACCGAAAAATGCTTATCCCAAATTTTATTTCCAATAGATTTAACATTCAACAATTGATATCATGTATCTCACGTTGAAATAAATGCTTGAAGTTTGAAGTTATATAGGAATTTACAGGGATGACGCTTATAAATGAATCGTTTAATTTTTAGGTTATATTTCAACTCCGTCATCAAATGCCTCCGTGGCTCAATGTAAATAACATTACAAATAAACAACAACAATACAAGCCTAGTTGCTTAGTGTGGAACTAGATAGCGCTGTGTATATGTGTAAAGATTTTTATTATTATTATTATTATATTTGATCACTTCGGCTACATATGCATGCGCGTCACACATATCTGAAAGACATCACGCAATACGACAAAATTACTTACTTGCGTACTGCGCCCGCGCCGTCGACGCGGCAGGATGCCTTTGCGCGCCATGAAGAAACTGAAAAAAAAAATTAAAACAACATGTAACACATATGTTTTGTCGCGAATTAGATATTTCGCGTGTTGGATCTTCCGAGAATTGGACGTTTTGCGTAACTGCAGTCACAGATTAACTAACATACGTAAAAAAATTGCGTTCGATCGCTATAATTGGTACCACGTAAGCGCCCTAGAAGTAAATTATGGTAACTCGATACGTCTATCTATTAGACGTTTATCCCCTTGTCCTTACTACTAGGACGCTTACGAGGTACCAAAGTTAGCGATCGAACACAAAAATCTATACGTGGTATGACGGCTGGAATTTTGTCATATATTCCGCAAATTAAATATACCGCGAATTGGGGGTAGTTGGTTTTTTTTATTTCGTAATTGTTTTCTTAAAACTAACAATTACCGCTTATTCTTTTTCTTTTATGTACGACGGTTTCGTTGAAAGGTGAAAGCTTACTGACCCCCAAACCCCAAAACATTTGGGGGATTGGCTATCTTATCACTGACAATGCTATTAACATTGTTGCTTGGCGGCAGATTTAGATAAGATGGTGGTAGCTAGCCAGGCGGACATTTTAAAATGCCCTACCACCAACCAAACCGAGTACTTAAACATGTACCCCGCTGGGGATCGAATCGTTAACCCAACGTTGTTTACATTGAGCCACGGAGGCGGTTAACTTTGTAACGTGACGGTATTGCGTCTCGTTGGTGATTTTAGTTTCTCGTTTCTCTATATTTAAATTCAAATTCCTATTTCGAACTCAGACGGCCGAACAAAACAACGTCATTATATTTTCAATAGTTCTAAAGCTCGGACGTTTCTGTCAAATTTATTATATTATAACCCTATTGTATTATATTTCCGCTGAGTGCGCTGAGCTATCACTTTCATAAAATTATTATCATTCGTAAAGGCATTGTTTTATAACGTGAGTGTTTTGTAATGTTTATTGTGTTCGGTTTCTATTCCAAATTCTTATGTGTTTTATTCTATCTATCTTTTATGTTCTTATTCAGTGTTTTATACCTTTTTCAGAGTGCCTTTTAATTACAATTATATTCGATAAAGTGTTCCTGATTTATTATTTGTTGCGGCCTACTCCTGAACAATCAGTTGGAAGCCTGGTTTAGGAGTAGTGCCACAACTTTATTCACAAGATATCGTCGAGCGATAGACATGAGTCCATACTTGCTTATCATCTAAATAGTCACATTTTGCACATACTTTCCGTATTAGCACAGAATTAATCTAGTACTAACGGTATTAGTTTAATATTTATTTACAGGCTTTTAAATGTCTACAAGAACGTTATTATTATTTTTATTTTATTTATTAATTTCAATATTTAAAAACCAAAAAAGCAGGAAACGTATTTTCGTATTTCTGGGAATCAATACGAATCTAACGACACTTAGCACTTTAATATTGGTCAAGCCGATAAGCGACAGGTGCGGTCATCCATTTTCCTGCCCTTATCCCACTCTAGGTGAGGTCGGCACAACATGTCATCCTCTTCCACTCTCCTCTATCAGCCGTCATCTCCGTACTCACCCCTTTCACACACATATCATTCCCATCATATCACGCAGTCTACCCACACCTTCTTTGATCTTCCTCTAACTCTGTATCCCTCCACATTCATACTTAACACTCGTCTTGTTACGTGCCTTTCATCCCTCCTCATAAGTGCCCAAACCATGCTAACCTATTACTCCTCAACTTTTCTGTTATTGGCGCCACTTTTAGAGTTCCTCTGATATACTCGTTCCTGATCTTATCCATTCTAGTCGCACCACACATCCATCTTAGCATTCTCGTCTCTGCCACATGCATTCTACTTTCATCAGTCTCTTTCATTGCCCAACATAGGCGACAGGAGGTAAACATAGACATAGAAATCTATCACCCGAAAAACATTCTCCTCCTTCCTGGAGCAGTCGGGTAAAAAGGGCATACATAGTTTTTTTATTATTATCACCTGGATACGCGTTTGACCAGAATCTCATCTGATGGAAAGTGATGATGTGTTCGAAGATGAAGCACGCGATCCCAGTAAATGCCTATTCACTCTGTTTGTTGAAGATCCTAAGGTTGTAGGATTCAGGAAAGACTGACGCCGGAAGGGAGTTCCATGCCTTGGCTGTTCGTATTAGGTATGAAGAGTGAGATGAGAGATTATGAGAAGAGAAATAAATTTAGAATTTGTGATTTGAGCACCATTGCCTCGCTGAGTGCATAAGCTCAGCTGCTAAGCAAACCGCCGCCTTTTAACCGCCTCCGTGGCTCAATGTAAACAACATTGGGTTTACGATTCGGAGGTCGCGGGTTCGATCCCCAGCGGGGTACATGTTTAATTACTCTGTTTGGTTGTGGTAGGGCATTTTAAATGTCCGCCTGGCTAGCTACCACCATCTTATCTAAATCTACCTCCAAGCAGCAATGTTAATAGCATTGTTGTGTTCCGGTTGTCAGAGATAAGATAGCCAGTCCCCCAAATGTGTTGGGGTTTCCGGGTCAGTACGCTTCCACATTCGACCTCATCTTCACTTAATATCAGGTGTGATTGAGGTCAAGTACCAACCCGTTGTGCATAAAAAAAAAACTAGGCACTAGCTCTCTACATAAAATAAATAAATAACAATGATTAAATGGTTTATTTTTATTACGACAAATGAAGCATTATTTATTTATTTATTGTACTGCAACATGTACACAATACCTATGCTAATATCAAATAATTACAATGTAGTACTCATGCACATACTGATTGGTGATAAGGTGATGGATGAGGAACCCATGATAAGCTTCGAATTCTCAAAGTTTTCTATCAGCGAAAAAATTCACCCAAGTAATTCTGGTGGCAGCTATGATGCATTTCAAATTGAAACAAATTTTAGAAGTTAGCTCACCGTATAGTGGAGATAGGTATGTTGAACTGTTCGGAGACGGTCTGGAAGGTGAGCCCTCGACTGACGCAGTCGGCCGCCTGCCGAAGCACCACCTCGCTGCGCCGGATGCGTTTGTTGATGCTATACTCAGTCGGCTGCTGGCTCATCTGGCGAGTTAAGATAATATTTTTTTTAATGCACAATGGTTATTAAAGGATATTAACCCAGGGAATATACGATTTGACCTTGGAAAAACGGATAACCGCGATTTTCTTGAAACTTTTAATAAAGTGTAACAGACTGGTTGTGGACGTAACATATTTATATAAATTAATGCGATGTACATCTTACCGAATAGGATGCTACCTGCGGTTGATCCCCGACGTGGATCACGTTCACCGAGGGCAGGTACCCTGGCCCCAGGGTCATGATTTTTGGAGTCACTTCCACGTACGGTGCTTGGCCCGACGCCGACTGGGTTTGTGGTGATTGCTGGTTAACAAAAGAATTATCGTCTATCACATAATCTGCGACCTCAATGCAGGGGTCCAAAGTCATGCTATAAAAAATAGTGTTCTTAACAAAATTCAGTCTCTTATTATTTATTTCAAGTTTATTTCCCACAGCGAGCCATACATTTGATAGGGAAAAGTTCAGCATTTAATACAAGATTATCCAGAGTAAACTGGATGAAACCAGGGAAGACTATAGTTTACATCGTCAACATCATGCGACCATCTGATATGAATGAAGTACCAGCAATAACTCAATGTAAACCAGGCTCTGAACTAGATAAAGCGTATACGAATATACACTAAAAACATAAATGGACCTAGAATTGATCCTTGAGGCACACTCATTTTCTCAAAAGATTCCAAACTTTTTCCATGTTTACATAGACTTTTTGAACTGTATTTCCTAAATTACATCAATTACAAATCAAGGGCTTTGCCACACACCCCATAGTATTGAAAGATCAAAAACTCCGATGGCATCGCTACGATCTTCCCAGGCATTAAAAATCAGAGTAATACAAGCGTTCGTTATTAAGTGACTGTAACCGACGTAAAGCCAAATTCAAGCTCAGAGATTTCCAGTTGGAGGGCACGTTAAATAGTCGGTACCATGTGTTTTCCATTGGAGACAGTTGTTAAGCCAAGCCCTAGAGTGACAGCTTGTAAATACTGTCAGATGGTAGATACTGGGTCCGCGTGATGGATTGCAGCCCATACCCTCTCCTATTTTCTTATGTATGTTACTCACATTGTTAATTTGATGTATAACGAAGGCGGGAGGCTCATCTCTCGTGTCGTATGTATGATCGTCCGGCGGTCGACCGAGCAGGGCAGGCGCGTCATCGCCATCTTCCTCCGAGGGGCTGTCGTACTGGCATTGGACGTTCGCGATCGCAAAGTCAGCATCTGATTGGTGGATTATTTTGTTATATGAGTTTTTTCTCAAATGTAATTATGTTTAATTTCGAGTATTGAATAAATTAATTAAATTAAAACAACAGGTAAAACAGTTGTAAAATAGCGCAATTGGTCGCCAGGTCGTTGAGAATGTAAACCTTTGTAAAGACTTCGCATATTTAATTAAGTCTTTCTCTCATAATCATCATCTTATTAGCTACAGGACGTCCCCATCTGAACATAGGCCTCCCCCATAGACTTCCAGAGCTACTGAAAAAAAGTTGCATGCATCCAGCGACTTCACCATGTCCTCCGTCCACCTTGTGAGGGGACGTCCTACGCTGCGTTTGCCGGTGCGTGGTCTCCACTCGAGAACTTTAATGCCCCCTTGACCATCAGTTCTTCTAGCCCTGCCCACTTTAACTTACTATTACGCTGGGCTGTATGTGACTTTCGTTCTCCTACAGATTTCCTCATTCCTGATTCGTTCTCATAGTGAAACGCCGAATATAGCTTCTTTCATATCTCGTTGCGTGACCTTGAGCTTTATGATAATAATTCGTTATAATGTTTTGTTATCAAAACAACGCCATCTATTGACACTATTTTGATTTACATCTGTGAGTTCCCTACAAGTTTCAGGCACGTACTTCAGAATGTTGCTCAAGCGTAGATCTGTGCTTGAGCATAGTTAGAAACAGATGCCGATATAGGTACAAGTTTCATAAACTCAAGCGGAGATAAGGCTTAGGTGGCCTTAGGCCCGTACTCAAGCAAAGATCTCTAAGGCCCGTATTAATAAACCAATTTCAATACAAGTCTTGAGGCTGTATCATCCGAGATGCGTCTTAAGAAGTTGACGCTATCTCAAGCTCCGTGCTAATTTATAAACTAATCTTGAGGTCTACTCAGTTGAGATCACTTCGCAAGTATTCGCCTCTCCGGCGAATGAATGATAGTCTTGAGTTTCGTTTATTAATACGCGCACTTCTCAAGTGAGTATGAGTATGCACATGCTTTTCAAGTCTCAAATTAGGTTTATTAATCAACACGCTTACTTGAGACCGGTCACAAGACTGTTCTCAATCTTGAGAATGGTTTATTAATTCGGGCCTTACTATGCTCAAGCGCAGATCTACGTTTGAGCAACATTCGGAAATACGGGCCTGAAACTTGTAGGGAGCTCACAGATGTAAATCAAAATAGTGTCAATAGATGGCGTTGTTTTGAAAACAAAACATTATAATCTGAAATACGAATCTAACTGTAAGTACCGTCGACGACACGACGACCGTAAAACCGTCCGCTGCATTGAGCGGAACAGCACGCGTGATCTAGCGGCGTGCGACCAATAAAATTGTAGTCTTCTATAGGTACATAGTCCGCTTTTATAATAAGGTCCCGGTAGACATCCAAAAAACCAGCATTAAACGGAAACGATGTGCAAAGGGCTATTATAAAAATATCAATCTTAGCATCTGGCTACCAGGTGCTAAGATTGATAAGATTGCATGGACGTGAACCGCTCTCGGCGATATCTAGTATTTCTTTTTTTTTCTTAGTCTGATCATAAGTTGTAAAAAAGAGCAACGCCTGAGTGTCTTGTTGTTCTCTCTGAGAAGTCTACCTTGTAAATGAGCGATAACAGTATGGCATGACATGACGATTTCAAATGTTATTGTTATAACTTAAGCCGGGTTTTGTAAGACGTGTTTTTATGTTTTTCTAACTCCTAATATGTTATTCTAACCAAATATAGGCGTGGCGTAAGTGTTTTGTTAGCAAAAACAAACGAACATGTTATCCGAGGCGGACGGAAAACATCCCCGCGTTCGCCTGCGGGAGGGCGATTCATTTCATCGTTGCTTGCGAACATTGAGGGCGGCATGTTTGTTTCGTGTTAAGTAGAAGTTTGTTTCTGTTTAAAAGTCGCAGAAGACTGCAATATCTTGCTAACATGTTTTGTTAGTTTGCTTTGTTATTTTTTGGAGCAGAATTAACCTTGGACGACCCAATGCCAATGCTACATTTTCCATTATTTGCTCAATTTAAAAAGAACGTAACTCGCATAAACATTTGATTATCTCCGAGTTATACCACATAATAAATACGACTGAAATGAGCTTGTAAGGTAAATCGATCTACCTATTATTTATCTATCATTCATTAGAGTCAGAGTAGCTGATCCGCTCGTGCATAGATTCGGACGTCACCTTTGTGATGGCCAAGGCAAATACCAACAAGTTGCCTAAATTCTGTGGAACGCGACGCGCCATAAAGCCATATTAAGTAGATGTTTGTTTGTTTCTATTTAAAAGTCGTAGGAGACTGCAACGTTTTGCTAACAATGTTCAGCAAACATATTTCAGCTGGTTTTGATATTTTTTTGCAGTGCTGGAAATTGCATTAGCTTCAATTTCAATCTGTAATTATCTGTCTAATCTATAATCGATGTAAATTTATTTAATGAGCAAATTAAACGTTACATCAGGATATTTGCAGCATTTTGTTTTTTCTTAATTCACTAATCACAATACACTACACTACGCAAGCACATCTGCTCAACAAGTAGACCTGGCTTATCACCGGTAATTTTTCGTTAGGGCAGGGGTAAAAAAAATCTCACAATACCTGAAAATGACTATCAGGTACTACGTATACGTAAGATATAAAAAAAAACAATTTACACGACCAAACCATGTATTTATTATATCCAGCGATACACTCGTCCAATTCGTTAAATATCTCTAATTAAGTACCTACTCCAATTACTTACGTTAAATTAAAGTAGACATTTTTTTTAATGATTTATGATGTCCATAAAATTTGAAATGTATTGGCAACAAAGAATATTTGACTAAATTGCCAAAACATAAGGTTCCAGAGGGGCCATTTTTGGACTCTCGAGAGGTATCTCACATGTAAGATATGGCCCGTATTAACATACCGTTCTTAAGATTGAGATGACCTTAAGTCCGATGTTGCAATTTCATATTAGAACAGTATCAAAATTGTATTGAGACTGAGAAGTTTCTAGGTCTATTTAAGGCCCTTATTAATAAACCATTCTCAACATTGAGAACAGTCTTGTGACCAGTCTCAAGTAAACGTGTTGATTAATAAACCGAACTTGAGACCTGAAAAGCTCGTGCATACTCAAGCAGTACTCACTTGAGAGGTGCGCGTATTTATAAACCAAACTCAAATTCATTCGCCGCTGAGGCAAATACTTGAGAATTGATCTCAACTGAGTAGACATCAAGATTGGTTTATAAATTTGCACGGAGCTTGAGATAGCGTGAACTGCTTAAGACGCATCTCGGTTGGTACAGCCTCAAGACTTGTATTGAGATTGGTTTATTAATACGGGCCTAAAAAATGACGGTTCCAATCGGCGATAAAACGGCGTTCTCAATCTCAAGATCGATTTATTAATACGGCCAGAGTCCGTCCAGTGGCGTCCTCATTTTTTAAATGTAGCACAAATCAAAAATATTGCTCAGACCCTCAAAAAGTCTAAAAGCTTTTTATAAATAATACCTAAAATAAAATAAATATTTCGGACACTTACACCAATCATCTAGTCCCAAACTAAGCAAAGCTTGTGCTATGGATACTAGATAACGGATAAATATACATAAATATTTATATAAACATCCATGACTCAGGAATAAATGTTCATATTCATCACACAAACATTTACCCGTCGCGGGATTCGAACCCGCAACCATTGGTTTCGCTGACAGTGTCACTATCCACTACACCAATCGATCGTCAAACAGCTTTAATGACATGAATCTACAATTGATTTTCCCAGCTACTTTTGTTAATAGTGAATTCTAGAACATAATCGTTATCAAATCTATTTAATTAGGTATTGCTTAAAAGATTTTTTGATATAGTTTTCTATAGAAATCTTAATTTATCCGATGAGGGCGCCATTGGACCAAATAAACCATCCTAAAAAATAATCTTAAGGTTGAGATCGAACGCACTCGTTTAGATTCTGTTGAAATGTGCAAGATTATCTCAAGTATCAACTTAAGTTAACTTTTTATTCGAGAGTTTTCATGAAATATTTGACATGTGAGTATCCACAAAAAATTGTCCCCATAACCTCAAAAAATTTTGGCTCTATATACATAGTGTTGCCACTATCAATATATTTCCCCAGTACCAGGGTACTTGTCTTACCAACGTTATTTAATTAGTGATATTAAAAATATCATTAAATGCAACTTTCATAAATCTATTCCTTAATTATTTGGTTTAATATTTATTTATAATTTATGTATTTATATTATAATGTTACATGGTATAATAAATTATACTATTATGAGCGTTTATTTCATTTCTCTAATTAATTTAATTCGAGTTTAAAATAATCATTTATTTAATTATCAATACTATCTGTGTGTAAAAATATAAACTGTGGTTATTGTTACTATGGTTATACGTAAGGTTAGTCGGAAAGGGGGTGCAAACTGTAAGGGGGGTCTCAGGTATCATGAGTAGAGGATATTACGGGCAATCATCAGCTCGATTACAATAGCATGGGGTCGATGGCGCGGTAAAACGATTCATCGATTTAATCATTATTATGGGTAAAATGCATATTCGACAATTTACGACGATACCACGTTTTATAAATAATTGACATGATACAATATATTTGTATTTCGACTTCTCTTCCCATACCAAAGTGACCGGTCAGCTGTACTGACAGTTAACAAAAATTTGAAAATAAAAAATATTTCCATGGTAAATTAGTAACACCTTCTGTTTACGAATCTTAATAACCCCCTATCGGCTCGGCTTAGTACCCCCATTCCAACTAACGTTGTAATTATTACAATCGCTTATAAAAATGCTGTAAAAAAATCGTTGCCATCGAAACTCTAACAATTTACTAAATAATCAACAAAGAAAAAAATATATATCCTTTGGACAAAATAACACTACTTTGGCGTGCTAAGAACTAAAAATAGCTGCTAAATAATAATAATCATAAAAATAATTGGCACTTATAAGGAAACAGGGCACCGAATAAATAAAATATGTGTCTAAAATACTAGTCGTTACTTACGTAAAATGAGGATCAATTATTCGGATATATAATAATTTTATAGCGTCAGCACTCAGCTGCAATCCCATACAAGTGTAGGTTTATTCTAATTTTATTCGACAATTATTCGATCGAATATCGACTTAAAAATTAAAGTTTCCGCAACAAAAGCAATAGATGGCGTTGTACTGAGGACAAGTGTCAATAGTAAAAAAACTATAAACTTTGAATTATCGTCTTTGATTTTGGCACATGACTATGAATCAACGCCACCTACCGGGACTATGTAATATATATTTTTTTCTAATAGTAATCTGGAAAAACTTTCGGTAACAGAGAAAAGATCGCTGTCACATCATATAAGGGGATGATAGAGATTAGTGACAGAAAAACAGGGATAAGTAACTATGTCTGCCTTTTACATGTATTCGAACTATGTATATTCGAAATTATTTGAATTTGTTTAAAATCACTATTTTGTAATAATAAAGTAGCTATTGTTGTAAATCAATATTTATCTGTCATCTAACTTCTGTAATAGAACAAAATCACATTTGTATGGAATCCCAAAATTCTCTGTATCTTGGATTAGTATTGAGCACCATATAAATACGGACGCCGCGCCGCAGACACTGGACGCCACTCTCATGGATGATGGGTAGCCAGTGTGTCTATTAATCGGCGTTTAGAGTTCCATGGTAAGCACAAACATTTCACTGTCTTACTCAATTATAGGAAAGGAAAAACTAATTCTTGGCGATCATTCGAATTAACATATTTTTTTACATATTATTCGCCATCTTTCAATCAGAACAAAAAGCAAATATATAGGTATTATATCTTACGAATTAGACTAGATGCAACTTAAGTACTATATCAAAATTTAGATTTATATAGAGACATTGGCCATTTCGTACCAAACCGTGTAAATAAGGAAGGCTAAGCTGTCACTTCGCCCAGCCCAATGTAAGCGGGCTAGAATCAGTATTGCAATATCAATACTCACAGCCAGCTAGATTGAGCGTAAATTCTGAAGCCATCCATGCCGATACTCTCTACGTTGGTATAGAGGTAAAAGAAATTTCAAATTTTAATGATATCGATTATTGATAACATTCGATATACATACATCATATTTATATTGAAATGGCAAATGTTTCTATATCGTAAGTAATAAATAACTTATTATAAGTATCGCTATAATAATATAAATTATACTAATCTTTGACAATGTGTTTCACTTATCTTTGGCTCTAACGCTCTAACAGTTATATTTGTCCCTGTAAAGATAATTAATCAGCCTTCAGATGAGGCATTTTGTTATTGAAATAACAAAAGAATAACCTGTAATACTTTGGATTGAAAATACCAAGTAGAGACAGAACAACTCCCCAAAAATAATATTATAAATGAGCAATTGGTTCATATATAATGATTAAAGACAAACATTTTTCTTTATATCGCAATAGTACCTATGTTATCGTGGAGAATAGATGTCATGATGGAGCCGAGAGAGATTAAGAATCCTGCTAAAGCTGCTATTAAGCCTATAGACTTCTGTTCTGTATTATTTCCATTATGCTGATTGAAATTATAAATTTTTAATACCAAAATCAGCCTTTAACACTTGATGACCTGTACCAATCTTGAAAACTTAAAAAAAATACTTAAGCGTTGTTTATCGGGTAGCTTTGCTTGGTGTCCCGATTTTGGCGTGACATCTCGCGAAACAAGTAATTTTTTTCTACATTTTAATGTCCCGAGTTTATGATCTAAACCTAGATATCTGGCAACGTAAGGGTAAGGGTTAACAGTGCAATATAGTAACACACAAACTGACATTATTATGAAAGAGTTGTCCTGTTCACACGGTGTATACTAGGTATATATACCACAAAAATGGTATTTGTGATGCACGTTTCTTTAAAATAATTCCATGATATAAATATGTTATACAAATATTATATTAATAAATAAACAAATAATGGCATGAGATCTATCTAAAAGGTTTGAGAAAAATCAGTCATTTGCATCACATTCTGTAGGCCAGATAATTGGCAAAACAAGATATTTTTATTACAAGCTAAATTCAACTGTATTTGCTGTATCGCAGTTAGGTTATTCAAAATCATTATGCGACTTGCATCCTATTCAAATTGGGAAAAAATAATTGGAATCCACTGCCCCAATAAATGCTACAGTTTGTCTATTTTTGTCAATTTAATCGAGACGTAAGTCGTCTCAAATATTTATAAATATTTATAAAATTGAATTTAGTTTGTGAAAAAATATACAGGGTATGATTGAGGTCGCATAGATCGAATTAATAAGTTTATCAATAACTTTCCCCAAGAAACCAATGTATATGGATTGCAGGTGTCTTTCGCCAAATATTATTATTTTTAAATATATATTTTTTTATGTTTTTGTCACATTAATACTGTACGATAACTTCTGACGTGTTATGCGTTCTGTTATCAGCGAATGCTCGAGGTGCAAATATTAAATATTCTAACCATAATTTACGTGTGACTATAATTTTTAAGTTGTAATCATTATTGTTATAGTCGAATTGAATGAATTTTTTGCTATTTACAATACTAAGTGGAACGGTGTAGTTTGTTAAGTCGAAAAATTCGACTATAATTCCTTGGACAAAGTTGTTGGTATATAGGAGTGAATTCACCTGTCAATACGACATGCGACTATTTACAACCTGGATTTTGCCAATGGCTATTATTGAAATCATTGAAACTATATACAGGTTGTATTCCTAAATGCGTTACATAACGAAAGAGGTTACATAACAGAACATTAAAAAGAAATTAGATCTCCATAACTACAAAGCAAAAAAAATATATTTCGAATTTCATTGTGTAACGCTTTTAAGTAGTCACTGTATATTCCGTGGCGTATATTTAACTACCTTATTCCGAAGAAGCACTAAAATGACAAGTGCCAAGATAAAATGTTTAAAATCAATACCTGTCAATATTTTTTGGCAAGAGTTTTCAGTAGTACAAAAAGCCATTACTCAAAAGAATTGAATTGAAGTAGTACAAAAGACATTGACATTAGGAGACATATTATTTTTTTTATGAAATTGACATACTGACAAGAACTTCTGTATGACGCGTACAGGATAATTCCAAACAATGCCAATAAATATAAATAAATAACTAAAGAATTCTTCACCGTAAATGTGAAATGAGGTTATTGCACAATTTTTATTAATATTAAGTACATCATTTTATGGCATTTATTTAATCAATGGGGCTCTTAGTACACAACCGCTACGGTCTGTCGGTCGGAAAACTGCAATATTATTTCGTTACGGCAAGTTGCGATAGAATAGAATAAATTTATTTGCAGCAAAAACCAACAATAACAGTATGCATGCAAATCGGTACGACAATCAGGTAATTCAAGTCCATTCGAGCTTTCGAACGTGTGAAGCAGTGAAAAAATTTTTCGCTACGGACAATGCTTGAACGCGCGCAATATACCTCAAATTGACAAGTAAATAATAATAGACTTGGGCAAAGCTATCTCTCCTCTCCGGGTGCCTGCTTAGGCACGGGCGAAGGCGTGGTATTATTATTTGTATAATGTAGGCTATTATATTATCGTAAGTATTTCAGATTCAGTATGAGCACCGAAACTAAACTTGGAGAATATAATAAGAATATAAACTGTGTATTGCACTGCCCGGTGTCATAATTTCTTGAATCACATATCACTATGAAAAACATGACATAAATTGTTGAAAACAAGTTAACACTTTATTCCGTTAGGAAATATACCAGTGTTGTGACATTAGTTTCTTTTTTTCGCTTTTGATTCCCTTAAAACTTTCTCAAGACAAGTATGCCTAAACTTTGTGATTTAGATAATAGGCTTTCTTGGCATCTTTGTCTTAAGTATAAATTGGGAGAAGCAACTGACTCCTGAGATACAGGTTTATTTAACCTAGTTTAGGTGTCAGAGACTTCATAGGTGCTTGTAACAATTTAGTATGTCAATAAAGAGATTTATTATTACTAACCTAAAAAAAATAGGGCGGGAAATGCCACAAATTTATTAAGCCAGGAACGCATTACTATGTATGATGAGAGCGACAGCATCGCGTCTGTATAAAACTACTATCGCGATAAGAATAAAATATCGAGGAAAGAGACATAATTATAGGATATAGCGGAAGTTTGAACGAGTTAAAATAAAGGCATTTTTTGCCTGACATGTGAGACTCACGTCTCTTGTTTCACTATTTTTTTATACTGTGTAATTAAGTACACAAGAGTATCTCAAATGTCAACGCTCTTTTCAAAACGAGCCTTATACAGTTTGTCAAGTACCGCGATCGTAGACAAGTGGTGTACTAAAACGCCTGAAAAAAAAGTCGATAAACGCGTTATATGTCGATAACGCGCGTCGATAGCGTTCCGAATAATCTCTGCTTGTGCTTATTTACAGCTTGGCCAAAAATTTAGAAAAATAACGAAGGCGCCATTTTATTATATTAACTGGCACGAGAATTTCACTCCTAGTCATGTTTTCATGTAAAATAAAAATAGTTCCTTTCTATTGTTTTTGCTCTTTTTGGCCAAGCTGTAAGTAGGTATTCAAATTGTAGTAGCGGAAACTTCAAGCTACAACCTTTCCTCGTACCTCTCCGACCGCGCCTCCGTCATTAAATCCAAAGGATCCAGTATATGAGTACTGGTTGACCTCGCTCCACGGCGACCCTTCGAAAATTGACTCTTTATATCATACTTTTCCATCCAATTCCTCAATGTCTTCCTTGGCACGCCGTATTTATTGGACGCCGCGTAAACACTGTATCCTTTTTTGACGGCTATTAATGCATCTCTCAAATGTTGCGACGAATATTGCTTGTAGGATTTCTCTTGAAAAACATCAGTTTCTATGTTGACGATCGCGTTGGGCCTTCTACCGACGATCCGTGGGCGCGCGTGGATGTTCAGAGGTATACCATGGTCCATATCGATAAAATGTCGCGTCACTATTTCAGTGGAGGTCCGCACACCTGCAACAAGCGAGGGAAAGAAACTGCCCGTTAGTTTTCATATAAAACTTAGGGGTAATTTTGAATTGGGTGTGGCAATGATTGGGAATGTCAAATGGGCGTTTCTTTTCCTGGCTTCCTACAAGCGGGGGATAGGGAATTGCATTTTTTCGTGTAAAAAGCGAGGAAAAGCCGCTCTAATAGTATTTAATATTGGTACTACATTTAAATTTACTCTCTGATTCAAAAGCGAGAGAGAAATTAACCCTACAGTTAAGCAAAATATTTCAACGAAAGAAAAGTGTATCTTTCGGCTTCGTGACATATATCACTCATTTATGTACTACGACAGATTTAGAGTAGCTCTACGAACTTATGTCATATATTTTCGTCGTTTCTTGCACTTCTCTCTTTTCAACTTACGATATAGGCGCTGCACGCATATTTCTTTTAATACAACTGAAAAACGAAAAAATAGACCACTTGCTTTGCTCCTAACTCACTGCTAAAACGCTTTCACTGTGAAATGAATCATACCACAAATCTATACATTAATTCCTTCGTAAGTGAAACTTTATAGTATGATAGATTTTATGAATTACCATTCTCAAATAATTTAAGAGTAAAATCGTGGACGCACGAAGTCAAGTAATGTCACGCGTGGTCAGTTTGAGTCAGAGTTCGACGGCGTTGTGTGTGTCCAGTTTTCCTTACGTATCTCATAGTAGGGCATATTAAAATGTCCGCCTGGTTAGCTACCACCATCTTATCTAAATCTGCCGCCAAGCAGCAATATTAATGGCATTGTTGTGTTCCGGTTGTCAGAGATAAGGTGGCCAGTCCCCCAAATGTATTGGGGTTTCCGGGTTAGTACGCTTCCACCTTCGATCTCATCTTCACTTAACATCAGGTGTGATTGAGGTCAAGTACGATCCCGTCGTGCATAGATAAAAAAAAAAAAAAAAATAAGACCTAGTACTATTCTAAGTAGAGTACCTTCAGTGAAAGAATAAAAAAAAAATCTAACAAATCGGTAGCTTGCTTTAGTTATAATATACATATTTAGTAATAAAACATAGACTATATGATTAAAATTACCGCTGTTAATTACATTGCGTCGGAGAATATACTTAGAACCCCTGTAACTATTTTCAAAAAAATCGAGCAATAACTTCTTTATAATTATGACAAATTTCACCGAGGGTAAATATCACGATTCAATAAACTATTTTTAGAAAATATAAAGTAACTATTGATAATTTTTTTCGAAAATAGTTCTAGAATATCTTAGCATCTTCTACAACGCAATGAAGTGCACAGTGGTAACTTTAATTTAATATTGAAAGTTTTGTAACTAAATACCTACACTATACCAGGACTCTTATACTATACCTAAAGCAAACTCCTGATCCACTAGAAAATATTTTTTACAATATACAAAAAATCTGGGCCTTTAAGATTATAGGAAGTTACACCCCTAAATATGCATATCTTGACTGGACTATATTCAGATTTTATGTAGAGACGTGTGGAAAGGACTCCACTGACAAAAGCATAGCTGTTAAATATAAGAGCTTTTCACACAGGTTTTTGGTGTATTTCGATGATATCATAGCATTTCGAGGGTTTCCTAAATTTTCAATTTTTTTTATATTTAAGATAAATAAATATTTCGGACACTTACACCAATCATCTAGTCCCAAACTAAGCAAAGCTTGTGCTATGGATACTAGATAACGGATAAACATACATAAATATTTATACAAACATCCAAGACTAGGGAATAAATGTTCGTATTCATCACACAAACATTTACCCCTCGCGGGATTCGAACCCGCAACCGTTGGTTTCGCGGATAGGGTCACTATCCACTACACCAAACGGTCGTCGATTAAACTCGAGAATTTCTTCTTCTTTTTACCCATGTTTGATAGTAATCCGTTAAACCGTTACGAAGATATTTAGCTTTTAACAATATCTTTGGTTTAGATCTACAACAATATAATCATTTGTTCAAACAATCTTGTTAAGGGTTTACTATACTTAGGCCCGTATTAATAAACCGTTCTCAAGATTAAGACTGTGTTTGAACTTGTTCTCTATTAAATTCCGCATCCAATAATGTGCGCCATGTTATGTTAGCTATGATATTCAGTCTGTATTTGCCATGGACTTATTATTTAAACAGGACTGATAACTATCAAAAGAATCATTTAGGAAAATGATCACTATGTCAACGCAATAAGGTATTAAATTGGATGCACCATACACAAAGGCAAATCCGAGCCGAGAGAGATAGAAATAACGGAGGCCGTGTGTCTCGTTCTTACATCTTGCCAGCAAAAAAAATGATTATGATCAACAGTTTTGGCTACTCAAAAATTCCATTGAAACACTTATATTTTTATGTTATTTTAACAATTATAAATAAACAAATAACATTCGCATTAATTTCTTTTCATATATTCTTAAATCAAACAGAAAACATACATTTTTATTTCGATTTTGTTATTTTTATGGTAACCCTGAAAAGCATGTCATGTCATGGCGGTTCGGTGTGATTTTGAATTTTCTTTGCATTAAAAGTTTTTTAAAGTATTTGTTATATTATAACAAGTAAAAGGAGTAAAATGGTGAAAAAGTGTTGCGTTTATACTTGCCCAAGTGAATCCTATGGCGGTTGCAACATATCTTTCCACAGGTAAGCTAAAAATAATATTTTTGTAAATCAAAGAAGTAGGATGCCCATGAATTCTTGAAATGAGTCGAAATATGTGAAATATGTGTGATTGATTAGGGTCCTGACTGTTGTACTATTATTGCAGTTTCCCAAAAAATGAAGAAATGCGAAATAAATGGCTCACGCCGGCTAACGTCAAAACGCCAAAGTTTTTTGACAAATATTTTATTACAACATTTGCCCCAAGTAACAAATATATTGTGGTCACCCTGTTAGACAGAGACAAACGGCCTCTACGTTACATATCCTGCTCGGCTCGTTTTTCAGCGGCGAGTACTCAGTCCTGTTTAAATAATAAGTCCATGGTATTTGCGAAAATAATTTTTTTCTCTTTGGGTGGGAGTATAGGCATAGAATTCCAACTACTGTTTTTTATTAGAACAGGCTTAGGAACCTGCCATAGAGCTTCCAATTCTCATAACAATTTATTGAATTACCCGTTTTTTAAGAAAAACATGAAATAAATCTGTACTTTCCGTAAAAATACCAATTATATCGTGGATATAGGGATACCTACATATTACAACTCGTAACATTTTTCAGATTTTTTGTATTATAGCTGTAGTAGTGTTCATTCATTATATTCATAGATAATATACCTATTCCCGTAGCTATTGCTTTTCACAGATTACAAATACAGAGTATCTATAAACGTTTTTAACACCGCAGCTATTTTCGAAAATATGACAGGCGCGCCGAGATACTTGACCCTTATACTTTTTGCGTGGGAACGGGCGACAGAGAGGCGACGCATCTCGGGTGATACAGCCTCAAGACTTGTATTGAGATTGGTTTATTAATACGGGCCTTAGTTATTATGAGTGTTTGCGTGCTTCAGCTGGCACGTTAGGTAATCCAAATTGTTTTCAATTGAAGGCAATCGTTAGGCTAAGTTAAGTCGGTGGCTATAAAGGCGACTTAAAAATACTGATGTGGTCACTAAACCGCCTCCGTGGCTTAATGTAAACAACACAGGGTTTACGAATCGGAGGTCGCTGGTTCGATTCCCAGCGAGGTACTCGGTTTGGTTGGTGGTAGGGCATTTTATATGTCCGCCTGGCTAGCTACCACCATATTATCTAAATCTGCCGCCAACCAGCAATATTAATAGCATTGTTGTGTTCCGGTTGTCTGAGATAAGATAGCCAGTTCCCCAAATATTTGGGTTTCCGGGTCAGTACGCTTCCACCTTCGGCCTCATCTTCACTTAACATCAGGTGTGATTGAGGTCGAGTGCTAACCCATTGTGCATTATAAAAAAAAACAAATACGCACGAGGTGGAGTTTGACCCATATCCTCTCGCAGTGGAATGAGGCTTTGCCCCAATAGTGGGGACATGTAAGGCTGATGATGATGAACATATAATAAGCAGTGGTCGGAGTAGGTAGAGCTGTTTGGGGTGAATGACCGCAAACATTGATATGCCTCTGAAATCCCGGGATTTTGAAATTGTCGATCATCAGAATAAAAAAGGATGCAAAGAGTTTTTTTTTTAATTACCTACATATACTATTTTTCTTGTAGTTAATATTTAGAAAATGTTTTCTGTCTTTCTCTAACAAAGCCGTAAATAACAAAAATAGCTCTACCTACTCATATAAAAACTACTTAAACAATGGTTTTTTAATTCCGGGAAATATTTGGCATACCCATATTATGTTCGCATGTCGCAAGTAGCAAAAACAGCTCTACCTACTCCGACCACTGATAATAAGACATCACTTTATCCCACCGCAAAGTTTCACCGATTTATTTCGATTATTGTCAGGGTCGTTAAACAAATAGCATGACATAAATAATATTAACATAACAGTGACCCTGTGGGTTTTCTGAGCCGCCTCTCCTTTTCCTACAGATTTCCCCTTGTAAATACAATAGTATTAGCTAGTAGCTCGGACATACTGACTGACAGATTATTTCCAGTAGATTTAAATTTTCAGCAAATGATAAATAAATATCTTTGCACATACACACAACGCCATCTAGGTCCACAGTTAGCATCTAGGCTTGTGTTATGGATACCAGATGGTTGATAAACTACACAAATACATTTTTTTTTGTAAATAAATACATATATAAATGAAAAACATCCATAACTCGAGAACACATGTCTGTATTCATCATACAAACTTATGCCCCTAGCGGGATTCGAACCCGCGACGTTTTGGTATAGTGGTCAGAGTTTCTAACCACTACAACAAACAGTCGTTTACATGATATCATGTATTTTACGTTGAAATAAATCTGACCTAGAGACATTACACGCGAATGCTCTTGGCGATTGTTATGTACGCGGACGATTAAATAGAAAAATACAATATTTTTTTAAATACACGATTTATTTAACTCCCGTAATATAGCAAAACTGGTACAATAATTTCATGTAGTCATAAAAGACATTTATAATAATTATTATTTAATTATAAAACGGGCGGACACTATTCGAACGCATTCGTACACGAAACAAATAAAATATACTTATAAATATATCAGCTTCAAAACGCACAATAAAACTTACAATGTTGCCATTATGTAAAAATTTCCCACGATATTTGGGGAATTACAATAGAATTACAAACAATTTTGGGGCCCGGTTTGCTGATAGGTAATAATCGTAACGTATGAAATCTGTCAAACATGTATATCAAGGGTAACCGAATGTAACCAGGGGTGCAATCGCGCTATTATAAAACGGTTTTACCATTCGTACGGAACGTTTTTGGTTTTGGTTTAGCTTTAGATTAGCTGATGTAAAACATGGTATCGCACTATTTTTTGTGAACGATCATATCGCTGACGTTATCAACGTAAAACCAAACCCAAAATGTGTAGAGCTAACCACGAGTATTAAAAATAAAGTAAGTTAAGTTCCGTTCAAATGATTAGCGCGATACGAAATGGTTTAGCTTTGGTAGTAACGTTAAAAACTTAGCGCGATCGACTAACTAACCGACCACATGTAAAAAATTAAGCGACATTTTCGGTGTTCTAGTAAGAAAAGTTAAAGTTGGTATAGTAAAAGTTTTAACACATTCAAGTAAAGTAGATCTTTTATGTTTATTATTAAAATACAGATAATATAGCAATTTTTTTTAACAGGTATGAAACTGGCAACTAATTTTTACCCCTAACCGTTAACTACGAAAGCATACCGCAATGAAAATGATTTAGGTACTTCTTAATAATTTACCGCCATCTAGCGACATTTATTTGAATTAAATCTGTGTCCAATACACCCCCTAAGGAAAAGTACTAATAAATAGATTTGAAAAGCATAGCGCTTTTTAATTTTGTATTAATCAAACGAAAATATTGGTAGAATTGAGTCTTGGGACACTAAGAGATTTTTCTTAATGCATTAAATAGACTATCCATCCAGAGCCGTAAAAACCCTAATAAAAAAAATATGTCAATGTACAGCACCCGCTCAAATTGTTCTGTCTCATCCACATATGGGGTGTGGGAGCGAGATAAAATTTATCCGACTGTTACTTTGACCCTAGATACATGTAGCAAAGTTGTTGATTGCAAAAAACTTGAATTTAATGTGGTTAAAAAGATATTTTTTTTTTCTTTGTAGTTGCAGATTCAGTGAAGTCATTTTTTTTTTGTTATTCTCATACTTAAATCTCTGCCTTCGAATTGTAAACCTTAAGGTGTTCCTGGTTCTCAACAATTTGATGTTTTGGCCATCAACTCGCTAAGAAGAAGAAGACACAGACGCAATACTGTCAATAGCTGGCGTTGTTTGCAATTATTTGAACAGAAAATGAATATGATACGGTAACTCATATTTCGCCTCTAACAAATGTGCGATGAAGACATTGCGATGTGGAGGGACAGATTTCAAACGTTATACCATAGACAAATAAACCCAGAGGACTGACAATGGCTATACTAGAAACCGAACTTCGGAAGATCTTAAAATAGGCTAAAATTACTATTGATGTCAATAAATATCTTTGTATTTGTCAAGATTAATTTATATTTTTGTTTTTGTCTTTGCTGACTACGAGTCAGCGTCATCTAGTTTCAATGAATTTTGAGAATTTTAGAGACACGAATTCCAGTGTGGCTATTGTCGGTCCTCTTGTTTTATTGGTTAATGGTTGAACACACCGTGTGTCTGTGGATACGCATTAAATTTTGCGAAGTGGTTCAATTCATCAAACTGTATAAATCTTAATAAGGGGGCTCTGCAAGGCTATTACAACTTAAAGCGATTCGAGTGAGAAAGAGTCGTGCACGACACAGTCTCAGTCTCTTGCAGGTGATTGGCTGTCGCGTGACAGCTGTCAACTTGACCCCCAATCGGCTTTGAGAGATTTGTGCGAGACTCTACGTCATTCGAGTCGCGCTAAGTTGTAGTAGCCCTGCTGTAATTGTAAAAAACGTCAGCGGTTCCATTGATTTTTTTTTAGTTACTACATAAAAAAATATGAAACACATTTTATTTTTTTCACAATTTCGAAGACTGTCAACAGACTTACCATATTAGAGCATGTTAGGCTTTGACGTATGAAGAAAGAAAATTGGTTTATAATATTAGATAATGAATTTGTTAATATATTTTTTTTCGCAACAAGCAGCATTTACGTACTAATATAATGCATAATGCAAACCACACCTGCGACTATTTATATATCTATGATACCCACAGATACACGGTACATAATTTAATAATTATAACATAATTTTAAATTAAGTTATGTAACACAACAAAATAACGGTAGGTAAATAAAAATTTGACGTACAAACAGGTGTTGCCATATGCAGAGATGAATTCACCCATCAACGTAAACAATTCCCTTCAAAAGACAATGACAAGATTGCTATGGTGCCTCTTTACTTTACTGTGGACCTAGATGGCGCTTTGTGTTTGTCAAAGACATTTATTTATTATTTTCGTACTTAAATATCTTTTAATCCGCAGCTTTATATGTTTTGCGGTTAAACTATTTTAAAGAATGAATACTCTGCTATCATTTGACGTATAAATCATTACTGTAACAGTCTGGGGCACGATCTGTCATTGTCTTTTCTTTAACGGCTCCCGGATTTCGTTTATCTGAAATTGTTCAAATCGATAAATAGATTCACCCTAAATACTCGTATGATAAGACCTTTTGTTATACGTTTTACAAAACTATACTATTTAAAATGTCTGCTATACAGGGTGATTAGCAAAAGGACTTTCTTTCTTTCTGGCTACAATTGTAACAAATACATCTACATACAGTGGCAGTGAAGTTATTGATTTTTTTAAATATCACTATATACTTTTAAAACGATTTGTTGATACGTAAGGGCGTTAGAATAATGCTTCATCGAGTGCATATTTGTATAAATATATACTGCTCTTTCTGCTTCTTGCGTACGCAAAAACATGGGTATTTCTTTTTATTCGAATTGTAATTACATTTAAAACATGTAATACATAGCACTAGATCATATATTTGGTTTAATGAATTGAGTGCGACTTCTTATTTAACATTTAAACAGTTAGTTTGATTTATCTGGATAATATAGATAGATAACTTGTTTATTTGCCTCTATGCACATTGCACAATGATAACAATTAGTAATACAGAACAGAATAGTATAGTAGTATTACAGGAATAAAAATTCTAAAATGTCACTTATTATGTGCTGTAGGGACAAAATGGTTCCAACTCAGCATGGTGCACCGCCCGCGGACGGATGGAGCGCTGGCATTCTGTTGGGACCAGTTTGGAACTAGTGAGCGGTATGTGAACGCAAATGGATATGAAATACACATGACTATAATGCTATTATATTATGACGACCTGTTTGGTGTAGTGGTTAGCAACTCTGACCACTATACCAAAAGGTTGCGGGTTCGAATCCCGCTAGGGGCATATGTTTGTGTGATGAATACAGACATGTGTACCCGAGTTATGGATGTTTTCATTTATAATAAGTATTTTATTTACAAAAAAAAAATGTATTTGTGTAATATATCAACCACCTGGTATCCACAACACAAGCTTATAGTTGCTTACTGTGGAACTAGATGGCGCTGTGTGTAAGTCTAAGGATATTTATTATTATTATTATTATTATTTATTATTATTATATATATCCAATAATCAATTGTTTCCTTAGGAGTTTTCTAAACTTACAATTATAGTTCTTTAATGTTTATTTTTTCATATAAATATTTGTGTTGAAATTACAAATAATTAAAAACAGGTCTTATCTCCAAAACCCTCAACTATTCACTGTCACTGTTTTTGTTACGAATTGGGGCTACTATCACACGTTGAATGAAATATAGCCTGTCACCAATCAACCTGTATAATTATATAATTAAGTACCACCCAAGTGCAACTCGACAAATAATCAAACGTAATACTGCGTACAACACTGACATGACATATAAATTGTAATAGTATATTATATAGTTATGTATATATCTACACAGTAGCCTTAAACGCTATAATAATATATTTATATTTAATTACACACTAATAGGCACTTCATGGATCGAAGGCGTGTTTCATATATTTATGAACAAAATTCATATATTAATAATTATTATTTAGGTGTCTATAAATAAAAAATATATATCTAAAAAAAATAATAATTATAGCTTTTGACAATGTAAAATATACACGTGCTAGGTAAATAAAGGCATATAGTGCAGGACAGATTACACACTTGAAAGCAAAAGAATGGGCCCACCCAACATTTTGATTAAGAGCGAGTCTCACTGTCAGTACAATTTCTTTTGGTACAGTTTAACACCTCAATATCTCAAGTATGATCTTAAGTTCAACTTTAATATTGAGATCGTTCCATTAATACGAGGTTTTTTCTTTAATATTTATGATGGATTGGATACGTGTGACCACAATCTCACCTGTTGGAAATTATGTGGTCAAAAATGAAGCATGCGATCTCAGTAATTGCCCATTAATCCTGGTATTGAAGATTGTAGAATTTTTGAATGGAAGGTTATCCATATCCATATCTTGGCATTATGAATGAAAAGTTATATATTAGTAGACAATAATTCCAAAATTCATTAACATATTTCAAAGTTCTTTTATTGAAAATGTTAATTAAGGCTCGTCCTTTTTGTATATTTGTAAATCGTCGCTTAACTAACAACACATCTTAAGTTCATTTTTCTTTATTTTACAGTACGGTCAAAAACCTATTTTGATATAGCATGCCGACAACAGTTGCGTGCTGTTCCAATTTTTTGAATAATGACCTATTGGCCAAAAGTCCTTGAATCCCATTGGTGGTTCGACACGCGATCAAAAGATCTATCCAATGGGATTGTTAACAAGGAAACCGCCTCTACTTAAGACGTGTTGTTATATAAGCTGTGCAATGTCTATATTGTTGGGTAGGCCAATAAACTCGTAAGAATAATGAAATCGCATGCCTATTATGTTATACATATTGCTATAAAGGAGATCAAATATTTTAATTACATAGTCTAATGTTAAATAGTTTTTTAATTATAGGAAACACGCCGTAAGAACATAACACATCACCCACAGTTGGGGAAAACAGAATTAAAGAGAACATTGGCCAATAGGTCCATTTACGACACTTTGACTATCACTTATACCGACTGCATTAACACCGTTTTGAAAATCTGGCATGATAGGTAATATGACGCTAATGAGGTCCATTCGGTTGGCATATGCTTAAAATTAAATTTAGTCTATCATGACATGACAGTTTTAGGCCCGTATTAATAAACCATTCTCAATACAAGTCTTGAGGCTGTATCACACGAGATGCGTCTTAAGCAGTTGACGCTATCTCAAGGTACGTGCTAATTTATAAACCAATCTTGAGGTCTACTCAGCTGAGATCATTTCTCAAGAATTGACCTTAGCGGCGATTGAATGATAGTCTTGAATTTCGTCTATTAATACGTGAAACTAGACGCAGCTCTCAACTGAGTACTGCTTGAGTATTCACGTGCGTTTCAGATCTCAAGTTAGGTTTATTAATCAACACGTTTACTTGAGACCAGTCACAAGACTGTTCTCAATCTTGAGAATGGTTTATTAATACGGGCCAAAGATATTTTTCAATGCATCAATGCGTCAAATGACGCGTCTACAAGATTGAGAACACAGATTTTGATAACAGTGAATTTTTCAAAACATTGAAAAAGATCAAAATAAGTGGTCGTATCTAGTCTGCTTTGTAGCAGTTGTGGTATAGGAAGTATCGAAATGTGTGAACCGATTTAAAAAAAATATTCACGGAGATAAAGCCTTCCCATTTGCAAAAACAGTTGCGGGGAGTGCGAAATCATTGATTGTAAAGAGTATAATTTTTTATATAAAACAAAATCTAGCACAATAGCTCCTAATCTCATACCTAGCACACCAGATTATTTCAAGTCTTAAATAACAGCCGATATCGGCCATCAAACAGCAATTAGTGATACACTTGCTAACAACAAAATCGGGTCACCCAGCATTCTTCTATACTAAGCTACAACAAGTCCAATAATATTGGGTATTTACCAATGAAATTGGAGTTTTTTTCTTCGTTAATCATAATGTACCAATTCCTGCGATTTTCAAAGCTATATCCAAATTTGTTTTTTATTTGAAAAATGGAATATTATTTCAAGGTTTCACATGAAATATTTTTTAATTTCTGGGCTAAATCACATAATAAAAAAAAAATTAACAGAGGTCTTTTCATGTGCGGGAAGCACATAGGTTAGGTAGTTGACAGTAATTAGGGGCATCAACACATCAAGCTAAGAGAACCAGTTCGAGCTGCCAAAGTCTCCCGAGAAAAAAAAGATGAAATACATGAATAATTTAATAAATAGGGAAAAGGCTAACGATTGTTAATAGTAGGAAGAAAAGAAGAAGAACGCAGACTTCATTTATAACTTTTAAATAAACAAATAACAACATCATTATTGAAAAAAACGTGAATAGTGAACATTTTAGCAGTGGCCGATCTTCAAGAGCAGGGTGAATAGGCATCTACTGAGATCGCGTGCTTCATCTTCGGCCACATCGTCACTTCCCATCAGGTGAGATTGTGGTCAAACGCGTATCCAGTTAACCATAAAAAAAGAAAAAAAAAGTGGCATGCACAGGGTTTTGTCACAAGGTAGGCAGAATGATAAAATTTGCTATTAAATGAGAAAAAATACAACTACAAAATCATAACATACTGTATAGCAATCCTAACAACTATTTAGAATATTTCTGCTCACATCAGTATGAATCAGCTGTCTTGACAATGCATTTCGAGGAAAGCTTACAATTTTCTAGGGTAGGTACTGCCTTTCTACCATTTATGTAGAGCATGCCACTGCATTTTAGGGCAAGTAAAGAATAAGGCCGGCTTACTTACAGTGCTTTACTTTATAGTAGCGCGGGTCCTTTTTCATTTTTAATCCTTTTTCATTATGCAAGGAAAGTCACAAAGGGTACCAACCCTAGAGGGGCTTAGGTATCGTGAATAGAACATTGGCATAGTTAAAAAATAAAATGTTCGATTACTCCAGACCACACTGACCTATTAGCTGTACTAAAATGGAATTATATTTCAGAAAACAATGTTTTACATATGGAGACTCCATTCGTTTCAAACTATCCTAACCTAACACCCTATCGACAAATTACCCCCTTTTTGCCGAACGTTGTTCATGTAAATAGATTTTATTTCATTTTTTCATTACTAAATTGGTTTTTAAAATGTATGTATTGATGTAATACGCAAATAAACGTTTTACTCAACCATTTAATAATATGCTGGGTGACCTTCAAATAAATACGTATTAAAACGGATTTAATATTATACTTAGTGCAAATAAGTATATTAGGCCGTAGAATATAATTAGGATGTCGGCACAGACTTACAACACTAGAAACAGACCGAAAATTAAGATTAAATAGCGCGGCAAATACACAAGAACAAGCTGCTTAGGCTTTGACGCAAGAGAAAACGTCTAGAAATTGCTGTCAGTCCACTTTACACACGATTCAAACTAAATTTAGGCTTATCTATGAATTCGACGACCACACAAAAAGGACATGATTTTAGTCCTGTCACTTTGACAATAAATCATAAGTTCAAAGGATTTTAATCATTTTTAGTTGTCATGTCTACACATATTTAACGTCACGGACTTTATCCCAAATGGTGTGGGTCAGAGATATCCAAAGTATCACCGTTTGGTTATTCCAAAAGTTTAATGCTTCAACCATAATTCAAGGTTCATCTTTCAACATTATACAGAAATGCACAAGTGACAGCGAGTGAGAATATCGCAGTTAAATTATCTACAGATGTGTTTTATTGTGAGTCGCATATAATCGATAAAGATCATGTCAAAACAACATTAGCAAAAAGGCTATTACAAAATTAGTGACTATCTAAATGACCAACACGTTTGGTGTACTTCGACCAGCTCCCAATAATTATAAAATTGTATTAGTTGTATATTTTTATTAAAAAAAAAATGACAACAATGATCTGGTTGGTGTTTTGCGCCGCTTCTTTTACCATATATGATTATCCTTTCCGAAGCGGACTACCGCTTCTACTGCTTGAATTTCCGAAGCTATTAAGCTTGAACATACTGACCGACAGATAAATGCAATAAGCCCTTTTTCCAGTAGATTTAAATTGACATTAAACAAATGATACCATGTATCTTACGTTGAAATAAATGCTTGAAGTTTAAAGTCGTCTC
Source organism: Oegoconia quadripuncta (assembly GCA_949316235.1). NCBI lineage: Eukaryota > Metazoa > Arthropoda > Insecta > Lepidoptera > Autostichidae > Oegoconia > Oegoconia quadripuncta. Next base: position 23,596,402 of record OX438749.1, read on the forward strand.
ATACGACACTCACGGGTCGGTTCTATTGTTTAGCGCCCCGAAACCGCACATCTAATAACCTTTGTGGATGCTGTTTTGTAGAAACTAAACTGTTATAGCGTCCTTTACTTGTACTGGTTATCAAAAAAAGGATAGACTAGCCCACATTTAGTTTTAGTATGTGGTACCGAATCGACAGTATTGTCTGGTTTATAAGATTGCGAATCTTTTTATACCTAATCTAATACCTTGTGTTTTATTTGGATATAAACAACATTTATCTTTTAAAAGAGCATGCACCTTAACCTGCATACGTCGCCATTGCCAATGTATATTTAATGTTTGGTCTGTCTCTATTTTAGCCCAGTAAAAATGGGTAATTTTAGTATCCTATAATCTTAAAGTTCCTTATTTTTTGCAGAAGAATTAAGTATTCTGAACTTCTGAAATTTGCTTTAGGCATAGTATAAGTATTTAGTTATAAGACCTCTACAATATTAAATTCAAGTTACCACTGTGATGTTCATTGCGTTGTAGATGTTAAGATCGCCTAAAACGAATTTTCTAAAAAATTAATCAATGGCTATTTTATATTTTCTAAAAATAGTTCATTGAGTCGGAATATTTGCCGTGTCGGTGAAATTTTTCATAAATATAAAGAACGTATTGATTGGATTTTTTGAAAATAGTTACAAAAGTTAATCATATTTCTCGAAAATCAGTGTTAATTTTATTACTAAATACCTATACTATATCTAAAGCATGCTACCGATTTCATGTCCAAAAAATTTGAAAGATTGTAGGAAGAAAAAATCATTCGCTTACTGGATTGGTTGTTATAAGTCTGTGACTGTAGGCCTTTATTATTGCGTTATCTGTGGATGCTAACAAAACGTAACCCCAACAATATTAAGTACATTTAATTAATGATGTATAAAATTATTACAATAATTTTAAGCCGTTTTCCAGTAGGATGCCCTTTTACAATGTCCACTATTTCAACTGTCTGTTCTCATGAATTTTAGACCGTCTAAATGAGGGAAATCTCTCAGCTTTGCTCATAGTTTGCATGTTGTTTATATCGATCAATGTAAACGAGCCATTTCATAATAACTGTAACTTACTTCGCGTAAGTACATTACCTAAAAATTTTTTTTTATTAAGGCGACGCACTGGTAACCAATCTTTCTGCGCCTCATGTAAACTTTCAGAAATTTAAATATAAATCATAACAATTAAATATAGTATACATATCAAAATACATGCTAGTTGGTAGTATGCACCTTACCTGTTATTCGATCAACGAATTTCCCATGTAAGAGATTTTAGTGATAAGGCCACCTAATTGTGTTCCATTGTTGTCATCAAAAATTTATTGTATAGTTTTTGTATTGTGTTGAAAAAGGACTCGAAGAACTAGAAGCACTGCTTCATTTATATTAAAAATTAGTGAAATAAAAAAGTGGACACCATAGAAAAGATCCAAGTAAACTGTAATAGCAAACTTCCAAGCCCTTTTCGCGTTTAAAACATCAAAAGCTAAACGAGTTTATAATAAAAAATAATGCTATTACAACATTTAAATAGTTACGCTTAAAAATTATATATTATTTAACGCTAAAATTTCATTTTTAAGTCTTTTCTTTCTGGACGAAGTCCGTACAAGCACTCGATTTTGTCAAAGGCCAATCATTTTTTCAATTAATATTCATTTATATATTTCAACTAATCCCTTAAGCCTACTTAAATAATTTTAAATACAATGTAAAATTAATAATAAATATTAAATAAAATATATGACCCAAACTTTAATTTCCCCGACTTTTGGGGTAAATTTTCTACTCTGACAACACTTGCACTTAATTAACGGAAACATTTGAGTCGAATATATTATAAAAAAAAACACTTTTCTTTGGATAATCAATTGCAGGAAAATAGTAAGTATGTTTAGAACAAACATTGTACAATATAACATGATAAAGTAGCATATCTTTGGATAAACATACAACTTAATTTTAATAGATATATTTATAACATAATAATAATTATGCTCTACAATACATAGTGCACTCTCGTCAATCTTTGCTTTTTCTTTGGCAGTTGTTTAAATAATAGTTTCGTATACTTCCTCTCGCCGTGTAACATGAAGTTAACAGATAAAAATGGATGCCACACTCCACATGAAGGTAGAAAATGTGACCATGATCATATCTACCTTGCTCAATTAAGTCCCTCTCTCTTTTTAATAAAGCTAACTTACAATTACAAGGAAAGAGAGGGGACCTAAGTGACAGAGAGATATAGGATCAGTACAGATAAAATTCTCCGGCTTCACTGAATTTAAAAGGCCGTATCCACCACCTTTATAACTTCATGTCGTACAATCAGCCCAAAAACGTTAACATTACATAAAATCTTTGTCATATTATTCCACGTCATACCACGAAATAAATCATGATATTTAAATATACTAGCTAGAGATGTGTTTTTTAAAGACGAAGGTAAGTTACCAAATCAAACAAAAATAACAATGATAAATATTTGGCGAAATTATGTCCACTAACCTATTTACTACGTAAGGCACCTTGTTACAAACAAAGGACATCGGGCAGCGTGGTAAAGTCTAGGATTATTTCCAATAACTAGGTCACATAGATTTTAAACTGTTACTGCAAATTTAAGTTACTGTATTTCCTAAGCAGCTATTCTACTCAAAAAATGCAGTTACAGGGTTAAATCATCAATAGCTATTTTAGGTCTATAGATGGCTTAGCTAATCCAAATAATTCTGGGTCTGCCACGCTATTTTTCTATACCATCAATGTATGGAAATTGCAGTCCTTTGCCGAGTTCTTGCTAATATAATCTAATTGTCGTATAATATGACAATGTCAAAAATGAGTAACGTTTCCTTTGGCTGATCGTACCTCCTCAGTTAAGTCTCAGAATTTCGAAAAAAGATTCCAGTATGATTACGCGCTGTACTGATTGAAAAAATCGTGAATGGATTTCAGAAATATCGATACTCATAAAGTTTTTACAAATTTCAAAAACACTACTTGTGAGATATAAAAATAAACTTTCTGTTCATGTCAGCCGTTTACACAAAGTCACTAACTCATTTAAGGGGCAATGTATACGCTTTTATAATAAGGTTCCAGTGGACATTCAAAATTTACGTTTAAATAAATTCAAAACCATCATATAACAGACATTATTTACCAAAGGCTATTATAAAATTTCTGACTATCTGGATGATAAGCAAGAATGGAAATAGACCACTCGGCGATATTCAGTCTAATTATACAATATAATATAATTGTAACCCAAACTTATTTTAAAAGAGCAACCCTTGAGTTTCTTGCTCGTTCTTCTCTGGGGCAATCAGCTTTGTGAATGAGCAATAATGTCAAAACAAAAAATGTGACGTTTTCAAGTGATATTTTTTATCCTACGAAATAAATACTTTTTGATTTGATTTGAAATATCAAACCAAAATACTATTAGATGTAGGACATACTCAGGAAATCATATTGAGATGTGTTTGTAGCCTTTCTCGAACCAAAATAAGTCGATCACATAAATCCCTTACTTTCTTATATTTTCATTTCGAATCCATACTGACACTTTTTCTCATACTAAAATCTCCGTCCTCCAATTCTGAGCCTTAAGGATTTCGTGATTAAGGTCATAGCTCATTAGTGCCACCCGGCATTCACTCCGCACCGCCTCGCCTCTTGCGGTTAGTATTCTTTATATGGACTTATATGGGTATGCGCTCACTACATCAACTCCGTAGCGTCACCGGATCGCCTTAGTCGTAAGCCCTCCACGCGCGGACTGCGGCGTCGAGTGGACCACTCGGTGACAACTCGTTGCTCGCAAGCTTACCTTGCGTTGACTGCGCATTGCCAACGCGCGGGTCCCGAGTGGACTTACCTACCTATACCTAGTGCCAATTGTTAACAGACTACTCGAAAATTCGTAGACCAAGCGACGTCCACTCGTTGACCACGCGGGGTCCACTGGTTGACGACACTTGGTCCGCTGGTTGACCGCGCGACGTTTATTGGTGATAACCCGGCGTCCATCCGTGGATCACCTGTATACAACGAGTGGACGTCGTGCGACCAGGCGGGGCGGAGTGGGTGCCGGTTGGCTCCAATGAACTATGACTTTTATTCTACAGAACGAACCACGTACGACTTCCTCGGCCAAATCAATGGGATTCGCCACTGCCTTCGCCAATATTACAATAAACCCTAAGCCATCTTTGAAAAGGAACTTTTCCCCGCACGAATGCAATATTTGGTCATACAAAGAAATTGGTAAAACAAGTCTCCAATTAGATGTAGCCATTTAATTCTGAATAGCGTAACACCAGGAACCTTATTTATAATCAATGTCAGATGGAATTCAATTACCGTATGTTAGTGTGAATACCGGTCATAGAAAATGAACAAGTAAATTTAGAATTAACAATATCAGTACTAACAAACTCCTCGTAAAATATGACCTGGACAATCACAGCAAAGGTAGCTTCAAACATCACACAGTTGGAGATCCTAAGGTACCTGCTGAGTTGTCAGTCAGCTGGGCGCGCGAGGCGGATTACACGTGATTATTCCTAAAATTGACACCTTTAGGGCATAATTTCACAAAAAAAAAATCAATTAAAGTCATTTTTTTTATATAGAATAGGTTTCTGTATTAGCTTCTGTATAACCTTATGCTAAGGTCCCTGTTCGCACTAACATACGGTATTAGTCAACATTTTGTGGCATTGGGAAACACTCCCAAAAATTACCCCAATGGAGTTGCCAATTCATTCCTCGCAGACTCACTTTACCAACTGCATCGATCTTGATTGTCAAACATAACTAGGACAGAACAACATTACCACAACTAAAAAAAAAACATAACCGTCACAAAACAACATACAAAAACACAACTCATTCGTGCAGCGACATATTGATCGCAGTGTTGCCATCCCCGCAAACATTCTCCCCGGGTTTCTCGACATTTTTCTCTGTAGCAACAGCTACTTCGTCCTCACTGGACGGCTGTTCACCTGGGAAGCTGAGGAAATGTTTACCGAACTCCATTTCGGCTTCGTACGACGCCATATCCGTTTCCGTCCCGCTTTTCTCTCCGTAAGTTTGGGTATCCTGATATCCGTCTATCTTGTACTCCTTCTGCTTCTTGCTATTCTCAACGAACTGCTTAAGTTGCTGAGGCATTGGGAATGAAGATTTTATGTGACAACGCTTCATCCAGTTACGGAGAGATTTGCGAGGGACCTTGTGCGTTTGCGCCGCTCTGGAAGAAAGTAATAGTAATAAATAATAGTCTAATTAGCCTAGTGGTTTCCTAAAGAAAACCCTTTTTAAATTCAGGTTCTTTCTTAGAGATTGATTTGGAACTAATTCCAGCACACGCGCCTTATTTTGGTGGATTTAGGCAGGCCGGTGAAATCATTGAAATATTGGGTCTTTACCTATGAAATTGGAGTTTTTTTTCTTCGTTAATCATATGTACAAATTCCTGCGATTTTCAAAGCTATATCCAAATTTTTTATTTGGAACATGGAATATTATTTCAAGGTATTACATGAAATATTTTTTAATTTCTGGCCTAAATCACATAATAAAAAAAATTTGAACAGAGCTCTCTTTATGTGCTTCCCATAATACTTTCTTAGATTCGCTGAAACTTTTATAAAGCGGTTACTTTTAAAAATTGACGTTGCCTATACTAAACTTAATGTTATCCGATAATACACACAAAGTTTAGCTAAATTTGGATTTGCCGTTCCCAAAAAAAAAATGAAATATATTTGTATGGAGAAAACAGTCTTAATGAAATTCTTCATACAAAACGCCAATTTCATAGGTAAGGGGCTAATATAATTTAGTCATAATCACCAGGGGTCAAATGTCGCCGAGAAGACTTCTACTTCTAAGCTACTTCGCACGGCAACAGATATATGGACAAAATTACGTCACACTTGTAAACGAAATTCTCTTTACCCACTAGGTGAATTTTATAGGAAAAGTTACAAGTGTGATTACTGTATGACAGATATTCAACAACCAGTGCAAAGTGAAGTCATACGCACTTACATCTTTTAGACCCGTATTAATAAAACATTCTCAAGATTGAGAACAGTCTTGTGACCGGTCTCAAGTAAACGTGTTGATTAATAAACCAAACTTGAGACTTGAAAAGCACGTGCATACTCAAGCAGTACACACTTGAGAGGTGCGCGTATTAATAAACGAATCTCAATACTATCATTCATTCGCCGCTGAGGCGAATACTTGAGAAGTGATCTCAGCTGAGTAGACCTCAAGATTGGTTTATAAATTAGCACGGAGCTTGAGATAGCTTCAACTGCTTAAGACGCATCTCGGTTGATACAGCCTCAAGACTTGTATTGAGATTGATTTATTAATACGGGCCTTAGAATGGGTATTTTTAATATTCAATTTCTATATGAATATAGTTGTAAAAAAAATTGAAACAGCAGGTTTTTTTATCCACAACGGGTTAACACTTGACCTAAATCACACCTCATTTTAAATGAAGATAAGGCCGAAGGTGGTAGCGTACTGACCCGGAAACCCCATCTTATTTGGGGGACTGGTTATCTTATCTCTGACAACCGGAACACAACAAAGCTATTAACATTGCTGTTTGGCGGCAGATTTAGATAAGATGGTGGTAGCTAGCCAGGCGGACATTTAGAATGCCCTACTGCCAACCAAACCGAGTACTAAATATGTACCCCGCTGGGGATCGAACACGCGACCTCCGAAACGTAAACCCAATGTTGTTTACATTGAGCCACGGAGGTTCGTTCTTCTTGCATCTATATTCCATAAAAAAAATGTAATTAGGATTATTCTCGTCTTTTACAAATAGAAAACGAAGCAACGTTCGTATGGTAAATAATCAACCACGTGGGCCCATTTGTGTCAGTCTAGTGACCATCTGACAGTTAGTGTTTCCAAGTCGTTGCATGTGCACACAGAAACACTCATACAAAAAGCCACACACTATTTGAATATTAACTAAAAACAACAAGTGTGTAATAATATGTATCCATTAATTTAGAGACGATCAAATATTCAAAAAAATATACCCACGTAACAATCAAAATATGTAAACAATCAAAAGTACAGTCGAATCGAGAATCTCCTTTTTTTTTGAACTACAATACTGAAAAACTTAGCAAAACAAAGCAATGTACTATCACAATAAATTTCTCCAAATTTTTACTATGCAAGGCTAATGCAATTTATACAAAAGAAGCAATTACTAACCAAAATAATAATCATATTTTTTTATGCACGACGGTTTAGTGACTTCAATGACACCAGAGGGCGGAGTGAAAGTTTTGTTTCGACTTAACTTTACTACCCCGTTCACGTTTACGTGACGATTTGTATGGAGAAATGTGCACATAACAAAAATTTGAACAGAGCTCTTTTCATGTGCTTCCCATAATCATTTCTTAGATTCGCAAAGAAACTTTTATAAAGCGGTTACTTTTAAAAATTAACGCTGCCTATACTTAACTTAATGTTATCCGATAATACACACAAAGTTTAGCTAAATTTGGATTTGCCGTTCCCAAAAACAAAAAAAAAATGTTTGTATGGAGAAAACAGTCTTAATGAAATTCGTCATACAAAACGCCCTTTTCATAGGTAAGGACCTAATATTATAAAAAGATATCTTAAGATCAGAGGCTCACATATATTATTTTCGTCGTGTGTTATGCGCTTAACACCAAGCAGAATGTGCGGTTGCATATTTATATGTTAGTAATATCTAACGTTTTATCTGTCTATATAAATAAAAAACTTACCTATAAATACTGCCCCCTTTCTTGACATCCATCAGGGCTGCCCACATCGCCTCATTAGAATACCTTCTGTTCGGATTAAACTTCCCCATCATGACGCGTTCCAAATCCTTCCGCGACAGCCCCGAGGAGCTCACCTCTTTGCCTTCTAAAAATTGGTCCAGATCAGACTTTAGCACCGTCTCTCCAATATCTACATTTTTATCTTTAAAAATCGGCGGCCTGCCGCGCCTTCGAATCTGACTCTTCTCCCCGAGTTTGGGGTAAACTTCCTTGTTGGCAACACTGTCTTTCATCTTTGGTATCAATTCGACTTCGGATTTTTGGTTTTTCACTTCAGTTTTGGACTTCTTTATTTGGCTAGCTTTTAATAAGGACACTTCTAGTTCTCCGTTCTGTTCTAACCATGACTTGTAGTAGTCATTTTCGGCTTTGTCGTTGTGTTTTTGTGAATAGGTTTCGTTTGTGTTTAGGCCGTACTTGTTGAATTCCTTTTGTATCTCGGCGGAGTTCATTTTGGATAATCTTTGGATGTAGTCGGAGTTCGCTTTCGCTAGGTTCTGTAGTTTGGTTTGAAAAAATAGTTCACTCTCCGGCTTCACTCTTATAAAAGGAAGCCGACGACCTGAAAATTATTTCCAATTAGCTATCCATTTGTACAAATCTACTACTGTTTCAAAAGCGACACTGCCAAGTGAACCATGAATGCTTTTTAACAAACAAAACTGACAGATGACATGTCTGTAAGATAGTCCTGACATTTCTTTGCAGGACCGAATCCAAAAAAACAAAAAAAAAGAACATTCATGGTTCGTTCTGAATTCAAAAAGCTACCAATTTGGTAATATGTAAAAATGGCCTACCTTACAGACATTCATAATTTACTGTTTTTTTTTTAACAATGTCCATTCGCAAAATGATCTTCGCTCTGTTCACTATAACACACTGGACGTTAGTTTATTTTTGTATCAATTCGGTGACGAGGGCAACGCGGTTAAAGACCAATAATCAAAAAAAAAATGTAATAGAAATAAATGTTTTTTTATTGCGCGATTGTAAAAAAATAATAATAAAAAAAAAAGTTTTAAAGCAAGTGACAAGAGAGAAGTCACGTTGCAAACAAACATTGAATCAATAAAAATTTAAAAAGAAAAATAAAATTTAAAAGAACTAAACGATCACTTACCGGACGGTTGCCCAATACTGCTGCCAGGTTTCCCAGGTTCCTCGTCCTGGAAATGAAATCATATGTGTGTTTTGTGTAACTACTAGTAAGGTCAGTCTTTCCTGAATCCCACAATCTTGGGATCTTCAAGAGCAGGGTGAATAGGCATCTACTGAGATCGCGTGCTTCATCTTCGGCCACATCGTCACTTCCCATCAGGTGAGATTGTGGTCAAACGCGTCTCCAGTTAACCAAAAAAAGAAAGGTGTACCAAATAATTTGGAGGTTTATTTCAATATCCAAGGTACATTACTCGGAATGTTTATTATTAATTTATTTGCTTTTAGAATTTATAGTCAATATATAAACATGAAAAGCCGCTGGATACGGGCAGCGCAGGACCGATTGTTGTGGAGATCTTTGAGGGAGGCCGTTGTCCAGTAGTGGAGGTCTATCGGCTGATATGATAATGACATAAATATTATATGAACATTGTATAAAAACAAGCCAATTACAAGTCCCCATTGTAAAATAGGGAAATAAATGCTGATCTTTCCGTGAATGCCTTTGTCCAGCAGTGGACGTCTTTCGGCTGATATGATGATGATGACATACATATTTTTTTAAATTATTTATTAGGGACAATAAATAGTTTTACAATGTGTATAACTTACAACATTAGTAACAAACAAGTATAGATGATTGCAAAACCAGCAGCATTATCCACAAATTACTAACAACTCAGTACTAAATACAAAACTAAAGGAATAACTAAACTAAAATAAACAACGCAATCTGCCTGTTATATACATGAAGTAGTATCAGACGTAGTCGTAGAAGCTACAGTTTAAATACAAGGAATATAATATGTAGAAATAGTTGATGACAGCTTAGTGTAGATAACATATATATGAACATTGTATAAAAACAAGCCAATTACAAATTCCCACATGTAAAATAACGAAATAAAAACAGTAATAAGCTAACACTAAATAAAATAATAACTACATTAGTGATAGTAGATTTAAAATATGCGGCTGGCTAGCAACTATCCTGTCAAGTGTAATTGACATTAAGAGTAATGAAAACCCTTTAATTGTTACGTCAATATTTTTATAATAAGGCAGGGTAATTAAAATCCTCAAGCTGGCAATATTTTATAACTGAAATCCCAGAGCTGTCAACATTTTTATACTGAAACGGGGTAATGAAAATCCCTGGCAATATTTTACATGCGTATAGGTGTATTGGCAAATGTGGATACTTGAATATTTTTTAGCAAATTTTTTTATTGAAAACTTATTACAACACGCTCGTCGGTTAGTGGTTAACCGCGCCTGTATGCGAAGTGCGAGTTTTGTCTCGTTTTTAGGCAGTCAAGCCCCAAGTCTTCGAATTCTATGGATATCACATACCTCGTTGTACTCAATATTGTCGTTGTCCAGTTCGCCGTAGTACAGACCGTCTTCCTCGACGGTCTCCTCCTTCACGTCGCCGGAGTGTTCGTCCGATTTGCGCTTCTTCGGGCCGTTGGTAGCTGGCTTTGGGGGTGTCGGACCTGGGGGATATGGGGGGGACGTGATACAGAACTCCTATCGAAGGCAGGAAGGAGCAATACAAACTCATTTACGTGTATGCTACGAGCACGTATAACGTAGAATTTTTTTTTGTACTTGACTGCCATCGGTATCGTCATGGATTACGTTGACCAATGAGAAACCGTTAAATTACTGAGCGAGCGATGAGTCAACCAATCACAAGTCAGAACGTAACCGATGACGATAACGATGTAATTATGTAATAGAACCCTGATGTTAAATGAAGATTTGATCGAAGGTGGAAGCGTACTGACCCGGAACCCCAACATATTTGAGGAACTGCCAATCTTATTAGCTAACCGTTCGCATAACCAGGCTATTTCACAATTAATAATGAAATATTATAATATAAAATAATAATTATTAATTTTGTAATATAAAAACCTTTATTTTAAAGAGCAACCTCTCGAGTTTCTTGCTTGTTCTTCTCAGGGGAAAATCGCCTTTTGAACAAGCAGTAGCTTAAATGTAAAATCTGACAATTTTAAGTGTACCCTGTGTACCTACAAAATAAAGCATTTTTGATGATTTTGATTTATCTCTGATAACTGGAACACAACAATGCTATTAACATTGCTGCTTGGCGGCAGATTTAGATAAAATGGTGGTAGCTAGCCAACCGGACATTTAAAATGCCCTACCACCAACCAAACCGAGTACTTAAACATGCGACCTCCGATTTGGCCCAATGCGGCTTGGAGATATCACATGCCTTTGAATTTTATTTCTCAGGCATGCAGGTTTCCTCACGATGCTTTCCTTCACAGTTTAGGAGCAGTCGGAAAACTCATTGGTACATGGCCTGCATGGGAATCGAACGCGGAGCTCCTAAATTGGGAGACCACGTCTTAACAGCTGAGCCACCGACGACCTCGCATCTTATATGATTTTATCTGTGGAATATAGAAATAGTCACCATTGGTTGTGGTCTCCCTCTGTGCCTGTGCTACCAGCGCCTCGCTGGCGACCGTGAAGTCCTTACTGTCCGGCTTGGAGCCCAGCTCCGATGCGAACCCGGAGTTGTCGCTCGAACACAGACCTGCAATTTAAATAAATATTAGGTCCTTACCTATGAAATTGGCGTTTTGTATGAAGAATTTCATTAAGACTGTTTTCTCCATACAAACATTTTTGATTTTTTTTTGGTAACGGCAAATCCAAATTTAGCTAAACTTTGTGTGTATTATCGGACAACATTAAGTTTAGTATAGGCAGCGTTAATTTTTAAAAGTAACCGCTTTATAAAAGTTTCAGCGAATCTAACAAAAGATTATGGAAAGCACATGAAAAGAGCTCTGTTCAAATTTTTTTTATTATGTGATTTAGCCCAAAAATTAAAAAATATTTCATGTGAAACCTTGAAATAATATTCCATTTTCCAAATAAAAAACAAATTTGGATATAGCTTTGAAAATCGCAAGAATTGGTACATACGATTAACGAAGAAAACAAACTCCAATTTCATAGGTAAAGACCCAATATTTTGCAGATATCCGTGGCCGAACAAGTTTACATAACGTCGCAACCGCTTTATGAGTTTGTGGTATTAAGGATGGTGGTTATGTCGAAGAACGGAGGGTTCCGTAAATAAGACTCGTTGTCTCTTGTGATGTTGCACGAACAAGGCCCTTTAATTAACGACCTGTTTTGTGTAGTGGTTAGAAACGCTGACTGCTATACCAAAAGGTTGCGGGTTCGAATCCCGCTAGGGGCATATGTTTGTATGATGAATACAGACATGTGCTGCCGAGTTATGGATGATTTTCATTTATATATATTTATATACATGTATTTATTAAAAAAAAAAATATGTATTTGTGTAATATATCAACTATCTGGTATCTATAATACAAGCCTAGTTGCTTAGTGTGGAACTAGATGGCGCTGTGTGTATGTGAAAAGATATTTATATTTATTTATTATTTACAAGCGTATATACAGGTTGTCCAGTAAATAGCACGACAAACAAAAGAGGAAGATAGACGAAGGGCTGACTTACCAGACAAAAAAAAACCTTACTAAAAGTGTACCCGTTTTCGAGATATTAATTTTTTTTTCCAAAAACTGCCACTTTTTATGTTTTTTGTTGCTGTGTGTAGAAATAACCAGATATTTTTTCTGTCAAATATTTTCAGATCTACCATATTTAAACATTATTTTAATAAATACAATTAGGTAATCCTGCGAAATTAAATTTGACGACCGATTGGTGTAGTGGATCATATCAGCGAAACCAACGGTTGCGGGTTCGAATCCCGCGAGGGGTAAACGTTTGTGTGATGAATACGAACATTTATTCCCGAGTCTTGGATGTCTATATAAATATTTATGTATGTTTATCCGTTGCTTTGCTTAGTTTGGGACTAGATGATTGGTGTAAGTGTCCGAAATATATATAAAAAAAAAAATCTTTGCAAAAGGTGATCTTTTGCACATGGATAGAGTACAGAACGAATAGAGGTCGTGTTACATAGTGTATACAGTGAGGCCAGAGGCAAGTCTAAATTGTTTACGTTCCGGCGCGAACGCAACCGCGCCGGTCGGCCGGCAAGTGTAAACAAATAGTTGGTATATTACAAGATCATTATTAACCATTTTAATTTGCGATTATTGTCGTCGAGTTTTGATAGTTTTATAAAGCATATATTTAACTTTAAGGCACAGTAACAATTGTAGATCGATACAATTAGGGCAAAGGGTTAGTCATTATATGGTTGTTATTGAAAATTTTTGCACTAGTACCCTACCCTCGCTTTCTCTCGCAGGGCACTAGCTGAAAATCAGTGTCTTACCGCTATAGGTGAGGATCCACACTGAGCGATGGTCCATTTGTGGTACAGACACACATACAACTCTATTATAAGTTGTAACAGTTGTACTTAATTTTTGTTTTTACTTTTATTACTGTGAAATAAGGTTGCATTTTATAAATACAAAAATATCGAATATATTTGTATGTGTAAACGGTTTATCTATCTATCTATCATTAACGGTCGATTAGACCTTACTTGGCTTAGCAGCAGCACAGTTTTATCAACAATGCTTTAAACTTCAAGCGTTTATTTCACCGTAAGATACATGATATCATTTGTTGAATGTCAATTTAAATCTACTGGAAATAAAAAAGGTTTATTGCATTTATCTGTCAGTCGGTATGTCCAAGCTACTACCGCTTCGGAAAGGGAAATCATCTGTGGGAAAAGAAGCGGCGCAAGAAACCCACAGGATCATTGTTGTCCTTTTTTTTTAAAATAAAGTATTTATCTAATACAATTTTATAATTTTGGGGAGCTGGTCGAAGTACACCAAGCGTGTTTGTCATTCAGGTATTCACTAATTTTATAATAACCTTTTTTGCTAATGTTATTTTTATATGATCTTTAAATTTAGATTAATGATATTCTCAGGTATAAGGTTATAAAAGCGTATACAGTGTCCCACAAATAATGTATTAACTTTGCTTAGTCTGAACATAGGGGTAGCCAATTCGTCCTTATATCTCAAATTTAAATTATGCTTGTCACTATTTTTCGGGAACGTAGAAATATTTTTTCGAACGTACATAATATTTTCGTAAATAAACAGAGAAGGAACAATTAAAATATTAATTTCTTTAAACCTGTCCCGGAGAGACTCATGTCGACGCAGATTATAAATTGCTCGTATTGCTCTCTTTTGCAAAATAAAAATATGTTCAATGTCATCATATTTCAACTACCGGACGTCCACTGCAGAACATAGGCCTCTCCCATAGAAAACCAGAGTGACCGGTTGGAAGCGGCCTGCATCTAGCGATTTCCCGCGACCTTCATCAGGTCGTCTGTCCACCTTGTGAGTGGACGTCCTACGCCGCGCTTGCCCGTGCGTGGTCTCCACTAGAGGACTTTCAATCGGTTCTTCGAGACATGTGCCCTGCCCATCCGCTGGGCTACGTCATCCGCCTACGATTTCTTCATTCCTGATTCGATGACGTAGTGAAACGCCGAGCATCGCCCTCTCAATAGCTCGTTGTGTGACCTTGAGCTTTCTTATGAGGCCCATAGTGAGACCACGTTTCTATGGTCTAAATAATTTGTATGGAATCAGTGGATTATGATATTTACCTCTGATCTGCAGAGCCTCCGCGGACTTGAGTAAGCTGGGCAGCTCCTCCTGCGTGACGTTCACCTCGCCCTTGTACATAAAGTCCACCAGGGCCTGCATCTCACTAAACCTAAGACAACAGAGAACGATCGCAATTTAAACACTTGCAAAAAAATATAAATATTTGCACAGTTTCTAATATATAATAATAAATAAATAAATATCCTTAGACATACACACAGCGCCATCTAGTTGCGCAGTAAGCAACTATAGGCTTGTGTTGTGGATACCAGATTGTTGATATATATATTTTTATTGATGGTACATTTTTTTTTTTTTGTAAATAAATACTTATTATAAATGAAAACATCCATAATTCGGGTACACATGTCCGTATTCATCACACAAACAATTGCTCCTAGCGAGATTCGAACCCGCAACCTTTTGGTGGAGTGGATAGTGACCCCATCAGCGAAACCAACGGTAGCGGGTTCGAATCCCGCGAGGGGTAAATGTTTGTGTGATGAATACGAACATTTATTCCCGAGTCTTGGATGTTTATATAAATATTTATGTATGTTTATATAAATATTTATGTATGTTTATCCGTTATCTAGTATCCATAGCACAAGCTTTGCTTAGTTTGGGACTAGATGATTGATGTAAGTGTTCGAAATATTTATTTATTTATAGTGGTCATATATCATACAGGAAATTAAAATGTGGGGGCCACACTCCTCAATATACCTACATAAAGATATGTACTGTAGTTTCCCAAATAATAAAAAAAAAAAAACAAATCCACCGCACCGCACCGGCGTGGTGGATTAGGCCCATACCCTCACCCAGTGAGAGGAGGGTGTGCCCCAACTGTGGGGACGTGAACGGCTGACGATGATGAGAGAATCTTACCTCATATCCTTCATCAGCACAATAGGATGCTTGCAAGGGTTCTGTAGCAGTAGCCGCTCGAGGTACGCGGAGCAGGCGGAGAGCACCAGCTTGTGGCAGCGGAGCTGGCGGGACTCGCAGGCGAGGGTCACGTCTGCGAACTGTTCGGTGAGGAGGAGCCGGGGGAAGACCGCCTGTTGGGTCGGGGGTAAGTAGAAAGTCGAATTTTAGTCTTCAGTTTTACGATAAAGTTTTATTGGGTCTTTATCTATGAAATTGGAGTTTTTTTTCTTCGTTAATCATATGTACCAATTCCTGCGACTTTCAAAGCTATATCCAAATTTGTTTTGGAAAATGAAATATTATTTCAAGGTTTCACAAGAAATATTCTTTTAATTTCTGTGCTAAATCACATTAAAAAAATTTGAACTGCAGCTCTTTTCATGTGCTTCCCATAATAATAATAATAATAATAATAATAATAATAATGCAATTCGGTTTAGACAAGTGTAAAACAGTTCATATAGTTAAAGGAAAAATTCGACTCGGTGACTACGCAATTAGTGACGCCGAAAACATCACTGCCATGGAACCGAACGAATTATATAAATACCTCGGTTATCATCAGTCTAAAGGCTTAGACCACACATCAATAAAATTGTCACTTACTGCAGAATACAAAAAAAGAGTTGGTGCCTTATGCAAAAGTCAGTTAAGCGGTAAAAGTCTAATTAAAGCAATTAATACATATGCAATTCCCATATTGACTTACTCGTTTGGAATCATCAAGTGGAGTAAAACTAATATCAATAACATTGAAATCAATACCAGGACCCTTCTTACAAAACATAACTACTTACACCCGAAATCAGCAATAGAACGCATGAATTTAAAAAGACAGGATGGAGGCAGAGGTTTAATCAACCTGTTTTTACTCTGGAATAAACAAATCAGTAGTCTCAGGAAGTTTTTCTACCATAAATCATCAAGCAGTGACATTCATAAGGCAATAGTTACAAATGACTAATGTAGTAATCATACCCCTCTGAATTTGAGCGTAGAAAATACAGAAATAGACTTAGAAAATATACAAAGAAATAAAATTGAGCAATGGAAAAAGAAAGTTTTACATGGTCGACATCCACACGACCTAGAACAACCCCACATTGATTCTATTGCCTCCAACAAGTGGCTTTCTATTGGATCCCTATTCCCAGAGACTGAAGGTTTCATGATTGCAATTCAGGATCAAATAATTAATACAAAAAACTATAGAAAACATATAATCAAAGACCCGATAATTACTGACGACCGATGCCGCAAATGTCATAACCACCCTGAAAACGTACAGCATATAACTGGAGCATGTCCTAACCTCGCTCAAACAGACTACACACATAGGCATAACCAAATAGCAAACATTCTTCATCAAACACTTGCAAAAAAACACAAATTAATACCTGATACAATGACCCCGTACTACAAATATACGCCTGAACCGACTTTAGAAAATGATACACACAAAATGTATTATGACCGAGCAATACTTACAGACCGCACTATTCATTATAACCGCCCAGACATAACCTTTCAAGATAAATTAAATAAAACTACTTACCTTATAGACATTGCAGTACCCAATAGCCACAACCTACAAAAAACAATAACTGAAAAATTCATAAATACACGGACCTACAGGATGAAGTCACCAGGATCTGGAGGCAGGATAGAGTATACGTCGTCCTAATCGTTCTTTCGACTACCGGAATCATACCTAGACATTTACACCACAGCCTTAAACTTCTTGATCTGAAACCATCTACGTACATACCTATGCAAAAAGCCGCCATTTTAAATACTTGTCGTATTGTCAGAAAATTCCTCCAAATTGATGAGAACGGACAAACTGACATACGATTTTAAAATAAACCAATATACCATTTACTTGGTTAATACCCGTAAATGGTATGGTAATACCAGCTGAGGCTGAGAAAAAGAAAAAGAAAATTAATAATAATAATAATAATAATAAATACTGACATACGATTTTAAAATAAACCCTTATACCAATATACCATTTACTTGGTTAATACCCGTAAATGGTATGGTACCAGCTCAGGCTGAGAAAAAGAAAAAGAAAATAATAATAATAATAAATATCCTTAGACATACACATAGCGCCATCTAGTTCCACAGTAAGCAACTATATGCTTGTGTTGTGGATACCAGATGGTTGATATAATACATAAATACATTTTTTTTGTAAATAAATACTTATTATAAATGAAAACATCCGTAACTCGGGTACACATGTCCGTATTCATCACACAAACATACAATACAATACAATACAAATACTCTTTATTGCGCAAAATAATTTACAATAATTTTGATGATAACAATAGAACACAATTAGGCGGTCTTATCACTAAAAGCGATCTCTTCCAGACAACCCACAGCTACGGGACATTTGTAGGTAGAAAAACAGGTAGGGTGCATGCATAAATATAATAATAATATCATATTAATTGACTTAATTATATAAATATATACATAATACATATAAATATATACATAAATAAATAAATAAATAAATATATATATATAAATAAATATGTAGAAATACTTAATATATAGTATAAAACACAATCACTAGAAGCACTTATAGATAGTCAACTAATGTTCACGAGGCGGGAGTCAACGAAAAGAAAAAATTCAGAGACCTAAGTAGTGGTTTTTGACTTGACATTTAAAAATATTTAATGATTGAGCTTTCCTAATAGATTCCGGCAAAGAGTTCCACAGACGAGTGGCTTGCAGTCTGAAGGACTGGCTATAGAATTTTGTTAAGTTAGGAGGAACGTAGAGACGAAGATTTTCGGAAGAACGGAGAGGGCGATTATGAGAAGCGGAAAGTAATTTGAACCAATTTTTGAGATAGAAAGGTGTCCTTGGATCGAACAACACTGAATAGAGAAGAGAAACTATATGCAAATCCTTGCGACGCCGGATTGTGAGCCATTTGAGTTAGCCCTCATGAGTTATGAGTTGAGTTAAACATATGCCCCTAGCGGGATTCGAACCCGCAACCTTTTGGTATAGTGGTCAGAGTTGCTAACCATTACACCAAACAGGTCGTCAATAATCAGTTCTTAGATTTGCTGAAACTTTTATAAAGTGGTAACTTTTAAAAACTAACGCTGCCTATACTTAACTTAATGTTATCCGATAATACACACAAAGTTTAGATAAATTTGGATTTGCCGTTCCCTAAAAAAAAATCAAAAATGTTTGTATGGAGAAAACAGTCTTAATGAAATTCTTCATACAAAACGCCAATTTCATAGGTAAGGACCTAATATTTAGAATTAGCTGTTAGGCCGTTCCAGGGCAGGTCAGAGCGATTTTCTTAGTTTATTCTGTATTTAAAATCTTATTCTATCCAACGCCGGCGACACTGGACGGATTTTTTTGTTTATTTATTCACAACGGGTTAGCACTTGACCTCAATCACACCCGATGTTAAGTGAAGATAAGGCCGAAGGTGGTAGCGTACTGTCCCGGAAAACCCATCTTATTTGGGGGATTGGCTATCTTATCTCTGACGACCGGGACACAACAATGCTATTAACATTGCTGTTTGGCGGCAGATTTAGATATGATGGTGGTAGCTAGCCAGGAGGACCACCAACCAACTAAATATGTACCTCGCTGGGGATCGAACCCGCGACCTCCGAAACGTAAACCCAATAGTATTGACATTGAGCCATGGAGGCGGTTGAGGAATAATCCCTCTTAACAAAAGAACTGTATCAGTACCTGTAAATTCGTGTGGTACGAATTCCATCGCACGCAGAACTGTTGCGGCGGCAGCGCCATCTTGTTTTCAACTTCCGCACTAAATTATTTATAATCTTTTAACCGATAAAAACATTTTTAAGTACTAATTTTTCTTTGGCCAGCAGAAGTCGTTATAATTTTTAAATTGCACATTAACTTGTAAAAAAATTTGCAGTTTCTTTAAGTCCACAAAATTGTTCAGTATCACAGCTTTATTTCTAAGTAGTAAAATATAATATTTTTTAAGTACAGTGAAATACTCTTTTCTTTATTATTTAAGTAGAAACTTTAAGACTAGACTGTATATTTTATTTCGAATACTGGTGTAACCACAAGGTCTCAAATCTTGTTATTTACCTGAAAAGAAGAAAAAAATATGTTAGCGTGATTAAATTAATCAAGTATCAATATGTGTTGGTCTCTCTATATTGCATTCTCAATGACATTAGTTAGTATCACCTGGAATTGTGCAAAATTACCCTATTTCTTTGCATCTACACCTAGGCCCGTATTAATAAACTAATCTCAATACAAGTCTTGAGGCTGTATCAACCGAGATGCGTCTTAAGCAGTTGACGTAATCTCAAGCTACGTGCTAATTTATAAACCAATCTTGAGGTCTACTCTGCTGAGATCACTTCTCGAGTATTCGCCTCAGCGGCGAATGAATGATAATCTTGAGTTTCGTTTATTAATACGCGCACCTCTCAAGTGAGTACTGCTTGAATATGCTCGTGCTACAGGTCTCAAGTTAGGTTTATTAATCAACACGTTTACTTGAGACCGGTCACAAGACTGTTCTCAATCTTGAGAATGGTTTATTAATATGAGCCCTAGACAAAATATTAATCAGAAACAAATAAATAGAAATTGAAAAATAAGGCCCGTGTTAAGAAGAATCTCGGTTGATACAGCCTCAAGACTTGTATTGAGATTGATTTATTTATACAGGCCTAAGAAACCAAGGTCAGTTTCGTTTTAAAAACAACTACTTTACTATATATTTAAAAACGAAAACTTTCCACTTTTATAAAATATAGTAAAATCGGTTTTTTTTTTTATTAAAAACTGGTTTCGCGTTTGACTACAATCTCACCTGATGGAAAGTGACGATGTATTTGCCTAAATGTCATCTATACATGACAAAAAAAACATGATAAATCAATACTAGTAATTTATTTGATATTTTTCCCATAGAATCGCTAAAAAGAAGTAGTAATTGAATGTCGTTGATGTCAAGTAGTAGTAGAAGCGATTATGTATTTATCTATTATTCAAGTTAACTATACATAGGTACATATACGTAAACTTGAGTTGATTACCTACTGAATATCTAAGCTTTTAATTTTGTTTGCATTAATTTCCAATCAGCTTTCTCCAAGATTTTTTTTTCTTCCCGACTATAGAACTAAAGCTCAGTCATACTATATTCTACAGAGCCTTGACACTCTCTGATTTTTGCTGCATAATATTCTCCTTTATAAACATTACACATCAAATCAAAGCTCGAATTATACCTACAGCAGGAAATATAAAGAAAACTAACATTCGCTACTATATTTTAGGCACAACGGGTTAACGCTTTATCTCAATCACATCACAGTTGATTTAATTCCCGCTAAAACGCCCAAGAAACATTCAAATATCCATTTTACAAGTACTTTAGTCATGTACAACCGTAATTTTTTTTTTTTGTTTTATTCTCTCCTCAAGGAAGGCAAAGGGATCTAAGCCCATAACAGGCATGTCTTATTTTTCTTATTTCTTCAGTTTATAAGTCAATCTCAGTCAAAACAAGTAAACGTCGTATACTTGACGTATACAGAGTCTAGTCACGGTCAAGTCATTCTTCAGTAGAGTGGCAGAATGCTTTACAAAAGATTTTGGCGGCTTCTTGTGGGAACCCGAAAGCTCCGTTACGCACTTTAATTTACACTTCCCTTCACTTGTACACCATCACTAACTTTTGCTGCACAATATTCTGCCATTATTAAGCTTCAAAAGTCAGAATGCACAAATTATAAGAATTATAAACAAAAATGCTACTTCACTTTCCGAGATCCCGCCAAAAAGCCACAATCGTTCCTGTACCTACCTACAACCAACAAGATACACATACACAACACAAAAGGTACAAATCAAAAAAAAAAACAAACAATCGTATCGATTAAAACTCAAAAGTTGCCAGTAAATAACAAATCGATTCAAATTCTGTCGTTCGGAAATCTACACTTTTTTCGAGCGAGATGTTATTCAGCTTCTGGATGCGGTTGTTTCAACTTTTATTTAAAAAATTTCTTGCTATTGCAAGAAGTATCATTAATATATTTCGTTAAATGTTCTCCTATATTTTCGTTATGTTAATAGATTTTGATAATTATTGTTTGTTTCATAGAGTTTACTACCAGATTGGTTCCAGATAGAGAATGTAACCTTAGTAGCCGGTTGTTGTAACAATTTACAGCGGCTTAATTATTTAGCTATCGAATATATAGTTGCAATATTATTGCGATATTTTTAAGAGATGGTCACAGAGCGGGTCACTTTAAATCATGGAATTAAATGGTCAGCGCCCAACAAATAAATTGTAATATTCGAGAACTTAGTTACTTTTTTCTTCATTTATTCTGGAGCGGAGACAAAACTTTTGACAGGCATAGTCATCCGGAAAAATAATTACTTACAGGCGTTAGTCCACTATACGGCGATCTAGAAATCGCATCGGTGTATTGTCTTGCACAATTATATTATCTACATATAAAAAAAACATGTTTTAAATTAAACAAGATAATATTAACACGTGTAAATCACTAACCAATCAGACACTACATACCTAGTAAGTACATTACACTACTATAGAAGATACACCATAGAAAAATACGGAATAACATAAAAATGTTCGTAAACAAGCCGCGACCGACTAACTTTTCCCACGAGTGTGAGCGAGACGGCGGGACCCCCACACGCAAAAGTTACAAACAAAAAGGCGCTCTTGAACATAAAAATCAATAGACGCCGATGTTAAAAGAGGGCAAGTGTGACCCTAGTGAACGCAGGGAGGAAGACGGATATTTTTGGACAGGGATTCTTGCTCAAGTCTGTAGCGCCTGTTGTATATTATCTGTCTGTACCAAATTAACACACATTTTCTGTCAGGAACTACGGCACAGAACAAGATGGATCATGACGCAAAATTAAATTTAGAATAAAAGTTTAATAAAATATAACACTCGACTACGATGATGATTTTCAGGACTAACAAGACATAAATAGGGGTAAACTATACATGGACAGGTAGGTAATGCTAGTAATGTTTACAAAAATAGTACATAGGTGTTGTTCCTGGCACTATCTATCATTGAATGTACAAACAAATGCCACGTTTATTTAGTCCTATCATTTTCATTTTTTCATCAATTCATTTCATTATTTCATTATCATCAAAAATTATTGTAAATTATTTTGCGCAGTAAAGAGTATTTGTATTGTATTTTATTGCATTGTATTGTATATTCTGGTAGATTTAAATTGGAAAGGATTCCCCCGACAAAAGTGTAGCTCATAAATTGAAGAGAGAGAGATTAAGGCCCGTATTACTGGTCTCAAGTAAACGTATTGATTAATAAACCCTTACTTGAGACCTTAAACGCGCGTGCTTACTCAAGCAGTACTCACTTGGGAGTTCCACATATTAATAAACGGAACTCAAGACTATCATTCATTCGCCGCTGAGGCGAATATTTGAGAAGTGATCTCAGCTGAGCAGACCTCAAGATTGGTTTATAAATTAGCACGGAGCTTGAGATAGCGTCAACTGCTTAAGACGCATCTCGGTTGATACAGCCTCAAGACTAGTATTGAGATTGGTTTATTAATACGGGCCGTAGATTGGCATTCAATAAATGATATCATGTATTTTACATTGAAGTAAATACTTGAAGTTTGAATGTTTTAATCTTAAATCCTTTTTTCAGTTTTATATTATCTGTAAGATTATTCCAACTTCGTGTGACTTTCTTATAGGTGCATTTATATTGAGAGCTGGCAACGTCTCCCATTGTTATTTTTTTTTATGCACGAAGGGAACGAAGGAAACCTCAATCAGACCTGATGTTAAGTGAAGATGAGGTCGAAGGTGGAAGCGTAAGAGGTCGTAACAAGCGTTACGTGTATTTTTCGTTTGTTTCAAAGATCTATATAAAATTACATAATAATATAGTCAACATAGTTACTATATTAATTACTGGTTGTTACCCGCGACTTCGTCCGCGTAGAATTCGTTCTACTACCAAATGCGTCACTCTCTAACTCAAAAGCAATCACACTAATAATGCCTGTCCTACAGGAACCAGTCACTTTTCCGGGGTAAAAAGCGTGCTATTCGTGCCATTTCTAAATTAAGACCTAGTGTCTCTTAAAGATAAGTTTAAGGAAATTAATGTCTTAACAATGACTTCTCAATACATTTATGAGAATTTGTTATATGCAAAATAAAATATAACCTTATTCGCTAAAAATAGTGATAGGCACAATGTTAATACAAGCAATAAGAACCAGTTATCAGTTTATGTTAGCCGACTTCATAAAGTTAGTAAATCGTTCAAAGGGCAATAAGGTTCCAGTAGACATTCAAAATTTGCCTTTAAATAAATTTAAAGCAATCATAAAACAGAAATTATTAGCAAAAGGCTATGATAAAATCACTGACTACTATATGAAACTGCAAATAGTTGTATAGAAACGTGATCCAAAATATAGACGTGTAGCTATTGGTATTGGTTGTATGTGGCTGTTCCAGGTCGTCGGAGACTTGTATACTGCAACCGGTGCCTGCCATAGCCATTAGCCTACAGTTCTTTGCTTAGGTTTGCATCTTTGAGGAATTGGATTATTTTCCTGGCGCCGTGCAGTAAGTGGCCACCCAGATTGATATTAGCGGCCCACATTCACACAGCAGATGTACAGTTGTTCCCTCTGCAAGGAGTCAAAGTCTGCACATCTCTGTTCCCCGCAGCATGTGTTTGCTCAGACAGCAGTATCCCGTGAGAGCACTTGTGAGAATACGTAGATTGTTCCTACTAAGGGCCAGTGCTTCCCCGGCAGCCTTCTTGCTGCAGGCTTTAATTAGATTTTTGGATTGTGTTAAACCTGGCATGTTTGTCCAGAGTTTAAGAGATGTTGGGGTGCACCGGTTCCTTATGGTGACGCGATTTAGGCTTTTTGGGTTACCACAGGGTAGCTCAGGGTCGTACTGAGTTCGTTCATCCCCTAATTTCGCCCGTTCATCGGCTTTTTCATTGCCTATGTGGTGGCGTGTAGCTAATTATAAAAGTAAGCTAAATTTTCTGACCTAGAGATTAGTTTTGGGGCAATTTTTTAGGGCATCTAAGTTGCTGCTTCTTCTCCAATTTAAGTGCTGTGCTCTTGTCGGTGGAGTAATGACCACGTCTCTCTGCTTACAGCCATCGATTTAACCTCTTGGTACGACACGACATTTATCTTTTCTTTCACTTGGTCAAAGTAATTGCGCCTAGATCTTCTACTTCCTCTCTTTCCTTTAATCTTTCCCTCAATTAAGCTTAACCGTATTTTCCGTATAGCTTTATATGACTGTGAGACGTGGACATTATCACAAAGGGATAGGGAAAGGTTAGAGGCATTCGAGATGTGGTGTTGGAAATGAATGGAGGGAATAAACTGGACAGAGAAGAGAACAAATGAAGACGTGTTAATGATGGTAAAGAAGAACTGAACCGCCTCCGTGGCTCAATGTAAACAATATAGGGTTTACGAATCGGAGGTCGCGGGTTCGATCCCCAGCGGGGTACATGTTTAGTACTCGGTTTGGTTGGTGGTAGGGCATTTTAAATGTCCGCCTGGCCAACTACCACATCTTATCTAAATCTGCCGCCAAACACCAATGTTAATAGCATTGTTGTTTCGCTTGTCAGAGATAAGATAGCCAATTCCACAAATATTTGGGTTTCCGGCCAGTACGCTTCCACCTTCGGCCATCTTTACTTAACATCAGGTGTGATTGAGGTCTAGTGCTAACCCGATGTGCATTAAAAAAAAACAGAAATCTGTTAGCCATAGTTGAGAACCGAAGAGGAAAGATTTGAAGAGCATAATTGAGTTGCTGCTTACTTTGCTAAAATAGTTGCATCGCTGTATACATCATCAAGTAACTTAACAAGTTAGTAGGTATCCTACTTTGAATAAAATGAGGACTTGCGGTGAGTCACAAAGATTATAATTGGCTTCCACTAAAGGTGGAGTCAATACTCAATAATGATTATCTGTATCAGATATTATATACGAAATTCTGCTAGATTCTAAACTATCGCGATAAATATGACCGTGAAATTAATGGACTTGTCATTGGACTTTATTTTATATGCACTACGGATTAGCGCTTGATTTAATTCGCACCTGATGTTAAGTGAAGATGAGGCCGAAAGTAAGCGCTCACATGGAACATGCATACATACAGTCACGAATGTTTCCTGTAGGGGTAGGCAGAAATCAAAGACTTCCACTTGCTACGATCCTGACACACCTCTTATCCACTCAACTGTCCGGCCCAGGCGGGCAAATTCCGGTCTACTGTCCGCTCTGCGCTCATTTTTTCTTTCTGCTCCGCATGCAAACACTTGGGATAATAAGCTCGAGAACGACTGAGTTCAGAAAAAGTCTGGCGTAACAATCGTACGTGTCGAGTAAATTTGACCGCCTCCGTGGCTCAATGTAAACAACATTGGGTTTACGATTCGGAGGTCGCGGGTTCGATCCCCAGCGGGGTACATGTTTAAGTACTCGGTTTGGTTGGTGGTATGCATTTTAAATGTCCGCCTGGCTAGCTACCACCATCTTAACTAAATCTACCGCCAAGCAGCAATGTTAATAGCATTGTTGTGTTCCAGTTGTCAGAGATAAGATAGCCAGTCCCCCAAATGTGTGGGGGTTTCCGGGTCAGTACGCTTCCACCTTCGACCTCAACTTCACTTAACAGCAGGTATGATTGAGGTCAAGTACCGACATGACGACATATTCTACATAAAAAAAAATACGATCAGTGTGCGAAGTGTGAGTTTTGTCTCGTTTTTAACTTTACCATCGCGTTCGCGTTTACGAAATAAGTCCCTTATGAAAAAAATCGTTTTGCAAACTATCCGCTAGAGGCGCTGCACATTTCTCCATACAAATCGTCACGTAAACGTGAACGCGGTAGTAAAGTTAAGTCGAAACAATACTCACACTCCGCCCTCAGATAAGTCTGATATGAAACAAAATCTGACGTATATTCCCGCTCTAAATCGTAATGACACAATTTTGTATAAAACTTGTGTTTAATAACAAGGTCCTAAACTCTAATACAGCAGAAATAATCTAAGATGAAATAAGTACCACAACGTTCAACGAAAAGGGATCGCTATCTTGTGAAAGATAAATAAAAAAACACGCCCCGAAGGGGGGTCTGGCAGAGTGCAATGACCCTAGGGGCGAGACCGAAATAGTCCGCGCGGGGGTCTAGGCAACGCCACCTGGTGTGCTATACGCGCCTACGTCGTTGGTTATATTTGGACCATTTTGAGGACAACACCAAGGCGTGACGTTTCGTTGAGACGAAGACCAAAGACGTTCCGTTTTGTTTTTTGTATTGAATCTTTTTGATGGTCACGATCTAAGGTTGATAGTAAGATGTTTTTAAAGAAATAACTATTTCAACTCTTGCATCCCAATACATATATGACAGTATAATGTATGTATCAAAGATATATGCCTATTTCATAAACATTCTGATAATGATAATTTGAGTATTAGAATTAAAATCTTTAGACAGGTAAGCCACATCTGTTGTCAGCCGCAGGATACGCTTTTACAATAAAATACCAGAACATATATTGGGTCTTTACCTATGAAATTGGAGTGTTTTTTCTTCGTGAATCATATGTACCAAATCCTGCGAATTTCAAAACTATATTCAAATTTGTTTATTATTTGAAAAATTGAATATTATTTCAAGGTTTCACATGAAATATTTTTTAATTTCTGGGCTAAATCAGACAATAAAAACATAGAGCTCATGTGCTTCCCATAATAGTTTCTTAGATTCGCTGAAACTTTTATAAAGCGGTTACTTTTAAAAAATAACGCTACCTATACTTAACTTAATGTTATCCGTTATTACACACAAAGTTTAGCTAAATTTGGATTCGTCGTTCCCAAAAAAAAATCAAAAATGGTTGTATGGAGAAAACAGTCTTAATGAAATTCTTCATACAAAACGCCATTTCATAGTTAAGGACCTAATATATTGAGTTTAACAAAACAGAAATTTAAACGTCACTTTAAAGAAACTCTAAAAAGGGTTGTTACAGGATTAATGATTATTTAGGCGATAAGGAGGTCTGGTGTTAGCTGAATTCAAAGTCAAGGAGGTTTAAGTACCTACGCTTATGTTTTTGTAATATGTAATATAAATTGTAAAATATGTTTTTACTGAGTTTCTTGTAGTTTCTTCTCCCTAACCATAGCACCTTGTGAGGCGATGTAGTTTTAAACAGACAGAGATTGCTACTACGGATCGAAAAATACAAAAAAAGTCTTGTCATGAAATGTCAGAGCTCTCATAAAATATTTCCTTGTGAGAGACATCTCAAGCGCCCGGAAATCGCTCCCCTGACAACATAATATTCATACATTCATTATTGCATCGACGTCTTGCAGGAATTTCACTATTTTTAACAAACAATAATTGTCTTTATCATACATTATAAAAGTATATTATTTTTTTTTTGATATGTGATCATAATTATCCAAGTATGAATGTGGAGGTATACAGAGGTAGAGGTAGGTGAAGAATTATATGTGTGTGAACGGGGTGAGCACGGAGGTGACGGCTGATAGAGGAGAGTGGAAGGGGATGACATGTTGTGCCGACCCCACCTAGAGTGGGATAAGGGCAGGAAGATGAATGATGAATGTATCTTACACTTTTAAATTTGGTGAAACAATTAAAAACGTGAAAGTGGGGGATTCAGTTAATCAACTTGCTGGAGTGATTCGACAATAGTTTACAATACAGTATTTGATTGCTGAGGACCCCTAATAAGTAAATGAATGCCTGTACCAGGAGTCCTTGTCTTCCAGGAGATCTCCAATTGATAAGACTGTCTTTGTACAGACAGAACAGGTCCTCTAGTATCCATATTAATAAAACGATCTCAATATTAAGATGTACTTGGTGATGACGACCGCTTGGTGTAGTGGATAGTGACCCTATCAGCGAAACCAACGGTTGCGGGTTCGAATCCCGCGATGAGTAAATGTTTGTGTGATGAATACGAACATTTATTCCCGAGTCTTGGATGTTTATATAAATATTTATGTATGTTTATACGTTTTCTAGTATAAATAGTACAAGCTTTGCTTAGTTTGGGACTAGATGATTGGTTAAGTGTCCGAAATATTTATTATTATTATTATTACTTAAGCTTAAATTGGTATACTATTGTATGTATGCGGAGTGAGACGCGATTTCATTCTTGAGAGCGATAGTAATACGGCCCTAGGTCTCCGATCTGTCTGACCTCTAGATTTTCACAGGCATCAGACAACCTTGCGACAATATTACGGTGAAAACGACAAGTTTATTCGTTTTATTAATTACGCGCTCGGCTTCTGAGCCGTGATCTTAAATGGAATAAGGTTGAGTGTCATAATGAATACAAAGGGATGGTCAAGTCAATGACAAGTAAGATAATAATGATGCAGTTTATTAAAAAAAACACTGTTGGTGAATGCGTGGAACTATACTAAATGTATGCTATGGAATTAAACAGACATAGATATATGTTTGGCGCAGCTGGACTATGTCAGCATATAGAACGAAGAACTGATGGGCTGTGGGACATTAGCGGCAACCACCCTGATTGTAGTGGCAGGTCGTATGGATGGGCCATTCATGAAGCACTGGTTGTCGTTGCATGCACCAGTGCCCCAGATCACACGCAATACTTGAATTTTACTTATATAATAATTTTGACATACACGTTCCACAATTTCTATAATAATAATTAAATTTTCAAAATAATTTCAAATTAATATAATTCACTTTCAATGTTTCAATTTAGATGTTTTAATTTTTCAATTGACATTTGAAGTTATAATTGTTATTTTAAATTTTCAATGTCTACCACTGTTTATTAACATAGTTATAGGTGACTGAACTAACAAAGATGGACCTTATTGTCTGGAAAAAAATAATGATTAAAGTTCTGGAGTGGAGATCACGCGCGGGCAAGCGCAGCGTAGGACGTGCACTCGCAAGGTGAACAGACGACCTGATAAATGTCGAAGGAAATCGCTGGAAGCAAACTGCTTCCAATCGTTCACTTTGGAATTCTATGGGGAGGCCTATGTTAAGCAGTGGACATCCTGAAGCTGATATGATGATTTGATGAGATATATGCTTCGGCATTGTCCATAATTATTTCTAAAAATAACACAATCTTTATAATAAGGTTCCTAATGGGCTGTAGTGTTCCTTTTGCTATGTTTTATATGATAAATGCATTAGCTTTTACTTCGAGATCCACACAGATGAAAGCTAGTATTATAATAGTAAAATTGACAATACTAGGTACTTCCATTTCTGATTACAAATTATTACTATAGACTATATTTCAGAATGCATATTTCCCCCGACCAATTTATTGAACAAAAGAAGGCCCCGAACGCCGCCGTAAAGAATCGATATCGAGGTAGTAGTTATATGTATGGTGGGGGTACGGTTGCATCGTAAAGAGGGGGTAGACAATTGGCTTGGGTATGGAATTATGGACTCAGTGTGGAGGAAGCTACGCTTAGTCCTGACAAGAACATAACCCCGTAGCCATTTATTGGTACAGTTTAAGAGAGGTAAGTTAACATGGGCTAAAACTAGAAGGAGAGGAGGCAGTGCCCGAATAATGGGGATGTGTAAGGCTGTTGATGATGATTAGTACCAACCCTAGACTTAAATAGTACCAGGATACCTGAAGCTTTAAGGAAGTGGTTGAATTGTCTCCATTGCTCGCACATGCTTCAACGCATATTTAGCGCAGACTCAATATATCTATGTTCTTAAAGGTTGAGATATAAACATTTGTGTGCAGGAATCAAATCAAAAATGTTTTATTTCGTAAGCTATAAGAATAACATTTGAAATCGTCATGACATACAGTTATCGCTCATTCACTAGGCAGTCTCCCCAGAGAAGAACGAGCAAGAAACTCAGGGGTTGCTCTTTTTAAATAAGTCTTTTTAATAAATAATAAATCATTGTAAAATGTATGATTCGACAAAGAAAAATGAGAATAAAATATATTGGATATTGCCGAGCGGATCATCTAGATAGTCAGAAATTTTATAATAGCCTTTGGCACATAGTTTCCGTTTAATGGTTGTTTTAAATTTATTAAAAGGCAAATTTTGAATGTCTACCGGAAGCTTATTATAAAACCGTATACATTGTCCCTTGAATGACTTAGTGTAAGCGACTGCTATGGACAGCAAGTTTATTTTTATATCTTGTATTAACATTGTGTATTTCACTTTCCTAAACAAATGCAGATTCTTTCTTATATGCATTAAGTTTTCGTAAATATATTGCGATGCCAAAGTTAATATATTGATTTCCTGAAATTTATTCCTCGGAGATAATCCACGCTTATGTCCTGCCAAGAACATGACTCTGTAGATATTTATTTGAGATACGTTGAGAGAGGTAAGTTGACACGTTCCGGGACATCACCAGACACAATAGCAGTTTTATTGTTATTACGTGTCGAAGCGTGATGCGTCTCGGAAAGTGTTAAAATGGACTTGAAGCGTGTTAAGCGTTGACTCAATATATCTATATTCTCAAAGGTTGAAATATAAACATTGGTGTGCAAAGGATCCACGCATCTTGATGACGATCGATTGGTGTAGCGGATAGTGACCCTGTTGGGGGTTCGAATTCCACGAGGGGTAAATGTTTGTGTGGTAAATATGAACATTTATTCCCGAGTCATGGTTGTTTATATAAATATTTATGTATGTTTATCCGTTATCTAGTATCCATAGTACAAGCTTTGCTTAGTTTGGGACTAGATGATTGGTGTTTATCTGTCCTGACAAGAACATGACTCTGTAGATATTTATTGAGCACGTGAAGGAAGTTAAGATGGGCTAGGAGCGTATTTAGCGCTGACTCAATATATTTACATACTCAATAGGTTGAAATATAAACATTCTCATTATGATAAAGTAACAAGAATGTGAGGTAGAGCTTTTTGAGATTGGAACTGTTTATTCAATCGCTCGTGTATCTAAGAAATAGTGAGACATTGACGAAACGACGCGAATATTGAGAATTATATGAAGGGATGGATGGGGTGTCCACAGACGCGACTTCTCGAATTCTACATGATAGCAAATAAGGAATTTGTAAATTATCAAACATGACGGATTAATTTTCTAAAAACATGACAAAAAGGTCAAAGGAAGCCACACTTTTGCAATTTTACTACAGGCAGAATACGTTTGTGCTGCGAGCGAGTAAGAATTTTAATTTACTTAGCAACGAGTTTGACTTGGACCTATTTTGTACTAGCGTTACATCGGCAAGGAACACATTGAGTAGACGTTTTTTTTTGGCCAGAAAGTAACCTAATACTGCTGTGACCCGGTTGTTTTTTGGTTTGGCGATGCAAGGGTATCCTATCTATAGATTGTTTATAATTTGATTAATTTTTCCAACCGTTCTCTGATTGCAATGTATAGTTTATTTATTTTTTATTAAGTTTAAGTAGGTTCTATCAGTGGAAACCTCTAATTGGCTTTCAGTTTCTTAGTTTAAGTGATAATTTGTAAAACAGCAGTTGGTTTTCCCAAGAAAATAAAATAAAATAAATAAAATAAACCTCACCTTTGTAAGTACATGTAGCTACACAGGTTTTACTTTGACGAAAACAAAAATAGGAATCGATTTTCGATGCCAATCTTTTACTGGAGACGTAAAATAAACAAAACAATGCAGTAATCGTATAGTAGAGTAGTTTAGGTGTAGCTTATAGTATTTATAATAACAATAGTTGTAACAATATGATGTCATCGTATTGCAAATCACTCTTCACGTACCTATATGTTGTCTGATTTGAAACAATCAATGCAATGCAACGTAATGTCACTGTTACATACTATTCTAGTAGGTATAGTTTTGCAGCCTGTTACATACTAGTCATTCACGAACGTATGTCTTATAAAGCACTGGAGACGAATGACGAATCCAGTAAACGCATATTCACCGTAGACATGATGATCCCTAGATTGTAACATTGACACGAGATTAACAAGAGCAGTGGGATGCGACCGAGAAAGGTCTATGGACACAAAGCCTGATTTACAATGTCCAAGCGTGGTCTACAAGGCGTTTTGGAAGCATAAACTGCCACCTGTCACAGGCCCTCTCCGGGCATGGAGTGTTTAATTCATTTAGAAAAAGAATCGGAAAAGCAACGTTAAGTATTTGCTGGTTCTGCAATGAAGAAGACACGCCTGAACATACCCTGTTCTGGTGTACCCAATTCCAGGCAGACAGGCAGGCGTTTACCTCACAGACGGCCATAATGCTTTCAAAAGGCAACATGATCGAGGTGATGCTGAGAAGCGAAGAACTATGGCAACACGTCAATACGCTCATCACATCGATTATGAAATGCAAAGAGGAACGAGAGCGATTAGAGGAACAGAGGGAACGGGAAATGCTGGCTCTGCCAGTATAATCACTGATAATCTGCCCGAAGCATTAATTAAAAGTCCTGGGCAATTATCTATGGTGGGAGTTTCGAGAAGGGAGCGGGTTTTAGTCCGTAGGCTACTGAGATCTCGGTAGAGTCGGGCATGCCGTTGCGGACGAACGTAACGTGACGCGTGCAGAGAGTTATATACCTGAATCCGCATAAAGCGCTTATTACACTATCCTCTCTCTGCAATTTAAGAGCTATGCTCTTGTCGGTGGAGTAACGACCATGTCTCTCTACTTAAGACACATCTCGGTTGATACAGCCTCAAGACTTGTATTGAGATTGATTTATTAATACGGGTCTAAGGCATGGAACTCCCTTCCGGCATCAGTCTTTTCTGAATCCTACAATCTTACACTATCCTATTTGTGGGAAATTTAATTAAGAAATCAGAAGCTACGAAGCGTTTATTACACGATCCTAAGTGCAGAGACTAATTCGGCATACATTTTTGGTTGAAATAAGGATATTTGAATTAACAGTACGAAGCCTCCTAGCAATGTATGTCCAATTAGTCTCTGCGTTTAGAATGTAAGTAATGTGGTCGAGATCTTCCAATCCTATTTCCTATAAATAGCATAGTGTAATACAGTGTAAGAAACGAAACTCTTGATGTTAGGTGAAGATGAGGCCGAAGGTTCAAGTAAACCCCATCTTATTTGGGGGATTGGCTATCTTACCTCTGACAAATCTACAGTTTTTTTTTTTTTTTTTACAGACAATTCTATATTTTAAGACAATTCTACCCTCAACAAAGTAGCAACAAGATTGCCCATTCACTGAATACTTTAAATAAAACAGTCACAGTGTAAATAAGTTACATATAACGGCAAATATTGGCTTAAGAGGCTTCGATTTCGTTCTACTGTTGTTATCTCGATAAAAATAGTGAAAATAGTGAAGAAAAACAAACAGTCGTACGGACAGGGATATGCCCAGACTATCCCATGGAGAACGGCCGGCGCCCCTGAACAATAAGGATTTACTACACGGCGAGTACTGCTCTGTTTCACTTTGGTGCAATCGTAGTGATTTGACAATCTATAAACAATAAACTTAGAAACAAATTATTTAAAGCCTCTGAATAATTAACACCGCCATCTATTTTATACTTGTAGTACTTCATTGTCACAACCCAACTTGCGCATGAGTGCATTTCAAGACAGCGCCATCTATCAAACTACCCATGATAAGAACGAACGTCAATAACACACTCCACTAGTGTTTGCATATTTCGCCACCATATTGCAATGCCATTTGGCCTAACGGGTAACACACCGCGCACTCGTCTGCACTGACCGAGTTCGAATCTACCAAGCTGGTGTGGTGTTTTTCATTTTTATATTGGACAAAAGGTTGGCATGGATTGTTGGAAGTGCAACACCGTAATATACGATAACGAAGACCTGACCTGTTCAACTTGTAATAAGACTTACCATTTTGGTTGCGCCTCTCTGAGGGAAGCCGTGTTTAGAAAAATGTCAGCCGTGAAGAAAGACGCGTGGAAAGGCCCCTGTTGTGTTTCCATGGGATCACCTATGCCGGCGGTACCATCTGGCGGTGAAGTTCAGAACACACCGGCTGTACCTATCACACTTGAACAGATTCAGAAACTATTTGATTCCGGACTACGCAATATACTAAAGGAACAAAAATCGGAGTTACAAGAACTCTCACGCGAACTATCCTCAAAAATTGAAGCATCAGTCACGTCACTAAACCTTAAGATCGAAACCGCAATGAACTTAATATCCAACGTCTCGGACGAATGTAAAAGCCTTAGCGCAAAAGTCGAACCTCTAAAAGATAGCGTGTCATTCCTTTCCCTGCAACACGATACTTTCAAGACCAATGTTACAAACCTTGAAGGTAAAATAAAGGAACTTGAACAAGAAAACAAAAAACTAAATGAAGCAGTGAAAGGCTTAACATCGATTAGAGATGACGTTAATGACATGGAGCAAAGAGCTAGGCTGAATAATATTGAGATATTCTGCATACCCGAGCGCAGGAATGAAAACCCGACCGATATAATAATATCTATTGGCAAATTTCTCGGACTCGCGTTATCTAATGAAGACATTGAACTTGCCACACGCATTCCACAGCGCAGTGTCACTTCAACTCATCCCAAACCTATTATTGGGAAATTTAGATCTTTACTCTTGAAAGATCAATTTCTAAGCGCGTCGCGTAGGAACCGTGGTTTAACGACTAGTGATATTGGTATACCAGGTGAGAAAAGACAGATATTCGTAAATGAACACCTCACCTATCACAATAAACAATTGCTGAAATCCGCTCGATCTACAGTTAGTGATTTGGGGTTTCGTTACGTCTGGACGCGAAACTCAAAGATATACATAAGAAGGGAAGACAACGCCCCGGCTATACGAGTTCGCAATATGGAACACCTGGAAGCAGTTCGGCTGCGAGAAACAAGCAACACTTTGAATGTAACTCCACCAAGTTAAACCATACGCTTCAATTGATTGTTTTACAGCGATTTTGTGCGACGACGCAAGTAATTTCATATTGTATCGATGTCATGTTTCTTTCACTGTTAACAGCCACTAATATTAATATTAAGGTTTTCATTACTTATTTTCACGTTCACATCAGTATGAACGGACTCAATACAACTTTATACAATTCTCATCACACATACCCACCTTATGCACACACATCACTATTCACACTATCAACACACACACTTACAATTAAACTGCACTTAACACGTCTAATAGTCCTAAAACTTCATTTTTATTTTGCTGTTATTATTAAAAATTATTTTAACATTATAAGTGATAAACCGTAGACTAGAAATTTATTACCAGAACTCACGTAGCATCCGAGGTAAAACTCAACAATTCCGTCTTAGTCTGTTGAATCACGATTACGACATTATCGCAATAAGCGAAACATGGCTAAGAGTAGGTGTTAGCGACGCCGAGGTGAGCGACACACGTTACGACGTACACCGACGAGACCGTCCGCAGGGCGAAGGCATACGAAATCAGGCTCTCGGTGGTCTCCAGCAAGGGGGAGGAGGTGTCATGATTCTCACCCGTCGTGAGCTGGCCGCCCAAACTGTGGATAAAGCCAATGTCGATAACATCGAGCTGATTCATCTTGTCATCGAGTCGCGCGCGATCCGCTCAGATCATAATCTACACGTTTTATGTATTTATTTACCAGGCAGCGGAAGACAACATGACATGCGACTGGACTCTCTAACTACCTACATGCACAACATTTTACCTCATTATCCAAAGGACAAATTTCTTCTACTTGGGGATTTTAATTTACCTTATATAGACTGGTTAAATAATCAATCGGACAACAAACACCTCCCAACTGGTTGCTTCAATGATTCTCAGTCGAGCTTCATTAATCTACTCTCAGAATCCGGGATCAGCCAATATAATGGAATACGAAACTTAAACAATAGATATTTGGATCTCGTTTTGTGTAACACCGACGTGGTCGTTTCCAGATCATCCTCCCCTCTAACAGTGGAGGACTTACCGCATCATCCAGCCCTTGAACTAGAATTACCCAACATTAATATAAAGCTTTTAAACGATAAACCCAGAAAAATATATAAATACAAAAACGGTGACTATAATAGCATAATCAACTCCCTTTTGAGTTTCAATTGGAACACCCACTTTAATATCGGAACTCTGGATGATGCGGTCGGCATTCTCTATGATCAACTCAACTCATTAATTGAGGCGCATGTTCCGAGTTCTACACTACCACAGAATAGATATCCAATCTGGTACTCCAAACCATTAATCCACATAATTAGGGATAAGGAAAGGTTTCGTAAGAAATGGAAAAGATTTAGGTTTCCCTCAGATTACGACTCCTTCGCCATATTAAGATCACGACAAAAGAAATTACAAGACGGTTGTTGGAAGAGCTATATTAATACTTGCGAAGGGTTTATAACGAAACGGCCAAAAGATTTCTGGCGATACATTAAGAGCTTGAAACGCACCACCGCCATCCCTTCTCAAGTCACACACGGCACTGCAACGGCGGTCACAGGTCCGGATATCTGCAACTTATTTCTGGATTACTTCCAGTCCGTATATACAAATGTTCGAGTACAACCCTCCATGGTAAACTCTGCTCACGAGAACCCGCCGAGCACCATGGGCTCTTTAAGTATTGAGGAAAGCTTAATTCGAAAGCATCTCAAGAAACTGGACATACACAAAGGACCAGGTAGTGACGGCATACCACCTTTATTCGTTAAAATGTGTGCTGAGGCCTTGTCGAGGCCATTGGCCATATTGTTCAATAGATCGCTCAAAGAGGGCATATTTCCATCTAAATGGAAAGAGGCATTCGTTATCCCTATTCATAAATCGGGAGCAAAGGTAAAGGTGAACAATTACAGACCTATTTCTTTGTTATCAGTTTTTAGTAAATTGTTTGAAGCAATTATTCACGACCAAATATATAACACAGTTGCATTAAACATCCCGTCTGCTCAGCACGGGTTCATGAAAAAGCGATCAACGCTAA
Source organism: Oegoconia quadripuncta (assembly GCA_949316235.1). Lineage (NCBI taxonomy): Eukaryota > Metazoa > Arthropoda > Insecta > Lepidoptera > Autostichidae > Oegoconia > Oegoconia quadripuncta. The sequence continues at coordinate 23,634,199 of OX438749.1, forward strand.
CAAACTTGTCGGTATTTACAGAATACATAGCAAACTGTATGGACCAGGGTGGGCAGGTGGATGCCGTGTATACCGACTATTCTAAATGCTTTGACCGCATTAATCACGATATACTTATTCATAAACTGTTAACTATCGGTGTACACGGCGACCTTCTGCGGTGGTTTGATTCATACATCCGTAACAGACACCAGGCTGTTCGCATCGGTAATTATATGTCTAGATTCGAGGTTATCCCGTCGGGTGTTCCACAGGGATCGCATCTGGGACCGCTATTGTTCAACATTTACGTGTCGGATATATCGTCATGTTTTTCACATGCCAAATACCTTATGTACGCAGATGATACCAAGATTTTTATGAATGTGAAGAACATGCAAGATTGCTTAAATTTGCAATCAGACCTCGATAAACTTTGCGACTACTGCGACAGGAACGAATTGGATTTAAATGTGAAAAAATGTAATATAATAACTTTTTCCCGAAAATTTAAACCTATCACATACAACTACAAACTTAACAATGTTAATGTCGATAGGGCGGACCAAATTAGAGACCTGGGAATTGTTATGGACTCGAAGCTGCTATATACACATCATTATGATTACGTAGTAAATAAAGCCCTAACTATGCTTGGGTTCATATACAGGGCCACAAAGCCTTTCACTCGGACAGAGCCTCTCCGTGTCCTATACTGTTCCTACGTCAGAAGTATAATGGAATACGCTTCCTGTATATGGTCACCTACTTATACAACACATAGGACACGGCTTGAGATGATTCAAAGGAAATTCATAAGGTGTCTTAACTTCAGAATGAGAGTGAGACCCAGAGACTACTCTGATGGACTAAAAATCCACAGACTAACATCACTAGTGCAGCGCAGGGAAATAACCGACATGAAATTTCTATATGATATGCTGAACAACAACATTGACAGTCCCGAAATAATGGAACTGCTCACACTATGGGTAAGCTCGGTGCGAATACGTAACCCCCGTCTCTTTGTATCACCCTGTGTTAGAACAAATTACGCCCAAAATTCTGTCTTGCACCGTTGTACAGACACTTACAATGGTAAATACCTGAATGTAGACTTATTCTTTCTATCCAGAAATCAGTACATTAACGAAATTAGACGTATCATTACAACACACAACATCCAATTATAACTAAAATATTAACATTTAACTACCTACTACGTTAACTTCTCACCCGCACCTACACACAAACTCTCGCACAAATACACCTACACAATGCACTACACACCACACAACATACACTTTCATATTCCTGGTTTAATTTTAAGTTCTAAACAGACTAATTGAAATTAAATTAAACGATATTATAAATATATAAGAGTAGTGGCAATCGATGTTGCAACTGTATAAAATTTCTAAAAGTGTAACTCTGTTATTGGCACAGCCAAATTTAAAGTGTTCTTCTTTTAATGTATAATTATTGTGCTGTAGAGATACCTTATAAAATAAAATAAATAAATAAATAAATAAACGGGTAGTGTAAATGTTCGGTAGATAGGCAACGAATAGATTAAAATCTACGTACAAACGGTACGCAACGTATAAACAGTACGCAGAGGGAAAGGTAATGGTGGAATAATTTAATGTATTTGCAACGCACATTCATCGATATGGCTCCCAAAACACTGCTAAGCATAAAACGGAACTAAAGGCTCTTTTTTTATATGAATGACTGGACCACAATCTCACCTAATGGAGAGTGACAATGTGGTCAGATGAAGCAAGCGATCCCAGCAAATACCTATTCACTCTGTTCTTGAAGATCCTAAGGTTGTAGGATTCAGGAAAGACTGACGCCGGAAGCGAGTTCCATGCCTTAGGCCCGTATTAATAAATCAACCTCAATACAAGTCTTGAGGCTGTATCAACCGAGATGCGTCTTAAGCAGTTGACGCTATATCAAGCTCCGTGCTAATTTATAAACCAATCTACTTAGCTGAGATCACTTCTCAATTATTCGCCTCAGCGGCGAGTGAATAACAGTCTTGAATTTCGTTTATTAATACGCGCACCTCTCAAGTGAGTACTGCTTGAGTATGCACGTGCTTTTCAGGTCTCAAGTTAGGTTTATTAATCAACACGCTCACTTGAGACCGGTGACAAGACTGTTCTCAATCTTGAGAATGGTTTATTAATACAGACCTTAGAATATCGAATATAAATTACTAAGTTTTCACTAGGGGAGCAATATCACATCCATTTCATAAAAGCTAGTAAATATCGATGTGGCTACGAGCGTAGATTATTTAAGTTACACACATTATATGGTGCATGAGAGAATAAGTATTGGGTAAGTATTTACCTATGAAATTGGAGTTTTTTTTCTTCGTTAATCATATGTAGGTACCAATTCCTGCGATTTTCAAAGCTATATCCAAATTTGTTTTTTATTTGGAAAATGGAATATTATTTCAAGGTTTCATATGAAATATTTTTTAATTTCTGGGCTAAAACACATAATAAATTTGAACAGAGCTCTTTTCATGTGCTTCCCATAATCATTTCTTAGTTTCGCTGAAACTTTTATAAAGCGGTTACTTTTAAAAATTAACGCTGCCTATACTAAACTTAATGTTATCCGATAATACACACAAAGTTTAGCTAAATTTGGATTTGCCGTTCCCAAAAAAAAAAAAAACAAAAATGTTTGAATGGAGAAAACAGTCTTTATGAAATTCGTCATACAAAACGCCAATTTCATAGGTAAGGACCTAATATATTATCTTTATTGTAGCCCGAGTGAAGATAATATACTGTTGTAAGGTCCCGCTTCGGTATACAATGAATTCAGCACAACGTAGCGCACAGATCGTTATCATACTGATACCCTGATATCTCACGTCCCAGCTACATTCATACGCAAAACTATGTGACTTCACATATTTAAGACTCTGCCAATAATTGTTAAGATGACTTTAGAAAAATAAAAGAGATATAATTTTTATGCTAAACTAATAGCAGGTCCGTACATGGCACATCTCGTTTCATAATATTCTGTTGTAAAGCAAAAATCAAAATCAAAAAAATGTTTTTATTTCATAAGTTATAAGAATAACATTTGAAATCGTAATGACATACAGTTATCGCTCATTCACTAGGCAGTCTCCCCAGAGAAGAACGAGCAAGAAACTTCGGGGTTGCTCTTTTTAAATAAGTCAATACAAAACAAATACCTAATTGTAAAATTTATGATTCGACAAAGAAAATATAAAATATATTGGATAATGCTGAGCGGTTCATGTCCACGCATTCTTATCATCCAGATAGTCAAAAATTTTATAATAGCCTTTGGCACATAGTTTCCGTTTAATGGTTGTTTTAAATTTATTTAAAAGCAAATTTTGAATGTCTACCGGAACCTTATTATAAAAGCGTATACATTGTCCCTTGAATGACTTAGTGACTTTGTGTAAGCGACTGCTATGGACAGCAAGTTTATTTTTATATCTTGTATTAACATTGTGTATCTCACAATTTTTCCTAAACAAATGTAGATTCTAGCTATCATAGTACCTAATGTTTACTTCTAAGTATTAGAAACTGTTTGCTATGGAAGAGGAGGTCATTAGGTAATGAAAATAAGAAAGATATGTCTAAATTGTATTAGAATGTTTTTTTTTATGATTGACTGGATTCGCGTTTGACCACAATCTCACCTGATGGAAAGTGACGATGTGGTCGAAGATAAAGCACGCGATCCCAGCAAATGCCTATTCACTCTGCTCTTGAAGATCCCAAGGTTTTAGGATTCAGGAAAGACTGACGCCGGTAGGGAGTTCCATGCTTTGGCTGTTCGGATGATGAATGAAGAATCAAACTTCAATGTTTTTGTATATTTAAGCTATTGCAATAAATCATTTTCTTTTCAACACACTTTAATGAGATAATTGAATGTAACTAATGTTATATTTGCAAAAGTTACGATGTTTGCTTATTTGTTACTCAATCAAAGCGAATTTGGATGAAATTTCGTATATAGGTAAACCTTACCGTCGATTAAAACATAGAATATTTTTTTCCCTTATAGTGAATAGTTTCTGCGGGATAGACAATTTAAACATACCCGCGATAAAGTTTTCCACGCGGGCGAAGCCGCGGGCGGAACGCAGACAAACTTCAAACTTAAATAAATTTTTAAAAATCCACGGCTCAGTTCTTATTACTAGTGAGAAACCATTCGTTCGATTTTAAGAGGAAATCAAAATCAAAAAATGTTTTTATTTCGTAAGTTATATATAAGAATAACATTTGAAATCGTCATGACATACAGTTATCGCTCATTCACTAGGCAGTCTCCCCAGAGAAGAACGAGCAGAGATATAATGTTAAAGTTATTGAGGAAGATATTGTTATTTAGATTGGGATGACTTCAAACTGCAAACATGTAAGATAAATACATCACTTATTGTCGGTGCAATTCTTACCATGGAAGAGGCATATGTCTGATGTTATAGCTGATGACGACAACGTCAATTAAAAACTGGAATTCATATTAGGGACGGTGTTGTGTTGTCGCGCTTACCACCCCTTTGGGGGAAAACCCAAAGGATGTTTAATTCTGCCCTGTGGCAATAATGGTGATGGGTGATGGATCCTAATGTACGATAAACCCTTCAACAAGCCAAAGATGGCAAAGCTTTTGTGAAAATTTCACAACTTAACACCATAACTGAATTGCCGTCCAGGACCACTAGCATCAGAACAGTACCCCCAGTGGTTCTGTGGTACATTGCTGCCCCATCATTTGGCTACCGCAGTGCAGTTTTTTTTTTATGGTTAACTGGATACGCGTTTGACCACAATCTCACCTGATGGGCAGTGACGATGTGGCCGAAGATGAAGCACGCGATCTCAGTAGATGCCAATTCACCCTGCTCTTGAAGATCCCAAAATTGTAGGATTCAGGAAAGACTGACGCCGGAAGGGAGTTCCATGCCTTGGCTGTTCGCATTGAATTAATGAAATGAATGAAGAGTCGAACCACTTAGTACGAGTTTTGGGGTCACTGGTAACATCTGTATCCCTGGAGATACTATTTTGGCCTTATGCTGTGGTCCAATTGCAGTCCTGCGGCCAACCTTGGGGAACGTTATAATTAACGACATGTTATGCAAAAACTTTTTACTGGCTCTCTTAAGCCGAAAACAACGCGCTTAACTTTTCAATAACCAAAAAGAATTACTCTTCTTAAATGTTTATAATTATACTTTTCAATTGACGTATCTCTATCTCGTTTGCGCTTTATGTTCAAGAAAGAGACGCTAGATGGTCATTTAGATAAAGTCCTTGGTCGAAACGAGTCAAACCCCAGACATTGAAGAATGTCTATATTTAAAGATATCTTCTGAGAAACGAAGTTATTTGGGTCTTACATTTTTACTCGTAAACTGTTTGTATTAATTAAGCGGTTTTAATTCTAATAGGATCAAGACATGTTTTCTATTCAAAATTGGTTGGCCTTGAGCTGAATAACTTACGTCAATGGGTCCCTAAGCGCAAGCTAACTTCAAATTAAACAAGGAACGGTCTAAAATACATTGGATGTGTCATTAGGGTCTTAAAATAATTCACATTTTTTGAACTGGTAATATTACACCGAATTATGAATCTGTCACGAAATTAATTGCGTCTATGCCGTGAATCAGAGGTTCTGTTGGAAATTCGAAAAAAGAATTCCCTTCAGATGAATACGGGCCCGAATCGTGAGCTGGGCGGGTAGTGAAGATGTCTTTGCATATACAAAAAATACAAAATACAAAATATTTATTTCATAGCTTAAGCCTAATACATAAAATTCAGCTGAGGAGCTCCTTTTTTATATTAGATATTACTTGTAGAAACTTTATGGGTCTCCTCTATCCTGGCCACTATTATATTGATTTAATAGAATTCTATTTACCTTTATTCAAAGTTTAAGTTATCTTCCTCTTGTACCTCTTTCATATTATCTAATATTATAAATGTCAAAGTTTGTATGTTTGTTTATTGCTCATACACGTCGAAACGGATGAACGGATTTGGATGAAATTTGGTTATAGAGGTAGAACATACCATGGATAAACATAGGATACTTTTTATACCGATAAAGTGAGCAGTACCGCCGGGATAAACAAATTTCCGCGACAAAGTTATTACTCTTATTGCTTTTTTTCTAAAGAAACACTAATTCAGAATTACCACATATAAAATATTATTGAGGGCGATGCATGCTTGTATCAACTTGTATCCTACCAGGAATTATGGATCGAACAAACGACCTGTGCCGCGACCTATTAGAGGCAGTTACAATCAACTATTATAATCTGTCTGTAAAAGCTGTATCGTAAGATATATAAAGGAAAATTACGACGTAAATCCCAGTGAAGTGACCCTTCAAGTGGGGGAGGTAAGGTTTCACATCGAAATATTGCCATGACAACACCTTTGAAATAAAACCCCTCGAGTTGAAGCCTTTCCCATAATAATAGTAAATTAAAGACTGGTTGAAAGTGATGTCTATTTAATTGTTTTGTGTAGTACTTTTTTTTTGTATTTATATAGATAGGTCGAGATATTTTTTTTAAATATTTTTAAAGTAGGTAGGTATTGGGTAGAGGCAAAGGAACCGAAGTAAATCTGGACGGTAAGGTAAGATAATGGAAAAGTGCGATGGCAATAAAGAATAGGTAAATGATTGAGTGGGAGGGTGGCGGGGGTATTAGGAGGATGCTGACGTTGAAAAAGGACAGAAAGGGGAAATGAATTAATACTACATTAATTTGATAGATATAGTGTTTAAACTCTATTATTGGAAAAACCACGCGTTACGATATATAACCCCAATAAAGCTGTTCTTTCTACTAAAGAAGAAATCATTCGAGACCATATAAAAAAGTTGGGCCTCAAATAATTCGTCTAAAAGGTGCACTAGGCGAGTATCTTATCACGTTTTACGTTCCACACAGTTGTAAACATTAGGTTTGGCCATCTGACCGATAAAGACGAACATTAACTTTAAATGTCTCACAAGCAGGTGACATGGAAAAATTAAGTAGAAAAACTAAGTACTCACCAATTCGCGAAAACCCACGAAGAAATACACTAGAGAAAATTAATGAGGATAAGTACTAGTATAAAACTATGCGTACTTGGTCGTGTCTTTCTGTATAGACCGCTCCACGGGAGCTAAATGATTAAACATGAGCACAAAGCCAACACTTGGCCGTTCCCAAAATAGTATATCGCAGGCCCCAACCTAATGTTATAAACATTTCGTACACGAGCCCGCCTGACTCACACACATGAGCCCCCAAATGAAAAAAAAATCAATATTTAAACAATCACTCAAATCTATGTTTAGATGGGGGCAAAAAACAACGCTGGGCGCAAGCAAAAATGGTCGACTATCATGTGCTGAAAAATGTGACTTTTCTCAACCACAAATGGGGGAAAACTACTAAAATAGACGTGTTGTATACTCACCGGGGCGAGGGACCGAGCGACCACATCACGTATGCAATTAGCAGCGTCTGATGTTTTTTTAACGATGAAAAATCAATAATTTTTAAGAGGCACAAAATTGTTCATATTTTTCCATTGGGGCCCGCTTTCCTCCCGCGGTCTCCGTCGCGCTGACACTTAAAAATGAAAAACCTACTGTAAGGAGACTCCGGGTACGAAAGAGACGTATATACGTCGCTGATTGTAAATAATGACAGGAACGAATCACAACAAACGAGTGAGACGGCGCATCTTACAAAAACAAAAATAGTTATATAATACTATCTAACTAGTAATTATAATTAATACTTACAATTTATTGTGAGCAGTGGTTTTATAACAGCACGATAAGTATTTTAGGTGTGACTAACACATCCATCGCGTATGCATTTTTGACGGCAAGCGATGATCCATCCGTCATGTGGACGGGCGCCATTTGCAAAAGCGTACATACCGTCCACAAACTAACTAAAATGTACAGTAGGTATCCAATTAGATTGACATTCCGATAAGATTTTACCAAACAAATCTAATACTGTTTAGTTTATTGGTACGTATTATGAATATTGATTTATACATTAGTAGTTTATTCAGGGAAATGTAGAACTAAATAGAATCGATAAAAATACGAATCGTCTAATTTTCATGTGTGGCAATTTTTGGTAGAACTATCAATATTGCGCGGGATTTTTTAAAGTTCACTTCTCCGTATGTTAAATTATAATTTACTCTTGAGTTCACCGACCCAACCAACCAAAGAAAACATGGTGTTTTTTTCAAAGAGTTCATTATTACAGGTTTTTTTTTCGGTTTGATGTTTACGATATTCTTATGAATAAATTAATTCATATAGTAATTTACAAAGGTACCAATTATCTAAAGATACAGAGTAGTGAGTTTTATCTGGTTTGTTTTCCGGCTGAATCGGAATATTGGGTAAAATAGGTAAGTAAGGCAATTCGACTGAAACAATTTCAAAGTTTCCCCTACTGGTGGAAACTTTGAAATGGTTTCTGATTTCCAATGTGATTTGTTTTAGAAAAACTACGTTGCGACTTTGCGACTAAGAAATAATACCCATAGGTAACCAACAAATAGAACCTACAAATTGAAAAACGCTAATAAGATCCCCCTATTCGTTTTTAAACCCTCGAGTAGAAATGACAGGCGTTCGCCAGTCTTTGTACGGAAATTTCAAAAATGCGTGGTTCAGTTTTTCTTATGTGAAAAAGATTGTCTTACCTTAGCCACATTTGATGACAACGGATCCATCGTTTCGAAGATTTTTAATTTAACACCGTTGCTCTGTTTATATGGACGATATTATTATGTTTTGTTTCCTAAATAACTAAACTTGATTAAATTCGATTGATACAATGGCTTCAGGCAAAGTGTTTCTATGATGTTAAGGAATATTTAAAAGAATGCTATGTAAAGTGTCACAAAACATATTTTGCACATCTGCATGCAGATTGAATACATGATTCCTAAATTCCTTATAAACTGTATTCTGGCAAATAAATAATTTCTTTCTTTCTTTCTGGGTGTAGGAGGGGTGATGATGAAATGATCAAATCGGGGATGTCTTAAAGAAAGGCCAAGTCAAGAGTACCCTAAACCGACGAGCATGTGAACAACCTTATGAGAGTGAAGGAAGCAGAAGAGGTGCGTCAGGATCGTAGCAAGTGGAAGTCTGTGGTCTCTGCCCACCCCTACGGGAAACAGACGTGACATTATGTATGTATGTATGTAGGAAGGGTTAGTGTTGTTGAGGAGATGCAAAAAACTTTTGCCTCAGCACTTTTCTCAACGACACTCACCTAACCAATGTAAGATACCATGTATTTCTTTGTACCTCATAATGTTATTAGTTTAGTTTTTAATCTCTCGTTTTGTTTTGTATAACATAACTGTATGTGTACTGTAATGTGAATTTCTGACACTGAAGATGTACTTAATTCTAACAATGAATCCACTGAAAAGGTCGCCACATTTATATGTAGGTATATATTTTATTAAGGTATAGTTATATTTATTATATAGATAGATAAATCGTTTATTTGTATCTGCAGTCACACACTTACCATAAGTTCCAAAGCAATTGGATAAACATATTTTATAACAATCCATAAAAGTAACATCAGGATACACTAGAGTATGTGTGTGCTACATACAGCCGTACAAATGGCTCATTGCTCAGTGAGCAAAACACTGATTTTCAGCTATTACACACTAATAAATATATATAATGTATATATTTATTAGTATGTAGGTATTTGCTTTAGTTTGAATTTGCTGTAATTTGTATACACCCAATCTGCTGCTTTCTAACTAACCCTATGGGTGACTGGAGGAAATCCCTCTATGGGATAAGTCCGTATCAATTACAAACAGAGTCCATTTATCGGTTCTTCAACAGATAATCCATTGTCAGCATTCCTAACCTTCAGAGTGCATAGAGAGAGTATTAGAACTTTTAATTAAATCATCAGCTCTATGCAATGGACGCCTCAACTGTGTATTGGCTGATGGTCTATGGCTCTGTAGAATACAGGAAAACTGGTTGGTTAGGGCAGCTAAAGAATATACGGTCCGTGGAACCTTACTGAAAACCACAAAAGGACAGTAGCGATTATTTGTATTTTTAAATCCTTCCTTAACATTAACTAAAAACCAGATGACGTGTTACAGTTTTTGTTGGAGTATGACCGGAGTGCAGATATTAGAGAATGTCTTTTAATTCAATCATTGGAGCTATGCAGTGGACAGCTCTGCTGTGTATTGGATGATGTGCTCTGTAGAAATGCTATCAGTCTTTATAAATTTGTAGGATTGTTCATTGCAAAAAGAGAGTGAAGTTTGAAATGGTGAAGGTATCAATATAGCATGCATGATCAATCATTAAAATTATCTATATCATTTCTGGTCACCCTATTTGAAACAAGGGTCGTGACGTTATGTATTAAATCCTTGCCTATGAAATTGGCGTTTTGTGTGAAGAATTTCATTAAGACTGTTTTCTCCATACAAACATTTTTGGTTTTTTTTTGGGAACGTCAAATCCAAATTTAACTAAACTTTGTGTGTATAAAACCGCGTTATAAAAGTTTCAGCGAATCTAACAAATGATTATGGGAAGCACATGAAAAGAGCTCTGTTCAATTTTTTTTTATTATGTGATTTAGCCGAGAAATTAAAAAATATTTGATGTGAAACCTTGAAACAATATTCCATTTTCCAAATAAAAAACAAATATGGATATAGCTTTGAAAATTGCTGGAATTGGAACATATGATTAACGAAGAAAAAAAACTCCAATTTCATAGGTAAAGACCCAATATATCAATAAATAATTTTAAACCATCCTAGGCAACGATTTCTCCAACAATTCCGTTTTTGATAAGCGCATGCACGGCATACTGCAACAACACAACTCAGCTTGATATGACAAAATAAAATATACGCAATATAGGTTGTTAAACTTTTTAATACATAAGTACATAAATAGTATCTTCGGTAACTAAAAAAACACTAGAATACTTGTTTTTCATACTAAATTCGACTTTGAAATGGGAATGCGTTCTGGGCTGGAAACCTAATTTATAAATAACGTTATCCTACATCCCACGCACAATATCGCTTTGCCAGATTATTACAGCAGAAGGGTTACCAACTAAGACAAGACGAATTACCCTACATCCAATAATAAAAAGCCTCAAAGAACCCTGAAATGAAATAATGTATTGTCAAGTATCAAAACAAAGGAGTGACGTATGATATACTCCAAGTCAGTAATTCATTCGAAGGGTTATGTATACGTTTTTCAATAAGGTTCCTGTTGATACACAAAATCTGCATTTTGAATAAATTTAAAGATACTGTAAAACGGAAACTTATTAAGAAAGCAGATTATAAAATAGACTATTTAGATGATAAATATCCATGGACGTAACTAGCTCGCTCGCATGCCAGGCTATTTCACAATTAATAATGAAATATTATTGTGCCTTTTTGTAATATAAAAACCTGTCTTAAAAACAGCAACCTCTCGAATTTCTTGCTTTTTTTTCTCAGGGGGAAAATGGCCTTTTGAACAAGCAGTAGCTTCAAAAATGTAAAATCGGCCTATTTTAAGTGTACCCTGTGTACCTACAAAATAAAGCAACTTTAATTTTGACACTGAGAGCCTGTACCTATTTAGATGTATAAGATAAATTTTACGTTTTATTAGGATAAATAGATAATAAATGATTATTATTATTGTAGGGCTAACTACAATAATATAATCATTTATTCGATTTCGAATCCCGCGAAGGGCATGTTTGTATGATAAATAAATATCCATAGACATACAGCGCCATCTAGTTCCACAGTAGTTAAATACTTTTAATTATAAATGAATAAATGAAATTTTCATTTTTATTTAAAGTATTTATTTACAACAAAATAATGTATTTATGTAGTATATCAACTGGCATCCACAACACAAGCGAATAGTTGCTTTGTGTGGCACTAGATGGCATTGTGTGTATGTCCAAGGATATTTATTTATATAGGTATTGAGGAGTGTGGGTGAACTCCCGTTTTATCTACAAATCGTATATTTAAAGACATCCTCACAAAAGAGAGTTAAAATGGAGATAAAATATTTTTAAAATTTACAACAAATGCACACAGCTGTTGTTCACTGAAAAGTAATTGGTGTCGCGCCCAGGATTAACGCACGTACAGGTTCACTCACTATCTTTAAGGGTCTGATAAATATTTTCCTTTTATTAATTTTGTATAGTTACTGATTAAAGCCCCGCATTCACTACGGGACAAATGACCCGTATCGTTGGAATTGCCGGATGACATTGCGACACTTCGTACATGTCCAGCAACAGAATTATGACTGCGGCAAGGAGTTTAGGATATACTCATGGCGTGGACCGAATTCGACCCAAAGTACGGCATCTAGCTTTTTCAGTGACCGAAGAACATAAACAATTTAAAAACAAGTGTATCATAATGAAATAAGGCAAACTTTCAACCATGGGAAACTGGTGATTATCATTTCACAAGCCGTTAGTGGAATATAACATACTGTGACGACGCTTGAAGATCACAAAATTGTAATACTCGACAACAAAGCAGTTCACATTTTTTATAAATTTATTCATAAAACAGCTTTCAATTTTGACAATTAACGAATTTTAAGCAAAAAAATGTGCCAACTAAATGTTACTAGAACCAAAAAGTCGTTTTTACAGAACTTTTATCCTATTACAGTTGTCATGACTCCTCTTGAGTTATAAACTTGTTAAAATCTGTTCATTCATACAAAATACTTTTACATTCTTCACCAATGTTGCTATTGTGTTTTGGATAATTCTAAACTCGGCATCTGAAACAAAAAAATACAATAATTTGTTAAGAACAGCCCTTAATTTCAGCCCATATACAACCGATACACATATACTGATGGGATGTGCAAGTAATAGTTTTAGGTACATCTTTTAAAATAGCCGTTTCATTTCCTTTCAGATCAAAATATATCAAATTCAAAACTTCATAAATGTAACGGTAGTCAGTTTCCACACGAAACATCAACAAAGATTGCATCTTCAAGACAAAAAATGTCGAAAATTAAATTAAAATTATTCTATTCTAACTAATATTATAAAGGCGAAAGTTTCGATGTTTGTTTGTTGCTCCATCACGGCGAAACGGATGAAAGGATTTGGATGAAATTCGGTATATAGGTAGAACCATACCCTGGATTAAAACATAAGATACTTTTTATCCAGATAAAATGAATAGTTCCCGCAGGATAAACAAATTTCCGCAATAAAGTTATTCAACGCAGGTGAAGTCGCGCGCGAGCGGAAAGCTAATTTAGTTTTTTACGCTTTTATTTTTATTTATTCGGAAAAGCAACAGCTGCAATAACACTAATAGAAACTATTATAGGAAACAGAGAGCCAATTACAGGTCCTCACAAATAGAAATACATTATAAAATTCAATAACATTAATTATTTTACGCATTCTCTTAAGGCTTGTTTTTTTTTTTTGCGGGTCACCTGATGGAAAGCAGTCACCGCCGCCCATGGACACCCGCAACACCAAAAGGGTCACAGATGCGTTGCCGGCCTTTGAGGAAGGTGTAGGCTCATTTCTTGAAGGTTCCAATGTCGTATTCGTTCGGGAATACCGCTGCAGGAAGTCCGTTCCACAGGGTGGTCGTACGTGGTAAGAAGTTTTATTGAACATACTTGTTTTATCTGGTTTTACCAACTTTTTGACTTCACCATAGTAATTCTGCAAGACAAGTGTTGAGTACCGTGGCTTTTTTGTGTGATATAATATGTTGGAATGGCCAGAGTTTCTAGGCTATTTTTATTATTATATACAGCTGTGAGGGTTACCGTGTGTATGTGTCACTGCATCAGGTCTGGCGCGGTGTTGTGCAGCAGCGCCGCGGCCGCACTCACGGCGGTGCACCAGGCGTCCAGTCGCTGCGCCAGGGCGGCCGCTCCACTGGCTGCCAGAGCCCTGGGCCGCACCCAGCGGACGTCCACCACCGCGTTCACCTGTAATCAGTCATCGTCACCCTTCCTGTTATATTCCTTTGACGCTGACCTAAAAGGTTGGAGTTACAGGGAAAGTGACTCTTGGTCGGTTAAGCTAGCCTGGTACTGGTGGTGAGACATCATAAGAAATAGAGTCAGGCAGCTGTTGATCCTGCTTACAAGTGTTACTGACTGGAGACCACACTCCTCTGCTGGTGCTTCGGTAAGTGCGGTTCGTCTGTGATGATGGAGTAGACTATATTTGCTGGTTCAGGAGCCGTAGGAACTTCAAACACTGATTAAACTTGTGTTTACAATTTTATTGTAGTTTACAGTTAAAATAAAAGACAATAATGATAAATATTAAAACTTAGGTGTTGATGACTATCTTCGAGAGATACGTATTTCCCCCGCTATCCGCGCTCGTGTCAAAATAGACAGTACGCGGATGCGTTTTGTTTCACGAACACGACTCTTGTTTGGTCATGTTAGCCCGGTACCAGTGATAAGCATGAGTGAGGCAGCTGTTGATCCTACCTTAAAAGAATTGGGAAAGGTGACTCTAGGTCGGTTACGTTAGCCTGGTACAGGTGATGAGCATGAGTGAGGCAGTGATTCTGGCTTGCAAGAGTTACATGAAAATGTGACTCTTGGTAGGTTATGTTAGCCTGGTACCCGTGGTGAGATATCATAGGAAACAGCTATTGATCCTGCTTACAAGAGTTACAGGGAAATGTGACTCTTGGTAGGCTATGTTAGCCTGTTACCGGTGGTGAGTTATCTTAGCAAATAGAGTGAAACAGACATCGTGCCTTACAAGAGTTACAGGGAAATGGGACTCTTGATGGGTTATGTTAGCCTGGCACCAGTGGTGAGATACTATAGGAAATAGAGTGAAGCTGTTGATCCTGTTTTACAAGAGTTACACGTTAGGTGAGATATCATGGGAAATAGAGTGAGGCAGCTGTTGATCCTAACTTACAAAAGTTATAGGGAAATGGAGCTCTAGGTCGTTTATGTTAGCATGGTACCGGTGATGAGCTATTATAGGAAAGAGTGAGGCAGCTTGATCCAGGCTCAAGAGTTATAGGGAAAGGTGACTCTTGTTCGGTTATGGTAGCCTGATACTGGTGGTGAATCATATAGGAAATAGAGAGGCGCTGGGAAAGGTGTAGGTCGGTTATGTTAGCCTGGTACCGGTGATCATAGTAAATAGAGTGAGACAGTTGTTGAACCTGGCTTATAAGTTTCAGGGAAAAGTAACAACAATAACAAACAGTAACAGTAACATAAGTTAACAATAGTCAT
Source organism: Oegoconia quadripuncta (assembly GCA_949316235.1). NCBI lineage: Eukaryota > Metazoa > Arthropoda > Insecta > Lepidoptera > Autostichidae > Oegoconia > Oegoconia quadripuncta. Next base: position 23,649,580 of record OX438749.1, read on the forward strand.
TGTTATGTTAGCCTGGTGTTGGTGGTGAGATATCACAGGGAATAGAGTCATAATGTATGGCATCGTCCACCTCCTCAGCTACTTCATGACCCAACCAACCTGATCAATGTGCCCCCTAATAAGTTTCTCAGCCAGCGCCTTCATCACCAACAGTTCCACCTCCTCATGTGGTACACGAGCCTCTCGAGCTATCTCGCTGAACGTGAGCTTGCGTTGGGCCGAGGTACGGTTGAATGCCATCTGGAAATTTGAACACAGTGAGTTAGTGACTGACCTCAATGTGATTACTCTTGTAAGGTCAAAGGTCGTTAGAGGGCACAGTGTACTCAGAGTCTAACTCTGAGTACACTGTGCCCTCTAAGTGCATTCTCCACAAGACTGCACACGAGTGTGTTCAAATAAGGCACTTTTTTATGCACAACGGGTTAGCACTTGACCTCGATGACACCTGATGTTAAGTGAAGATGAGGCAATAGGTGGAAGCGTATTGTCCCGGAAACCTCATCTTAATTGGGGGACTGATTATCTAATCTGTAACAACCGGAACACAACAATGCTATTAACATTTCCGTTTGATGGCAGACTTGTGGTAGGTAGCCAGGCGGACATATAGCCTACCATCAACAGAGTAGGTAGCTGGGGATCGAACCCGTGATCTCCGATTCGTAAACCCTATGTTGACATTGAGCAACGGAGGGGGTAAAGGTCAGAATCAGGCACTGCATTTCTTTAAATAATTAAAAAACCATAAACAGAAATTACAGTAGAAGCCCACTAGTCACAAGATGGTTATTCTCTGTTGCAGATAACATCTTCAGGCATGAGGCTGGCATACTTCACCCATCATGAGATCTTCTGAGTTCATCCATCATTAGACACAGTTCACCCGAGATCCAGTTTCCGACGTAACACACAGTTTATGTACACAGTACATATCATAAGACCACTTTCACCAAAGAAATACAAACAGATGACAGTTAGAAAATGTGTAGAAAGGTCTTCTCTAGCCTTGTACATCTCGGGACCCGCAGTCATTCGAAGCTGGCTACGTTTTCCGCTGACAAACCGTCACAAGACAATGTTCATATATCATACAACACGGAACACACGCCATAAGACAAAGTTCATCTATCCTACGACACAATCTACCCACCATAAAACACAGTTAATCTATCTTACAACACAATCCACCCACCATAAAACACAGTTCATCTATCTTACAACAAAATCCACCCACCATAAAACACAGTTCATCTATCTTACAACACAATCCACTCACCATAAAACATAGTTCATCTATCATATAACACAGTCAATCCGCCATAAAACACCGCTCATATATCATACAACACAGTTCACCCACCATAAAACACAGTTCATCTATCTTACAACACAATCCACCCACCATAAAACACAGTTCATCTATCTTACAACATAATCCACCCACCATAAAACACAGCTCACCTATCTTACAACACAATCCACCCACCATAAAACACAGTTCACCTATCTTACAACACAATCCACCCACCATAAAACACAGTTCATCTATCTTACAACACAGTTCACCCGCCATAAAACACAGTTCATATATCTTACAACACAATCCACCCACCATAAAACACAGTTCATCTATCTTACAACACAATCCACCCACCATAAAACACAGTTCATCTATCTTACAACACCATCCACCCACCATAAAACACAGTTCATCTATCTTACAACACAATCCACCCTCCATAAAACACAGTTCATCTATCTTACAACAAAGTACACCCACCATAAAACACAGTTCATCTATCTTACAACAAAACCCACCCACCATAAAACACAGTTCATCTATCTTACAACACAATCCACCCACCATAAAACACAGTTCATCTATCTTACAACACAATCCACCCACCATGAAACACAGTTCATCTATCTTACAATACAATCCACCCACCATAAAACACAGTTCATCTATCTTACAACACAATCCACCCACCATAAAACACAGTTCATCTATCTTACAACACAATCCACCCACCATAAAACATAGTTCATCTATCATATAACACAGTCAATCCGCCATAAAACACCGCCCATATATCATACAACACAGTTCACCCGCCATAAAACACAGTTCACCCGCCTTAAAACACAGTTCATCTATCATACAACTCAATCCATCTGCCATAAAACACAGTACACTCGTCAAAACACAGTTCATCACCACAAGACTCAATGCACCTAGAACCCAGTCCGCAGCCTACCTCCATAAGACATAGGATGGCTATCTTCTGCCGCAGCTGTCGGTCGGCCCGGTGCAGTTCAGGGTGGGGTGCATGGGCCCGGAGCCGCTCGAAGGCGGCCACGTCCCCGGCGGCCACGGCCCGCACCAGCTCCCGGGCCCACGCGTCGGGGGTGCCTTCTAAGGCCTCGAGGATTGGGTGCGCCAGCTGTGGGGTAGAGATAAGCGGCCGATTGGTCCAGTGCGATGGCAAGGGGGTCGGAATATATTTGCATTTTCGGAAGATAATAAGCGTCGGTGACTCAGCGGTTACGACGCGGTCTCCCAATTAGGGAGGTCAGGGTTCGATACCCAGGTAGGCCATGTACCAATGAGTTTTTAATTTAACCGACTGCTCTTAAATGGTGAAGGAAAACATCGTGAGGAAACCTGCATGCCGGTATAATAAAAATTCTAAGGCATGTGAAGTCACCAACCCGCATTGGGCCAGCCCTCTAGTATCAGTAGTCCGATGATCGAACGACTGAGACTTTTTCGGCTCAGTATTCCGATGATGCAGATGATTATAAGTCATCGGACTAATGAGCCTTTTAGTCCGACTATTTACACATTTCGATCGACTTCCCGAAATAAGGACTATGGCCCATACTCCCGCATATACGAGGGAGGCCTATATCCCTGCAGAAGGATGTATGTTTACGGTCTGAGATGATGATGTATTATTTATAATTAGCTTTTAGGCTTCTCGAGTACAGATCAGAGCGATTTTTGTGATTAATTCTGTTAACTTTCAAGATTTGACTACATTGTTAGTTACAAGTGAAGCCAATAAAAGCGTGTTAATTAGGTAAGTGAAATAGAAGGTATTGTCTTAGGTAGTTTAATTTTTTTTTCTTCAAAACCATAAAATATAATAAAACGTGGCATTTGACGGTCGCATAATGTAGCACATAATTACATCATTAAATTAAATGAATTGAAAAAATTTGGAGAAAATATGAGTTCCAATTAAAATTTGCATGATAGGAACCCGACCCGGCCCGGAATATCTCTCCGGCCGCCGCGTGCGTTGATGATGGTTTTGAAAAAAAAAAAAAATCAACTACCTATTTATCATACAGGCTGTGGTTTTAAACAGTCTCCATATTATACGAAAGTCTACAACAAATAGTATAAATGTGCTTAAAACTATTAAATAACAAATTAACAACATGGTCAGTGCCCTATTCATCTGGTAAGGTTTTATGCTTTATACCAAAATTTGCGTATACTAGCCCAGAGGGTCGACGAACGACCGATACAATAAAGTCAACGAACATAAACATTTCGATCGTCTAGTGCTGTGTGGTGTCGGCACATAAAAAGAATAGCACCAACCCATCTCTTCCCGTGGATGTCTTAAAAGGCGACTAAGGGACTTTCCATAAAAACATCCATAGATTTGCAGGTTTTAACGGCGATGGGCTCACCCCCTGTCACGTGTGCATTTCTGTGATTCCTAGGGTGAAACATGGATGTTGTTTCAAGCATTAATCTTTTAATGTTTGGAACACCCAAACGCTTCGTTTGGGATGTCTCTGACCACCCCATTTGGGATAGAGGTCGTGACTTTATGTATGTATGTATACCCATTGCGTAGTTTCCTTCTCTCCCAAATTACCAATAGTGTTGAAGCCAAGTAATGTTGATTAGATTTTTTTTATTGGTACGTGTAGCGTACCGACATAAAGACATTTAGAGGTTGAGGTGTTCGAAATAAAATTTAAGGTAACATAAGTCACATTACGTAAGTACCTACATACTTACGTAATGTGACTTATGTTACTCGTAACAACTGCTCAAAATGTGCGCCTCCACAAGCAATACACAGTTCGGCACGTCGCCTAGAGTTTTCTTTTAATTTTCGTAAAACGTAAACGTTTTCGTTAACCGTTTCAAAGGCAGACACGACTCGCGAACGCAATTGCACTACACTGGTAATTTCCTCGTTGTACACTAGTCTTTTCACATCACCCCATAAATAAAAGTGTAAAGTCACTGTGCTCCAAACGTATCATTCAGGTAGTTGCGCACAATGTTACCGTAATGTGGTGGTGCACCGTCCTGCTGGTAGTACAAGTCTCTGTGGAGTGCCAATGGGATATCCATCAGCATCTCATCGACAACCTGATGCAGCAGATCCAGGTAGGTAAGGCTGGTGAGACGACCTTCTATAAAATAAGGTCCTAATAAATGGGTGCCGATAATACCAGCCCATACGTTCAAACTAAAACGAGTTTGGAACGAGTCGTTTTTGGTCACATGAGGGTTGTGCTCCCTCCCTTGTAAACGCCAACCCGCGTGAATAGCGCCTCGTCGGTCCACAAAATGTTCACATGCTGATGTTCGAGGAGCCATCTACAAAACTCGACTCGGCCGACGTTATCAGTGGGCAGCAAATCCTGAACTCGTCGAAAATGGAACGGGTGCTGCTGGTTCTTCTTCAATAGGCGCCAAACTATGGTATGATCCAGGCCGAAGCGACGACCAGCTTCACGTGTACTGGCGCGGGGCTCATCCTCAAAAAACTGCAGGATCTGCTCTTGTACGTCGACGGGCAGGCCCACGTTTACGAAAGTCGTACCACGTGTGCTTGTGCTTTCGCGGTGGCGGCAGCGGGCACACTAACCGGAGTTTAGCGAAGTCGCTTGCATACCCGTGCGGCCGTAGATGCCGACAAAGAAGCCGGTCCCTTTGTCGGCGCTGGCTAGGCGGCGTGTGGCGGCAGCGTGGGAATTTGAACTTGCCGATACCTTAGTATAGTATACGCAAAAAAAATAGATGCTTCAAAATAAATTCGATATTTTGATTTTTTTAATTGATTTATAATCACTTACATCAATACAATCCCCTCCATCAATTTGGAGACTGTTTAAAACCACAGCCTGTATACATATTTATAGTGGATGAGTTTTTTCATGGTAAGGAAAAAGTAGGGCATATTAGGTAAGTGAAATATAAGTTATTGACATAGGTAGTTTTTTTTTTTTCAGAAACGCTCGGGCTGGCTTCTGATTCATATGCAACTGGCATGATTCGTACTTCGTATCATCCGAAATTTATTTTTAACTCATATTTTCTCCAAATTTTCATTTAATTTAATGATGAATGTAGGAATAGTCTTACAAACGCGACCGTCAAATGACACAATTAATTTATTAACACTTTATTCAATGATGGTATTGGAAAAAAAATTAAACTACCTATGCCAATACCTTCTATTTCACTTAACTAATATGCCCTATTTTTTCCTTACGGTAAAAAAACTCATTTTATTTATTTAGTTGTCGGCAAAATGACGTAATGTGTAAGGAGAAATGACTCACCAGTTCGCCCAAGTCGTAGACGGTGGGTGCGATGACAGCTGCCAGGGCCAGCCGCAGGGCGCATGCGCGGCGCTCGTCGGCCGGCAGCGACGCTCCGCCCCCCGTACAGCCAAGGTACCGGAGTGCAGACCGGTAGTACTTGGCCATGGGGCCACGTACCCTGAGACAACCATGCATAAACTCAAAGTATTTATTGCATATCACAGTGGTTTATATATACATAGTTGTTAGGTACAAAGTAGTACTGTTAGGGCACAAGCAATTTGAGAGAGCTTTATGTGCATGACAATCTTAGGCTTATTATGTATTTACATACGTTTTTGATGTTACTTATCATGATCATTGTTCATTTCATTAGACAGACTGACATTGTTTTTTCGTTTTAATTCTAGGAAAGCAAAGAGATCTAAGTCCATACAGCCATGTCTTATTTCTCCAGTTTAGTAAAGTCAGTCTCAATCAAAACAAGTCATTCGTCGGATACTTGGGGTATACAGTCTTTAGTTGCGACGGGTGGTTGGGTCCCACCTGGGATCCCGACGGTAGATGGTGGTATAAGAGTTGGACGCCGTGAGAGGTGTACACACCAGACTTGCACAGGTGATGTCGGTGAATAAATGTTTACGGAAATAGTTGAAGTTTTCGTTTTATTAGACACTCACACGTTTATAAATTACTATAATAAATAAATACAGGAATACAGAAATGAAATGAAAATAATTTATTCATGTAGGCAATACAATATGCACTTGTTTTTTAAACTACCACTAGCTCGGAACGCGACCACTACTGAGAAGAGCTAGCGAGAAATTCAGGGCATCCCACACCTATGCCACATGGAGGGACAGTACCTTGAATATTGTCGATCAATCATTAAAATATTTTCAGTAAACAACAATTTAAACTGCATTCATAGATTTTTAAATAATTACATGTTTGAGCCGGGAATCGAACACACTACACAAGGATAAAAAAATTACCATGTAGCTTTATCATACAGATCGAAAGGCTTCATCAAAAGGATTATTTCATAGTGTTAGAAATAAAAGGAAGACCATGATGCTCCGTTACGCACTTTAATTTACACTGCCCTTCACTTGTACACCATCAAGTCATGGCTGTACAATATTCGGCGGTTATTCAAGTATTTTACATAATTTTGTGAAACTAACACATTAAAATTGATCACATAATTAACTGCCAAAATGAGATAAGATACCCAGTCCCCCAGTTGGGGATTCTTCCGTCTTCATCATTAGTTATGATTAAAGTTAAGCAGTTATACATTATGCATATAGAAAACCGATAACCACTAACAATACACACATCCTTGGACATACACACAGTGCCATCTAGTTCCACACTAAGCAACTAGGCTTGTATTATTGACGACCGATTGGTGTAGTGGACAGTGACCCTGTCAGTGAAACCAACGGTTGTGGGTTCGAATCCCACGAGGGGTAAATGTTTGTGTGATGAGTACAAACATTTATTCCTGAGTTATGGATGTTTATGTAAATAATTATGTATGTTTATCCATTATCTAGATTCTATAGCACAAGCTTTGCTTAGTTTGCTAGATAAATAAATAAATAATTTTTTTTAAATTTTTTTTTTAATATGAGAGGGCGGCAACGAGCATGCGGGTCACCTGATGGAAAGCAATCACCGCCGCCCATGGACACCCGCAACACCAAAAGGGTCACAGATGCGTTGCCGGCCTTTGATTAAGGTGTAGGCTCGTTTCTTGAAGGTTCCAATGTCGTACTCGTTCGGGAATACCGCTGCCGGAAGTCCGTTCCACAGGGTGGTTGTACGTGGTAAGAAGTTTCTTGAGAAACGTACAGTGGCAGACTTCCACTCATCCAGGTGATGTGGATGGAAAGGACTTGTCCGCGTTTTATATGGAGGGTGGTTTTTTATTCCGAGTAAATTCCGACCGGGTTGGTACTACACTGATATTAAAGGTACAAAAATGTAGATCGTAAAACCGCTTTAAAATGAATTTTGCACACCTCCGTTTTTATAAAATAAATTAATGAAATAACTATGGTGGAATTATTTTGCGATGCCATTGGCAACACTGGCGACTATTTACTCCACAAAAAATCGATCACGACGATCAATAAAGCAAATCGATTATTAAAACAAAAAAAATTAAAACGATTATTAAGGAAAATATTATAACCTATTTCAATGTAGTACTGAAGTATAAATTCTACATCAAATCGAGCACTGAAAGATCGAATTATAAGTCACCGAAATATTTTTTTTTATAATGACCTGGGTTTCTAGCAAAAATTGTTTTAAACAACCTCTTAACAGTTATATATAAAATAATTTTTGTCTTTATCTTTATAATTACATTTGATAGATTTGTACGAAATCATACACAAGGTGATATACGTAAATAGATTATGATCACACCAATTATAGTGAAAAATATAAAAGACAGTAAGTTATTTATTTCTGTATTTTATGTGTTTAGGTCAGACATATCCCAAACACAGTGAACAAGATTTTGAAATATTTTTGAAAGATTTGAGATCATTTTGGCATAAAAGAAAATACAGTAAAAAACATGGAAACAAAAATTACTTGAAATTACAATTAGGTACTATGATTGGCACAAAAATCCATAAATATGATAAAAAATCACAAATATGCATAATTATATTATAATGCACAAACAAGAACCAGCATTGTTTACCGTTATACACCGTAAAGTCTGTTGTTGAGTGACCAGCCTGTTAATGCGATTTGGTTATATTTTCGGATTGAGTGACAGGATCGAGTACCGATCAGTCAGAAATCGATACTCGATCGATTAGCCAATCTCAGATCGAACAACCCTATTGCTCTTACAAGTTTGACAATGACATTTGTTTGACAGTGGGTGGATATTGTTTTAATTAACGACGGAATGTTCGTTTCAAGGAATGAATTGCAAGAGGCTTCATTCTTTCTATAGGCCGAAGTGTTCGTTTTAAAGTAAATTGTTATGAAACTAAAAAATACATTTTCTCGAAAACGGAGGTTTCTAAAATTGTACAATTTGTACATAACAGCTGGATATTCAAATACCTATCCAGATATATATAACTTAACCCTGTCGGAATTAATAAATATTAAAAAACCAATCTGGGACATGTCCTTTAATTTTCTCCGAGAAGTGTATCGGTTAAATAAAAAATAATGTTTGAATGACACCAACATAATGGTTGATATATCTGACCACCCCATTTGGGATAAAGGTTAAAACATTATGTATATTGTATGTAATAATTTTTTCAATCATACAATACTCGGACGCAGCTTCCTTGATTGTCAATATAGTTTGAATTATTACTAACCTATAATATTCAGAGGCGAGTTTGTAGAACCTTCCGTGCACGGGTGTGACTCCATCTGCATCCTCCAGTGTGTTCTCCAGGTCTGTTATGATTTTCTCAGTGGAATCTAAGTCGTTGAGCTGTTCCAGGTATATCTGGCCTTGGAGGACCTGGAAATGATTAGAATAGAATATAATTTATTTTCTCTTGAATACGGTACATTGAACAGTAGATCTTTAAGTTGTGTGGGAATGCCATTATTTTTTACGGTGAGCAAAAAAAAAGGGCATATTAAGTGAAACAGAAAACGGCAACTTTCCCCTGAGAAGAACAAGCAAGAAACTCTAAGGGTTGTTCTTTTAAAACTGGATTTTATATTACAAAAGGTGCAATTTATTTCATTATTATAATTGGTTACATTCATGGATGATTATCATCCAAATAGTCTGATATCTTTTAATATGCTTTCTTAATAAGTTTCTGTATCATAGTATCAATATATTAAAGGAAGATTTTGTACATCACCAGGAACTTTATTGAGAAAACGTATGACAACTGATAAGTACCTGTATTGCTATTGTTGCAACTGTTATTATGAAAAAGCAAGGACTCCTAGTACAGGTATTTATTTGTTTAATAGGGGTCCTCAGCAAACAAAGTATATAATATAAATAAAATATTATTTCCAATAGTATGTATTTTAGTTTTATTTCTCACATTCCACTTAGTACAATCTAATTAGAACAAACCATAGAGTCACACAACAATCAAAACATAGATTAGTATTTTCACTATAATAAGCAAAGGTAATAGTTTATATTCAGCTTACCCCAGAGACGGAACACTGACCTAGACGTCAGTGGTATTGACGTTGTACAAGTCAAAAGGACAGCAGCAGTTAAGCAATTTTGCTGTCAAAATGCCACAGACAAACATAGTTCAAACTTTACCTTGCAGAGAGCGAGTGCCTCATCGTTAATTTTGACCTTAGTCTCCACTTTCTCCAGGAATCCAATGGCATCCTTCTTGTTGTTATACTGGTTCACTACATGTGATATGATCTCAACCAGCGACAGTGGGTTGATCCTGGAATGAAGATGAGATTATCAACGAGACTATCTTGAAGTCCAATATAAATTGGTTGGCGGAAGGGCATTTTAAATGTCCACCTGGTAAGCTATCACCACCTTATCTAAGTATGCCATCAAACAGCAATGTTAATAGCATTGTTGTGTTCCAGTTGCCAGGTATAAGAAAGCCAGTCCCCAAAATAAGATGGGGTTTCCGGGTCAGTACGCTTCAACCTTCGGCCTCATCTTCATTTAATATCAGGTGTGATTGAAGTCAAATGTTTAGTACTCTATTGCTCAAATAAAAGAAACTACAATAAAGATGAATACCTTATAGGCAAACCCTAGGGTGAAGGATAAAAGCTGAGAGTAAATACGAGGCAGGGAATTGCACTAATTGTTAGGAGAAGAATTTTGTAGTCTGTTTTATCTTTGGAATTTTTAGTGTCAGTTTTGAAACTGGATTGTTTTGTATTATGATTGTTGTTGAAAAAATTTTAAGGGGTCTCTCATTGTATGAAGCTAGGAAAAAGTACACGATGTAGTCATTGAATATTTTATAATTGTTTTAATAATGTGAGAGTGATAAATATAGATACTGGAGTGTGATGTAAGTTTTTTTATTTATGATACAGCTACAGCAGATGCAAGGGGTAGGATTTTTTACCCTCTAACACTAATAAGTTATTCCAAATTGTAATATGTATCGTTTCAGTAAACTGTATGAGATCCGGATCTTGAAAGTGGCGGGTAGATTTCCATGAGAAGTACTTGAGTCGGCTAGAGTTGTAAAACTCAAATAACCTAAAGCTTTTGCGATCTGATGGCAGTCCCTTCTATGTTGAGTCAAGTACAATAACAAAGAAAGTGACTTGCAAAAACCAACTTACTTGTTCTCAAATGTGCTCAGGAAGTTGTTGTACAGTTGTATCAGGTTATCACCGTTTTGCAGCTGAGAATGCTTCACAAACTCCTCCAATTTCAATGTTAATTGATGCCATAGTCTAGCGAAAACAAAATGCGAAAGGTTAGGTTTGTTTGCTAAGGAAGTTTTCAATGAGTATATTCAGAAAGGGTCTGTAAACTTACTTTTTATTGTATAATTCCTCTAATCTCGCCCAATCCGCTGCTAAATCTGGTTCGGCGGCTTGTTTTTTCGTTAGAAAATCATTAACATCGATCACAGCGAACTTGACACCTACGGTGGCCATTTTTGAAATTTATTTGAACGTAATGATGTGAAGTTAGGTTCAGGTGTTTATTTTTTTAGGACGAGGAATTTCTGCTGTTCAGCTTAAGTGAAGTTAGTTTCAAGTGCTGCCATCTAATACTTTATAGTACATGACATTAATTTGTTCTAGTTTTATGTTTATATTCCATAATTGTTACTGTTATTTAAATAAACAAAACGAGGTATTAAATTAACGCGCCATCTAATGTTCGGTAGCAATAATAATAATAAGAATAGTATCTTAAATAGGCGATAGATGGCATTAGTATCCTGCCATCTATTGTGAGGTAGCAATATTAAGAATGGTTTGTAAACATGACAGATGGCGCCAGTATCGGTAAATATGACTATAGTTTGTAATTTCCTCATGTCTTCTTCTACTCAATTTTTTTGAATCTATTTGAGTTTTCCATTCCCAAAATAATATAAATAAGTTACGAGGTCGATACATTCAAATAAAATAGCACAGTTTATATAATAAACAGTGCTATTCATTCTGTACTCTAGGTCGAGTTATTAAAAATTTCAAAGATAGGAACCTAATACAAAAACCTACATAAGATTGGTTGTGTGTGTACATGTTTTGTGGAATTATGTATTTATTGTTGTTTGGTGTTTGTTGATAGATCTTTAAGTACATATTCATTTACTGTTTTTAAATTTAATGTGATGTGAAAATAAAATCTAGATTTTGACCATGACTGTCTGGAAAGGTCGGTGATACCTATAATAATTGATATAGGTAATTAATAGTTTTCTTTTTCATTTATTTGTTTCAATATCACAATGGACATTAATTTCATGCTTAGGAGGATTTATTCCTCACAGTATTTCATACAAAGTTTCAAGCCCAAATTTTTCGAAATTAATAGACAGATTCTAATGAAACTTTATAAGCTTAAAGCACGTACCTACATAGATCTAAAAAGTTAGTATAGAGAATGTTTTCGAAAAAGAATAGAACTACAATTAGAGCGATTTGAGTTTTCCATTGTAATAGAAACAATGCAATAGGTACCTACCTATATTCTTTGAAATACGATATTTTATTAGTCACTATTAAGCACCAGCTGAGACCTGTCACACTACGAGCTATGAGCTAGTAGCTATATAGTACTAGACATCTCACCTGCGAGTTATGAGCTAGGAACTATATAGCATCAGTCGGTGCCTGTCTCACCGCGAGCTATGAGTTAGTCACTATATGGCACCAGCCGAGACCTGTCATACTGCGAGCTATGAGCTAGTCACTATATAGCATCAGTCGGTGCCTGTCTCACCGCGAGCTATGAGTTAGTCACTATATGGCATCAGCTGATACCTGTCACATTGCGAGCTATGAGCTAGTCACTATATGGCACCAGCCGAGACCTGTCATACTGCGAGCTATGAGCTAGGAACTATATAGCATCAGTCGGTGCCTGTCTCACCGCGAGCTATGAGTTAGTCACTATATGGCATCAGCCGAGACCTGTCACACTGTGAGCTATGAGCTAGTCACTATATGGCATCAGCTGATACCTGTCACACTGCGAGCTATGAGCTAGTTACTATATGGCATCAGCCGAGACCTGTCACACTGCGAGCCATGAGCTAGTCACTATATGGCACCAGCCGAGACCTGTCATACTGCGAGCTATGAGCTAGGAACTATATAGCATCAGTCGGTGCCTGTCTCACCGCGAGCTATGAGTTAGTCACTATATGGCATTAGCCGAGACCTGTCACACTGTGAGCTATGAGCTAGTCACTATATGGCATCAGCTGATACCTGTCACACTGCGAGCTATGAGCTAGTCACTATATGGCATCAGCCGAGACCTGTCACACTGCGAGCCATGAGTAGTCACTATATGGCACCAGCCGAGACCTGTCATACTGCGAGCTATGAGCTAGTCACTATATGGCATCAGCCGAGACCTGTCACACTGTGAGCTTTGAGCTAGTCACTATATGGCATCAGCTGATACCTGTCACACTGCGAGCTATGAGCTAGTCACTATATGGCATCAGCCGAGACCTGTCACACTGCGAGCCATGAGCTAGTCACTATATGGCACCAGCCGAGACCTGTCATACTGCGAGCTATGAGCTAGTCACTATATGGCACCAGCCGAGACCTGTCATACTGCGAGCTATGAGCTAGTCACTATATGGCACCAGCTGAGACTTGTCATACTGCGAGCTATGAGCTAGTCACTATATGGCATCAGCCGAGACCTGTCACACTGCGAGCTATGAGCTAGTCACTATATTGCATCAGCCGAGACCTGTCACACTATGAGCTATGAGCTAGTCACTATATGGCATCAGCCGAGACCTGTCACACTGCGAGCCATGAGCTAGTCACTATATGGCACCAGCCGAGACCTGTCATACTGCGAGCTATGAGCTAGTCACTATATGGCACCAGCCGAGACCTGTCATACTGCGAGCTATGAGCTAGTCACTATATGGCATCAGCCGAGACCTGTCACACTGCGAGCTATGAGCTAGTTACTATATGGCATCAGCCGAGACCTGTCACACTGTGAGCTAGGAGCTAATCACTATATGGCATCAGCCGAGACCAGTCACACTGCGAGCTATGAGCTAGTTACTATATGGCATCAGCCGAGACCTGTCACACTGCGAGCTATGAGCTAGTCACTATATGGCATCAGCCGAGACCTGTCACACTGCGAGCTATGAGCTAGGAACTATATAGCATCAGTCGGTGCCTGTCTCACCGCGAGCTATGAGTTAGTCACTATATGGCATCAGCCGAGACCTGTCACACTGTGAGCTTTGAGCTAGTCACTATATGGCATCAGCTGATACCTGTCACACTGCGAGCTATGAGCTAGTCACTATATGGCATCAGCCGAGACCTGTCACACTGCGAGCCATGAGCTAAGAACTATATAGCATCAGTCGGTGCCTGTCTCACCGCGAGCTATGAGTTAGTCACTATATGGCACCAGCCGAGACCTGTCATACTGCGAGCTATGAGCTAGTCACTATATGGCACCAGCCGAGACCTGTCATACTGCTAGCTATGAGCTAGTCACTATATGGCACCAGCTGAGACTTGTCATACTGCGAGCTATGAGCTAGTCACTATATGGCATCAGCCGAGACCTGTCACACTGCGAGCTATGAGCTAGTCACTATATTGCATCAGCCGAGACCTGTCACACTATGAGCTATGAGCTAGTCACTATATGGCATCAGCCGAGACCTGTCACACTGCGAGCCATGAGCTAGTCACTATATGGCACCAGCCGAGACCTGTCATACTGCGAGCTATGAGCTAGTCACTATATGGCACCAGCCGAGACCTGTCATACTGCGAGCTATGAGCTAGTCACTATATGGCATCAGCCGAGACCTGTCACACTGCGAGCTATGAGCTAGTTACTATATGGCATCAGCTGAGACCTGTCACACTGTGAGCTAGGAGCTAATCACTATATGGCATCAGCCGAGACCAGTCACACTGCGAGCTATGAGCTAGTCACTATATGGCATCAGCCGAGACCTGTCACACTGCGAGCTATGAGCTAGTCACTATATGGCACCAGCTGAGACTTGTCATACTGCGAGCTATGAGCTAGTCACTATATGGCATCAGCCGAGACCTGTCACACTGCGAGCTATGAGCTAGTCACTATATTGCATCAGCCGAGACCTGTCACACTATGAGCTATGAGCTAGTCACTATATGGCATCAGCCGAGACCTGTCACACTGCGAGCCATGAGCTAGTCACTATATGGCACCAGCCGAGACCTGTCATACTGCGAGCTATGAGCTAGTCACTATATGGCACCAGCCGAGACCTGTCATACTGCGAGCTATGAGCTAGTCACTATATGGCATCAGCCGAGACCTGTCACACTGCGAGCTATGAGCTAGTTACTATATGGCATCAGCCGAGACCTGTCACACTGTGAGCTAGGAGCTAATCACTATATGGCATCAGCCGAGACCAGTCACACTGCGAGCTATGAGCTAGTCACTATATGGCATCAGCCGAGACCTGTCACACTGCGAGCTATGAGCTAGTCACTATATGGCATCAGCCGCGACCTGTCACACTGCGAGCTATGAGCTAGTTACTATATGGCATCAGCCGAGACCTGTCACACTGCGAGCTATGAGCTAGTCACTATATGGCATCAGCCTAGTGGCGCGGTCACCTTTGTAATTTATTAATTGGTGTGGGCTAAGCTACTTATACTATTATAAAAGACAGAAATAACATGGAGCACGGAACCACGGAATTTTATACCACTAGTGGTCACCCATTCAAGGATGAGTCCTTGGTGTCATTCAAGGATGACATTGCCGTTATAGCAAGCGTGAGATCTAACCACCTAAATGGCATAATTTTTTTTTAATATGAGAGGGCGGCAAACGATCAGCGGGTCTCCTGATGGAAAGCAATCACCGCCGCCCATGGACACCCGCAACACCAAAAGTGTCACAGATACGTTGCCAACCTTATGAGGAAGGTGTAGACTCGTTTCTTGAAGGTTCCAATGTTGTACTCGTTCGGTAACGCCGCTGCAGGAAGTCCGTTCCACAGGGTGGTCGTACGTGGTAGGAAGTTTCTTGAGAAACGTATAGTGGTAGACTTCCACTCATCCAGTGATGTGGATGGAGTTTTAATTTTCGGCGAGAAGTGTAACGGTTAAATTGAGCAGCGGGTATTAGCACGAACAGTTCTTCAGAACACTCCCCTTTCATAATATTCAATTCAATGGCATCATAATATTCATTTTTTTTTCCAGATATAACCTATGTGTCCATCCATCCAGGTCCTAGTTTTTTTTTTGTTTTTTTATGCACAGCGGTTTAGCAATTGACCTCAATCACACCTGATGTTAAGTAAAGATGAGGCCGAAGGTGGAAGCGTACTGACCCGGAAACCCCAACAGTTGGGGTACTGGCTATCTTATCTTTGACAACCGGAACACAACAAAGCTGTTTGGCAGCAGATTTAGATAAAATGGTGGTAGCTACCCAGGCGGACATTTAAAATGCCCTACCATCAACCAAACCGAGTACTTAAATATGTACCCCGCTGGGGATCGAACCCGCGACCTCCGATTCGTAAACCCAATGTTATTTAAATTGAGCCACAGAGGCGGAGGATTAATTATCTTGGTAAACTGTGTGCAATCTTATAGTCACAATATATTTAAAAAAGACTCGAGTATAATATGAGTTGGGTGACTTTGAAAGATAGAATCAGGAAGTTAAGCAGTGTGAATGAAGACAAAGAGTGAAAAAGGTATGCTGAGATAGTTTGGAGATGTTGGTTGGTGGTAGGGCATTTTAAATGTCCGCCTGGCTAGCTACCACCATCTTATTTAAATCTGCCGCCAAACAGCAATGTTAATAGCATTGTTGTCTTCCGATTGTCAAAGATAAGATAGCCAGTCCCTCAAATGTGTTGAGGTTTCCGGGTCAGTAAGCTTCCACCTTCGACCTCATCTTCACTTAACATCAGGTGTGATTGAGGTCAAGTAGGTACCCGTCGTGCATAAAAAAAATGTGGAGTAGATGAATGAAAGAAGACTAACGAAAGAAGACGAACGAAGCTAATGTGGATGGTAGTGTTGGTAAGGGAAGACCACGACGAACGTACCATGTTCAAATGTGACCATGACAAAATAAAAATTAGCATGCAACAATGAAGCCTCGGTCTCTCTCTATTGCTACACCCTAAGGGGTACACATGTGATACTAATATTACGTAAACCTAAGACCTTAAAACCCATGTGAAAGCAATAAATTGATTGATTGAAATCAGGGACGTCTTAAAGAAAGGTCAAGTCAAGAGTACCCTAAACCAAATATATGAACAACTTTATGATAGTGAATGAAGCTAAAAAGTGTGTCAGGATCGTAGCAAGTGGAAGTCTGTGGTCTCTGCCTACCGCTCCGGGAAACAGGCGTGATTTTATTTATGTATGTTCGTATAGCGTATTCTATTAGAGCTCGTCTCATGTTAACGAAGTCGTAATGAATTCTTAAGTATGACTCACAGTAATAGGTTCATTTTTTTGAAGAGATTGTACAATTTACAATGTACCCAGAAACAAATGTTATTGCATTTCATTTCACAAATATAGGAAATTTTATTAGTGCTCTCCTGTTGAAGAAGTGTAGTGAAAACTTAAGTATGACTTGTAGTCACAGGTAATTTTAGGTTAAAAAGACAAATGAATTTTATAAGAGATATTTTTTATTTATTTATCTTGGTTACACAGATCATATATGCTGGTTTTAAATTAATGAAAATGTATAACTTATATTTTGTACATGTAGAAGTAAAATTTTGTAATAAATATTTAAATGTAGCTAACCGTCTATTGTATTGCAGTACCCCAGCGGGGTTCACAATGTGCTTAAATATTATATTTTAAGATCTCTTGCTAGCATATGAGGCAATAAATGACATGACACTTAAGTATGACTTATAGTCACAAGTAATTTAAAATAAAAAAGACTATATTTAATTCTTATGTATGACTTACAGTCAGGTAGTTTTAGGTTATTAATGTCTTTAGTGAAATTCATTAGAGCTAATCTTAGGTTGACCCGTACTATTTTATTTTGTTTCTTTAAGAAAAAAATATTATTAATTTAATAATTTGTGAATGGTGAGTATTATTCGAAATAAGCCATTTACGAGTTACAGTCTGTGAGACTATAGTGAGAGTGTGAAAACTATAGTGACTGATGACTTATAGTCACAAGTAGTTTGAGGTTAAAAACGACTATGAATTTTATTACAAATAGTCTCAGTTTATAGAAAACTATTATGAATTCTTAAGTATGACTGATAGGAAATTATTTTATATGACTTATAGTCACAGAAATTTTGGGTTTTAAAAAGTATAGCTAGTTTCATGTTAAAGAAAACTATAGTGAATTGTTAAGTCTAATTTATACTGAATACATCACAGTTACAGATAGTCATAGGTTATAGAAGACTATAGTACATTTTTATATATGTTACATATTATGTGTTATAATTAGAGGTAGAAGACTATAATGGTAAGCTCTAATGTACGTCGACCAGTCAAAGGTATTCAGAGGATAAAGACAGCTATACAGGATGAATTCGAATTCGTGTAATCCCCATTAACTGATCGTCTTTAGTAACGAAGTCAAACAATTTTCGGCTGAATTTGGCTATGGTTTCAAGGGATAAGTTGCTCGTAATCAGAAGTAGAGTCACCAGACAAAAATTGTTGGCCAGCAATACTTAAGGTGGTTTCAGAATGGTTTACTTTATATGGGCAACCGAAACATTTTTGATGGAATTCGACTATGGTTCCTTGGCGAAAGTTGTTCATAACCAAGAGTGGCTTCACCAGTTAATGAGAATTACACGAATTCAAATTCACCCAGTATTCTTAAGTATGAGTTCTTATAGATGATTTATAATGAATTATTATGCACCTACTTAGTCTTACTTACTTAGTCTCAGGTTAAAGAAGATAATAGCAGCCTGGAAAGATATCTTTGGAAGAGGTATACATATTTTCTGACTGTAATTTGTTTGTTTTTCTTTCTTTCACGTCAATCCATCAAGTACATTCCTCCCATTAAATTTTGTGATTGTCATTGTAAAACTCAGGTCATGTTTTTAATGTTTAATTTTAATAATATTACGACTATTATTATGATAATGATTACAATATAATATGATAACAATAATAATTAATAGCGTAATAATTACATATTTTAATAAATAGAACACAAAAAATATACTGTTTTTCTTTTTATTTTTGCCACTCCGAATGGGGAGTTTTCTAAATGAAATAAATGAGAATTGATTGGCTCCTTGTGCTATGAGTAGATGTCAAAAAAGTAAAGTTGGATGGTATCACTTTTTTCCTTGGCCAACTTTCCTTCTTTGACATCCACTCACAGCACAATCAATTAATTAATTAATTTCCACTTTTTTTTCGAAATCTATTAATTCGTGGTCCAACTCAGCCTCAACGCAAATTTCTATAGTTAGTGTGAGTAGTTCCCGCGGGATAAAGAAATTAAACATATCCGCGATAAGGCTATTCCACGCAGGCGAAGCCGCGGGCAGAAAGCTAGTAAGAATAAAGTTTGTATTTGATCATGCCATGAATAGTTGTATCAGGAATATTTGAACAGGACGTCCCATACTCCAGGTAATTCAGATTAAAGTCATTAGCGAATTTTTATATTATGACTTATAGTCATAATTGAAGACTATTATTATTATATATTGGGTCTTACCTATGAAATCGGAGATTTTTTCTTCGTTAATCATATGTACCAATTCCTGCAATTTTCAAAGCTATATCCAAATTTGTTTTTTATTTGGAAAATGGAATAATATTTCAAGGTTTCACATGAAATATTTTTTAATTTCTGGGCTACATCACATAATAAAAAAAAATTGAACAGAGCTCTTTTCATCTGCTTCCCATAATCATTTCTTAGATTCGTTGAAACTTTTATAAAGCGGTTACTTTTAAAAATTAACGCTGCCTATACTTAATGTTATCCGATAATACGTACAAAGTTTAGCTAAATTTGGATTTGCCGTTCCCAAAAAAAAAAAACAAAAATGTTTGTATGGAGAAAACAGTCTTAATGAAATTCTTCATACAAAATGCCAATTTTATAGGTAAGGACCTAATAGTTGATTCTGTTATATTCTCAAAAAACATAAAAAGCAAGAAATCTCCAATATTCGAGGTCACATGGTTGGGTCCGAGAAAAAACCGTATTTAAAATATATACTTGGTACCTAGACAATGAAAAGCAGGTCCATCAGGCTGATGAGATTTACAATTGCTTCGCTGTCTTCTCGTGGAACTTGTGGACACGATGGACTGCGATGAAGTAGACTCCGACGAATACAGCCTTCAGACTCAATTTAATAATAGATATAAACCGCAACTCTATTTACTTTGATTGTCAACATATGTCAACCTAAACTTCGTAGGTGTAAAATCAATACCTGAAAATCGAGAAATTCTTACAAAAATATTTGTAGGTATATAGATAATATTGTGCTTCAACAACTACTGGAAAAAATCGATGGCATCGACCCTGAAAAGCTTAGAAATATTTAGTACTTCATTTCACTTATAAATTATAGCAGTAATCACCTACTTGTAATACCAATAGGTACGTAGAGTAATTTTGAAATAATAAAGAATAACATTGTCATTTTTTGTGAATTTATTTTAACAGATAATTATTTTTTTAATTAATTTTAATACTACGTCGACCTCAAGAAAGATTTTCGTATGTTGACTTAATATTATGTCAGAATAAGTGCTTGTAAAAATGTGATAGGTATATAATATTACCTACCTATACCTAACATATATTATACCTACATCCGAAATGAGAAATTCGCAATACAATCTCTTTATAAAAAAATGTAGAGGCCTTTTCTATTTAAAAAAATCTTAAAAAAATAATAATTGCATCTATAAAGATCCAATAAATTACATTTTTTTATTGGATAGTTTTACGCTGTTATGATTAAAGGTTTATTAATACCTAAAAATGTTAACCAGCCAAAGAAAAAAAAAATCGAGAAAATAATGACTTCCTTCCGGGGAGTTTATACGGTTTATTTATTAATATAATCATAATTGTATAAAATTTTCCTGAAACTACTCGATCCACCTACACAATTTCCTGGGCTCCTTTTGCTAAAAACAAAAATATTGGCCACGGAAAATATAATAATAATGTATTTATTGTCAGATAACAATATAAATTAAATTAGTGCAAATTAAATTAAATTGTTATATTCCTATTACTTATAATTTGTTATTATGCTATACATATAATATAGTAAAAAATAATATAACTCTGAATTTAAATCTAATTTTAATGTAAGAAATTTGAACATTTTACATTTGTAATATTTTAACTAAAATATTCTAGGCTATATTTATAACTCTCCAACCTTTAATTTTTGGAGCGTCTTTTCTCATAATTCTTAGGCTATAGTATAATACTTATGAACTTACAGTTTAGGACACCAATAAAATTAGATTTTTTGAACGAGAAGTGGTCTCAAACTATTCTGTAGGAAACTAAAAAACATTCTGTAGGACTTTTTATTTCTTGTTGTCTTATGTGTCATTACTAGAGTAGAGAGCCTCCAGACTTTTTGTAGTATTTTTACCAGAATGTTCTAGGCTATTCTAGTGGCTTATAGTGTTACAGTCTAGAACACCATAGAATTAGATCTCCAAAAAATACACCAACGAGAAATATCGTTTAAAAAATCCTAAAAAAACGTCTTATAATTCTTTTTCAGACAGACTTATGGCATTTATGATAACACATCAAGTCACAGCCAAGAACGTACAGATGAAAAAAAAGAAATGAGAATTTCCAAAAAATATTTTTTATAATTCACATTGACATTTATTTCTGGTGTAGCTATTTTTTTATTTCACTAGAGGGTAGGGTATTTTGGGGTCCAAAAAAAATAGGTACCTATTAAGTGGGCCGTGTACCTACCGTCTGGGATGTCTCATTTAGGCATAGCGGCGAGGTCGACGATACGCAAGGTTACTCGAGCTGCGTTGGCTCTCCGCCATTTCGCTCTGGTGAGTCGCCCGCGCCTCTCGCTCGCTCTGCCACGCCGGCCTAACCCCCGTCACAACACCCTCTCCAACCCCAAAACCTAACCCCCCAGTAAACCAACGACACTACAACGGACGTGTTAAAAAAAAATTAAAAAATATCCATCTGAATCATTCTTTCCCGGTCCGGATCCCGTCACCCTTATGTGATTAGTAAATTATAGTAATTTTTTTTTTCAAAATTACTAGTGTTTTTTTGTGTTATAGTTTGTTAGTTTTGTTATTATTGAAGTTAAGTTGCACGAGACACGTGTTTGGACATGTTGTAATTTTTTTTTCGCTAGATTTATTATCAGTTTTCAATATATAGTGGTGTTGGCCCTTATCAGGGCTTCTATGATTATTATCGGTTTGTAGTTTGAATCTATTTCGTGTAAAAAGTGCTGATTTGTCTCGTAACGTGCGCCGGCGTCTAGCGCGAGTCGACGTTGTAGGCCTAAATACACGGCAATTGGCAGTTCGCGCGAAAAATTTGCACAAATCAGAGGCAAATATTTCCAATAAGATTCCTATAGGCCTATTTAGAGGGCTATGGAAAAACGTTCAGTGGACCCCCTACTATTGGATTGTTACGGATTTTTAGAACAAATACGGACTTAAATGCATTTTTTTTGGAATCTTGTGAAGTGAGTGCACGCTGATTATAATGGTGACTTAAAAACTGTTCTAAGTGGATATTGTTCCCGAATTCCAATTGGAAATGTGAGTACTATCTTTATTTTACAATAATTAATCATTAAATTAATTTAAAAATAAAAATCAAATGGATCTTCTTTGATTTTTCTATCAAAAATTCTTTCTTTAGAATGACTCTACAAAAAAATTTCTTACTACTAAATAGTTATAAACAGGAACCAAAATAAAGTTGATATCACTAATATTTGAAGTAATCAAACTATACTACGTATTATTTTTTAGTTTTAATAAAATTTAATACGTTTTTTCTTGGTCTAAAATTGGCCACTCTATCAAAAATCTATAGACAACTCCACCGTTGAAACACCGCCTGATTTTAATTGCAATACTCATAATTTTTACAAAATGAAGCGTATTTTGTTGAGAAAATGTAAAAACTGTAAAATATAACGACTTTACTAAACGTGTGTATTAATGGGTTATTTTTAAAGTAAACGAATATGTTACTATAATCGTCTCAAACTCCTTCAAATTCTCTCTCATATTTGGCAAAATACGCAGTTTAAATAGAAAAAAATCTTTGTAAAATAGAGTTATATAAAAATGTGACTCTATAATACAATTTCAATCTATTGTTAAGTAATATTAACAAAATTAACTATTTCTAAACAAAATATTAACATTTTATATAGATAGATACGTTGAAATTTTCGTTAAAACTATTGGCAGTCAACTGACAAGTCTATGTAGGCACCCAGGTAAATAATGTTAAATTAAATATACGTAATACAAAAATAAATTCACTAAAAAAATATATAAATGTGTAATATATGTAATTTCAATCTTGAACTACGCTTTGGCAATCTAATTTAAATATTATTGAATGAACCAAAATTATATTTGGTAGATATGAAGATAAAATAGACTAGTAATATATTTATAGTGAAATACATTCTTCGTAGTGCACCATTGTGCATTATATTTATGTCTAATAACGGTATATATAATGACATTTATACGTACCGTTACTTTATAAACTAACATATTTTAATTAATAAATAATGTCGTTAATAATACCACACAAAACACTACTGTTTGGAATAAAGAATATTAAACTTTAAAATATAATGGGCTAATTAAGAAAGCTTAGAATCTCTAAAGGTAAATTTAAGGTAACATCAAAATATAATGGAAAATTTTGTTGCACTTTTATTTAATCAAATTAATTAAATAAATAGACCAACAATTTTAATGTAGCTATTATGCAATGTAAAATGTATGTTTATGTCCATGTACTTAATAAGTCTATAAAACACGTAGTATAGAAATCCACAAGATATGAGTACAATATGACACGGTATTTACCTAGGTACAAGTAATTTGAATTTAAAATATATATACTCATTTAATAAAATATATTAAAGCATCCTTCTAAAAAAATCCTTCCTTATTTTTTTCTATAACGAACTCATTTCTCATATTTATTAAGTAGGTAAAGCATTTTAATTATGCATTTAGCAAGAAAAGGTGTTATAGCGTAATTAATAACTTTGGTAAAAGGTCTCTATCAAACGTAAGATAAATATTGACATGCTATTCCTAGATAAATGTATTCGTAAAAAAATGTACCCTGTGTTAATAATATAACTAATAAAATATACATAGTAATTAAATAGTGGTTGTCCTACTCTTTGCTGTTGTTTTAATGTCTATACATATATTTAACTCATAGCACATTTTAAATAATTATTGAGACAATAAAACATAGGACAGTTATATTCCGTAAAATATAACTGAACTTGATTTTATTCGCTATAAATGCTGGTCTTCAAAAAATTGAGTAAAATATATAAGACATCATACACTTATAGTAAAAACCTTGTTTTCAAATAATATTTTATTAATATATTTCAATAACATTCTAATAACTATAATTAATATTTCTCTAACTAATAATGACGTTATTCTATACCGTAAATATATGCCACGGTATTATAATTCAAATACATATCTAATATATAATCTATGCACTTATAAGAATGGTATTTAAAAAATCATAGGTAAATTTACTAGGAGGGTGAATAAATTCAGCGGAGTCTTGTTTCAAATTGAACAATCCATTAGCATATAAATAAGTAGGTATATCTATGAAACGTAAAAAATATGAATGATTGTAGTTTGTACATAGTGGTAACAATTAATTTTGTTATATTGACTTTAAGTGCGTTTTTCTTTAGAAGAAATATATAAATAGAAACAATATTTCTGACCAATAGATTTTTGAAGTGTTTTGCTTATAACTACTTAATTTTAATTTTATAGTATGTTATGTTTTTTAAACGCAATTAATCGTGCCTTATTTTTTTTTCTCAAAATTTCATTGCCACCCAATTGAAGAGATTTCATTTTATATTTATACAATGTATCAACAGCTATTATTACTAATATGAATTATCGGGTTTAATCATTATTATGCTCTGATTAAAAATAATAAAATAAGTGTAGGTTGATTGCTGCCGTTTGAAAAAATGCCATAGCTTTTAATAGAATAACCACAGCATTTTGAATATCTTCATTATCATTTCTGTCATTTACAGTGAATTTCATGTACCAAATTCCGCGTTAATTCAAACTTATTCTTGATTTCTTTGGAATATTATCTAAAACCATTCATTCAACTATGTCATAAAATACGATCCGTATTACGTTAGTACTATATTAATTCTGTGACTATGGTCAAGTCTCAGTACTATTGCCATCTCTGTCTCCCTTTAAAAATGCCCTATATCTATCCCTTTCCAGTAGTTTTAAGTAGAGATCATGACAATGTAATTATAGGCTTAAATGACATTTGCTTTGCAAATGGAATTTTATGTTAAAAAATATGCCCAACTCGTTATTTTATCCCATAAATAAATAATGTGCCATATTTATATTGAATTTTTTAAACCACTCAAAAAAACTGGAGGTTCTATGTTCATCTATATTTTGTATGTATGTTCACCTATATGTTCGTCAATTGTTAACCGATTTCGACGATTTTTTTTTAATAGCGTTTACCGGCAGAGTGATCCCATAAAGTTCAGATCTGATGAGGCACTCCCCAGATAAAGAATGGAATCTTACTATAGTCAGTTGCTTTGACATTTTTTGACGGTTCAATATTACGTCATTTAATATTTCTATGAAATCACAAAGGGAAACGAGACAAAAAAATATTAAAAAATTTAAGGGAGGAATTCTAGAGAATTTTACATATATTTAATTTAAGATAATATTAGGAACATTATACTATAAGACAGGAAATATGTTACCCAGTTATATTTTGTAAGAGTAGCTTACGTGTTTTATGTGTTTATAACACGTTCCGGGACACAATCCGCCTCTCGACATTATAACAATAAAACTTCTATTGTGTCTTTTGATCTGTCTCGGAACGTGTAAACTTATATAATAATTACACTAATATACCCGTATTTTCTACGATTAGTTTACCCTATACCCTAAGGGTTGCTTGGAAGAGATCGCTGTTAGCGAAAAGGCCACCTTTTATGCTATGTGTTTGCTATAATTATTTATGAGGTTTTTGTCAATTGTGTAATATAGAGTGTATACTTGATTTTTTATGCTGGCCCAAATTGATATTCAGTAGGCGAAAGATTGGTCAGATGAAACGCCTTTAAAAATTTTCCAATTCTGAAATTATTCAATGTCAAATTATATATCATATTCCATATAATATAATATCAATTTGGGTTTATTCAATAATTTCCTAGAATATTAATAAGACATTTTATTATTATGATTCTAGCACATTATTAATATAAATGAAATATATATTTAATAATAATATAATATAAACACATAGCCAAACAAAAGTAATTACAATGGGCGAAATGAACTTAGTAGCTAATATCCTAAAATATATTTAGATTTAATTTATGTTCAGAGACCTATTCCGGCCAGCAGCTCTCAGACTCCGTACTAGGATTAAATACCTATATAAGTAGTACAATTCATATGACTTATATGATAGAAACATTGCACATATCAGTCTCATCATCAAGTAAATACAACAATAACAAAAATAAGTATACTTAGGACAATTCAAAAAGTATTAAATAGCAATGTCCAAATAATAATGAATAAATGTCAATAAAATTGGGTTAATGCAATAATCGAATACTATTATAAATTAATTAGAAATTAACTTGAAGAGTATACAGTGACATTTTACCAAATTAAATTAATTTTAGTTTTAATGTTGCTATGATTTGTACACGCCCAATCTAGTGTTTAGAAACTCTGACCACTATACCAACAGGTCGCGGGTTCGAATCCCGCTAGGGGCATATGTTTGTGTGATGAATACGGACATGTGTACCCGAGTTATGGATGTTTTCATTTATAATAAGTATTTATTTACAAAAAAAAATGTATTTATGTAGTATATGAACCATCTGGTATCGACAACACAAGCCTATAGTTGCTTACTGTGGAATCAGATGGCGCTGTGTGTATGTCTAAGGATATTTATTTATTTATATTTATTTAATCTACTGTTCTCTCACCCTAGTCGAATGGAAGAAATAGCTCTATGAGATAAGTTCATCGTTGCACTCTAACTTCGACTCTGTATCTATGTAAAACTCATGTATTTTATTTTGTACAATAAAGCTTTACCAACAAATAAATCTACATATAAATTTATCTAGCAAAATAAATAATTTATTGTAATTTATTATTATTATTACCCATTAATACCGTTTATTTTCCACACACACATAAATATAAATATAAGCTGTATATAAGTGTAACAAGACATTAAAGAAGGCTCGTACTAATAAAACTATCCCAAGACTGAGAAAAACTTGTAGAATGATACTTGAGATTATTCTATTTCTTCCGTCTGATCTGAATTTGAACAGTATCAAATATATAATATATTATTGAGAGTGAGACTCGATCTGAATCCTGAGACTGCCCCGTCAATAGGGCCCTTAGTTTACAAAACAAAAATTTATTTATTACTTTTTTTAACATATTTAATAAATAAATAAATACCTATCTTTGCACATACACACATCGCCATCTAGTTCCACACTAAGCATTGTATTATGTATGTATGAAGGCTTGTATTATGGTTTTTTTTTTGTAAATAAATGCATATATAAATGAAAAACATCCATAACTCGGAAACACATGTCTGTATTCATCATACAAATACATACACTTCCACCTTCGACCTCATCTTCACTTTTTTCTTACATATAAAATTGGAGTTTTTTTCTTTGTTAATCATATGTATCAATTCCTGCGATTTTCAAAGCTATATCCGAATTTATTTATTTTATTGGGAAAATGGAATATTATTTCAAGGTTTCACATGAAATATTTCTTAATTTCTGGGCCAAATCACATAATAAAAAAATTTGAACAGAGCTGTTTTCATGTGCTTCCAATAATCATTTCTTATATTCGCTGAAACTTATATAAAGCGATTTACTTTAAAAAATTAACGTTGCCTATACATAACTAAATGTTAACCGATAATACACACAAAGTTTAGCTAAATTTGGATTTGCCGTTCCCAAAAAAAAATCAAAAATGTTTGTATGGAGAAAACAGTCTTAATGAAATTCTTCATACAAAACGCCAAATTCATAGGTAAGCACCCAATATTTTGTATTAACATTATGCATATCACTATTTTTCTTAAACGATAATTTTTTTCTTACATACATTAAGTTTGGAAGCGTCGGTGGCTCAGCGGTTAAAACGCGGTCTCCCGATTTGGGAAGTCCGGGTTCGATTCCCAGGCAGACCATATACCAATGAGTTTTTAAATTTAATTTAATTACTTATGTGCATTTATCCGACTGCTCTTTAACGGTGAAGGAAAACATCGTGAGGAACAATGCTTGACAAATAAAAATTCAAAGGCATGTGAAGTCCCCAACCCGCATTGGCCCAGCGTGGTGGACTAAGGCCCATACTCCCTCAATATACGTGGGAAGACTTCTATCCATGTGGTGGGATGTTCGTAAACATA
The DNA here is from genome assembly GCA_949316235.1 of Oegoconia quadripuncta. NCBI lineage: Eukaryota > Metazoa > Arthropoda > Insecta > Lepidoptera > Autostichidae > Oegoconia > Oegoconia quadripuncta. Next base: position 23,678,162 of record OX438749.1, read on the forward strand.
TTGCATTTTTTTTATGCATGACGGGTTCGTACTTGACCTCAATCACACCTGATGTTAAGTGAAGATGAGGTCGAAGGTGGGTTGGAATTACATAATCTATTTCCACCGTCACCCTTCCATCTTCGGACCACTAGGCGTGGGGAGGGATTCCACCCGTATATAGTTAATATACCGAACATTCGCACTAAGAAGTTCGATTCTTCATTCATCATCCGAACAGCCAAGGCATGGAACTCCCTACCGGCGTCAGTCTGCCCTGAATCCTACAACCTTGGAATCTTCAAGAGCAGAGTGAATAGGCATTTACTGAGATCGCGTGCTTCATCTCCGACCACATCGTCACTTTCCATCAGGTGAGATTGTGGTCAAAGGCGAATCCAGTCAATCATAAAAAAAGAAAAAAAAAAAAGGTGGAAGCGTACTGACCCGGAAACCCAAATATTTGGAGAACTGGCTATCTTATCTCTGACAACTGGAACACAACAATGCTATTAACGTTGCTGTTTGGCGGTAGATTTAGATGAGATGGTGTTAGCTAGCCTGGCGGACATTTAAAATGCCCTACCAACAACCAAACCGAGTACTAAACATGTACCCCGCTGGGGATCGAACCCGCGACCACCGATTCGTAAACCCTATGTTGTTTGCATTGAGCCACGGAGGCGCGTTATGCGTCATGTTAACGAACGGCTAATGTATGATTTCCTTAAAATTATTCCTAATAGACACTTTGAGGCCCAATTTGTAAACGCCCAAACCGCTCGTATTTTTAGTATTGTAGTATTAGTCAAACTTAGCGCTATTGGCTTCCCGGTTACTCGAAACCACTGCCAAGTCATGCTTAGCACGACTTGGCAACGTCGCCTGTTAGTATTCGATTTGCCCAAAATTAAAATAGGATTTTACTAAATGTTATAAAATGATATAGACCCGATCGTGATTGTCGATTTATACTAACCCTCTTATTCATAAAAATTTATAAACTCTTTATAAGCCTGTTTTAGTTAAAGTATGTTTTGTCACTTTCTTTCATTGCAACATTTCCTTATGAACGACAGAGACAAAACATACTTTAAATAAAACAGGCTTATGAAGCGTTTGTAAATTTTTATGAATAAGAGGGTTAGTATAGGACTTGTTTCATCAAAATCGATCAAATAATAGGCACAGATTTGATTATTTGTCATAATACAGTCGACAAACTTATCACAAAATATTTAAATATTAAAATAACTTGCATTCGTGCAGTATAACAACCGTCTGGTATCCATAATACTATTGCTTATTGTAGAACTAGATGGCGCTGTCTGTAGGTATGTCAAAACGCATAGACTTATACATATAAGTACTAGCTTTCAGCCCGCGACTCCGTCCGCGTGGAAGATTTTATCAAAAACGGTTCAGCAAAAAAATTAGCCTATATGTTAATCCAGGTCCTAACCTAACACACTAAATTTCATCCAAATCCCCGCTAATACCCGCTGCTCAATTTAACCGATACACTTCTCGGAGAAAATTAAATTTCCATCCACATCACCTGGATGAGTGGAAGTCTACCACTGTACGTTTCTCAAGAAACTTCTTACCACGTACGTAGAATGTATTTGACGTTTATGCGTACTCGTGTGCAATAAATTATAAAAATAAAAATATGTAAAAAAAAAAAGTCTGAACTCATCATACATCAACATAATGCCCCTAGTGGGATTCGAACCCGCGACCTTTTAGTATAGCAGTTAGAGTTCCTAACCGCTACACCAAACAGTAAATACCCCCAAATAACTAAAAGCTATAATTAAAATGTTTTTAGTTTCTTTTAAATACCTGTATTATAATTTCATTCATTGAGACCTATTATTTGATAGTCAGCTCGATGGGGTGCTGTAATTATTTGTTGTCATGTGTGACTAAACAGCTGCTAACGTCAGCCATATTGGATTTACCATGACGTCATACTCTATGACACGGCTTATTGGCGGGAATTCAGCGAGCGATGTTGCATTTTTGTTTTTATTTCTTATAATTTGTGCATTCTGAGTTTTGAAGTTTAATCATGGCAGAATATTGTACGATAAAAGTCAGTGATGGTGTACACGTGTAAATTAAAACGTGTTACGAAGCATTCGGATTCCAACAAGAAGCCGCCAAAATCTTCCGTAAAGCATTCTGCCACTTTACTGAAGAATATTAGAATAATACTACAGAAGACTAGGCTGTATGGGCTCGATCCCTTTGGCTTATAACATATACATACAAAGTGTCCCAAAATATAACGATAAACCGAAATCCAGAAGTGAACAAGTTTATGACTATCCAAGCAAAAAAAAAATTCTACCTTTTTTTTATCTGAAAACTATGCGATTGTTTTTGAAAAACTTTGTAATTTGACACCCTGTATAGTACTTGTCTGTCTGTCGTAACTGTATCAACTGCTGTTTAATATTGTAAAAAATGCATCACTTGTTGTAGAAAAGTGACCCAAAAACATGCGAGTGTCTTTTAAGTACTTATAACAACTTAAGGTCACATTTCTAATCAATATTGTGATTCTTTATGTGACAGACTTTTAACCATCTATTCTCAGTACAGATGGCGCTGTTTTATGGTTTTATGCCGCGAACAAAGCTTTTTCGCGCTTTTCTTAGTGGATAAAACAGCGCCATCTCTTGGAATCCTCGAGAACTAATTGGGCTGCTAAGAATAAATGACTACAACCATATTTTTTTGGTATTCTTTGTCCTTACGGACAGCCAAAGGGAGCTGAGCCCACACAGCCGCACGCAAACAAATTTTTTTTTAATCATGGCTTGGAATCGGTCACCTAAAAGTGCAAGATAATATTAACTAGTGTTACGAGTAATACCAATATGTTTATACTTAAAAGGTATTAGCATACCATTAATGTATGTCCAAAGATTTTTTTTAGCATAATTTACTGCAGGTTGAACAACCTTTTTGGCATCTTGGATGTAAGCCAAATATTCAGCGCACTTCATTCAAACGGCTCCGTTTATAATAAAACTCAATTGAAAAACACGTGATCAACCTGTCCGTTTACATATTAGACCTCCTCAGGCCTTATAGCAGGTTGTCTGTCATTCAGTAAATATTGCAATTAGTCAAGGTCGCAACTACTCAATATCACAATTCGTCCAAATAAATTTATCAAGATTGCAACTCATCAGGGTGGTAAATTGTCAATATCACAACCCGTAAAGATCGCAACTCGTCAATATCACGTCTCAACAAGATTGCAACTCGTCAAGGTTGCAACTTGTCAATATCACAACTCGTCAAGATCGCAACTTCGCAATCGCAATTCTTCGATTGTAAATAGATTTTTTTGTTTTGTTTTGATAGTCGACTGTTCATTAGGTATATACATTAGCGATAGAAGGAGGGAAAGTCTACATCCCTGCAGTGGGATGTTTACGGGCTGATGATGATGATGATGATTAGCGATATTTGCAGGTCGTGTAATAAGCCTAAATATGAGATACAGCTAATCTAAATACTTTCATCTGTACATACCATATTTAGTGAAAATAAATATATTTTACTAGCTCAGCAAAAAAAATTGCCTACAATACAATACAATACAAATACACTTTATTGTACAAAAGGAGAACATACATTTTACAAAACACAATACTGATAAGAGTACAATTAGGCGGCCTTATCACTAAAAGCGATCTCTTCCAGGCAACCTGTTACATGTTACCTACATGTTAATCTAAGTCCTAATACGTTCACAACCCAAATTTCATTTAAATCCGTCCAGCCATTTAAGGCGTGAAGAAGTAAAAAGTTATATACATACACACACACAAACTTTCTCGAAATCGTATGTCTTCGTGATCGTAACTCGTTAAGATTGGTAGTCAACAAGATCGTGATACGTCAAGGTAAATTCATCAAGGACTCTGTAAGATTGGAACTCGTTAAAATAACAATTTAATTTTTAAACATCATAAATCGTCACAATCTTAACCTCCGTGGCTTAATGTAAACCACACAGGGTTTACAAATCGGAAGTCGCGGGTTCGATCCCCAGCTCATACTTAATAGTCGGTTGGTGATAGGGCATTTTAAATATCCGCCTGGGTAGCTACCACCATCTTATCTAAGTCTGCCGCCAAACAGCAATGGAGAACCATACCGCCCTCTCATATAAAAAACAAAAAAAAAAAATAGTCGAATTCGTTAAGAAAAATTCGAATACCTATACAAATTAAATCATTCTGAAACCACCTTTAGTGTGGAACTCTAACAATTTTCGGCGGAATTCGGCTATTGTTCCTTGGGGAAAGTTGTTCGTAATTTGGAGTGGATTGATCAGTAAACAGAAATTACAATTATTAAATTTCACCCTGTATAGCCAACAATGAAGTTTGACAAATTGAAAAACTAAAAAGTAGCTTTACACTTTTCAGGTGCAGGTCAGAGCGGTTTTTATTTATTCTATATAAAAAAAAATTATTTATCCATTGAGGGCTCCACTGGACGGAACGAACCCTCTTAAATCAAATCAAATCATTTATTTGCAAGAATACATAGTTTACAATTACAGGCTGTTATTGTTAAAAAAAGTCTTTTTTTTTTATATTTCGGACACTTACACCAATCATCTAGTCCCAAACTAAGCAAAGCTTGTGCTATGGATACAAGATAAACGGATAAACATACATAAATATTTGTATAAACATCCAAGACTCGGGAATAAATGTTCGTATTCATCACACAAACATTTACCCCTCGCGGGTTTCGAACCCGCAACCGTTGGTTTCGCTGATAGGCTCACTATCCACTACACCAATCGGTCGTCTATTTTCATTGTAGGTAGGTATTCAACCTGCATGCAAGTGTGCAAATTCTTTGTCACATCAAGTTGGATGTCTTGTCTAATCATTGTATTAAAGCTACTTAAAATTACATTATTTATTTTGAAGATATTCACTAACACTATAATAGCAGTGGTCCTGAAGACACTTTATCAAGTGCACCTTGAACAGTTTCCACTCTAATATTTTTATTCTGTCAGGAAGTTTATTATATATTATATATATATACACATATTATTATAAACTTGTCTTTTATATATTTCTTTATGGCAAGGAGGCTGATATACCTAATAAGTTTACATATTGAGCTCTGGTATGTCGAGAAGGACAATCCTTGCGATTCTTAAAATAATCAGGATGAGACTTTACGAATAGGCAAATATCTCTGATATACATACACGGCAGAAATAGAAATTACAAAGAACCTCTGTTGCTAAGCAACTGTACTCGTATAGTACAATATAATTAATAATACAGGTAGGTATACATATATGTATAGGACAGTAAATCTGACTCCGGCATTTAAGTATAATACAGTTCATATTTCTTTTAATAAAACTTTGTTATTACGTCATTTGTCTGCGATGAGGTCGTTAAACTGGTCAGCAGACTCCTTGGATAAGTAGTTACGCCACTCGAATACAGATTAAGGTCGCTGGTTTGATTCCTAATCGAGTACATTTTAGTACAGTCTGATTAAAAAAAAATCCTTAGTGTACGTTTCCGTAGTGGAAATTACATTTTAGAAGTTTGTTCAAATCGCCGGTCGCGGGTTCATTCCCCAGCGAGGTATACTGATTAGCTACCTGCCTAGCTACTATCATCTTATCTAATTCTGCCGTCACACAGCAATATTAATAGCATTATTGTGTTCCGGTTGTCTGAAATAAGATAGTCAGTCCCCCAAATAAGATGGGTCGGGATCAGTACGCCTCCACATTCGGCCTCATCTTCACTTAACATCAGGTGTGATTGAGATCAAGTGCTAACCCTGCCTAGAAGCCCATCTCCGCTCTCCTCCCATTGTAACTCCTGTAAGATAGGATCAACAGTGGTACTCTGCACGGCGCCTACTGAAGGTAGACGGTGCCCTACGTGACTCTATTGCTGCCTTGGACCCCAGATAAATTAGTAAAGGAAGAATTTAAGGGTGATAACATAGGAAAGAAAGATCCACTCCCCCTCCGGCAAATGGGAGTATAGCTAATGTGACGCGAGAATTTTTTTTTATGCACAACGGGTTGGTACTTGACCTCAATCACACCTGATGTTAAGTGAAGATGAAGTCGAAGGTGGAAGCGTACTGACCCGGAAACCCCAACACATTTGGGGGACTGGTTATCTTATATGACAAGATAAGATAATGGTAGCTAGCCAGGCGGACATTTAAAATGCCCTACCACCAACCAAACCAACCAAGAACCAAAAAGGTTAACGTTATGGGGGAGAGAACCAAGTGAAGCTCGCCTGTCTAATTGCTAATTTTTTCAAATTAATTAGAAAGAAAGAAAAATTTATTTAAACCCATCTCATGACACAAACAATCAGGTACAAATATCACACAGTCGAGACACATGCAAAAAATAACATTGTGTCTGCCATATAATTGTCGGTGTCGCAAGGTGCATGGAGTCAAAGAGGTCTCCAACTCAGCATGAGTTGTAGCCGTTCACTACAACGCTGGTTTTCAATGGACCCTCCAAATTACGTATTCTAGTGCAAGCTTCCTCTTAAATTCAAAGCGCTTAGTCGATGTCACTGGTGACCCGAGAGCTGGTTGTTTCCTCGCTCAACGCTTAAGTATCTGCATCCAACGAGCAAACGCTGCCAGCGTTTTGGGTACCTTGCCTCGCGGCCCCAATTTTTTACATTTGTTCTAGTTTACTTTTAAATTCCATCTGTTTATTTGTTACTGTTTTTAAATAAATAAATTTACCTTACATTATATACTTTAGATGATAAACATTCATGGACATGAACAACCCGTTTGCGTAACCAGGCTATTTCGCAATTAATAATGAAATATTATAATATAAAACAATAATTAATAATTTTGTAACATAAAAACCTTTTTTTAAAAAAAAGAGCAACCTCTCGAGTTTCTTGCTTGTTCTTCTCAGGGGAAAATTGGCTTTTGAACAAGCAGTAGCTTAAAAAATATAAAATCTGACTATTTTAAGTGTACCCTGGGTACCTACAAAATAAAGCATTTTTTGTTTGACTTTGATTTTGACAATAGAAAGTGCTAATGGCAACAAATCAAACTAGCCCAAATTCGACTATCTTGCTATTTGCCATCAGGGAGTTCCAATCCTTACATCCCGACTCCATCATTAGATCAGCTCAGGTACCACAATATTGCATTCTCACCGAACTTATTATAAATACCAATCCCTTTGCCACAAATACATACATTTAAATAAGGAAAATGTTATACCTTACGAAATTTTCTGTACCTATTTGTTGGCAATAAATACTTTTCTTTCTTTCTTTCTTTCTTTCAAATATGCCAAATTTCAGCTCAATCAGATACCAGCAAATGGTTGAAAAATGCATTGTAAATTTTGAAACGGGCAACTTACATACGAACATTGCTAATTATAAATAAATAAAAGCCTGTGAACAGAAATGAAAACCTTAGTGTGCCTGCCCACGACCGACTTTTTGTAGGACCGATAATCGGACGATTTTTTCGTCAATAATTTTATCACCGATATTGTGACCAATTTTTTGTAGGACGTGAGCGTTGAAATATTGCATACGTTCCATTTTTACAAAAATTCCTACAAAAAATCAGTCACCGTTGACCGCCTCCGTGGCTCACTGTAAACAACATTGGGTTTACGATTCGGAGGTCGCGGGTTCGATTCCCAGCGGGGTACCTGTTTAAGTATTCGGTTTGGTTAGTGGTAGAGCAATTTAAATGTCTACCGCCTGGCTAGCTACCACCATCTTATCTAAATCTGCCGCTAAGCAGCAAGCTAATAGCATTGTGCATAAAAAAAAACCACGGATTTCCAAAAACAAGTCAAGCACGAATAGGACTCGCATCCCGAGGGTTCTAATTAAATAATAAATGGTATACCTCTAAACTTTCCATCGCCAGACTCACTGGCGTCAATACACACCATTGTTTTGTCTGTCTGCTTGCTATGCCAGACGAATAACTCGTCAAATTAACATACTGTGGCTACACATAGACAATACATTACAGATTACTTTGTAATATACGGATAGGTACAGAGGTTCAACTATCATCGAATAAAGCAAAGAATTATATATATATATATATATATATATATATATATATATATATATATATATATATATATATATATATATATATTTATGCACAACGGGTTGGTACTTGACCTCAATCACACCTGATGTTAAGTGAAGATGAGGTCGAAGGTGGAAGCGTACTGACCCGGAAACCCCAACACATTTAGAGGACTGGCTATCTTATCTCTGACAACCGGAACACAACAATGCTATTAACATTGCTGCTTGGCGGCAGATTTAGATAAGATGGTGGTAGCTTGCCAGGCGGACATTTAAAATGCCCTACCACCAACTAAACCGAGTACTTAAATATGTACCCCGCTGGGGATCGAACCCGCGATCTCCGAATCGTAAACCCAATGTTGTTTACATTGAGCCACGGACACGGTTAAAGGCGGTACTTTTTATACCGGATGAGTTTTTTTACCGTAAGGAAAAAAATGGGGATATTAGGTAAGTGACATAGAAGGTATTGACATAGGTAGTTGAATATCTTGTTTCTCGAAACCATCATCGATTCTCGCGCCGGCTGGAGATTGATATTGCGACTGGCGAAGATTGATATCCTATCATGCGAAATTTATTGGGAACTCATATTTTTTTTTTATATTATCTATTTTAAAAGTTTTTTAATTAAGTATGTACATGAAACAACGAATTTTTAAAACACAATTATAAATAACTATATCTTATAGAAAAAATACACCCACCAACTCGCCTCCGTGAGGCATAGTACCTAGTACGCTAGCGCTATTGCCCCGCTGAATGCATAAGCTCAGCTGCTGAGCAAAGTAGGCACGAGCTCTCACATCTTCAGAGGCGTGGACCAGTCTAACGGATAAATCCTTTACAAATTGTTTCGTGTCAGTAGACCACGGGCCCAATGTCTCCACTGCAAGCGCCGCAAACTCGTGGTTTATAGAGATTGACGCATATTTACGGCGCTTGTTACTTTGAGCTTGTTCAGCCGCTGTGCCAAAGTATACGCACAAGTTGCGTCCCATATCAAGGTGCGTCCCAAGCACCAGGGTACTAAGGTGGCTCCATCAGGTCTTTTCCTGTCATCCCTGAATAAGCCACAAGGCTCGAGAGTATGCATCATCATCATCATCTTTATATCAACCACAGGCCTCCCCCATAGAATTAGCGTGCATAGTGGGGTACAATTGGACCCCTATATAAAAATCCTAGCAAAGCCCACCTCCTAGTCACATATCTATTCGTTCATAGACCAATAGAATACAATTTTAAATCATTCACAGACTGTTCACACGTAATGTACCTATTAAATAATTCATCAATTCACATCTACGCATATTAAAACTCACCCCTTTCTTTTAACCTGTTTAAAAAGCAGGTTCCATGCTAAATGCATGAGAATGACCTTGGTTAGACGGTAGACAGGGTCTTCAGGGTCAAGTTTAGGCGAGGACCTGTTACTTCACCTTAGGGTTGCTTTGTTTTTGGACCAGATTTTGTTACCACGTGGATGCTTCTGTTAAGTATTTGTATGTTGTTACTAGGGTACTTTTGACCACCTGTTTCTATTAATATGTAAACTAGGTTTTGACCCGGCTTTGCTTACCTTATTACTTTACGACCTCCCTTTTGTAAGTTTGGAGTTTAACCTTTGAAATGTTATTCAATTTCTGCTATACAGTGTGAATTTGAATTCGTATAATTCCCGTTAACTGGTGACGCTACTCTGGATTTCGAACAACTTTCCCTAAGGAACCATAGTCGAAATTTCCGGGTCAGTACGCTTCCACCTTCGACCTCATCTTCACTTAACATCAGGTGTGATTGAGGTCAAGTACGAACCCGTCGTGCATAAAAAAAATGCCAAACATAATTTTTTTTTGGCTTTTACTCTTCTAGTATTTAGCCAACGACAGTTTTAAGAAAAACGAGTAAAAACTTTAACGAGTAAAAAATTAAAAACAATATAATACAACATTCGCTATAAGAAGTTCGGAATCTTCATTCATTATACGAAGAGCCAAGGCATGGCACTTCTTTTTAGGGTCAGTCTATTCTGAATCTAAGGCCCGTTTTAATAAACCATTCTCAAGATTGAGAACAGACTTGTGACCGGTCTCAAGTAAACGTGTTGATTAATAAATAATAATAAACCGAACTTGAGACCCGAAAAGCATGTGCATACTCAAGCAGTACTCACTTGAGAGGTGCGCGTATTTATAAACGAAACTCAAGAATATCATTCATTCGCCGCTGAAGCGAATACTTGAGGAGTGACCTCAGCTGAGTAGACATCAAGATTGGTTTATAAATTAGCACGGAGCTTGAGATAGCGTCCACTGCTTAAGACCCATCTCGGTTGATACAGCCTCAAGACTTGTATTGAGATTGGTTTATTAACCTACAACCTTAGGATCTTCAAGAGCAGAGTGAATAGGCATTAACTGGCAACGCGTGCTTCATCTTCGACCACATTGTCAATTTCCATCAGGTGAGATTGTGGTCAAACGCGTATCCAGTTAATCATAAAAAATATCGCTGAATTACCGCCAAAAATTTCATCTGTTTCTTTAACCACCGGCACTTTTATGGAAAGGCAAAGGAAATGAAGTTCATGCAGGCTGTGTTAACCGAATTGTATCCACAGTAATGTAGACGATTTATTGGTAGACTATAACTAGATAAGGCCACCCGTTAGCAACACAAGCTAACCAAATATTATTACACGACTTCGTCCAGACGATTTTTTTCACGTCTCCAACAAAAAAACCAGTCTGCGACCGACGCCATGTTGACATTTCGATGCCACATGACGATAACGTTGAGTCATTGCCACGCCCACTTAAAGGGTTATGAAACCCCCCCTCCTCCCCCCATTATTTCAGTAGGTTTTGCAAAATGGTTCACCGATTGACCGTGAATTAAACAGATTTTTATTTCTCATTTCTTTTTTGTACAACGGGTTAGCTGTTGACTTCAACACACCTGATGTTTTTTTAAATGTGTCAACAAACAGTGAAACACAATGTGTAGGTACTTGTTATCTTACATTAAAGTATTAGGTCATTACCTATGAAATTGGCCTTTTGTATGAAGAATTTCATTAGGACCGTTTTCTCCATACAAAAATTTTGGATTTTTTTTGGGAAACGGCAAATCCAAATTTAGCTAAACTTTGTGTGTATTGTCGGATAACATTAAGTTTAGTATAAGCAGCGTTAATTTTTAAAAGTAACCGCTTTATAAAAGTTTCAGCGAATCTAAGAAATAATTATGGGAAGCACATGAAAAGAGTTATTTCATTTTTTTTTATTATGTGATTTAGCCCAGAAATTAAAAAATATTTCACGTGAAACCTTGAAATAATATTCCATTTTCCAAATAAAAAACAAATTTGGATATAGCTTTGAAAATCGCAGGAACAGGTACATGTGATTAACGAAGAAAAAAAACTCCAATTTCATAGGTAAAGACCCAATACTTAGATATAATTGTGTCACAAGCACCGTTAACCACTAATTACTTTAATACATACTAGCTTTCCGCCCGCGGCTTCGCTTGGGTAGAATAACTTTATCGCAGAAATTTGTTTATCCCGCGGGAACTACTCACTTTATCGGGATAAAAAGTACTCGTCTGCTCTGGGTGCGACAGTAAACCAGCGCTGAGCTCTTATAAGCTCAGCATATAGCTGAGTCGTTTCCCTCATTTATCTGAGTGTTCCTATATTTTATTTGCCTAACAATTGTTGTATATGTGTCGAAGTGGCGAATAAACAGTTTCTTTCATTCTTTCTTTTCCTATGTCTAGATCCAGGGTATATTCTACCTATACCAAATGTCATCCAAATCCATCCCGTTTCGCCGTGATTGAACAAAAACAAACAATCAAACAAACATCCAAACTTTCGCATATTTATAATCTTATTTGTTAGATAAAAAACTCTCTATTTAAGTGTACCCTATACACCTACAAGCTATAGAGTTTAATGATTGACAAGTTTGTACAAAATAGTTTTGGGGGTTTATAAATTACTTTATGAATTTATTCAAAGTAGAGTAAGAGTAAAATATATGTCGTACATGGGTTGGTTCGGGGGTGGGCGTTGTTAGCGACCGGGACGGTGCCAGTCGCGTGGTGAAGGGTGGCTCGGGCAAAGGCGATATTATTGCAAACTACTATAGGCAAATCGACAACGTATTCACATTCGATTATGATTATGAAACCTGAGATGCTTTCTGTTGAAGAGAAAACATGTGCACGCCCCTCGTGCCATACAAGTTGGCCCCCGCGTGCACTCTGTGGAACTCAGCCGTACCTAGTCTATAGTTCCTCCTTGCTCAAATTCCATAATCAAAGTCTTATTCAGTAACGACTCACCGGATTCTTCAAGCGTCGATGGTAGTAGGTAATCAGAGTCCCTCATGGTCGTTGATGTCTAGTGGTGGTTCAACTCCTTCGACGCCTGGTAGCAAAGTGTGTCCCATTTTCGATGTGAAGACCTAATATAACTGTTAAAGTCGTCACCGCGCCATTTCCGGCGATACCAGCGCCACCAGGTTTAGTTCCTACAGCAAAGCGCGTATTATGATAGTCAGTTGACCGTTTGAATAATGAATATATACCTATTAGGAAAATAGTATTTTTGACAATCTGTTTATGCATCCTAATATATATTTTATTCTACCTACTGTTAAGTGAAGATGAAGCTGAATGTGGAAGGACGCTCACTGAACCCACGAACTTAATTTGAGAAACTTAGGCCCGTATTAATAAACCGTTCTCAAGATTGAGAACAGTTTTGTGACCGGTCTCAAGTAAACGTGTTGATTAATAAACCTAACTTGAGAGCTGAAAAGTATGTGCAAACTCAAGCAGTACTCACTTGAGAGGTGTGCGTATTAATAAACGAAACTCAAGACTATCATTCATTCGCCGCTGAGGCGAATACTTGAGAAGTGATCTCCGCTGAGTAGACCTCAAGATTGGTTATAAATTAGCACGGAGCTTGAGATAGAGTCAACTTCTTAAGACGCATCTCGGCTGATGGCTGTATCAGACTTGTATTGAAATTGGTTTATTAATACGGGCCTGATGCCTGAACAGGCTGTATGGCTCAGTCCCATTGCCTATCCTGTGCTGGGATAAATTAAATAACAACAACAATCTGAGATAATTTCAATAGTTGGGGGGTTTTCTTTGGCGGGATCTCGGCGAGTGAAGTAGCATTTTTGTTTATAATTCTTATAATTTGTACATTCTGTCTTTTGAAGCTTCATAATGCCAGAATATTGTGCAGCATAAGTTAGTGATGGTGTGCAAGTGAAGGGAAGTGTAAATTAAAGTGCGTAACCAAGCTTTCGGGTTCCCACAAGAAGCCGCCAAAATCTTTTGTAAAGCATTCTGCCACTTTACTGAAGAATGACTTGACCATGACTAGACTCTGTATATACGCCAAGTATACGACGAATTACTTGTTTTGACTGAGACTGACTTATAAACTGAAGAAATAAGTGAAATAAGACATGTCTGTATGGGCTTAGAACCCTTTGCTTTCTCCGAGAGTAGTGAATCTGAGATAATTTCAATATGGTGGTTTGTTTACATAGAAAGTTCCATAGAATGTTAATTTAGATGTTTTTGGTGGAAAGTCCCTAGTCGCCTTTTAATGAAATGAAATGAAATGAAAAATGAAATGAAATGAAATGAAATGAAATGAAATGAAAATCATTTATTCATGTAGGCAATACAATATGCACTTATGAACGTCACTTGTTTTTTTAAACTACCACTACCTCGGAACGCGACCACTACTGAGAAGAGCTAGCGAGAAACTCAGAGGGTTTGTCTCTTTGTCTACGTCACCCACACCCATGACGCAGTCTAAATAACACTAACAATGGTACAAAATTCCAAGAGGAATTGAACCTTTAAAAAAAAATTAAACTACCTATGTCAATACCTTCTATTTCACTTAGGTACCAAATATGTCCTATTTTCCTAATATCCTTAGCTAATATCCTCATGATGTTTTCCTTCACCGTTTAGGAGCAGTCGGATAAATACATATAAGTAATTAAATTTAAAAACTCATTGGTACATTAACCTGCCTGGGAATCGAACCCGGACCTCCTAAATAGGGAGACCGCGTCCTAACCGCTGAGCCACCGACGCTCCTGAATAAATATATTTTTATATATTTATTTACTTGTTCCTGACACACCTCGTTCATTTATATATTTATTAATATACATATGTATTAATATATTCATTTATATATCATTTATATGTTCGTGTATATATTCATTTATATATTCGTAGGCTTATTTATGTACTTATTATTTATTTTCTTATTTTCATTTTACTTGTGTGCACTCTATGTTTCCCCTTTACTATTGTTATTTCCTATGTTGGGTTTGCTGGAAGATATCTCTTTTAGGGATAAGCTCGCCTTTTGTATATCTTACTCTTAAGTATCACTGTAATTGTTTTCTGTGTATGCAATAAAGTGTTAAATTAAATTAAATTAAACCTCTTTTGCTTCATTCACTCTCATAAGGTTGTTCATACATGCTCGTCGGTTTAGGGCACTCTTGACTTGGCCTTTCTTTAAGACGTCCCCGATTTCATCATGATACGATCGCCGTGGTCTTTCCCTACCAACACTACCATCCACATTCGCTACGTATATTATCTCTTTCTCAGGTGAAATATGCCTTTCAAACAAGCAGTAGCTTAAAAAAATGTAAAATCTGACTATTATAAAATTACCCTGTGTACCTACAAAATAAGCCATTTTGGATTTTGACTTCTATCGTATATAGCATGCTGTGTTTTTCGTTCTTGGTTCAGGTTTATCATAAAGAGGAAGAATTCTCTCGAAGTGTTGTAGTTTGAGGTACAGTTAGGGTCAAAATTGCAGTCACAGCCCAAGTTCTAGAATATATAAAAAATAAATAAAAATAAAATAAAATATCTTTAGACATACACACAGCGCCATCTAGTTCCACAGTAAGCAACTATAGGCTTGTGTTGTGGATACCAGATGGTTGATATACTACATAAATACATATTTTTTTTGTAAATAAATACTTATTATAAATGAAAACATCCATAACTCGGGTACAAATGTCCGTACTCATCACACAAACATATGCCCCTAGCGGGATTCGAACCCGCAACCTTTTCGTATAGTGGCCAGAGTTGCTAACCACTACACCAAACAAGTCGTGAAATATAATTTATAAACTTTTCATTTTAAAAATTATCATACTTTTTATTTAATTCAAGCAGATATTAGTACCATTCTTGTGTACGGTCAACTGCACAAGAATTAAAGGTATTCTTCTATACAAATTCAAAGGTATTGCAATTTAGACCCTAAATGTACTATGTACCATCAATTTTCCTTTCATAACGATTGTATAACTAGAATGAGTGGAAATATGACATAGCTGATAAAACAGATAGTGTATCATTTAGATATGACCGTGAGGCGCCGAGGTGTCTACCTAACGAAGTAGTATTATATTATATCGTCATGCCGTTTTTACTTCGCATAAAAATGCAAAGGCATGCGAAGTCCCCAAAAAATTCGACAAATATCAGACATAAATAATGCTAGATTAGTATATTTTAGTTATTTCCACAGCTTACGGTATCTTGCACAAACGAGCACTTGCACTCTTACAAAAACGAGCCGTTCGCGAAATTTATCAGTTGAGACCTGCAGTGTCACTTAGACATAGGTTTAAAGTGTATAACATTCTAACCTTTTCGTCACAGTACATTTTTGAAAATGTAATGTATGTCAAAAAAAATATAGCATCATTTAGGAAAAATAGTGATAAACATGATGACATGTTAATACAAGAAATAAAGATAAACTGCAAAGTCAATAATTCTTTCAAAGGGTTACCTATGTATACGCTTTTTCAATAAGGTTCCTGTTGATATACAAAATCTTCCTCTCAATAAATTTAAAGATAAAACAGAAACTTATTAACAAAGCATATTATAAAATATCAGACTATTTAGATGATAATCATCCCTGGACATAATCAGATCGTTCGTATGCCAGGCTAGTTCACAATTAATAATGAAATATAAAAACCTTTTTGTAATCTATAGACCCTTATGTAAAATCAAAGCCTCATTTTAAAAGAGCAACCCTTCGAGTTTCTTGCTTGTTCTTCTCAGGGGAAAAGTGCATTTTGAACAAGCAGTAGCTTAAAAAATGTGAAATTTACTATTTTAAGTGTACTCTGTGTACCTATAGAAAACCAAGCATTTTTGACTTTGATTTTGACAACCCGCATTAGGCCAGCGTGGTGGACTATGGCCCATACTCCCTCATATACGAGGGAAGGCCTGCAGTGGGATGTTTACGGGCTGATGATGATATTTATTCATCACAAAATTAATTAAATTAATTAGTTCGTCCACGATAAATAGGCATCTTCTGGGAAAGCTCGTTCCATCGTAGACCTTATCTCGACATTAGTCCAGATTAAGGTCAAAAGCGATCCCATTCTAATTAAAAAAAATCTCTCAACCAGATTGGTTCTGGCATTGTCCGTATTTCAGAACTCAAGCAGAGTTCTCAAGCAGAGATCTCCGCTTGAGAGCAGTTAAAAAGGGACAGCTTTATGTAACTTGAATAGCGGCATCTGTTTCTAACTATTCTCAAGTGGAGATCTACGCTTGAGCAACATTCTGGAATACGGACCTAAGAAAGTCTTGCTGTTCTTTTTTTTTTTTCAAGACGGGATCCTGGGGGACTGGATATCTTATCCCTGACAACCGGAACACAACAATGCTATTAACATTGCTGCTTGGCGGGAGATTTAGATAAGTTAGGTAGCTGGCCAGGCGGACATTTAAAATGCCCTACCACTAACCAAAAGACCAGCTCCGCTAAATAATTGCTCACTGGCGACGCTGCTGGGGGTACCTACCGACAAATATTGGCGCACTAACGGCAAAAGATTACGGTATTTGTGTGAATTTAATTTCCACCAAACAAGAGGATCTTCATTTAAAGGTACGCTTTTCTTTTTTGTACTCCTGAAAATGTGACTGTATCTCCAAAAGGAGATTGTCACTTTCGTTAGTTGTAGTCGAGATTTCTTGGTCCACGTTCGTAAACTTCCGATTGTATCTCTGTCATAAAAGTAACGGAAACAGAAGCGTAAACGAATGTTGCAAAGCGCGCGGAACTTCCGCACTTGCAGAGACAGAAACAGGAATCCGTGGCATCACTAGTATTTATGTAGGACTACGTATTTGTATTTATTAAAGAAGACCTTAGTACATAAGCACTTGAAACTTAATAAAGTGTGCCACCAATATTCCAATGCCGTTACTATCAGTACGATAAAGTTACCTCTAATGATATTCTTACGTCAAATATTATCTTATCAATCTTACAGTCAAATGGCATAAACGTCTTTGACTTGTCCTTTATTGCTTTTCACCTGCCGTCTTACAAAGTAAAAATGTTTGCTAATCCAGTCTATATACATATACACTTTAAGTTGCTATACCTAATCCTGATTTTTTGCACATGGATAGAGTACCTGTTCGCGATAGAATCTAAATATTGGGTCTTTACCTATGAAAGTCAGTCACCTATCTGCCGGCAAGCAGCAATTTTAATTGAATAGAATAGAATAGAATACATTTATTCGTCGACCATGACACAAGTCACTTAACCTACATTATACACATACAATATGGGTTGGTATACAGTTAAAAGTAATATCGGAGACGTGACCCATATCAGGGGCAACGAAATGGTCCAGACTCAGCAGGTGCTGTGGGTAGATACCCGCAGCGCTGTTCATTCTGCCAGAACCATTGAGATACTCGTATGTGCGCATCTCAGGGCACATAAAATTGTATGATTTCACAAACATGGGAAAAGAACTATGGAAATCCCAATCGTACAATTATTTTATCAATTTCGCGGCTTACTTAAACAACTAAAAATTATTGTAAATTGTTTTGCGCAATAAGGAGTATTTGTATTGTATTGTAAGACTTAACTAATATCAATTAAGATTAATTTGTTAGTAGATGATAAATAATATGAACTAGTTAATAGATAAATTACAAATAAGCTAATAAATACGAGTTAAATAATAGTATACCTATGTTTGGACACATGCCACTTCCACACAATACCCACGCTATTATATAAACCCCGGTCACTTCCCTCCGAACCCTCCTAGCATTACCAGTGAAAAAAAAGAAGAAGAAGAACGACATAATTCAGGGTAGTCCGCCTCACTCACATCGCTGTTGCAGTAGAATAAGTTCGCGGTATTTCTTTTTAAAACCAGTTCGACTCGTAATGCATCGCAGAGGTGGCGGGAGATCGTTCCAACATTTAGAAGCGAGATATCGGAAGCTGCCACGAAATGCTGCCGTGCTGTGACTAGGTATGGTGAAGACGTATGAACATGATCTCGCTTCGTAATTGTGCTGTGCATAACGCCATACGAGTTTTTTGTATAGGTATTCTGGGCTTTTAGATTTCAACACGTCAAATAACATGGCTGCAAAGTAGATTTTTTGCCGCCCTTCTATTTTAACAATACCAGCAGCGTTGAGATAAGGGGTCACATGAGTTCTGGGTGGTATAGAGAAGCAGAATCGAGCACACGCATTTTGCACTCTCTGTATCAAACGCTGAGTTTTTTTAAATAGACACGGTCCATATACGGTTATGCAATAGTTGAGTTTGGATAAAATAATGGTGTCACACAACTTGACACGTAAATCAAGACTAAGAAAAGGTCTGATACGATACAAAACCTTCAACCTGTAAAAGCAGTATCGAACTAACTCCACGACATGACTCTCGAATCGCATATGTTTATCCAAGAGTACACCAAGATTCCGGGCTTCTGATACTTGCTCAATAGGCAGCCCATTTATTCTAACATCAAGAAGTTGAGAAGTAATTTTTTGTACCTTGCGTTTGGTGCCAATCACTATAAATTTTGATTTGGACGGATTGAGAACCAGAGAGTTACCAACGGACCATGAAGAAACGCGATCAAGATCTTCGTTTATGTCACTAATGGCAACATCAACTTCATTTTGGGCAATTGGAGTGTAAACTTGGACATCATCGGCGTAAAGATGGAACTTGCACGTTTGAAAGCACTTCGTTATATCAGCACTGTAAATTATGAAAAGAAGAGGCCCTAAAATAGAGCCCTGTGGAACGCCCCTCTCGACCGGTAATAGCTCAGAAATGAGACTGCCGCCATTAGATTTCTTGATAACAACTTGTTGATAACGATCTTTTAGGTAGCTGTGAAAAAATTTTACCGACGCACCGCAAAAACCGTAATAAGACAATTTAGCTAACAGTAAAGTGTGATTGATGCAATCAAAAGCACGAGAAAAGTCCAATAGAGTGAGAAGAGTGCTCATACCGTCGTCCATAGAAGTGAGAATATTGTCCACAACATCGAGCAGTGCTGTAGCGGTGCTGCGGCCCTTTCTGAAACCAGATTGTAGTTCAGGGAGTATATTACTGCTTTCACAGTACTTCACTACTTGGTAGTGTACCACCTTCTCAACAATCTTCGAAAGGTAGGGAAGAATACTGATTGGACGAAGGTCTTTTAGATTCACGGGATTTTTCTTTTTAGGTATTGGTCGAACAAGGGCAGTTTTCCAGGCAGTGGGAAACAAAGATTGTGTTATTGACTTGTTGACAATTGCAGTGATGATAAAGAGTGTACGCGGATGTGTTAACAGAATCATATCCATGCTTATACGATCAATACCCTGAGCGTTTGACCTAATACCCATAATAACCTTGGCCACGACGTTCTCATGCATTCGTTCTAACTTAAAAGTGGCAGGGCCATGTCGGTGGCGTTCGAAGTAACTAAGTAGGGAGGCATCAATAGTATTGTCACCTGGAACATTTAGAAAATGGCGATTAACAAGATCCGGATCATTATAATGTTCTGGCAAGTCAGAAGTATCATTGAAATCAGGCAGAGCTGATGTTTTTAAATTTTTCCATAAAGTTGTACAATTATTAAGATTGGCATTAATGTTTTCATCGAAATAGGCCTTCCTTTCAGCATATATACTTTGATTAGTGAGATTTTTTAAGTTTTTGTACTGTGACTTATCAGAGGCTGCCCCAGTCTGACGATATCTAGCATGAGCCCTATTGCGTAGATTCATTATATACCGTACATTGCTTGTAAACCAAGGTAGCGGCCTATCCCGAATCATTATAGCTCTCTCAGGTGCGTGTTTCTGATATAATTCCATGATCCGCTCATTGAAAAGGGAAACCATGAGATCAACGCTATCCAGATCGCCAATGCTGTCCCAGTCAACCAATTCAAGATCCCTATCAAAGTCTTCTCTGTTTACATTTTTGAGAGGTCTGTAGATTAGTTTTCTAGGGGGCAGTCTTAGCCTCTTGATTTTAAATTCAGCCAGTACAAACGCGTGACCGCCTAGTTCAGGTATATGGGTAACTTTGGTATTAGCTGCTGCTGCATCCGTCACAACTAAATCGATTAGAGTTGCACTACTCGCTGTGAAATGAGTTGGCTGTGTAATAATGTTATTCAAATTGGTATAACGTAAAAATTACGTAAGACATGAAGTGTTGCCGCTGTTAGTATCAAGGAGGTTAATATTGAAATCACCCAACAAGATAATGTTGTCGGCATGTGAGAAAGACGTTACAGAGTCGGTAAGAGAGTCAAAGAAACTATTGACATTAACCCATTGTGGACGATACGCAGTTCCAATTAACAAACGCTTCCCGTTCAAATTTAGCGATAACCATTGTTACTCAACCTCAGCATGTGTAATGGAATGAGAACAGGAGCGCACGGAGAGACCGCATTTGATGTAGACACCCACGCCACCTCCCCTCTCTTTACGAAGACCGCGGGACGAGGAATATGACGAAGTCGATACCCCGGTACAAATGGTGCGCATTCATCATGCCCTTTTTGAAGCCAAGTTTCGTTAATGGCAATAATGTCCGGAGTTTCCAATAATACCGCTGCTATAAACTCATCATGTTTACTACTAATGGAGCCTGCATTAAAAAGCCCAACTTTTAGATTTTTAGTCTTACCCATTGTTATATTTATTTAATTGGACGAATGTTATAAATGCAAATATATAAAATAATGATTCCAATAGTAAAACAAAAGTGCATATAGTTAATATAAAGCGATATATATAGTGTAAATTGTATTGTGATGTATTAATTGTGTCACATTGGTATTAAGTTACGATATTATTATTACAAACGTATACATTATATTATAATAGAACAGAGGTAAACAAACATAATTAACATTAATAGTTAGTATTTTTTATTAGTCGCGTTATACGATACAGTTTTGACTTTTGCCAAAAATATTACAAATGACCACGGCCGGTACACAAAATCATGGGCATAATAACGTGGCCAGTCAATTACAGGAAACTTGTAAGACAGTACGAAACCAATATTAGCAAATACAAAATAATCAGAGATTAATCTCGATATTATCCCGACAGGTGAAAAAATAATTGTACATATTTTGCAACACAATATGAGCAGGGTAGTATGAATAAAATATAAACACAGAAAACAATAATCGACATCATAATATGTGGTAAACGTAAGTTGCATTTGAAAAAATAAATCGACCATAATATTAGAGGTAATACTAAATAATGTTCACTAAAATATGTGTAATAACTATTCATTTGCATTTTGCATTGTTGTGTTCCGGTTGTCAGAGATAATATAGCCAGTCCTCCAAATGTGTCGGGGTTTCCGGTTCAGTACGCTTCCACCTTCGACCTCATCTTCACTTAACATCAAGTGTGATTGAGGTTAAGTACAAACCCTTCGTGCATAAAAAAAAATGAAAAAAATTGGAGTTTTTTTTCTTCGTTAATCATATGAACCAATTCCTGCGATTTTCAAAGCTATATCCAAATTTGTTTTTTATTTGGATAATGGAATATTATTTCAAGGTTTCACATGAAATATTTTTTAATTTCTGGTCACAAAATAAAAAAAATTTGAACAGAGCTCTTTTCATGTGCTTCCCATAATCATTTATTAGATTCGCTGAAACTTTTCTAAAGCGGTTACCTTTAAAAATTAACGCTGCCTATACTTAACTTAATGTTATCCGATAATACATACAAAGTTTAGCTAAATTTGGATTTGCCGTTCCCAAAAAAAAATGAAAAATGTCTGTATGGAGGAAACAGTCTTAATGAAATTCTTTATACAAAACGCCAATGTCATAGGTACTAATACAGGCATCAGTTGCTAGTGAATTATTAATAATAATAAGGATTACTTACGTGGAATATATAACCCAGTATAAATAAATAGAACTCTATAAAATCAATAAGAAAGTAGCAATTGTGTTCTTAGTTTGGAAAAATTATGTTTCCATGAGATAATAACTACTTTTGAAGCTGTTACCTAGCTTTTTTAATACAGGGTAACATAGAATGAGGCCATATCGGTGTATACCTATTACCGGCATTCGTTTTTACATCTCTACATTTTGGTAAAAGTCTGATAACTTTAAAAATTTACAGATAATAATCTATAACGTCATAATAAATGCAATGCTAAATATAAATTGATCTATAAAAGTGTCATATATTGGTATTTATATACGTAATTGTATTTTGGTATGAGTGAGGTCAAGTGCTAACACGTTGTGCATAAAAAAAAGAAAAAAAATTATAACAACATTCGTAATGATTTCTGGGCTAAATCACATAATAAAAAAAAATTTGAACAGAGCTCTTTTCATGTCGTGCTTCCCATAATCATTTCTTAGATTCGCTGAAACTTTTATAAAGCGGTTACTTTTAAAAATTAACGCTGCCTATACTTTACTTAATGTTATCCGATAATACACACAAAGTTTAGCTAAATTTGGATTTGCCGTTCCCAAAAAAAAAAAAAAATTTTTTTGTTTTTTTTTGGGTTTGTATGGAGAAAACGTCTTAATGAAATTCTTCATACAAAACGCCAATTTCATAGACCTAATACTTAAACCCTCTCGTAACCATTTTCAAAAAAGTCGATCAATAACTTCTTTATATTTATGAAAATATTTCATCCAAGGCAAATATTATGACTCAATAAACTATTTCTAGAAAATATAAAATGGCCATTGATTAATTTGTTGGAAAAATTGTTTTAGGAGATCTTAACATCTTCTACAATGCAATGAAAGATACCGTGGCAACTTTAATTTAACATTGTAACTTTTATAACTAAATAACTATACTATACCTAAAGCAAGCTACAGAATTGTTAGAAAAACATTTTTATTATATTACTGATGGATATCTCTATCCTTCTACTAAAAATCAGTTTTAATTTTAGTTGCTTCGAGTCCCCGGCGAGGTAAGCGAGTTTTAGAGAATCTTTGAATGCAGTTTTGTTTCTTTATAAAAATAAAGGAATGTCTCCTTTAAGACGACCTGTTTGGTGTAGTGGTTAGAAACTCTGACCACTATACCAAAAGGTCGCGGGTTCGAATCCCGCAAGGGCCATATAAATATGGTGAATACGGACACGTGTACCCGAGTTATGGATGTTTTCATTTATAACAAGTATTTATTTACAAAAAAAAAGTATTTATGTTGTATATCAACCATCTGGTATCCACAACACAAGCCTATAGTTGCTTAAAGTGGAACTAGATGGCGTTGTGCGTATGTCATAGGAAAAAAAAAACAAAAAAAGCTCCGTTTCCTACTTCAATAATCAGGTCGACTGGAAGAGATCTCTCAAAGACATAAGTCCACCTTTGTACATGACCTATTGTTTGTACTCTGTTATATGTATTTTTTTGGTACAAAAAAAAATATATAGGTAGGTGGGTATAAAATTTTTGAGTGCCCGAACAACGGAATGAGCGGTACCTATACACTTAGATAGATAGATAAAGCCTTTATTTGTTTCCACAGTCACACACATACATTTAGCTTATACATATTGATACACAGATAAGGTAACACATCAACAACAATAACATAATATTGTAACACTAACGCATGTGTGTGCTGCAGCAGTACAAATGGGTCATAGCTCAGTGTATTAGATTGCTCATTGAGCAAAACACTGATTTTCAGCTATCCCCTAAGGAGCAGAGCAACTTGGAACCTAAACCAGAGGACAAACCACTTATGCAAATATGCATGGGATGGAGCAGAATGGAGCGTTGAAGAGGATCATACGTTGGGAGCGTCGTCATCACAGAACACAAGGCGTCGCTGAGTCTAATTTTTAGCCGGCATTATCATTAGGCGCGAGTCGCGCTATTTACGTGGCGGGTCGACGACCGGTGACGTCACGGCCGCTCTCGGCGCCCGCGCAGCTTACAGCAACAAAACTTTATACGGCAATGATTTTCGTTTCTCCCGCCAAGCGTTGTGAAGGAGGCCAGTGGAATTGCAGCTTAGGCCCGTATTAATAAACCATTCTCAAGATTGAGAACAGTCTTGTGAATGGTCTCAAGTAAACGTGTTGATTAATAAACCTAACTTCAGACCTGAATCGCGCGTGCTTACTCAAGTAGTACTCACTTGAGAGTTTCACGTATTAATAAACGGAATTCAAGACTATCATTCATTCGCCGCTGAGGCGAATACGTGATCTCAGCTGAGTAGACCTCAAGATTGGTTTATAAATTAACACGGAGGTTGAGATAGCGTCAACTGCTTAAGACGCATCTTGTTTGATACAGCCTCAAGACTTGTATTGAGATTGGTTTATTAATACGGGACTTAGTTTGTGATGCAGAGGAGATTTAAAATATTTTTTATTGGTATAGAAATTGGGGAAAACTAGACGTAAAATTACTGTAGAGTTTATAGGAGTATCTGGATATTATTAATTATTAAAATAAAAATACTTGCAAAACTCGATTGGTGGTAGCGCATTTTAAAATATCCGCCTGGCTAGCTACCACCGTCTTATCTAAATCTACCGCCAAGCAGCAATGTTAATAGCATTGTTGTGTTCTGGTTGTCAGAGATAAGATAGCCAGTCCCCCAAATGTGTTGGGGTTTCCGGGTTAGTACGCTTCCACCTTCGACCTCATCTTCACTTAACATTCAGGTGTGATTGAGGTAAAGTACGAACATGTTATGCATAAAAAAAAAACAAGCTTTTAACGCTCCATCGTGATTACCACATATTATTATAAAGCATTAATACTCCCATACATTCCCACACATCCACAACAAACTTACGCGCACACACACACATACACGCGACAGGAGAACAGGTAAATGTATGTAAATAAAAAAAATATATATAATTCCATGCTATCATCAGCTATTTCTGCGAGTGATGTCCCTGTATTTTAGGGCACTTGGTACTAATCTGTGCTTTAGTTTAGTTTAGTTTAATTTCCCCCTGTTTTACCGCGTGTTGTCATGCATAGTAATATGTCAAACTTTATAATTGGCTTAATAAGTATGTAATTTAATTTTAAGTAATATATAAGGATATGCTGTAAAGTTTGTTGAAAATAAATAAATAAATAAAATATTCTAATACAAAGATCAGTAACAAAAAATGTAAAACTAAACAAAACAACTCAATTGTTTTAGGCCGGAGGAGGCCTCTATGCAGTTCCTCGTAGGTAGGTATATAATATTTTTAACATTGTTCTTTCGAAAGCTTCTGTATACCCCTCATTTTCACTGAGAGTGTGAAATAGTCCTGTGTGCGTAGTGCGAGTTTTGTCTCGTTTTAAACTTTACCATAGCGTTCGCGTTTTCGCAAAAAGTGTCTATCAAAAAAATCGTTTTGCAAACTATCCGCTAGAGGCGCTGCACATTTCTTCATACAAAGCGTCACGTAAACGTGAACGCATTAATAAAGTGAAATCGAAACAAAACTCGCACTCCGCCCTCTGGTGTCGCGAGTATTGGGGCTACACGTCAGAAGACGCATATCGGCTAGGGCTACAGGATGGTGATTTTTTATCATAATGTTTGACATTCGAAATGTAAAAATGTGAAAAATTCTATTGTCTTTAGAAGTAAATCTCTTTATCTCGAAAATTAAATGTGATATCAAAATATCACGAAAGAACGGCTACATCAAAAGCATTCGTCTATGATGGTTCGTGCTTATAGTTCTTCAAATTCTTCCCCATTTTCTACCAAATCTATCATTTAAACGGAAATTAACCTAGTTTTTTTTAAATACTCGTGGTTAGCTCTAAATATTTCGGGTTTGGTTTTACTTTGGTAACGTCAACGATATAATCGTTAACAAAAAAAAAAGCGCGATACCATTTTTTACATCAGCTAAATTAAAGCTAAACCAAAACCAAAGACGTTCCTTTCGAACAGTAAAACCATTGTAAAATAGCGCGATTGGTCCCCAGGTGTCGCTAGTTTTAAGGATACAAATACACTTTAATGCACAACAGTAAAGAAAGTAGGTACAGTTACAGAAAGCGGTAAGAGTAGAACAGTGATCTCATCCATACAACCTTTGGGTGTAAGGGCAGTACATTTGAAATGGACTGGTTGTGCGGTATTAAATAGGGATTAGATACAAAGTACGTGAATATATTTCTTATACTTACATACACATACTTATATAGATCGATAGACAAATATACTTACTTAAACATAACATATCATTATAAATAATAATAATAAAAGTGATTTTCATCACACAAAGGAAAACACAAGCATACATAGAATCGAGAACCACAGTGTTGTGATGAATGGGTAGGGACTCAGCAGTGTTGCTGATTTTCAGTCGCCCCCTGCAGAGTAGTTGCTGCCACCAAAGAAACTTAGATTTTACATTAGATTAGATTAGACATTACTTGGATAGACAAATATACCTACTTAAACATATTATCAATACCTAAAATGCAACCATAAAATAGCAAAAAAATACAAACGTAAATGTATAGGTTTAAGGAAAAATTGTGAAATACACAATGTTACAAGATATAAAAATAAACTTGCTGTCCATAGCAGTCGCTTACACAAGTCATTCAAGGGACAATGTATACGCTTTTATAATAAGGTTCCGGTAGACATTCAAAATTAGCCTTTAAATAAATTTAAAACAACCATTAAACGGCAACTATGTGCCAAAGGCTATTATAAAATTTCTGACTATCTGGATGATAAGAATGCGTGGACATGAACCGCTCAGCATTATCCAATATATTTTATATTTTCTTTGTCGAATCACAAATTTTACAATTAGGTATTAGTTTTGCATTGACTTATTAAAAAGAGCAACCCCGGAGTTTCTTGCTCGTTCTTCTCTGGGGAGACTGCCTAGTGAATGAGCGATAACTGTATGTCATGATGATTTCAAATGTTATTCTTATAACTTACGAAATAAAAACATTTTTGATTTTGATTTTGATTTTTAAGAAATAAATATTAATTGATACAATATTGAAGATGAGAAAGGAGCACAGATTAAAGCTACACAGCACAGCACAGATAAGGGCTATGCGAGTAGATGAGGGCTCAGAAGACGCGTATCGCCATGGGCTACAAGATGGTGAATATTTTTTTCGAAAACGTCAACGAAACCCTCAGGCCACGACTCCTACTCGCACTTGTCCCGTTTTATACCATCAATTTAAAACTGGTAAGTATTTAAAAAAAGATCACGATAAATTGGAAAATAGAACAAGCAAATTACATAACCTCAAACGTTCCTTACATACAGCTGCTCGATGAATCAACATCTTGTTCAAACATAAAATTAATTCAAGCCCTACCTGAGAAGGAACGCACAAAAAAATGTTAACCAAAACGACGCTCTCCTATTGGTCTATTATTAGAAAACTAGAAAAAAGAACGGGCCCTTCGGCCAACCAGTTCTATTTACTATCCTAGATAAGTTAAATGCTTGTTTATGTTTTCCGTGTACCGGAATGGATGTGGGCCTGTGCGAGTCCCCCAATAGTAAAAAAGCGGACCAGCCAATGGCAGCGCTGGGTGCACGTTCCATGATGATTTTGATTTATTTTTTGACGCATCGTTTTGGGGGAAATGGAATTGTATTTTTTTTAATTATGACAGGGCTTGGATACAAGGTGTGTATTTTTTCTGATATATATTCCAAGTACCTATATTTTTTGGAACAGAACTTTAATTTGGAAAATAATTTATTATTCATAACGGCAAACAGTGTTTTAAACATAATTAATTCTATACTAAGTGATGACACAGGCTTTTTATTAGTTGTTTAAGTTAGGTTTCTGGTTTCTCTTTTTAATAGAATGTAGTTGGCATACGTAGTTTTTTTTTTTCAAAACATCATAGAATAATGCTGAATGGTGTCATTGGACGGTCGCGTTTTTAGCCTATTCAACATAATTACATAATTAAATTGTTGTTATTTGACCTCAATCACATCTGATGTTAAGTCAAGATGAGGTCAAAGGTGGAAGCGTACTGACCCGGCAACCCCAACACATTTCTCTGACAACCGGAACACAACAATGCTATGGCGGCAGATTTAGATAAGATGGTGGTAGCTAGCCAGGCGGTCATTTAAAATGCCCTACGCCTGTGCCTAAGTAAACAACATTGAGCCACGGAGGCGGTTAGGTGACTTACAGATTACTTCACATAGATGCACAGACATAGACAGATAGGCTATTCACAATTAATAATGAAATATTATAATATAAACACATAATATTATATTATTATTATACATTTCATATTCTATACACGTTATAATTATAATAAACTATTTCGATTTGTGATGCCCAAGCTATGGATCCAATCTACAATACTCTTTGAGTAAGAATTTATCTATCTATTTTAAAACATACAAATATAGGTGAATTATAATTCGTGTAATTCTGATTAACTGGTGACGCCACTTTTAATTATTTTCGATCCGATCAATTTTTTCAATTACTCATAGGTACGTACAAAGTATGAAGCGTCGGTGGCTCAGCGGTTAACACACGGTCTCCCAATTTGGGAGGTGCGGGTTCGATTCCCAGGCAGGCCATGTACCATACCAATTATGATGATGAAGCGCCTTAGAAGAAAATTATGATAACTCGATACGTCTATCTATTAGACGTTTATCCCCTTATCCTCACTTCTAGGGCGCTTACGTTGTACCAAAGTTAGCGAACTTATGCAGTGTGAAGGAAGACGTAGTGACAAAGATTGAAAAAGGTATGCTGAGATGGTTTGGATATGTGGAGAGGATGAATGAAAGAAGAGTAACGAAAGAAATATACGAAGCTAATGTGGATGGTAGTGTTGGTAGGGAAAGACCACGGCGAACGTACCATGATCAAATCGGGGACGTCTTAAAGAAAGGCCACGTCAAGAGTACCCTAAACCGACGAGCATGTAAGAACAACCTTGTGAAAGTGAATGAAGCAAAAGAGGTGTGTCAGGATCGTAGCAAGTGGAAGTATGTTTTTATTTATGTATGTTTGTATAGCGTATTCTATTACAGCTCGTCTGTTAACGAATTCATAATGAATTCTTAAGTATGACTCATAGTAATAGTTTCATTTTTTTGAAGAGATTGTACAATTTACAATGTGCCCAGAAACAAATGCAATAAACATAATTTCATTTCACAAATATAGGAAATTTTATTAGTGCCCTCCCGTTAAAGGAGTGTAGTGAAATCTTAAAGTATGAGTGTGACGTCTTAAAGAAAGGCCAAGTCAAGAGTACTGGCGAGCATTGAACAACCTTGTAACGAGGTGTACAACCTCTTCTAAATTCTGTCTTCTTTTCGGTAATCTCTTTGGCGTTTTCTTTTTTGGAACATTATTCAAAATTCTGAATTCTAAATAATTTTCAAAAACTAGTCAGTCTTGACGCAACTTGCGAACTAAAACTATTCTTTCCATTCTTTCTTTTATTTCTTTAAATTATTGCATCATTTATAAGTTTTACAAGTGCCTATACCTTCTTCCTGTCCTTCACCTTCTTCACCCTTCATCAGTGGCTGCAGTCCCGGTAGGGGCCTGAAACCGACGACCCTGAACCTCATCCTCTCTCTACGGCGCCCATTACCTATATCTACCTACGGCAGCTGAGCGTTCGCAGTACCATGACAACCTTATGATAGTGAATGAAGCAAAAGAGGTGTGTCAGGAACGTAGCAAGTAGAAGTCTGTGGTCTCTGCCTACCGCTACGGGAAACAGGCGCGAATTTATGTATTTAAACGGTACGATGGCAGCTCTTCATTAATCGTACAGTAAACACGACAGTAATATGAAAACCCCCGGGCCCCCGTGTGTTCCACAATCCTAGATCCGACCGATAGGCTATCAGGGTATCCTAGATATCGGTCGACCTCTACGCTTATCGGGCTTGTGTCACTTTGTGAATAACGAAAAGCTTACGGGACATTTTACGGGACAGTAATATTTAATAATTTCAAATTGACTTACGACTTACACATTCCAAATCACCATAAGTGGCCATCATCATCATATTAGCTATAGTGTGTAGAGTAGACGACCTGTTTGGTGTAGTGGTTAGCAACTCTGACCGCTATACCAAAAGGTTGCGGGTTCGAATCCCGCTAGGGATATGTCTGTGTGATGAATACGGACATGTGTACCTGAGTTATGGATGCTTTTCATTTATAATTTCTTTCCAAATTAGTACTACTATTTCCAATAGTATTTATTTCCAAAAA
This sequence comes from Oegoconia quadripuncta, assembly GCA_949316235.1. Taxonomy (NCBI): domain Eukaryota; kingdom Metazoa; phylum Arthropoda; class Insecta; order Lepidoptera; family Autostichidae; genus Oegoconia; species Oegoconia quadripuncta. The sequence continues at coordinate 23,708,988 of OX438749.1, forward strand.
AAAAAAATATTTATGTAGTATAACGACCATCTAGCATTCACAACACAAGCCTATAGTTGCTTACTGTGGAACTAGATGGCGCTGTGTGTATGTCTAAAGATATTTATTTATATTTATTATTATTTAACGAGATGATTAGGATGTTCACAACTGAACGAGTTGAAAGTTATTCGTAATCAGGAGTAAAGTCACCAGTAAACAGAAATTACACAAATTTAATTTCACTCTGTATATTTTGAATTTATTAGATGTTTTTTTATTGCTCAATCACAGCGAAACGAACGAACGGATTTGGATGAAATTTGGTATACATATAGAACATACCCTAAATTAAAACATAGAATATTTTTTAACCCGATAAAGTGAGTAGTAGCTGCGGTATAATCAAATTAAATATGAGCAAAACTAGTGCTATGTAACTTCAAATATATGTCCCGCGAATTACGGGACATTAGGTGACTCTACCACGTAATCTGCCCATGGAAACAGAACAAGGACAGTGTATAGATAATAATGATAATATTATAATTTTTCATTATGGTGTATGTCTTTATATGTTTATTTAGGTATGGGTATATGTTATACATTAATATTGACCTTGTGGTGTCCGTCAGAATAGAATAGACCCAGGCTATTGGACGTCGTGTATCAAAAATGTTTTATTTCGTAAGTTATAATATAAGAATAACATTTGAAATCGTCATGACATACAGTTATCGCTCATTCACTAGGCAGTCTCCCCAGAGAAGAACGAGCAAGAAACTCAGGGGTTGCTCTTTTTAAATAAGTTAATACAAATATAATTTGAAATAATTGTAAAATTTATGATTCAACAGAGAAAAATAAGAATAAAATATACTACTGGATATTGCCGAGCGGTTCATAGTCACAAATTTTATAATAGCCTTTGGCACATAGTTTCCGTTTAATGGTTGTTTTAAATTTAATTAAAGGCAAATTTTGAATGTCGACTGGAACCTTATTATAAAAGCCTTATTTACGAAATTAATACGAAATATTAAGCTTTAAAATGAGTCGAATGAGCTGTGATAGACAGATAAAGCGTTTATTTGCATATTACAGAAATACATACAAAAATATTCGACGCAACAATCATTCTGCTTGGTGTCATTCTTACGAAATGTAGCCTTATTTCACAGTAATAAATATAAAAACAAAAATTAAGTACAACTGTTACAACTTACAATAGAGTTGTATGTGTATCTGTACCACACATGAGTAAGTCGGCAGCACCGTCGATTTCCGTTTCATAGGGTAAAGAGCATCAGACACGTCCGGAATCCGTATGATCTTATGCAGTGACGTATGACGCAAGTCAACTGATTCCCTGCAGTCATTGTCGTCCATAATAAACGCTGCTTCGCTAAATTTTGTTGGATTCCTCGGTAGGTTACGGATATCATAAATAAATAAATAATAATAAATAAACCTATCCAAAGACTCCCCACACGATGGCGTTCAAAAATAAAAAAAAAATCATCCCCACTTTAGTTGTAGGGGAGGTACTCTAAAAAAACATTGTTCCACGCCGAAAAAAACAGTTTTTTCGGCGTGATTAATATGTATACCCGTACCAAATTACAGCTTGACAGACAGACACACGGACTTGACGGAACTAAAAGAGTTTCTTGTTGACTACGGAACAGCTCCTTAATTAAAAGTGAAGTCTGTTTCCAGACCAATATATATAATCTATCATATCTTTGCACATACACACAGCGCCATCTAGTTCCACAGTAAGCAACCATAGGCTTGTGTTGTGGATACCAGATGGTTGATATACTACATAAATATATTTTATTTTTGTAAATAAATACTTATTACAAATGAAAATATCTATAACTCGGGAACACATGTCTGTATTCATCATACAAACATATGCCTCTAGCGGGTTTCGAACCCGCGACCTTTTGGTATAGTGGTCAGAGTTTCTAACCACTACACCAAACAGGTCGACAAATTAAGGAGTTAATTTGGGGTTTAGCAGCAAATTGTGTGCAAATGAAATAATACTACAACGAATAATAAAACAAATGAGCATTGAGGTAGAAAATTCAGTTTATCAACAATTTTTATTTTTTTATTTTACTGTCAATCGTATATAATAATATGGCGACCTGTTTGGTGTAGTGGTTAGAAGCTCTGACTGCTATATTAAAAGGTCGCGGGTTTGATCCCGCTAGGGGCATTTACTTGTATGATGAATACAGACATGTGTTCCCGAGTTATGGAAGTCTTTCACTTAATGTATATATTTACAAAAAAAAAATGTATATGTGTAGTTTATCAACCAACTGGTATCCATGATACAAGCCTGTAGTTGCTTGGTGTGGATCTAGATGGCGCTGTGTGTATATGCCAATATATTTATTTATTATTATTCTGCAATTGTGCGTATCTGCAGCTGCACATATCATACGAATACTCAGCATTATTTGCAGCGTTGTCTCGATGTCCGTAAAGCTACCCATTACGTGGTTCCTAACTACTTAGCTTGAACTTCAAAAAAAAACAAAAAAAAAACAATAATCGTTTATTATGTTGAAACCTGTAATTTGCCTTATTTTTTGTATTCGTACTTGGTAAAATTTATACACAACTGTAACGCTGTTGGTTTCTTTAATAAATAAATAAAGAGAAAGGTTAAACAAATAATTAACTTACATAAAACATAATACATATACCTACCTACTGCGATATAAATACATAACATATAATATATTATAAACCTACATACACATAATAATATCACGAAAGATGGGAGAGGTAAATCTTTTAACCTTTTAGGTATCTATTTACTTTTTTTTTTAAAGCACAACGGGTTACCACTTGACGTCAATCACACCTGATGTTAAGTGAAGATAAGGTCGAAGGTGGAAGCGTACTGACCCGGAAACCCCAACACATTTGGGGGACTGGCTATCTTATCTCTGACAATCGGAACACAACAATGCTATTAACATTAGACGGCAGATTTAGATAAGATGGTAGTAGCTAGCCAGGCGGACATTTAAAATGCCCTACCACCAACCAAACCGAGTACTTAAACATGTACCCCGCTGGGTTATACCCTGGATTGAGACAAAAAGATCCGCAATAGTGAGTCCACGCTGGCGAAGTACCTAGATATTAACGGGGTCCTATGAAAACCTTACAGAAATTAAATGTTATCTAGGTCCCAACAAGTTTTACAGCGACTTCGTAAATTGTCATAAAAGGCTAGTCTGTCCAAAACTCGACGAAGTAGTCGCAGGGATCCAAATCCATATTTAGAGGTTTTTGAATTAAATCGCAGGAGACAGAGGGAGACAGGTGTACAAACTAACACAGGTGTGATAGAGAGGGAAGTATTGACTGTCTTCCACCCAATGCGCCCGTCTGCGTTCTGGGTGCGGTCTCACTTTGAGCGTCGCTGATATTGATTTATGAATAACAATTAGAATAAGAATTAGTAAGAAAAAATATAGAATCGTTTAAGAAAAATAGTGATATACATAATGTTAATACCAGATATAAAAATAAACTTGCTGTTCATGCCAGCCGTTTACACAAAGTCACTAAGTCATTTAAGGGGCAATGTATACGCTTTTATAAGAAGGTTCCAGTGGACATTCAAAATTTACCTTTAAATAAATTCAAAACCATCATAAAACAGACATTATTTACCAAAGGCTATTATAAAATTTCTGACTATCTGGATGATAAGCAAGCATGGACATAGACCGCTCGGCGATATTCAGCCTAATTATACAATATAATATAATTGTAACCCAAACTTATTTAAAAGAGCAACCCTTGAGTTTCTTGCTCGTTCTTCTCTGGGGAATCTGCTTTGCGAATGAGCAATAAAGTCAATAATTTTAATATTAAGATAAAAAATGTGACGTTTTCAAGTGATAATCTTTATCCTACGAAATAAATATTTTTTGACTTTAACTTTGACTTTGAATTATTTAAGTGTTTAAAAACTAAAAACTTAACAGCTTTTTACTGTAAAATGTGTCTTATGAATTACCGACACCTTGCTCATCAAAATCGGTTAAGCCGTCTAAGCTACAGGAGCTAACATAGAAATCTACATTCACACATGAAAAATGTTACTATCTTTCTTGTGGCAATTGGCCAGAAAACTGCTACTTGAAAATTCATCAAGTAATTTTCTGAAATGTTTCGCAGCAGACACCTTTTTGAATTTTAATAATATATGATAATAAATAAATAAATAATAAATAAATATCTTTGCACAAACACACATAGCCATCTAGGCCCACAGTAAGCGTCTAGACTTGTGTTATGGATGTATGACATATGTCTACAATGATAGGTCTCAAAGAAACCTAAGAACAGGTAATATCAATGTTTTATGAATGTATAAATAAAAATTTACATATAAATAAATAAAAGAAATATCCTTGCACATACGCACAGCACCATCTAGTTCCACACTAAGCAACTAGGCATGTTATATGGATACCAGATGGTTGATATACTACACAAACACATTGTTTTGTAAATATATACTACATAATTTGTAACAGTTAAGTCCGGGGAACGTGAAGGCACGCCACATGATCAGCTCGTCCAATCCATATCTCATAATATCCGTGTATGAAAACATCCATAGCTCTGGTACACGTGTCCGTATTCATCATACAAACATGTGCCCCTAGCCGGATTCGAACCCGAAACCGTTGGTTTCGTTGACAAGTTCACTATCCACTACACCAATCGGTTATCAAAATCATATAACCTTAAAAAAACTAAGAACTATTGGTGTCGATTCGGATGTACACCAATTAAACTAAAACCAGTTTTGGAGTGGTGCCGTCGCATCGTACTGTTCCAGGGAGAAAGAGACAGTACTACTTTAAAACTGGTGTTAGTTTAGTTGGTGTACATCCGAATCGACACCATTGTATCTTCGGAATATACTCAGACATTACCCGCTTATATTCGCACCACGCCTTGTCCCTGGTCGGAGGTAGTCCGGTCATCGACCTTTAAGGCTACAACACACTTCCTGGTTTTGGAGGTTTAATGTCAGTATAAAGCTCTTCATTCTGAGTTTAGTTTGCGTGCGTTACCATGGAGAACAAACCGCATACCTGCAGGGTTAGTAAACAGAAGTAGTATAGATTGTTATTGATGAAATAAAAAATTATGTAACAGATCCAGTAGCGTTCTCATTTGATACGTTCAGATTTATTTTCAAATGCAACATAAATCCAAAGTGTACCTACATGTTGAGATGAACCTATCCGAAAATATATACCGGATGAGTTTTTTTACCGTAAGGAAAAAATTAGGGTATGTTAGATAAGGGAAATAGAAGTTATTGGCATAGGTAGTTTTTTTTTCAAAAGCATGATCGACCCACGCGCCGGTCGGAGATTGGTCTGCGACTGGCGGGATTCGTAGCGTTCCTATCATGCGAAATTTATTTGGATCTCAAATTTTCACCAAGTTCTTTTATCTATTTAATTTAATGATGTAATTATGTAAAATTGGCTACAAACTGACACAACGCTTTAATCGATTATGGTTTTGTAAAAAAAAAAAAGAATACAGAAATGCACACGTGACAGGTGAGCCCATCGCCTTTGAAACGTACAAATCTCTATAGATTATATTAGATAATAGGCGACTAAGGGACTTCCCACCAAAAAACGTATAGATGTTTTGCTTAGTCGCCTTTTACGACATCCACGAGAAGAGGATTGGATAAGGCGGCCAACCGTCCCGGATCCTGCGGGACCGTCCCGTAGTTGTAATTCCACATTTGAATCATTAGTAAAATAGTCCCGTAAAACGTCTAATGCGACCCAGATGTCCCGCATTCCTAGCCTTGTTTATTTATCGAAAAAGGAATCATTCTTGTGGAGAATATTTCAAAGTCAATGTCAAAAATGATTTATTTTGTAGGTACACAGAGTAACTTAAAATAGTCAATTTTACATTTTTTACAAAATGCAATTTTCCCCTGAGAAGAACAAGCAAAAAACTCGAAAGGTTGCTCTTTTAAAATCAGAAAAAAATATGAAAATTTATAAATCGTAAACTGTTTAAGATAACCTCTAATATTTTTGAGCGACCTATCCAATGACACCCCACACGATGGGGTACAAAAATGAACGAAAATTCATCCCCACTTCACGTTTATATATTATTTTACCCCTTTGTCGGCGTGATTAATATGTATACCCATGACAAATTACAGTTTTCTAATAAGCACTAAGGCCCGTATTAATAAACCAATCTCAAAATAAGAGATGCGTCTGAGGAAGTTGACGCTATATCAAGGTCCGTGCTAATTTATAAACCAATCTTGAGGTCTACTCAGCTGAGATCACTTCTCAAGTATTCGCCTCAGCGGCGAATGAATGATAGTCTTGAGTTTCAAGTCACAAGTGAGTGAATATGCACGTGCTTTTCAGGTCTCAAGTTAGGTTTATGAATCAACACGTTTACTTGAGACCTGTCACAAGACGCTACACCGCTATTTCCAGACCTACCCTATACCATGAAGGGCTGGCATCGTCCCAGACCCATCCTGCGTTTCCCTGAGATATACAACTAATACAATTTTATAATTTTTGGGAGCTGGTCTAAGCACATCAAGCGTTCCTTGGTTCCTTGCAACCCTACAAATTTGTAACAGCGCGATCGGCCACCTGACCGCGCGAGAAGTTACTTAAATTCGCTAATCGACAACGAAATTGTATCATCATTATCTTATTTAAGAGCCTTGCTCTTGTCGGTGGAGTTTTTTCCATATCGCTCTGCTCTCCGCCTTCCTCTTGACCTCCTGATACGACACGACGTTCAACTTCTCTTTTATCTGTAGCTTATTCTCGGTTGTCCTCTTTTTCTTGTCCTCTCTATTCTTCGTTCAAGGTGTCCCAGCATTTTCCCTCTTCTATTTTCAATTACTCCCAACAATTTAGAACCACTTCGTTCGTTTTCTTCTCTGTCCAGCTGATACGTTCGACTCTCCTCCAGCACCACATCTCAAAAGCTTCCAATCTTTCCTTGTTTTTGAAGTTGTATTACTACTTGAAAATATATCCTATGTGCACTTAGTAACAGAGCAAAGGCCGCTCCACCCAGTGTTCAAGGTCTCAATACAATGTTAAGTCATAAGTTTACACACGCACAGTCTAATTTTGTTCACCGCAATGAGCGCTCTCGAAACCGGCCGAAGTATAATTGATAAGTCTGAATTTTCGTTTTTTTTTGGCGTTCCGTAGGTCAAAGATAAAAACGCTTTTTGTTGTAGGTTAAAGTTGTATTTTATAGTTATACTTGGATCTTGTTGAACTTTCATATAATTGGGCACAAATAATATTTTTTTTTTAAATAATTTGAATTATATTGACAATGACAATGGAGGTTATGGACGATGTTAATAGGTAACCTCACGCTTGTTGATGTGCTAAGTGGTGGTCCGTCTCCTTTGACGGCTGGTACCAATATGAATATTAATTTTCGATATCGAGATCTAACATTACTGTAAACGTTACCGCGCCATTTTCGGCGATACTAGCGCCACCGGTTCACTTCTTGTAGCAAACTGCTTATTATAAATATAATAAATAAGTAAATATCCTTAGATATACACACAGTGCCTTCTAGTTCCACAGTAAGCAACTATAGGCTTGTGTTGTGGATACCAGATGGTTGATATACTACATAAATACATTTTTTTTGTAAATAATTACTTATTATAAATGAAAACATCCGTAACTCGGGAATAAATGTCCGTATTCATCACACAAACATATGCCCCTAGCGGCATTCGAACCCGCAACCTTTTGGTATAGTGGTCAGAGTTGCTAACCAGACACCAAACATTATGATAGTCAAACGACTGTCCAAATTATAAATTCTGTCGTTAATTTATCACTATCTGCGACATGTATTATGCTTTGTTAATAAATAAGAAATATCTACCCGTATGGTTTTTTTTTATGCACAACGGGTTGGAATCACGCCTAATAAATGAAGATGAGGCCGAAGGTGGAAGCCGGAAACCCCAACACATTTGGGTGACTAGCTATCTTATCTCTGACAACCGTAACATAACAATACTATTAACATTGCTGCTTGGCGGCAGATTTAGATAAATGGTGGTAGCTAGCCAGGCGGGCATTTAAAATACCCTACCACCAACCAAACTGAGTACTTAAACATGTACCCTGCTGGATATCGAACCCGCGACCTCCGAATCGGCGGTTAATGATGATGAATAGGCTTCATCTGCAGAGTGATGCCTTAAGGCTGGGAATATATGTCAGATTTTTCCGTCAGTCTGATCTGACTATTGAAGGCGTTGAAGCCATTATTTTGTTTGAATGTGCAATACACGTCCGATCCGATAATTGGATTGGACGTCCGAATCGGAAGAATAGCCCCGAGGTGTTTACGATTTTATTATCCGGTTATTTCTTCGTCAACATGAGCAAATATTGTCTTTTTTTTACAATAAGTAGCAGTAATTCGCCAACATTTTTTTCTTTCTGCTCCGCATGCAAACACTCGGGATAATAGCTCGAGAACGACAGAGTCCAGAAAAAGTCTGACGTTAATAATCGGACTGTATCGAGTGAATAAAATCAAAATCAAAAATATTATATTCAATGTAGGATACAAAAATATCACTTATTGAAAGTCAACATGTCATTTTTTTTTAACTACATCGCTTCGCAAGGTGTTATGGTTAGGGAGAAGAAGCGACAAGAAACTCCGCAACAACACATCTTTTCAATTAGTTTCCATCTTTACAATAATATTACATATTACAAAACAATAGCAATTAACATAACGACCAGCTAACACCAGACCTCCGTATCGCCTAAATAATGATCTATCCTGTAATAACCCTTCTTACACAGAGTTTCTTTAATGTGGCGTTTAAATTTCTGCTCTGTTAAACTCAATACATGTTCTGGTATTTTATTGTAAAAGCGTATGCTGTGTCCCACACCACAAAGGATGTGCTAACCTTGCTAAGTCTAGGAATTTCAATTTTATTTTTGTTTCTAGTATTCAAATTATGATTATCAGAATGTTTACGAAATAGGCATATATTTTTACGTACATACATCAGATACATATAATACGATCAGATACAGATCAAACAATCGGAAACACAATCGGACGTATATTCCCAAACTTACAATTTGTTGAACATCTTACAATGCGTTCCAAAGATATAACGGAGCCCTATTGAAGTTGATTGTTTAGCCAATTACTATGGGTTCAAATTGTGAATGGATCGTTTTGCGTGTTCGGTCGGACATCTGACAGTTACGAATAAAATAATTTGACCCATTTAAAGACACACATATGCATAGAAGTGAAAGTAGACAATGAACACAATCAAATGAACATGAAAATAAGTCGTACATACCATTGTTCTCAGACATTTTTTTTTTCGTTTTATTCTCTCTTCTAAAGGGATCTAAGCCCATACAGCCATGTCTTATTTCTCTCATTGCATTGCATTGCATTGCATTGCATTGTATTGTATTGTATTGTATAGTATTGTAATTCGTCTTATACTTGGCCTATACAGAGTCTAGTCACGGTCAAGGCATTCTTCAGTAAAGTGGCAGAATGCTTTACAAAAGATTTTGGCGGGTTCTTGTGGGAACTCGAAAGCTTCGTTACGCACTTTAATTTACACTTCCCTTCACTTGCATCCTTTTTTTTACTTTTTTTTACTCTTGCTGGAGAAGGCAAAAGGATATGAGCGAATACAGCCTAGTCTTTCTGTAGTATTCCTTTATATTCTTCAGTAAAGTGGCAGAATGTTTTACGGATTTTGGCGGCTTCTTGTGGCAGCCTGAAAGCTTTACACTTGTACACCATCACCGACTTTTGCCGTACAATATTCTGCCGTTAGTAAACTTCAAAACTAAGAATGCACAACTTTCAAGAAATAAAAACAGAAATGCAACATCACTCGCTGAGTTCCCACCAAAAAGCCGAGGGATTTTCAGGTGTGTGAGTAAGAGTGTTGCTCTAGCCAAGCTAATATCTAGGTTTTAAACTGTCATTGCATTTAGTCCGTTAAACCGACTCTTTTATTAAAGTCTGCATTACGGAACCCTTTCGATTCAAACCGATCTCACTTGCTGCGTTCATACTTTTATTGCTCTTGCGCCGATCTCGCTGTGACCTTAGTACAGAGATGCCAACTGCACTTTTACAAAATGGTATAAAATGGTATGCACATTCTCTAAATGGACTGATCCGATTTTTTCTTTGAGAAAAAAAAAACATTTTTTAGAGAACTAATGTGTTTTGTATGTTGATTAATTTATTAACCCCAACGCAAAGAGGAGTGTTATAAGTTGACCAATATGTGTGTGTCTGCGGCACCGTAACTCTTAAATGGATTAACCGATATGAATGCAGTTTTTTTTTATTTGAAAGCAGGTTTTTTACCGGCGTTTCTTAGCCATGCTTGATGAAAATCGTCGAATCTCCCTAAAAGTATTATATGGACCGTATGAACCGAAGCACTCTAGCACCATCTATTAAAAAGTATTCATACAATATCAACACTCAAGCCAAATCAATAATAATATGTCACATATAAATAAGTAAGAAAATTTCGTCAGCTCTGCTTTGATATCGTGGTCTTAGTGGCAAGCGACACGAATGCTTAGGTAACGTCTTTCGAAAAGACACGGTTTTCGAATCCGGCCAAGACAATTTTTAATCGATTTCTTTTCTATTTGGAGTTTTTGTTTTCTTTTTATAAAGGAAAATAAAACGTAAATACTTCATTAAAATAATAAAAAGGTAAGGAAAATAAGAAAAGTAAAAATTTCGCGGAATTGGTTTTAATTAAAATTTTTAATTATGAACAAACTCTGCAATGTACTCCGAATTCTATCAAACGTTCTTCGGTCAAACATTTTTCGGGGTAGTGTAATTCGGTATTACTATACGTAGCCCTTACTCGGCGAGTTCCCGCCAAAACCACAGTTGATCTTCAGTTGACATTTGCTTTTATGACGAACTGACGAACGGTGCCAGATTGTCATTCATTTTGACAACGGATGGTAGATCTCGTGTCTAATTGGCGACTGACATTCTGGTGATTATTTAAAAATAAAAAAGGTTTAAAGTTTAAAAATAGAATAATTTAAAATTATCCATGCCGCGATTTATTACCTGACTAAAGAGGGTTATGATTTTCGCGCGCATTTATGTATGTATATGGGATATTTTACTTGCCCATACCATACATAATACGTAAACCATTCTGAAATCACCTTCAAATCAAATCAAATACACTTTATTGTTTAAATAATTTGTAGATTTTATTAGACTACAAATTAGGCGGCCGTATCGCTAACAGCGATATGCTTTAGTATGGAAGTTCAACATTTTTCGACTGAATTCGGCTATGGTTCCTGGTGGAAAATTATTCGTGATCAGGAATGGAGTCGCCAATCGAAAATTGGTGGACTTCCATTCTTTAAGTGGTTTCAGAATGTATAGGTAATCGAAAATTGTTATCGAATTCGACTTGGGGAAAATTGATCGTAATCAAGAGTGGCGTCACCAGTTAATAGGAATTACACGAATTCAAATTCACTCTGTGTAGCTACAACCTTACAGTACCTACAAATAGTTTCTGACATTGACACGGTAAAGGAGATTAGCACCTAATGCGAAATTTCAAGAATTTTCGCAGGGATTTCCCTATTGATAAGTAGGTACTTCATTTTGAAGATAAAAATCAAAGACAGCTGCGGAGGAAGGGTCTGATACAATTCATACCTATCTTGATAAATCTATGACGACCGATTGGTGTAGTGGATAGTGACCCTGTCAGCGAAACCAACGGTTGCGGGTTCGATCCCGCGACGGGTAAATGTTTGTGTGATGAATATGAACATGTATTCCTGAGTCATGGATGTTTATGTAAATATTTATGTATGTTTATCCGTTATCTAGTATCCATAGTACAAGCTTCGCTTAGTTTGGGACTAGATGATTGGTGTAAGTGTTCGAAATATTTATTTATTTATATAGGTACAACAAAAAAAACAGTAATAATTAACAATAAAATTGCACAATCTTATTCCACCATCGCCATTTCATCTTCGGACTACGAGGCGTGGGGAGGGATTCACCCGAACATTCGCACTAAGCGGTTCGACTCTTCATTCATAATGCGAACAGCCAAGGCATGGAACTCCCGGCGTCAGTCTTTCCTGAATCCTACAACCTTGGGATCTTCAAGAGCAGGGTGAATAGGCATCTACTGAGATCGCGTGCTTCATCTTCGGCCACATCGTCACTTCCCATCAGGTGAGATTGTGGTCAAACGCGTGTCCAGGTAATCATAAAAAAAAATCTTCAACAGCCTTACACCTCCCCACAGTTGTGGGTACAGCCTGCTCTCATTGGTATGGGCCATGATTCACCACGCGGGTCCAGTGTATGAAATTGTGTCAAGTAGTGCTCACCTGATAAAAATCCCGCGAAGGGTAAATCAAAATCAAAATCAAAAAAATGCTTTATTTTGTAGCTGTACACAGGGTACACTTAAAATAGTCAGATTTTACATTTTTAAAGCTACTGCTTGTTCAAAAGGCAATTTTCCCCTGAGAAGAACAAGCAAGAAACTCGAGAGGTCGCTCTTTTAAAAAAAAGGTTTTTATATTACAAAATTATTAATTATTATTTTATGTTATAATATTTCATTATTAATTATGAAATAGCCTGGTTATGCGAACGGGCTGGTTATGTCCATGATTGTTTATCATCTAAATAATCTGATATTTTATAATATGCTTTCTTAATAAGTTTCTGTTTTATAGTATCTTTAAATTTATTGAAAGGAAGATTTTGTATATCAACAGGAACTTTATTGAAAAAGCGTACCTATACATAACCCTTTGAATGAATTACTGACTTTGTGGAGGCGACATAATGTGACCTGCAAGTTTATCTTTATTTCTTGTATTGACATCATGTTTATCACTATTTTTCCTAAATGATGCTATATTTTTTTTGAAATATATATTGTCTGTAAAAATGTACTGTGACGAAAAGGTTAGAATATTATACTCTTTAAATCTGTCTCTAAGTGAGACTGCAGGTCTCAATTGATAAATTGCGCGAACGGCTCGTTTTTGTAAAACAAAGATTGTATTTATATCCGCGGCATTTCCCCACAGCAAGATACCGTAAGACATCAGGCTATGGAAATAACTAAAATATACTAATCTAGCAGTATTTACGTCCGATATTTGTCAAATTTTTTTGACAGCATACGCTGCAGAGCTGAAATGTGTGTGACGAATACGAACATTTATTCCCGAGTCATGGATGTTATAAATACGTTTATCCGGTATCTAGTATGGATACTAGAATGGATTGTACGAGCTTTGCTTAGTTTGGGACTAGATGATTGGTGTAAGTGTCCTATTTATATCAACGATTGCCTTTTCGCCGTATGGAAAAAAATAGAGCATTATTAGGTAAGTGAAATAGAAGGTATTGGCATATAAATTTTGTTTTTTTTTTTTCAAAACTATCATAGAGTAAAGGTCAAGTGTTAACCCGTTGTGCATATCAACATTTAGTCGCGCGTGGATGAGGCTTTGGTAGATGACAATCAGTTGGTTCGGGACTGCTTCGCTGGCTAGTTGGTGCCTTGATTACAAACAAACAAATAAACAAAATATTCTTTATTGTACAACAATAAGAAGCATAAAAAAAAAAGAATAAAAAAGTACAATTTGGCGGCCTTATCACTAAAAGCGATCTCTTCCATGCAACCTTTGGGTTAGGAAGGATTATGCACATGACATGTAGGTACCGTGCACGGTAAACTAACGAATAAATCACTCAATTAAATACATACGTTAATGGAATACATACATACATAATATATATCTGCAATTCCACAGGCTGATGTTTCGTATGCTATTTCGTCGATTCCCTTTTTTCAAATAGCTAAACCCAAATTAAAATTAGCCACAGATTATATATAGCATACTGCAAGTAACTACTGGCCTGTTGCCAAGCGGATGTTGAGATCACACTTGTGTACCATTATCACTTCCTGCCAAACTCAGGCGCAGGTCAAATACCTAAGTCTTATCTCAAGTCATCGGATCACAAGTTTTAAGGGGTCCGCAGTCAACAAGGAAACCTGTTTCGCCAAGTTAGGTTCTGTCTGTATTTATTATTGTTATTATTTTTAGGGATATTAGCATCAGCTGTACTGAAATTTAAACCAAAACTATAAAAATATACCTTCGAACGACAGCAAAGGTAATAATAAGCTTTATTATGTAGGTACACAGGGTACACTTAAAATAGTCCTTTTTTTTAATCTACTATTTGGTCAAAAGGCAATGTTCCCCTGAGAAGAACAAGCAAGAAACTCTTTGAAAATCAGGTTTTAATATTTCATTATTAATTGTGAAATAGCCTGGCATGCGAACGAGCTGGTTATGTCCAGGGATGATTATCATCTAGATAGTCTGATATTATATAATATGCTTTCTAAATAATTTTCTGTTTTAAAGTATCTTTAAATTTATTGAAAGGAAGATTTTGTATATCAACAGGAACCTTATTGAAAAAGCGTATACATAACCCTTTGAATGAAGTACTGACTTTACGGAGGCGACTTGTGTGACCTGCAAGTTTATCTTTATTTCTTGTATTGACATCATTTATCACTATTTTTCTTAAGTGACGCAATATTTTTTTGACATAAAATTAAATTTTCAAGAATGTACTGTGAAGGGAAGGTTAGAATATAATACTGTTTAAACTAATCTCTAAGTGACCCTAAGTGGTAAATTTATTAAAAGGAAGATTTTGTATATCAACAGCGACTATAAAAACTGTGAACATTCGCTAAAATTCACAGTTGACGAACAAAGACATCTAGACGGGATTTCAGTATTGATCTGTCTGGTCCTAACTACGCATATTGCATCCGAAGAAGAGAGATTCTACAGCGCAGAGGTTTGGGAGGGGTTGGGGGTTCGTTGGACTTACCAGACGTACTGGGTGTCACATATGAGAACTCAATTCAGAAAGTTTTATAATACAAATGCTTTATTTGCTATTGAATAGGGTACATTATAAGATGTTTCAGTACTGGTTCCATCGCCTATTCAGTCACTTTTAGCAGCATGCAAATATCTATAAATCTTAAAACTATTACAGTATTATTTTTTTTTGATACTAAATTCATTTGCATAATTCAAGTCGATAATATTAACTACTGTTAAATTCATAATATCAAATACATTACATAATTCATGTCAGTTACATTCATTAGTATTATTACTTATATATTATTTAAATTTCCACCTTATGATCCAAAAATTCTTTAATTGAATAGAATGTGTATTGGAGAAGCCACTTCTTCAATTCTATTTTAAGTTTATTAGTCGGCAGTGCTTGTAATGCTTTAGGCAATTTATTAAATATAACTTTTCCTATAAAATAACAGTTTTTAGGTAACGCGTACTTTTAGGTACTTCACTAAGCACTATGTCTTAGTGAAGTACCTAAAAGTACGCGTACTTCACTAAGTCTGACAGGATACCTTGTGTTTAGTTGAAGAACATCTCTGGCTTGCTTATAAAATTTTTGTTGGTATTGTTTAATGAACTTAGCCATTTCAAGTATGTTCATATCGTAAATTACAAAAGTAACCATTTGAAAACGTCATGACATTCCAAAATTGGCGGACGAAAGTTTAATGTGGATACGACATGACTTAGTGAAAAATATTTTTTTAAGCAAGGGTTATGCCAATGTTACTTCAAAAATCAAATTCAATAAAGTTTTATTTCGTAAGCTATAAGAATAACATGTTTATGAACGAAAAGGGCGTGAATGAGGAGGTGGCTGATAGAAGCGATTGGAAGAAAAAGACGTAAAAGGCGCCGACCTCAAATAAATTGGGACCAGGACCAGAAGAATATCATCATATTTTCTGTATTTAATCAATTTTCAATTCAATTCTTTACATTGATTTATATGCTATAGGTATGGTCGCGCGAACAAATCTTTTTCGCGCTTTTCTTATTAGATAAAGCAGCGAAATCTCTTAGAATCGTCGAGAACTTCAACTTCAACATCTGCATCTATATATTACTCATATTCTTACAAATAAAACATCTTTATCTGAGAACAAAGGTCAAAACCAAAACAGCACACATATAAAATTTTTCTTTAGTCTGTGTTCATAACCTATAAAAGTGTAAGAAAAAATTACAATATTGATTAAAAATATGAATTTTACGAGTAATTATAAAATACTCGCATGTTTCCTGTGGTTAATGATGCATTTTTTTAAACATAAATCAGGATTTGATAGTCGCGTATGAATTCGGTGAATGACTGAGTTCTCATTGGTTCCACACTCCCATTTTAACACCAATGAACATCCGTACACCGTAATATATTATATAGTCTATCAAAATCAAAGAAATATTTATTTCGTAGGATAAAAATTATCACTTGAAAACGTCACATTTTTTATCTTATTATTAAAGTTGACATTATTGCTCATTCACAAAGCAGATTCCCCAGAGAAGAACGAGCAAGAAACTCAAGGGTTGTTCTTTTAAATAAGTTTGGGTTACAATTATACTATATTGTATAATTAGACTGAATATCGCCGAGCGGTCTATGTCCATGCTTGCTTATCATAATAATATGATTCTTTATTGCGTACCATAATGTAGGTATGTAGGTGGTGATATTTATTTTACGATTCTTATTTTTCTTCAGCTTTTGATTACCCATTGATTAAACTTATAAAGCACTTGAAAATTGCTCGCGTTTGTGTCACCCCGAACAGATAAAGTTGCACGTTGTAAATGCGCAGGCTTCCCGCTTTCCCAGGACCCGGGCTTTTACCTCGAGTTCATGACGCAGGCCCACTATGGATTGGACCCCACCCCCGGCGACAAGGGAAAATTGGGTCAGGACACACCCAATTTTCAGTGCCCCGCGTATTCCTTATGTACTCTGCCTTTGTTCCTTTGTTATAAAATATTTGTGTAAAAATTATGACACTTGTAAATGGGAGTCATTCATTATCGACTACTAGAAAAAATGGCCGCCTTTGATCCCAATGTACAAAATATATTATTACTTTTATAATTGCACAGATTATAAATGCCATTAGAATATACAAATAGTTCATTTGCACTAACTTTAGTCTATCATTAATAAAATTAAAAAAACAAACTTACTTAAATTTTTTTAAGCTGCAGGGCATAAATAAAAGGTCATAATCCCAGAAAAAAATTAAATGTGCTAATGAAGAATTTAATAGATCATATTAATTAATATGTCTATTTTATGTAACTAATCTATTTATTTATGTGAAACATACTAATTAATACATTAATCATTACTAATTTAAATCTAAACTATTTATACGTCTTCAGAGTAACTACATAAATGTTATTATAAAATTACTAATATTTATATACAAGTTTACTGTGATATTAAATATCTTGATAATTACCAACGATAGACAATGAACAAATCGTTTAAGAAAGTGTGTAATGTCATCATACTTAAGTAAGCAAGGTATACTATGAATTTGTTATAAATCATATTCTAAAAATAATATCCATAAGACACAAGCCGGAGATACATAAATACGTAATGCGAAATCATTACAAAAAAGGCTTTTTAAGCATGCTATAAAATGAGGTTTAACTTCGGTATCAAAAAGTACTGGGTACTGCTGTTGCTACGCTAGCTTTCGCCGGGGACGTGTAAGTATATGTAGTGTTGCATGAGTGTGCACTGCATCTGTGTGCATGCCTGCGCGATGGATGCAACGACTCGACCTAGGTCAGTATTCCCCGATGCACTAAACCGAATGCATGCTCCGCTCCGTCGAATTAAATAAAATTGAAAAATCATTACTTATTAATTTAAAAAAATATATCAGTGCCCTGCATTCAGTTTCATGTGATAGCCATGTGTATTTTGAAGGATTACAGTTTTTCCGATGTTTCTTTGTTGTCAGCCATATTGGATTTCGTGAGGTGAGTGAGATTTCCATTTCTCCTTTCGAATTTCGAACGCCTAGTGACATTTCAGTTTTTAAAATTCCGTCGGTCGATAACGTTAAATTACACTATTGCTATAAACATTTTTTTCAAATGCTTTGTCCGTACATACGATAATAACGTTTCTTTTGTTTGTAGAAACAAAAGATTTAGTTGGTAGAGTCTTTTTCATGCGTTCTTATTGGATAATTCGTTAACCTGGCCTAGAATTATTACGCAACTTGAACTGAATTAGATCAATATTCATGTAATGCGCACCCTAGCTGTCTTTGAGACATAGTATATACCTTGACACTTATAAATATCTACATAAATTTCACAAAGTGTTTAAAAAGTTTAACCATGAAGTTGGCCGTGTGAAAACTTTTAAATTTTTTTGTTGAAAATTGTGAAATTGCGAGTTACGTCATAAGTGTCTTCGGGCGTTCGCCATTTTGGAAATGGTCGCCCTTCCCCTGCCCCACCCCCCGCAAAGAAGCTTCTTGAATCCAACATTATATTTTTAGACACATACCTATATATTTACTTGTTTTTGCTTCGTGTAACGGGGTAATGTACCTTAGAATGTTCGTCGGCGACGACGTCATTTAATTAACCTATAACAACTGCTAAAACTGTAAAAAAATTTTTTTTTTTTTCAATCTTGAATCCATAAACTCCGAGAATGTCGTCTTGGCGCTTTAGAATTTCAAGTCAACAATTTAGGAATAGAAAATTAAGCCATAATCCAGTGAAAATACGTATTTTTTTTTTGTGGTGTATATTCCTTTATTCTTGAAGTTCCTGATTTATTGTAGAAGGATAGACCAATCAGTAATAGAATAAGAATGTTTTCTAACAATTCTGTAGCTTGCTTTAGGTATAGTATAGTTATTTAGTTATAAAATCTCAGTGAACTACATTGCTTTGTAGAAGGTGCTAAGATCTCCAAAAACAATTTTCTAAAAAAATTAATCGTTGGCTATATTTTCTAAAACTAGTTTATCGAGTCGTGATATTTGCCCTGAGTGATTCATAAATATAAAGAATTATTGATCGATTTTTTTGAAAATAGTTACAGGAGTCCTAAGTAAGTATATTCTCCGACGCAATGAAATTCACAGCGGTAATTTTAATCTAATAGTCTATGTTTTATTACTAAATACATCTAAAGCAAGCCACGGATTTGTTAAGAAACATTTTTATTCTATCACTAACATGTACCTACTCTACCATATTCATGTGCAAAAAATCACGGCCTTTAAGATTATAGGACGTTAAAAGTGGACACACAAGTACAGTCCGAAATAAGCCAATAAATTTAGGCCCGTATTAATAAACCATTCTCAAGATTAAGAATAGTTTTGTGATCGGTCTCAAGTAAACGTGTTGATTAATAACCCTAACTTGAGACCTGAAATGCACGTGCATACTCAAGCAGTACTCACTTGAGACGTGCGCCGAATTTCACGTATTAATAAACGAAACTCAAGACTATCATTCATTCGCCGCTGAGGCGAATACTTGAATTAGCACGAAGCTTGCGATAGCGTCAACTGCTTAAGACGCATCTCGAGTGGTACAGCCTGAAGACTTGTATTGAGATTGGTTTATTAATACGGGCCTTAGTTTTCTTAGGAAATCGTGAATGTTTTTGGATTGTTTCACCATCATGTCAGTCACTGGACGTCCAGTGCTGGACATCGGGCTCCCCCATAGATGTTCAGAGGGACCGGTTGGAAGCGGCGTCCCGCGACCTTCATCAGGTCGTCTGTCCACCTTGTGAATAGACATCCTACGCTGCGCTTGCCGGTGCGTGGTCTCCACTAGAGAACTTTAATGCCCCATCGTCCATCAGTTCTTCGAGCTATGTGCCCTGTCACTGCCACTTCAACTTATTCATCCGCTGGGCGGTCACTGACTCGTTCGCCCACAGATTTCTTCATTCCTTTCTCTATTTAAATAGAGTAGCTGTATTTAATTCACTAGCTGCACTAGATTCTGTGGAACGACATGCCATGAGACTCATAGGTGATAATTCGATAACTGCTGAATTGCAGAACCTTGCCCTGTCTCTCAGTTTTTTACAGGATGCATTTCGAGGAGTGTGCGTTGGAATTACTTAATCTTATTCCACCGTCGCCCTTCCATCTTCGGACCACTAGGCGTGGGGAGGGATTCCACCCGTATATAGTTAATATACCGAACATTCGCACTAAGAAGTTCGATTCTTCATTCATCATCCGAACAGCCAAGGCATGGAACTCCCTTCCGGCGTCAGTCTTTACTGAAGCCTACAACCTTGGGATCTTCAAGAGCAGAGTGAATAGGCATTTACTGGGATCGATCGCGTACTTCATCTTCGATTTTTTCGATTTCGAATCGATCAATTTGGATTTGCCGTTCACAAAAAAAATATCAAAAATGTTTGGATGGAGAAAACAGTCTTAATGAAATTCTTCATACAAAACGCCAATTTCATAGGTAAGGACCTAATATCAACGGGAACCTTATTGAAAAGCGTATACTCGTACATAGTAAAGATTATGTATACGCTTTTCAATAAGGTTCCCGTTGCTGGTTGGTTGCTTGCTTGGTTATGTAACCCAGCAAGTCTCGACCTTCGACCTCAAGAGTCCTTTCCACGCCTCTACATTCCACCTTTTCTTTGACTTCCTGACACGATTACACTCATTGTAAACAACATAAGGTTTACGAATCGGAGGTCGCGGGTTCGATCCCCATCGGAGTACATGTTTAGTACTCTGTTTGGTGGTAGGGCATTTGAAATGTCCGCCTGGCTAGCTACCACCATCTTGTCTAAATCTGCCGCCAAGCAGCAATGTTAATAGCATTGTTGTGTTCCGGTTGTCAGAGATAGAATAGGCAGTTCCCCAAATATTTGGGTTTCCGGGTGAGTACGCTTCCACCTTCGACCTCATCTTCACTTAACATCAGGTGTGATTGAGGTCAAGTACAAACCCGTCGTTCATAAAAAAAAATGGTTAGAAATTGAATACTATTGGTTACTAAAAGGTTGCGGGTTCGAATCCCGCCATAGAGATATTTGTACGATGAATACGGCCACTAGGTATATATTTACAAATAAGAAGTATTATGTATTCTAGGAAAGTCCTATGAGGTGGGCATTTTCCTGTAGGAAAAAACCCTTCAAAATAAAGGAAAAAAAATATTCTGGCATCCATAATACAAGCATAGTTGCTTAGTGTGGAACTTAATGGCACTAATGCATATGACCAATAAAATAAGTCCAGTAAAATGCAACTTGTGGTCACCCATCCAAGGAGTGACCGTACCAGAGATTGCCTAACTTCGCTGATCGAAAACGAATAACAGAATAGAAAACATTTATTCATCGACCATGATAAATGTCACTTAACCTACACCAAATAATATTATTTAAATGCGTGTGTATGTCTGTATGTATGTTTGTTACCTCTTCACGCCTATACCGCTGGACGGATTTGGATGAAATTTGGTTGGTAAACAGATTAGGACCTGTATTTACGTAATATATAAGCTAATTTTTTTTACTGAGCCGATTTTGATGTAATCTTCCACACGGACGAAGTCGAGGGCGGAAATTTAATACAATATAAAATATAAAAGTATTAGATACTAATACTTTGTTAAAAATAATAACAGGAGACGTGACGTGACCCATAACAGGAAAGCAAGAAAGAAACACCACTTCGACACATGTACAACAATAATTGTTAGGCAAATAAAATAAAAGAACACTCAGATAAGTGTCGCAGTAGCGAAAGGGAAACGACTCAGCTATATGCTGAGCTTATAAGAGCTCAGCGCTCGTTTACTGTCGCACCCAGGGCAACGAAATGGTCCAGACGATCACTTCATCTTCTTCTTCATCTTCACTTAACATAAGGTGTGATTGAGGTCAAGAACAAACTCGTCGTGCATAAAAAAAAACGAATAGTGTATGCGACTGGCCCCTGATGCCTATCCCATTAGGTTAAACAACTCATCCAAGCCTGTTACAATTAGCTAAATCAGTTGAAAACCCTTTTTTTTTTCGAGGGGAAATGCGTTTACGCATTCGACCCGCCGCTGTGGGGCAGCGACGGGGATATGTGGGACTCCCCGCTCCAATGACAGGAGCGGGGACTACTAAAACTCCCCGGCGACCTTCCTCGGCAGTAGGGAGGACCTGGGCTCAAATCGCGATCAGCGTGCGGTATGAGGCCCGTCGCATCCGGCGGCTACATCGCCCCGAAGATGTAGCCGCCCGCAACCCCGGGCGACGTGCAGGGGGGCTAGCGAGCGTTGCCGCACCCCCGACGTCCGCCCGAAGTTGAAAACCCTAGATTACAGTGCACACGAATGCAGGCCAAGCTGGCCAAGTATGGATAACGTATCAGGTTCGACGACTCATGCAAGGGCAAGATACTGGGCCACAGTCAATAATAGCGAACAGTAAGTCCACTCGCAACACTCTCATTTCTGCTAAGAGCGTGACAGGCGCGACTGATTTCCGTACTTAGTTGACCATGTCCTACGTCCCGTCTGACAAACTAGCCTAAAATACTACTTATACTAATATTATAAATACATGCATCACCAACATAATATTAATAACTAACTCAACCCAGTACGCTTTTCAAACGAAATACATATTAGTACATATTATATAACAAATAACCAATACTGCTACCATCCCACTAATTATTTATTTACTTCCAAAGTTCTATTTTAAGCTGAACGTCACTTTCCACTTGAGGCACTGGCAGAATTATCAGTGTTGTAAGCGCGTTCAACATTTGCAGCGTTAGCTGAGCCAGCAAGCCCTTTCACTGCTACAATTATATTGTGCATTATTCTAAGATTTCTTCGTGTATAATAATAATTATATTTATGGTTCTGTACAATGTATTGTGGCACTGAATAAAACGTTTATGTCGCTCGAGATAATATTTGTCCTGCTCATTCGCTTGGACGAAATATGCAACTATCCCACGCCCACTTCGCGTCGCGCGCGACAGACGATGTCATGCTACAAGGACTTGTGTCAGTACTATGAAACCTGCGTGACTGTTCACCAGTCTCTCACCCTGCGTGGCTCTTACATTGTGAGATAGGATGTGGCCATAGCAGTAGCCTGCTTGCTCCTAGTGCAGTCTCGCACAAAAACTATGTTTATATAACTCATAAATTTATATTTTACAACGGACTAGCGTTCGTCGGAGAAGTATTCTGTCGCTGTATAGTTTATCGTACAAGCAATATGTCGACCAACAAAGTATCGGAACTACTTTTTTATTCGTTCTTCGCACGTTTGTATGTCGTACGAATGACGCTATATAAATATGTTTGCACATACACACAGCGCCATCTAGTTCCACACTAAGCAATTAGGCTTGTATTATGGATACCAGATGTTTGATATATTACACAAATACATTTTTTTTGGAAATAAATACTTATTTTAAGTCTGTACATGAAACAACAAATTATAAAAGACAATTAAAAAAATACGCGGTCCAACTCGCTTCCGTGAGGCATAGTACCTAGTACGCTAGCGCTATTGCCCCGCTGAATGCTATGCTCATAAGCTATATGCTTCATAATAAATACTTATTTATAAATGAATAACGTCCATAACTCCGGAATACATGTTATTCATCAATTTGGTATAGCAGTCAGAGTTTCTAACCACTATACACCAAACAAGTCGTCGCTGTATACCGTTGCAGTGGAGTTAAGCTACTGCCGCTCTATCTGCGCTATGGCGCTAGTTACGTCATAACAACAGACAAGCAAACATTGCAAATTATTATTTTAGCATAGTTACAGCAGTGAGTTTGGTGATGTAGCGAATTTTTTTCATTGAACGCGAGGAAAGGTATGTGTAGGTACCTACTGACTTTGAATTCCATTGGAACTAAATAAAAATCGACCAAGTGCGTGTCGGGCCACGCGCAGCGTGGGGTTCCGTACATGCCCGCACCATATGGGGACTGAGAAGGCGAATGAGGTATGGGCCATAGTTCACCACGCTGGCCCAGTGCGGGTTGGGGACTTCACATGCCTTTCAATTTTTATTTCACAGGCATGCAGGTTTTCCTTCACCGTTTTAAGAGCAGTCGGATAGATGCACATAAGTAATTAAATTAAATTTAAAAACTCATTGGTACATGGCCTGCTTGAGACCGCGTCTTAACCGCTGAGCCACCGACGCTCTTACTCAAATATACTTAAACATAATATCCTTATTTAAAACACAATAAAATATGAAATAGCAATAAAATACAAACATAAATTAGCACTTCTTAATATGACGACCAGTTGGTGTAGTGGATAGTGACCCTATCAGCGAAACCAACGGTTGCGGGTTCGAATCCCGCGAGGGGTAAATGTTTGTGTGATGAATACGAACATTTATTCCCGAGTCTTGGATGTTTATATAAATATTTATGTATGTTTATCCGTTATCTAGTATCCATAGTACAAGCTTTGCTTAGTTTGGGACTAGATGATTGGTGTTAGTGTCCGAAATATTTATTATTATTATCTTAAACGTATCCCTAAATCGAAAAACTGTTTAAGATAACAAGTAACATTTTGAAGGACCACTCCAATGACACCCCACACGATGGGGTACGCTAATAAAAGAAAATTTCATCCCCACACTTCACGATAAATTTTAAACATTTTAATTTACCATTTTGTCGGCGTGACTAATATGTATACTTATGCCAAATTACGGGAGCGTCGGTGGCGGTCTCCCAATTTGGGAGGTCCGTGTTCGATTCCCAGGGGGGTCATGTACCAAAGAGTTTTTAAATTTAATTTAATTACCTACTTCTGTGCATTTATGCGACTGTTCTTAAACGGTGAAGGAAAACATCGTGAGGGAAAACGCATAACTAAGAAATAAATATGCAAAGGCATGTGAAGTCCCCAACCCGTAATGAGCCAGCGTGGTGGACTATGGCCCATACTCCCTCATATACGAGGGAAGGCCTATAGCCCTGCTCTACTACCAACCAAACCGAGTACTAAACATATACCCCGCTGAGGATCGAACCCGCGACCTCCGACTCGTAAACCCTATGTGGGGCGGTAGGTGATGTGTACGTAATTATGATGTCATGACATCTGTATATTGGGTCTTTACCTATGAAATTGGAGTTTTTTTTCTTCGTGAATCATTATGTACCAATTCCTGCGATTTTCAAAGCTATATCCAAATTTGTTTTTCATTTTGGAAAGTGGAATATTATTTCAAGGTTTCACATGAAATATTATTTAATTTCTGGGCTAAATCACATAGGAAAAAAAATTTGAACAGAGCTCTTTTCATGTGCTTCCCGTAACCATTTCTTAGATTCGTTGAACCTTTTCTAAAGCGGTTACTTTTAAAAATTAACGCTACCTATACTTAACTTAATGTTATCCGATAATACACACAAAGTTTAGCTAAATTTGGATTTGCCGTTTCCAAAAAAAAAACTAAAATGTTTGTATGGAGAAAACAGTCTTAATGAAATTCTTCATACAAAACGCCAATTTCATAGGTAAGGACCTAATATAAAGGGAGGATGTTCTAAATTCGATCATAACGGTTTATTTTTGAAGTCGGAAATTTGTAGCACGTGATAACCATGAGGTAACTACATATTTTACGCATGCGTTTGCGCAGCACTATGCACCAAATTGCGCCTATTTTCAAATTAACAAGGCAAAAATATTCATTATAACGTTAAATCTTGGTGAACGCGCGTACGCATCGAGCGGGATGGCTAATGGCAAAGTCATGCTTGTTAGAGCGAGAGAGCACAGACGGATAACCTGCCCTTCGTGACTTCCACGCCCAAGAGAGTTGTACAACATTGAAGGGCCTGGCGACGTTGCCGTTCTTACAGGGCAAAGGGCGGGCGCGTACGCACTTCCCATTGGTCCGTTCAAATTTCGATCGAGCGCATCTGTTGCAGCGGCAACGTCGTCTCATAGACCAACTATTGGCCTATTCAAATTTGGAATGTCCTACCGATTGGTCGGCCGCTTTTTTGTACAACCATTGGTCGATGCATCTTTTTTTTTCGTTAGTTTTTATGTGTTCGGGTTCTGTGATTCTTGGAAAAATGTGTTTCAATTTTTAAATTATGTATTTTGTTGCCATTATTATGTTATGTATTGAATGTATTTATAATAATATAATAGATGAATTACGATGGGGGCTTTATGTGTGTTTTTGGCGGTAAAGTGGAGATGAAATATTGACAAACTTTAATAATATTTCAATATTGACAGTGTAAAACTATTACAAATAAATCTGAACATTAATAGATAGATAGATAGCCAGTCCCCCAAATAAGATGGGATTTCCGGGTCAGCAGTGGCGCACACGTTTATCATGGGGTAGGCTGCATGATAAAATTTGCTAAAAATACAACTACAAATAACTTACTCAGGCTTTTTGGCGGGATCTCGGCGAGTGAAGTTGCATTTTTCTTTATAATTCTTATAATTTGTGCATTCTAACTTTTGAAGCTTAATAATGGCAGAATATTGTGCAGCAAACGTTAGTGATGGTGTACAGGTGAAAGGAAGTGTAAATTAAAGTGCGTAACGGAGCTATCGGGTTCCCACAAGAAGCCGCCAAAATCTTTTGTAAAGCATTCTGCCACTTTACTGAAGAATGACTTGACCGTGACTAGACTCTGTATAAATCAAAATCAAAATCAAAAATATTTTATTCAATGTAGGATACAAAAATATCACTTATTGAAAGTCAACATGCTATTTTTCTTTTTTTAACTACATCGCTACATACTACTACTACTAGACTAGACTGGCTATCTTATCTCTGACAACCGGAACATAACAATGCTATTAACATTGCTGCTTGGCGTCAGATTTAGATAAGATGGTGGTAGCTAGCCAGGCGGACATTTAAAATGCCCTACCACCAACCAAACCGAGTAGGTACTGAAACATGTACCCGGCTGGGGATCGAACCCGCGACCTCCGAATCGTAAACCCAATGTTGTTTACATTGAGCCACGGAATTTCTTTAAAAATTACAACTGTTTTGTAACGTTCAATATGCTTTTTGATCAATAAACTTGACATTCCACTTCAAAACGACAACAGATCCTATTAGATAGGTCCTTCAAAGAATGAGGCCAATTGACGAATCCAACTCAGAGACTCCGTTCAGGAGCCTGCACATCTCAACTAAAACACCTCAGTGCTTGAAGACGCCTTTAATCAATGTGTGACCATGATAGCGGTTCAGTTTCACGGGATGTTCTGCAATATCTCAGGTTGGGAGACATGCGTGTCAGCTTCAGGCAAAGGCCTAACGGTTGAGAGGTTCTTTGCCGTTCGTGACCACAAGCGGATCATTGCGTGGGTCTAGTCCAAGTGTCGAATCCGGGATGTGATGTGGCCGACGAGCTTAAGCTTACCCCGGTAAGGGTGGGCAAGCGTCAAGTCGGTCTCATCGTCTTCTTTCTTCACACCGCCAATGTGCTCCAGCTCCGGCGAGCCGCTATCGGCGGTGACTGGAGGCGGAGTGGGATTCTGGGCAGCTGCTGGTGAGGTAAGGTCTCGTGGCAGGTGGAGTTGGTCCGAGAGGCGCGCATGGTACGGGGCCAGTTGCCGCAGATAACCCAAATAGAACACTGTGTACTTGACTCTGATTTCAGTTTTAATTAAACCGGTAAACAAGCTGCTCAGAATGCTTCACTTTTTTTTTTATGCATTACGGATTAGTACTTGATAACAGCTGATGTTAAGTGAAGATGAAGTGAAAGTGGAAGCATACTGACCCGAAAAGTCAAAGTCAAAAATACTTTATTTTGTAGGTACACAGAGTACACTTAAAATAGTCAAATCCTCTTATGCAATTTTCCCCTGAGAGGAACAAGCAAGAAACTCGAAGGGTTGCTCTTTTAAAATCAGGCTTTGATTTTACATAAAGGTTTTTATATTACAAAAAGGTTTTTATATTTCATTATTAATTGTGAAATACCCTGGCATGCGAACGATTTGATTATGTCTAGGGATAATTATCATCTAAATAGTCTGATATTTTATAACATGCTTTGATGTTTGATCTTGTCTGATATTTTGTAATATGAAACCCAATCATATTTGGGGTACTGGCTAAATTATATCTGACAACCGGTACACAACAATCTGGGGGCACGGCAGTGCCCCCGCCAAGTCGAGCGCGAAGCAAACACTGCCGTACCATCCTTTACTGGAACCATTTCGCCGCATTTTCAGGCCCCTATTTTAGAACCTCTGGATAAGACTAGAACGCAGAAATTTTTGTCATCCAGTAAGCTATAATCACATACTTAAAATCCAAAATTTCAAGTCTGTAGGTCATTTAGTTCCGAAGTTAAGCGAAAGCAAAGTTTCGCATTTATGACACTCACTCACTCACTCACTCATGATCATCAAAATAGAACTAGTACTTCCCATAAACTCAGAGAGCTGAAATTTGGTACAGAGTTATGGTTCAATGGCCACATAAAGGGAAAACTATAAAAACTAGGATAATCGAAGATCTGGAGTACCTGGTGACCCTGATTAGGAAACACAAGAGCCCAACCAAACTATTAGAGATCGACATATACCGCCTTTACAAAAAATATTCAACTTGGTGGGCCGCTTCATTGGATGTCAAAAATCGAAGGTCTGAAGTATCTGATGAAGAACCCTCAGCTGGTCTCAGCTGTATTAGAGATATGGTAATGCCCCCTTCTACTATTGGTACATAGAAAAATCGACTGTCATTGCAAAAATCCAGCGTAGTGGGACACATCTTCTAATTTAATCTAGCCTATAGCATCCCACTGCTGGGCGCATGCTTCCCCTTCTGCTTATAATACGCATATAAATAAAATTAAAGGAAAACTCAGGATAAGACTACACTGGCTTTTATACTTATACTTACAAGTTTACAAGAAGAAATAGTCGAACGATTAACTTTATATCTGACGAAGAACCCTCAGCTGGTCCCAGCTGTATTAGAGATATGGTAATGCCCCCTTCTACTATTGGTACATAAAAAAATCGACTGTCCAGCGTAGTGGGACACATCTTCTAATTTAATCTAGCCTATAGCGTCCCACTGCTGGGCGAATGCCTCCCCTTCTGCTTTTAATACGAATATAAATAAAATTAAAGGAAAACTCTGGATAAGACTAGACTGGCTATACTTATATACTTATACTTATTACAAGTTTACAAGAAGAAATAGTCAAACGATTAATTTTATTCTACTCGAACATTACACAAATTAAATAAACAAACGAAAATTTGGTCAAAATAAAATGCATTGGCTAAGAGTGGCGGTGATACCCGCACGCGTCGCTAGATGGCGTTGACTGTATTTTGAACGCGCTTACGTTTTGTTTTTCCGATAACCTTATATGGCAAAGTGGCAACCGGCCGCGTTACAGTCGTTTACGACATTCTTCTATTGCGCTTGAAAATGTTTGCTAGGGATTAGGAGGGATTATTTGCATTTCGTTGATTTCGCTGATTATTTCGTGAGGTTTGCTAAGGTTAATTGGCAGGTTGTTATTATATTAATTCAAAGATTTAAACAGGTTAGGAATTATATGGTTAGTGACGGATTACTGATTATTACTTAATTATCAGAATTAAAAGAAGTTTCAATTGAATACTTTATTTAATTGTTAATTATTTAGTACCTACTTTTAGTTTTTTAGGTTTAATTTACAGTTAGGCAGTACTTCGAATCGCGTTCGTGTTTATAAGTAGTTTTCTGGTATTCTAGTTTAGTTTATTTAGTTAGATATTACTTCGTTTCGTTTAAAAATATCATTAATTTAGCTGTATTTCAGTACTAGGTAGGTAGTACCTTTGGTAGAAAGTTCATTGATAATTAATTATATTGACACTTGTCTAATAATTTTATTAAGAGTTAACGTTTTGCTTATAGTTTGTATAGATTGAGTAGGCAGAGTAATATTTTCTTTAAGTTTTTTTTATTAAGACAAAAGAAGTCTTAAAGATATAAGTAGGTTTTAGTCTAAATATTATCGGTATTTCTGATTTGTTGTCCATATACTAAAGGTCATTGAGTTTAATTGTGTTTGATCTCGCAAGATAATAATTATCGTAAAAAATGTCGATAATATTAAAAGACGACGATGAACTTAGTGGCTACCAAGTAGTTGGTATGCCCAAAGACGGGTCTTGTCTCTTCCATTCAATATCTTTCTTGGTGTATGGTATAACTGACTCAACTTTCAGTATCAAGTATATTTGTAGAAACGGTGGCATATTATATATATGCCCACGTTTCTACAAAAAGAAGTGAAATCCCACCAAAAACATTCTGTAAAAAACTAGCCAAGTCTCGATGGAGCTGCTTGATTATCTCTAAAAAGTAATGAAATCTATACAAAGTCGTGCCAAGTGTAAGGTTCCTTACTGCGATTTCTTTATTATTATAGTTAATGTTGTGTGACTTGGCCGTTGAAGGGTACACAGGGGTACAAAACCAGGTGCTCCATGACACCATTGCACCTATCTGTCGCCAGAACCGCTACGCATGGACGATGGAAAATTCAATAACCAGTCAATTGTAGGCTTGATAAAGCCACTAACGTATAAAGAATGTTATGTAAACGCCACACAGATTATTCGCTAATAGTTTGCCGTTGAACATTCTTAATAACATAATTAATCACATTAATAGCGGTTCTGGCGACAGATTGGTGCAATGGTGTCATGGAGCACCTGGTTTTGTACCCCTGTGTACCCTTCAACGGCCAAGTCACACAACATTAACTATAATAATAAAGAAATCGCAGTAAGGAACCTTACACTTGGCACGACTTTGTATAGATTTCATTACTTTTTAGAGATAATCAAGCAGCTCCATCGAGACTTGGCTAGTTTTTTACAGAATGTTTTTGGTGGGATACTATTAACATTATATACAGCTGATGCTTATAACTGTTATAACACAAGTATTTTTAATGCTTAGCATGGGCATCAGCTGGGAACATACTTTTAGAAATTCTAATAAATATTACAAAATTGTACCGGTTGTAAACTACTGTATTTACTTGTGGTTCAAAATAAATTATTCTTATTCTTAATTAAATAAATAAAAAATAAAATATATATTTCGGACACTTACACCAATCATCTAGTCCCAAACTAATCAAACCTTGTGCTATGGATACTAGATAACGGATAAACATACATAAATATTTATATAAATATCCAAGACTCGGGAATAAATGTTCGTATTCATCATACAAACATTTACCCCTCGCGGGATTCTAACCCGCAACCGTTGGTTTCGCTGATAGGGTCACTATCCACTACACCAATCGGTCGTCGTTATTCTTATTAACATTGCTACTTAGCGGCAGACTTATATACGATTCAACAGAGGATATCATGTATTTTACATTGAATAAATGCTTCAAGTTTCCAGTAGCAGTAGGCAGAAACCACAGACTTCCACCACTACTCTGCTAGGGGGGACTGAATATCCTGAGCTCAGAGAGCTCGTCAGCTCGCCCCCTTTCATCTCAACTTTGTCCTAGTTCTAAAAATTTATAGATTTTTAGCTTATATCTATATGATTATATTATTTTTAGTCATAGTAGCCCTAACTTCGCCTGAAACACAGGATTTTCCTAGTTCAGGCATTTGTTGAAATTAAGCATTATTATGTAGATTTTATGTTTTAATGTACCATAAGAATTAATAAATATATTTGATTTGATGATTTGATTTGATTTGAATAACCTCTTATTGTTAATAAACAATTTATTTAAAAGAACGCAATGAATACTTATTTTTTTTATCCACAACGGGTTAGCACTTGACCTCAATCACACCATGTTAAGTGAAGATGAGGCCGAAGGTGGTAGCGTACTGACACGGAAACCCCATCTTATTTGGGGGACTGGCTGGATCTTTGACAATCGGAAGACAACAATGCTATTAACATGGCTGTTTGGCGGCAGATTTAGATAAGATTGTGGTAGCTAGCCAGGCGGACATTTAAAATGCTCTACCACCTATCAAATCGAGTACTTAAACATGTACGCCGCTGGGGATCTAAACCGCGACGTCTGATTTATAGTCTAGTTTGGCGATGCTGTCCTTCACTCTGGTCTGTATCACTATTTGAACACCTACCTCATTTACCATGACATAGAATAAAAAATTACTATTTTTGTACCTACTAAGTTATTCACTGCGGAGACCTGATTGAATTGCAAATGATTGTTTAATTTAAATTGCCTAATGAGAATTGTTCGGTGACTCATTTAGTTTGGTAACGGGCTTGTTTGTCAACCATAATGTCGACGTCACAACTATCTAGCACGAACTATTTGTTGGGATTATTCCGTCCATTGGATAAATTTTTAAATACAGTGTAGGGTGGTTAGTGATGCCATTACATAATATGACTCCATAAAGTTAATACTATGATGATATCGCTTCCGGAGCTAAGCTCAGACGGAAATGGAAAACGTGTTGTACCGGCGACAGACGTAGACATTACTGTCCAGAGGAGAATGCTTCCCCCAAACACTAAACTCTACCATCTGCGATTGCCCATGCTGAAGGCGTGAGAATAGTCTCGTCTGACAAAGCTGGGCTCCGGAAGGATAATAATCATAAAGACAGAATTGTCGGCACACAAAAATGGTTGTAGCAAAATCAGCCATTATAGAGACAATTGGCGCATCCACAATAAAACTATAAATAAAATTAATAGCGTATAGTACGCCAGCGTATAGCGGGTCAGTACGCTTCCACCTTCGACCTCATCTTCACTTAACATCAGGTGTGATTGAGGTCAAGCACCAACCCATGGTGCATAAAAAAGAAATAATGCTTTCTTAATAACTTACTGTTTTAATTCTATTCCTATGTACCTGAAATCATACAGCCTACTTATTGATAAAGCAACGAATACAACTCGTAGTTATGTTGATGATGTCGTTCACATAGCTGAACGACAATGAAATTGTAACCGGACTCTAAACGATCTGTATAGGCTTTTGTCTCGGCGATACCTAATAACTGTCGAGCTATGGATTCATAATACGACACGCTTTGTATGCTGGACAGCGACTAATCAAATGGGGACCTTCGAAGTTTGTGCTGTCAATAGGCTTTAAGAGACTCCTAATTTTGGAGTCACTGGGTCTTCCTAAGTCCTCCATTTTAAAGTCACTGGGTCGACCTAAGTTCTCAATTTTGGAGTCACTGGGTCTTCCTAAGTCCTCAATTTTCAGTCTGTAACATAGATAAAAAATAAAATATCCTTGGACATATACAGATAGCGCCATCTAGTTCCACACTAAGCAACTAGGCTTGTGTTGTGGATACCAGATCGTTGATACACTACACAAATACATTATTTTTTTTTGTAAATAAATACATATATAACTGCAAAACATCCATAATTAGGGTACACATATCCGTATTCAACATAAAAACATATGCCCCTAGCGGGATTGGAACCCACGACCTTTTGGTATAGCAGCAGAGTTTCTAACCACTACACCAAACAGGTCGTCAATAAATAACAATAAATTGAAAATTTAATATATTTATCTTTGAGACGCTAAAAGCTAAATATTTCCATCAAACTTGGCCAAGAAACTATCCCCAATTTTAATATTAATTTATATAAAAATAGATATTTATTAGTCATATGGCCCACTGATGCGTAAATTCAATATCCACCTGGGAGGCCACTTTCTGCACCCCGATGAGATATTGGCCCCAGAAAAATAAATCCAATTCCTCAGAGAGGCAAACCTGAGCAATGAACTGTAAGTTCGCAATGGTTCGGCAACGGTCGCAGCGACACAGGTCTCCGATGACCTTCAACAGGCACATATACAACCAATACCAATAGCATATGCCCTTGGTTCAAAGTGACTCGAAAGATGGCGCTAACAGATGGGGCCTATTATTTCTTACATTTTAATTTAATTTCTACGTTGTCCAGAGCCACGCCTAAGCTTAAAAACAAAAATATATTTAAAAAAAATTGGAAATTCGCCCATACTGTCTTTTGTGGCAGCAACTACCTACTCTGCAGGGGGGGGACTGAAAATCAGCAACACTGCTGAGTCCCTACCCATTCATCACAATAATGTGGTTCTCGATTCTACGTATGCTTGTGTTTTTTTTTCTTTTTTGTGATGAATAAATAACTTTTATTATTATTATTATTATTATTGTATTGTGTCGACTGCCACTTCAACTTGCTCATCCGTTGAGATAATAATATGTCAGTGACCTTCGTTCGCCTACAAATTTCTTAATTACTGATTCGATGACGTATATAATAGTGCAACGTTGAGCATCGCCCTCTTCATTGCTCGTTGCGTGACCTTGAGCTTACTTATGAGGCCCATAGTGATAGACCACGTTTGAGTGCCTTAAGTTATCCCTGGTAACATACATTGATTAAACAAATCTGCCGCCAAGCAGCAATGTTAATAGCATTGTTGTGTTCCGGTTGTCAGAGATAAGATTGCCAGTCCCCCAAATGTGTTGGGGTTTCCGGGTTAGTACGCTACCACCTTCGGCCTCATCTTCACCTAACATCAGGGGTGATTGAGGTCAAGTGCTAACCCGTTTGGATAAAAAAAAAGAAGATTTTAGCTGTTAGATCACGAAATCCTGAAAACAAAGTAAAAACAATTCCCGCTACAACTGACACTGAGCTTGTGTTTGAGTCTGGGATTTTTGGGCGAATCTTTTTGCAAACAGAATGTATCAAAGCGAATTTTATTTATGAAATCTCAAGGTAGAGTTATGGCTAATTAAGATATGACTAGCTACCTGTCTTTATCACTTGTATGTCGTGTGACAGAGCGGCATACTGTCACAGCAGGTTAACACTACAGTAAATCAAGACTGTTCTAGCATAAGATAGAGAAATATAGCAAAATGGCCATGTAGTATTTGCAGGGCAGAGGGTACAGCATATACACTCCTTATAACAGACGAAGGAATCTATCAAGAGAAATAGAAAAATGTCCTGAAACTTCGACTCACCTTTTTTTATGCACAACCGGTTGATACCTGACCTTAATCACACCTGATGTTAAGTGAAGATGAAGTCGAAGGTGGAAGCGTACTGACCCGGAAACCCCAACACATTTGGGGGACCGGCAATCTTATCTCTGACAACCGGAACACAACAATGTAACATTGCTGCTTGGCGGCAGATTTAGATAAGATGGTGGTAGCTACCCAGGCGGACATTTAAAATGCCCTACCACCAACCAAACCGAGTACTTATACTTGTACCCCGCTGGGGATCGAACCCGCGACCCGCGACTATTCCTAATCAAGAGTAGCGTCACCAGTTAATGGGAATTACACTAATTCAAATTCATAGTATATGAATAGTACAAATGTCATAATATAAGTCCTCTTAAAGCTAAAGATTGATTTATTATCTGAATGTTTTATCGGAAAACAATCCACCAGAACCTCTCGCTTCAACAGTCAAATTCAATATACCTTATGTCAACTACATTAGCCGTCGCCTATATTCGAGTTACATTACCGGCGGCGAAGCTATCATTTCATGCGATATACATTAACAGTTTCAACAATAATATTGGGTCTTTACCTATGAAATTGGAGTTTTTTCTTAGTTAATCATATGTACCAATCCTGCGATTTTCAAAGCTATTTGTCTTTTATTTGGAACATGGAATATTATTTCAAGTTTTCACATGAAATATTTTTTAATTTCTGGGCTAAATCACATAATAAAAAAAATTGAACAGAGCTCTTTTCATGTCATTTCTTAGATTCGCTGAAACTTTTATAAAGCGGTTACTTTTAAAAATTAACGCTAACTATACATAACTTAATGTTATCCGATAATACCATACAAAGTTTAGCTAAATTTGGATTTGCCGTTCCCAAAAAATAATCAAAAATATTTGTATGGAGAAAACAGTCTTAATGAAATTCTTCATACAAAACGCCAATTTCATAGGTAAGGACTTTATTTAAATCGAGAAATTAGAAAGATAAGAGATTTTTGGACTGTAAACAATCATTGTTGAAAGATATCCGTATATAATTAATATACCGAACATTCGCACTAAGAACTTCGATTCTTCATTCATCATCCGAACAGCCAAGGCATGAAACTCATGAAACAGGAAGGCGGCGTCAGTCTTTCCTGAATCCTACAACCTTGGGATCTTCAAGAGCAGAGTGAATAGGCATTTATTGGGATCGCGTGCTTCATCTTCGACCACATCGTCACTTTCCATCAGGTGAGATTGTGGTCAAACGCGAATCTTTCCTCTTTTCTCAACTGTGCCTAACAGGCATCTCTTCTCCTTTACCATCATAGATATATAGTTTAATGAACCCAAATACATTCAGCAATGTTTCTATAGCAATTGCTATGTATTATAATGACAGAGATATAAAAGATAATCTATCTCAAGGATAGTATCTTTTAGATAGGTATCTGTAATTGTAGCGCTATCAAACACACTAATTAAATTTCACCCTGTGTCAGTCCTGGTTATTTTGTAATCAGCTCAGTATATTGCCTAACGTATATATGCTACCCCATAGTAATGCAAGTATTTGGATGGGTACTTACCTATATTTTAAATTGTGAAGAGCGGTGACTCCTATAATAAGGGGCATCCTAGTTTAGGAGTCAAAGTTCCCCCTACTTAAGTTACTATAAAATTGTACAAACCAACCTCTGCTGTATTCTGATTTTCTATGTGACTAGAGTTCATCATCATCAGCTCGTGAACATCCCACTGCAGGGATATAGGCCTTGCCTCGTATATTATTATGAGGGGGTATGGGCCATACTCCACCACGCTGGCCAAATGCGAGCTGGGGATTTCTCATGCCTTTGAATTTATATTTCACGGGCATGGTTTCATTACGATGTTTTCTTTCGCCGTTTAAGAGAGCAGTCGCATAAATGCACATAAATTAAGTAATTAAAATAAAGTTAATAACGGATTGGTACATGGCCTGCCTGGGAATCGAATCCG
Source organism: Oegoconia quadripuncta (assembly GCA_949316235.1). Classification (NCBI taxonomy): domain Eukaryota; kingdom Metazoa; phylum Arthropoda; class Insecta; order Lepidoptera; family Autostichidae; genus Oegoconia; species Oegoconia quadripuncta. Next base: position 23,746,156 of record OX438749.1, read on the forward strand.
GACCTCTTAAATGCCAGGCCAATGTACCAATGAGATTTTAAATTTAATTTAATTACTTATGTGCTCTTAAACGGCGAAGGAAAACATCGTGAGGAAACCTGCATGCCTGAAAAATAAAAATTCACAGGTATGTGAAGTCCCCAACCTGCATTGGGCCAGCGTGGTGGACTATGACTCATACGAGGAAGGCCTATATCCCTGCAGTGGGATGTTTACAGGCTGATGATGATATAATAAAATGCACCTTTGAATTAATAACCTCTTTGTTGGAAGTCGGTTAAATCAACACTCGTATCACCACCAGTTCGAAATTTTATATCACTGGGCTATAGAGGTCATCGAATGACCTCGCGAACTTGTGCTACTGTCTGCGAGACTGCGCACGCGCCGGTGACGTCACCGCATTAGTCAGCCCCGACCTATTTCAGCGCTGCTGTCGTCACCCGGTGTTGCTATACGGAAAAATTTGTTGTATCATTTGAGATAATTAGGGTATATTAGAGATAATCAAATATTATATGTTTTTGGTCTACTGACTGTGTGATTTATATGATGGTAGATGCATGGTGTTTTCAACATAGTCTCCTGACACTAAATACTACTAAATCTAATTACATTTGCTTCTGCAATAACAAAAGAACTCAGCCTGATGCAAATTTTAACTTGAAAGTACGTAAATGTCAAAACTTAATATTGAGCTGCAAGTGTCCTACAACCAGGGACTGAATAACCGAAAAATAAAGGTAATAAAGGTTAACGGTATGACGTCATACCGTAAAATTCGGCTATTGGAATATTTCCATATCGATAAAAAACGATACCGAAATGAAATAACGGTACCGAAATTTTCTGGTACCTAAACCTTTATGAAAACGGTTTCTTTGATGAATCGCCGGCGCAGCGCGCCGTGCGTCCTTGTCGGTGATTTGTGTGGGTCAGAATGGCGGGTGTATTGTTTCAGAAATGATTATGTTATATACGACAGAAAAGTACCTACAATGTACTAGTATGTACCTTTAATGAAGGTCAATGTACCTCAATGAAACGGGAGCAATTATAATAATAAAGTGAGCCGCGGTCCTGACGGTCAGAATCGCGGGTGTATGTTGAAAATGAATGTAATAGAATAGCTATGGGTATGTACTATTTACCAAACGAATGTACCTTCAATGTACCTCACGAAAATATAATCTAAATCAAATTGAATGAGTAATTAATGAGGAAATCAAGAAAACAAACTTTTGACGCCTACAATTTTTTTATAGCAATATGAATAGAGTTCTATTTTGCTCGTAGGTATTATGAATGTAATATTTCTCATAAGAGAAATATTTATGGGTTTGTATATGTGCTTCGATAAAGTAAAGAAACATGGATAAGACATAATCATTTACTCATCGTTTATGAAAAGTTACAAAGAAAAAACAAAAAGCGTGATTACTTTTGTCCATATCATATACAATGTGCAATTATGTTTTTACGTCTTCATGTAGTTCGATTACATAGGTTATCATAACACACCCACTTATTATGTCTGTAGCAATGGGCCTTGTAATGACCGATTTTGTCAAAAGTATTTGATATCGGCGGTAAGAATTCAATAATCCCTATGATCTCGTATGTTTTTGATTCTAGATTTATTTCAGTGGCACTTCATCTATGCACGCACACCAAGTCACTTTGACTTATCTCAACATTTATAACATTTTGCAAGACATATGTAAATGTTCGTGCGGCGGTTAGGGGTTGTCTTAGGACGTTTAGCGCCCGTTTAGCCGCCAGCAGGTAGGTATAGAAGAAAAGAATACCAATTTGATTTGGATTTAGTGGGTTTATTGTACATTCAGCTCACTCCCCTGCACCCCTCGGCAAATCTCCCCGTACGGTCACTGGCCTGAAGGTCTTGGAGCTGCAGTGGACGTAGCCTTCGAGTCCTCTCGTAGATGACGACGAGGTGGATGCTGGATGAGCGGTTTTTGGGGGAGGGTAGATCAACCCCGAAGGTCTCCCAGGTGCAGACCTGGATGTCGACGCCGACAATTAGTCACTTCGGACCTTGATCCTGAAGAGCACAGGCAGGCATTAGTTAGTGCCCACATATATCCTCGTCCACTGCTGGTATTCACGGCTCAGCAACCATAACGAACACCACGCAGTTGACAGACACAAAATCAGAAACAGCTTACATTAAAAATAGCCAGACTATTATGGAAACTCAGCCTAGAGGGATCTTCCGTAGTTTACTTAAGAGGGTTCAGGTGGCAACTGAAGCAGTGTTCTCCCGGTAGCAAGGTCGCGGTCAAACAGAGGACGATTCGGGTTCCCCCACTCTAATTAGAAATCGTCTTAACGACGTCATCGCAACCGGACAAATTAGCGTACCGCAATACCGTGGTGAGACCCTTTTTAAATAAAATAATAATTTGAGGGTTCCGTAGGAAACTTTTATTATAAAGATGAAGTAGTGTGTGTAACAATCTGTAAACACAAGAAAAAGAAAAGAAATATATTTAGATGACTCGATTTTCGCAGAAACCCCTACGCTAATAGAAAATTGGAGAGGCCTCGGAAGCAAGGAATTGCCTAAAAAGAAAAGACCTATTAGGGACGTTCCTCTTCTATTAAACGGTCTCAAAACTAGATCTGGTGTGGAAAAGGTAGTACTAAAGAACACATGCGCATTTGATGCTGCGGCTCAAGTAATTGCAGCGGCTTGTGCTTGATGGTTTTGCCGTGACTACACTATTAACTAACACTGGCAATAATTTTTGTATGTTTAAAAAACCTTCCTTGATGACGAGAAAACAAAACAAGACTTGTACAGAATTCGTGCTCAAATTGCAGAACAATATTTTAAAACGAATTTTTCAAAAGGAATCACCGAAATACACTGTGAATGTAGCGTGACAAAAATATTTGATGAATTCTTGATTGATGCAATTTATAGCGCTGATATTAAAGAAAATTGTACAAACGAATCTTGTGTTTTCAATAATATAACCAGAAAGATTGTTTTTCTGCTAATTGATATGAACAAAAAGGAAGTTTCAGAATTAAATGATTTCGCAGCATCTATGCTGGTAAGCGATAACGTAGTATTGTGTCGTCGTAATAACTGCAATGGAATACGAACATTTACATATGTCTTGCAAAATGTTATAAATTTTGAGATAAGTCAAAGTGACTTGGTGTGCATAGATGAAGTGCCACTGGAAATTAATCTAGAATCAAAAACATACACGATCATAGGGATTATTGAATTCTTACCGCCGATATCAAATACTTTTGACAAAATCGGTCATTACAAGGCCCATTGCTACAGACAAAATAAGTGGGTGTGTTATGATGACCTATGTAATCGAATTACAAGAAGCCGTAAAAACATAATTGTGCATTGTATATTATATGGACAAAAGTAATCACGCTTTTTGTTTTTTCTTTGTAACTTTTGATAAACGTTGAGTAAATGATTATGTCTTATCCATGTTTCTTTACTTTATCGAAGCATATATACAAACCCATAAATATTTCTCTTATGACTGGCTTTACATTCTTAATACGAGCAAAATAGAACTCTATTCATATTGCTATAAAAAAATTGTAGGCGTCAAAAGTTTGTTTTCTTGATTTCCTCATTAATTACTCATTCAATTTGATTTAGATTATTTTCGTGAGGTACATTGAAGGTACATTCGTTTGGTAAATAGTACATACCCATGGCTATTCTATTACATTCATTTTCAACATACACCCGCGATTCTGACCGTCAGGACCGCGGCTCACTTTATTATTATAATTGCTCCCGTTTCATTGAGGTACATTACCTTCATTAAAGGTACATACTAGTACATTGTAGGTACTTTTCTGTCGTATATAACATAATCATTTCTGAAACAATACACCCGCCATTCTGACCCACACGGTGATTTTCTAGTTTTATTTGTTATTTTCGTGTTTGCACGTGTCGAGCGAGGGAGTTGTCTACTATCGTAAGTCATATTTTGGCAAAACAAGAGATAATGAGTGAGTATACCTATCCAATTTATTACAATACTATGTATTATTATAAAATATGAAAGTGTACATCTGTATTTTGTAACTCAATCTCGCAAAAACCGCTGAATATATTATAATCATTTTCGGAGATGATTAAGGTTAGGATTATATAAATTTAAACAATTACAATCTGAATGAAAATTATAATATAAAACTTCTGGACTTATTTCAAGGATACTTTTTTCCGTAATTCCCACGGGAACAGCTGTGCTATTCTGTAAGAATTCACTTCAAATCCTCAGTGAAATGAAAACTTATTATATGCATATATTATACAACTTATCTGACCTTGTTTTCATAAAAGTACCTGTACTAATAAGCTAGGTACTTTAGTTCATTTTACTTTAGAGCACAAAAGAAAAAACAAAATAATATTACATATCAGAAAATAGAAAATTAATTTCTAAACTTTGTACGTGTCTCTGCGCTGCGGCCGCGCCCCGCCCCGCGCCCGCGCGCCTCTCCGCGGGCCTCGCGCGCATACCCCCGCCCCGAACCCACCCGCGTTTCTCCATATTTCGGTACCGAAATCGCGAAAAGGTTAAATAACGGTATGGCCCTACCTTTATAAAACAAGGGTATCGTTATGATTTTAAAGTACCTTAACCTTATACCGTAACCGCATTCAGTCCCTGCCTACAACACTGTTTAATAGTATATAATAGTACATTGTGATATAAGGGCCCAAAGTTGATCATTGCAGCCGAGGCTTGATTGCTAGCCCGAACCGTAGGTGAGGGCTACAAAAAAAGCTGAGGCTGCAATTATCAATGGGCACGTGTGTCACACGACGTTTTATAACACATTTGTGAGGAAATAAATAAAACATGGGGCTACTGAAATGAATAAATCTTTAATTATTTGTTAAAACAGTTATAAAAACCAGAACAATTTGAAAAATGTAGTACTACGTTGCCAGTCGGCATTTGTAACATAGTCGTACTGTTAACTGTCTTCCTCTCACTCTCCTGAGTGAAAGTAGGAGAAATGAGACCAGAATAGGGCTCTGGCTCTGTAGTTAAGGGCTGCGGCGGCGGAGGTGGCTGCGGCGGCGGAGATGATGGCGGGATGTATGTGCTCGTTGATGGTCGAGAGTCAGCACGGCCCGGCTCCAAATTAATATTTTTTGTAATACAGGAACTGATTTTTTCTTTATTCCTGACTGAATCGTGAATGTAGCCCTCGGCGACGTTGGAGGAACGCCACCCTCCGTGGCGTTTCAGTGTCAATATATCCGCTCCTGAATCGGCGAGCAATGTAGCCGAGGACCTTCTAAAACTGTGCCCTGTGTATTCATGTGCGTTCTGTAAGTTGAGAAAAGTGGCGATTTGTTTAGGCATCATTCCAAATTTATTACGGCCGATGGGTTGGCTGGTGCATTTACCATTCTGGTAATTTAGAAAAAATCGATTAGTCTTCGCTTTTGTGGAACGGAGTGCTGCGTATTTCGTTACGATTTCATAAAAAGGTTGTTGTATTGTAAATGAGCGTGGTATTTTATTCTTTGTGTTCTTGATCTGGACAAGGAGAATTCGCCCATGGTCCTCGACATCATCAGTGGTTATATTTGTCAGCTCTTGACGTCTGCATGCACCATTTATGCCGAATATTAATGCAACCTGAAAAGAAACAAAAACTGTGTAAGTAGGTATAAAATAAAACCGAAGTAGGTACTTATCTAGTTATATCGTAAATAAATACGAAAATTAAAGGAATTATGTTTAATAATTTAGTTTTAACTGACCTTTGTTGCCAAATATCGGCTATCCGGAGCTTCTTTCAAGTATTTCTCAATATCATCAGCCGCAAATACTTTAGATTTCTTGCTGGTAAAGCCTTCACCTTTTCTTTTCAGGTAAGCCAGCAAATTTGAATACGGCTTAATATCAACACCATGTTTCGTTCTCACAACACTTTTAAGCATTGAATATTGACTCCACAACGTGCTCGGCTTATATTTTTGTGAGAGTTCCATGAAGTAGGCTAAAAAAATGCTTTCTGAAAATGAATGAGCATTTTTGTTTTTTTTCCAGAGTATGAAATTTTCGTACGCTTGCAAGTACACCTCAACTGATTTTTCAGGTAGAAGGCTTAAAGTAGCTTGTTTCGCCGCGTTTTTAAGATCCGGGGGCGTAGATTCCATGAAATCCTCGTCGCTTGAAGACATTTTTGCAAATTTTCACAGAGCGCGCGAAATAACTTTTACTTTTTTTGCTCACAAATTAGCGCTGCTTTTTTTAGTTTAATTTATCCACATAGGATAGGCAAAGGTTATGCACCATACAGCCTTGTCGTTGGTAATTTTCTTCTTATTCTTTCTTTATGTTATAGGCAAAATCGCCAAGTCTTATTTTAAATTAGCGCTGCGCGCGCACAAGCGTTTTTTTTTAATTAGGCAAAGGATACTGCAGACAGCCAGTACAGACAGCCACTAACAAATTAGGAAATTAAAGTTTTGTGTTCTTATTATAAATAAATGGTTGTTATTTCTTGTCGAAACTGATTGAAATAAAGATTAATAATTTATTTTAGTGTACAAATACCTCTCAAAGTATTTAATTTTTTAAAATTTTTATCAATTTTCGGAATAAAAACTCTTTGCTAGGATTAAAAAAATTACCATAGACGAAACTTCTTGACATTTAAAAAAAAAAAAACCGTACTACTTTTTAGCCCGAGGCCAAAATGCGCCACTTTTTGAACCTGTTTTTCATAGAAAAAATACCACTTTTCGAGCAAATGTGTTATAAATTACTTTATATAAAGACTATTTGTAATTTAGTTGCTTTTCTATCTTTATTTTCTTTTTCTTAGAAGCATTTATCTTTAGTATTATGTATACTGTACACCATGGAAGAGCGGAGACCCCTGGCACAGGTATTCAATTACTTAATAGGGGCTCCATCATCAAATTATTGTATGTATCATTAAGTTTTTTGAACAATTGAAATTGAAAATTGAAATTGAAGTTGATGTTGATGGTGAGGTCTGCGGGCTTCAGACGAATGACCGATCCATTAGTAGGATCATACATAATACAAAATAGTTCACTTACCCAGACCAGTTTAGCGTCGGTGGGTTGGGGACTTCACATGCCTTAGATTTTTTATTTCTCAGGTATGCAGGTTTCCTCATGATGTTTTCCTTCACCGTTTAAGAGCAGTCGGAAAAATGCACATAAGTAATTAAATAAAATTTAAAACCTCATTGGTACATGGCTTGCCTGGTGATCGAACCTGTGACTGGATGAAAGACTGTGTCTCGTCCACTGAGCAGTGTCTTAGTCTTCTTTCATTCATCCTCTCCACATGTCCAAACCATCTCAGTATACCTTTTTCAATCTTTTTCACTACGTCTTCATTCCGAATTACACTATTCCCGATTCTCATTTCAACTGCATTAATTCTACTTTCATTCTTCTTCTGTTATACCCAGCATTCATTCCCGTAAAAGTGTTGAAACCAGCACCCCGAACAGCCAGAAGAGCTTTTTGGACACATTCTGGCTCATAAAGACTCCTTATACCTAATTACCAGCAGTAGTAGGGATTCAACGGTTCTGGACCACCCCAGTTTTCTGGTCCATCACTCCACCCCCTGCTCGCAAAAAGGGCTTCACATATGCTCGCGGTATGTGTGTAATAAAGTTTATTCACGGTTAAATTCGCGCTTAGATTCGCGGTATGTGTAATAAACTTTATTCACGGTTACGTAATAAAGTTTATTCACGGTTAAATTCGCGCTTAGATTCGCGGTATGTGTAATAAACTTTATTCACGGTTACGTAATAAAGTTTATTCATGGTTAAATTCACGCTTAGATTCGCGGTTATTATCGGCGGATGTGTGGGTGGCTTGGTTCGGTTCACTGACAGATATCGTTCGGCCATATGTGAGATATCACGGTGCTCGCGGAATAATCATCGCGCTTCGTTGCGTAATAAATTCGCGGTTCCATATGTGACATGTCGTGGTCCTCTCACAGAATTGATCGAGGGACAGATTGAGAGCGGCACGGTTGCATTGTTATGGAATCATGGTAATAAAATTAATTCACTGTTTGATTGGGAACGCTCGCGAACGCTCTTTGAATCATGGGTGGTCCGGCGAGTAGAGTCCGAACAAAAGCGTACTTATTCTTAGAAAGTTTCTATAGCAGCGGCATTTCTTTGTGAAATATTTTTTTATCGTAAGTATTAATTTTACGTTGCTGGGTAGAGTCCAAACAAAAGCGTGGTAATTGTGTATTATTGTTGTATGTACATTTTACGATTATTGCTGTTTCAAAATGGAGTATCCCGTCCTTACCTTAAATTTTTTTCATGGTTATTGCCACAAAGTTTCTATAGAAACGGTATTTCTTTGTTGTGAAATGAGTTTTTGCTACGTTGACTTGTCAAAACAGGATCTCGTGTGACATATATAAGAGCGCTAAGGCCTACGTCTCTCTACACAGTTCGAGAGATACCAGTTGACAAAGCATCTACTATGGTGAGTTTAATTATTTAATTTTACCTATTTTTCTCAATTGTGTTGTGTTGTGTGTGTTTCAATATGTATACGTAGTGTTTCCAAACTGTTATAAAACAATTCCTAACATCTGAACCTAAATTATCCGAGTCGTTAATGATTTCTCAGTGAATTCTCGATGTCGCTAAGTTTGTCCCTATTCTAATTTAACTATACTCTCTTGTTTCAGTGTGTGTTATATTGTTCTAATGTATAATCGTTAATTAATCAATTATAGTGCGCCTCGATGAATAGGGCTCTGTGAGCATCGTGGTTTTTTGGAAAAACTAAGTCATACGCTAACCCAATATTTAAACTTGTTTCAGACATCAATTCCCGAGTGTGATTACACATTTAAGAACTATTATTTTCCTGCCTCTCCTGATTTAAGTGATGATGAAACTCGCGGTTCTCCCACATTAAAGGCCAAGCAAAATACCGCAAAGAGAAGCATTGATGCTTTTTTTGAGAAGCCGAAGAAAAAGAAGGTCAGAACGCACTCTTCAAATGTGGCCCAGGCTAACGGAGAGGGAACATCATACATTTCATCAAATAACGACGATGGATCCACTGCGAGCCATCTCATTAAAATAGAAGTGTATGAGATGAAAAAATTGAAAGATGTTCTACCCATTGATTACTGGAAATACGCAGATGTACGTGTTAAATATTACATCACATCAGAAGAGGACAAAAATTATCAAAATACCAGAGATTTAATTTATAATATAACAAAACAGGTGGCAACTAGGAAGGGCTGCACAAAATATTTCATAGAAACCGATAAGAAACAATAACACCTTACCTATTGTTACCACTCTTACTACCTAATGACCCCCCGCCATGCTACTTAAAATCGACTATATAATGAGGGTTTCAACTCAAGTAAACTGAGAGTCATTCCTAATCAACCATTGACTGAAGTTTGTTAGTGGTAGTCTAAAAACCAAAGACCTTTATTAGTGGTAGTCCCTTATTCAGTGTTAACACGATGGCACATTTCGATCTCAACAACCCAATATTTGATGAGCAATTATATCAACTATGTATCGAGGCAGAACAAAGAAATATAGATCAACAACTCTACGATATCTGTGAGCTCAGTGATGCTGTAAACCAAGTACCACCTGAACAGTAAGTAACTTGTACTATCTTTAATTCGTCCAGGAACACACAGTTTAATTATATTATGTGATTTGTGATGAAGCTCTCTCATTATCTATTGAATTTATGCAAACTTGAACTCTCGTTCTTATGTAATAAGATAGTTCTCATTATCTATTAGTGTTATACAAATTTGAATGATATTTTATGAGTAATAGGACACAGTTTACAAATCTTTCAAAGTTAACCCAAGTACATTGATGGTATGAGTAGTGGGGTGAACGACGTTACTACATAAACGATTGTTAGTAGTGTCTTTACCTCATTTTGTTACAAGTAACGTCTCAAAACTAATACACAATGTTGTCTTTATCGACTCAGGAAATTATGTCATTAGACAAATCGTTTCTTCTAAACAAATTTCATAATTTCATTAGGCTGTGGTACATTAGTCATAAACTTCCTAATTTCATGATAGAGGACCCAGATATTATACCATATTTTACTCCTTGTAGTGGGCATAAAATAAGAAGTGATGCGACTACTGAGAACATTGATGAAATTGATGGTGTATTACAAATGCAGGCATATTGTAAGCTGTGTAATCCTTAATGTGGGTATTATGAAAGCAATTTTGATTGTGTTATTTCATTATTATAACTCTAATACTAATATTGTGTGTTCTATTACAGTGCAAGTAATCAAACCGGGGGGAAAAGAAAGGTGCAATCGAGTGTACAAGTTGCATCGAAATCGCGTCGCACACAAGAAGCAAATGAGTCATCTAGTTGCACTGAGTATATCAATGTCGTGAATAACAACAACGCGTCGACATCTACGAGCAGATCGACTAGCAGTGCTGGACCTTCAAATGTGGTGGTGGACCCCATAACATGTGGAATATGTAATCACACGGTGAGTCGAAGATATTTCACTAACCACTTGCGGAGTAAATCACACAAAGAAAAGGTTTTCGTTCAAGAACATAATCTCGATAATGTTAGTATTATTTCTACAGCTTTTGGTTCTAGAATATTAACCTACAGAATAACTTCACCTCTTTCCAATGATAATAATGTTTTACAAACCCCGGAATTGTTCATAAAATCAGTGAGGGAAACTATTTTATTTCTTGTAGAAGAGTGTTTGAGGGAGCTGACTACTATTAAAGTCAACTTTATAGTTCATGCGGACTTTGTACAGGAAACTAAAGACATTAAAAATTCATTTGACTTTCAAACAAATAACTGGTCACTTTGCTTAGGTGAAAATTTAGATATTTACTTCAATACATTGATGGAAAATATTAAAACAAGGATGACTGACTTTGAGAAAAAAGATAGTGGTTGGTCTTTGCGGGAAATAAAGTTTTTAGAAATGAATATTAATCAATTTAACCCCTTACGTGGCTCGACATATATCGATTTACCGATAGATATTAAACACAAGAAAGCTGTAATAAATGTAAAAAATAGAGACCAACAATGTTTAAAGTGGGCTTTACTCTCCGCAATGTATCCAGTTAATACTCACTTAGATCGGGTATCATCTTATATTAGACATGAGAATAAATTGAACTTTAATGGTATTCAATTCCCAGTGAAGTTAAAAGATATAAGTAGAGTTGAAAAACAAAACAATATAAGCATTAATGTTTTTGGTTTGGATTACAACAAAGATACTAAGAAAAATACTATTGTGGGTCCTTTGTACTTTACCAAGTCTCGTAAAGAAACCCATGTAAACTTGTTATACTTAGTAAATGGTTCCGATAACCATTATTGTTACATTAAAAACATGTCACGTTTGGTAAATAAACAAGTCACTAACCAGGAGAAAGCGATACATATTTGTGATGGTTGTTTATTATATTTTACTACCAGAGAAAGGTTAACAAACCATCAAACAAAAGATTGTGCACAAATAGTTACAGAATTACCTGGAATGAATAAAAAGACTAAGAATTGGTTTGGTCAAGAAATAAGTAATGATAAAATTACCTTCGATAAATTCCAACGAAAGTTAAAATTACCCTTTGTTATATATGCAGATTTGGAAGCCATTTTGAAACCGATTAAATCATGTGATCCTAATCCATTAAAATCATACACCCGATCAATACATGAGCATGAAGTGTATAGCTATGGTTACTATATAAAATGTTCCTATGATGATTCCCTTTCCAAGTATCGAACATATACTGGACCAGACTGTGCAAAAGTATTTATGGAAAGTTTATATAAAGACTTATCCGAGATACAAAAAAGGAATTGCTTTCAAAAACGACCCCAACCATTAACTGATGCTGATCAATTGAAAATTAGTCAATCAGAGTTATGTTATATATGCGAGACTCGATTAGATAATAATGATACCGATCTAGATTTTGATTGGAATACTGGAAAGTTTAGGGGGGTAGCTCATAAAATATGTAGTTCTAAATATCGTGTACCTTTCTTCATTCCAATTTTGTTTCATAACTTGAGTAATTATGATGCTCATTTTATTGTTCATGCACTTAACTTTATGGATGGTGAAATAGAAATTATCCCACAAAGTAAAGAAAAGTACATTTCATTTTCTAAAAAAATATTTATAAATGGTCATTCAATATTTTTAAGGTTTTTGGATTCTTTCAAGTTTATGTCCAGTAGTTTAGATAGTTTGGCAAAAAATCTTAAAGAAAAACAATTGAAAGAGTTAAGAAAACAATTTCCTGAGAAAACTGATTTTCAGAGATTAATAAAAAAAGGTGTATTTCCATATGAATTTATTAACTCATATGAGTCGTTGCAGGTCACATCACTTCCCACGCAGGATCAATTTTACAGTTCTTTGACTGATACATGTGTATCTGATAATGATTATAAACATGCTTTAGATGTTTGGAAACATTTTAAATGTCAAAATATGTTAGATTATTCAAATCTATACTTGAAAACCGATGTTATGCTATTAACCGATATCTTTGAAAATTTCCGTGAAGTGTGTATTGAAACTTATGATTTAGATCCAACTCAATATTACACAGCTCCGGGGTTAAGTTGGGATGCGATGTTGAAATACACAAAAATTGAATTAGAATTGTTGACTGATTTCGATAAGTTAGCGTTTGTGAAATCTGGTATAAGAGGGGGTGTATCACAATGCTGTAATAGATATGGAAAGGCTAATAATGAATATCTCAAAGATTTCAATTCAGATTTACCAAAATCTTATTTGATGTATTTTGATGCAAATAACCTTTATGGATGGGCAATGTCACAATACTTACCTGTAGGAGATTTCAAATGGGTTAGTGCAAATACTGATTTTCATGTATCACTTACATCTGATGTTGGATATATATTGGAGGTCGATCTCCATTATCCTGAAAACATTCATGATTTACATTCAGATTTCCCCTTATGTCCTGAAAATATTGTTATAGGTAATAGTAAAGATAAGAAATTAGTTCCTAATTTATATAACAAAAAGAATTATGTTATACATTATAGAAATCTTATACAATGTTTGCAATTAGGTATGAAATTGCTCAAAGTCCACAGAATTTTACAGTTTAAACAAAGTCCCTGGCTAAAAAAGTACATAGATTTAAACACAGAATTGAGAACTTTAGCAAAAACTGATTTTGACAAAGATTTTTACAAACTTATGAATAATTCTGTGTTTGGTAAGACTATGGAAAACATAGAAAAACGAGTTAATGTAAAATTATTAACACATTGGGAAAATCGTGGTAAAACTCAAGGTGTGCAAAGCCTGATAGCCCGACCGGAATTCCATAGCCTTTCAATATTTTCTGAGTCACTAGTTGCTGTTCAATTACACAAAACGAAATTATTCTACAATAAACCTATTTATTTAGGTTTTTGCATATTGGACATTTCAAAAACTCTTATGTACAATTTTCATTATAATTATATTAAACCAAAATATAACAATAAAGTAAAGTTACTCTATACAGACACGGATAGTTTAATTTATCATATCTTTACTGATAACTTTTACACAGATATAGCACTTGATATATACAATTATTTTGATACTTCAGATTATCCATCTAACAATGTCTTTGGTATTCCACTGTTAAATAAAAAAAAGTTGGGATATTTTAAGGATGAAAACAATGGAAAGATATTTAAAGAGTTTGTTGGTTTGCGATCTAAAATGTATTGTATAGATGTTGAAAATAAGGTAACCGCTAAAGCTAAAGGCGTAAACAAAAATGTTACGAAAAAAATGTTAATGGAAAATTATAAAAAATGTTTATTTCATAACGAAATCCAAATTTCGGAAATGTATAGAATAAGAAGTTTAAAGCATACTATTTTCACTCAGAAAATAAACAAGATATGTTTATCTTATAATGACACTAAGAGATATTTTATACCTAACTCTACAGATACTTTTGCTTGGGGTCATTACAGTATTAAATAATGTATATACATTTTAAGTACCACTATTAGTATAATATCATTATTGTAAGATTATTTTAATTATTTGAATTGTAAAACTGTATTTGAAATTTTTAATTAATTTTCATTATTGTAAGTATATTTTAAATTGTGTGATTTCTAAATGTAATTTATATAATAAAATTACTGAGTGACTTTATAAGAGACTTCCTATTTTGTTTAACCCCATTCCTAAACACAGAGCTTTATAGGTTACACGTTAAATTGTAACAAAATAAAAAAATGTTTCATTTCATCCATCCTTTCACAGCTATTGTAGCAGGCCCAAGTGGTTGTGGTAAATCTAACTTTGTTACCAATTTCTTAAAATATGCAAAAGATATTTGTAACAGTGACTTTGAACGGATATTATGGTGTTACGATGAAATGCAACCTTTATATAATTTGAACAATGTTGATTATAAACAGGGTAGCCCTGAGTTAAGCATGTTTGATGGTAAGCTACCACAATTACTGATAATAGATGATCTTATGCGAGAATCCGATGCCCGCATTGTAGATATTTTCACTAAAGGTAGTCATCATAGAAATCTTAGTGTGTTTTATATAACACAAAATTTATTTCACCAAGGTAGAGGGCAACGCGATATTTCCTTAAATTCGAGTTACATAATTTTCTTCAAAAATCCTAGAGATAGAGCACAAATACGTCATTTAGCACGTCAAGTAATGCCAGATAATTCCAAATTCGTCGAAGAAGCTTATAAGGACGCTACAGCAGAAGCACATGGTTATCTAATGATTGATTTAAAACAAAATACAAATGATATGTGTCGTTTTAAGAGTAAACTCTTTCCCTCGGATGAAAACTGTGTAGTTTATTTGCCGAAAAAGGGTTATAAATATGATACACACCGTAATCAAATATCAGTTAGTGGTCGATAATGCCTGAAGAAGCAGTACCACAAGATCAGGAATTATCACTAGCTTTACAAGTACTCACACCGAAATATCGCAAAGCTTTATTGAAAAAATGTAGTGAAGATAAAATAAATCGTATATGTGAAAGTATTGTAGATACTTTCATTGAAATCCCTATAAAAGGGGTGCGGCAATCAAAATTTAGTTTCTTGAAGTTACATTGCTTTTTTTCAACAAATATTGCATAGTGTTTCCTTATAATAATAACAGCCTCAAAATATTATTATTATTAGTCGGTTACAATGGTTGGTAGAGTGACGACGCATCTTGAATTACTAAAAGCTTTGCATACGCTTAAACCTAAGTATTGTACAGCCTTGTTGAAAGTATGTCGCAATGAAGAAATAAATTGTTTATGTGAATGTATTTATAATATTTTGAATGGTAAAATTCCTCTGAAGGATAGAGATAAATCCAAGTTGAGTAAATACAAAACTTTGTTGAGAAAATTAGTATCTAAGGGTAAAAGTAACTCCCGAAAACGAATTATTATACAGAAAGGTGGAGCATTCTTACCCATAATTTTAGGTTCTGTTCTTAGTGGATTATTAAGTTCGTTTTTGAATAAGTAAAATGGAGAACACAAAGAAAATGATACTTGTGGAACCTCATGTCATTGATAGGATTAGACACAGTGATAACGTTCCTGAAAAACCATTGTCCCGTCTCGATGAAGAGATGAATAAAATCTTAAATAGTAAAATTGAAGACCGTGAGAAATGGATGCAATATTTACAAATCTTACAAAGATATTTACATTTTGCTGGTACAGAACGTCATCCCATTACATTACCAATAGTTACAGATGCCCCTATCAATGCAGTTTTTAATAGTATTAAAAAGGAAGAAAATAATGATAATGCAGTAGTTCCAAAATTATCAGCAACAGAAGAAGACGTAGTAAAGGAAAATCATATAGTATCACGTTATACCCCAAGTTATTTGTTTAAATTTATACCAAAAACATATAAAAAAAAGGGTGAACTATTATTAGAAGGTATATTGTCAGAAGGAAATGCCATTACTTGGGATGGTGAAGGTAAAGTCATAATCAATAATGAAATTGTTCCTCGCAGTAATATTGTAGATTTAATTAATGATGTCCTACGACCGTTACGACGCCCAAAACCATCAGGTTGGGAAAAGTTCGCTTCAGCTCTAAGGGACATAAAAATACCATTAACTTGTATAAGTAACCCAGAAACGCTTGAATACATAAACAACCTTGATTCGGCTGATTTTAACAAAGACGATTTAGTAGACAAACATAAAACACCAAAGCGAAGACGTGGTGACTTGCTACATAAAAGAAAATTAGATTGGGAGAGATGGAACCCCAACTAGATGATATAAATAACATATATTATGATGTCTCTCACCCGGCTGGATATAGCAGTGTTAACAAATTAGTAAAAGCTATGCAAGGGAAAATGAACAGACAGAATGTAAAGAAGTGGTTACAATCTCAAGAAACTTATACTTTGCACAAACCTGTTAATAGACGATTTCCTAGGAACAAATATATTTTATCTAATTTAAATGAGCTATGGCAAGCGGATTTAAGTGATATGCGAACATACAATAAATATAATGATGGCTTTAATTATATTCTCTGTGTCATTGATGTATTTAGTAAGTACGCTTTTGCAAGGCCTATGAAGAAAAAAAATTCTGAAACTGTTAAGACATGTTTCGAAAGCATATTTACTGAAGCAGGGGCTACTCCTAGACATATACAATCCGATAAAGGTACCGAATTTGTTTCAAAAGATGTAAATCAATTCCTCAAAAGGAAAAATATTAATTACTATACAACGAACAATCCTGATATCAAAGCTAGTATTGTAGAAAGATTTCAGAGAACACTTAAAATGAAAATGTGGCGATATTTCACTCATAATAATACATATAGATATATTGATATTTTACAAGAATTATTACATTCTTACAATCACAGTGTACATTCCAGTATTAAAATGTGTCCTAGTGATGTGAATTCGAATAATATAATGGCAGTATGGTCTAATTTATATGATAAGGACAATAATGAGCATATAAGTGATCGTTCATCATTTAAAGTAGGTGATCATGTTAGAATAACGAAATATAAACACATTTTTCAAAAAGGGTATGAAACAAATTGGTCGGATGAAATATTTATAATATCATCTATTGTTAAAAGATTTCCTTGGGTTGTTTACAATTTAAAAGATCTTAAAAACGAACCAATAGTGGGTACGTTTTATGGTAGGGAACTACAAAAAGTAATCTATGACCCCACCATTAAATATAAAATCGATAAAATAATATGCACTCGTCGTTTTGGTAACAGAAAGGAAGTGTTTGTCAAATGGAAAGGATATCCTAATAAATTCAATAGTTGGATATCAGCATCAAACTTGGAGTTAATATGATAGAAGATAGCTTTTATCTTACTTTACCAAGCAACAGTTCAACTATATATTTCCCCCAAAACACAACAGCTAACTTCATAACAAAGCTACCTAAAACTGTTCAATTGGAGGGTGAATGGGTTGTCGGGTTAGCTGAATTTCATTATCCCTGCTCGATATTTAATGTTCAAGAAAATGAGAATATTCTCTTCATCAAGCAAAAAGCCATAGTAGAAGGAGATTACAAGAGTAATGATGCAGTATCTGTAGAAGATAAGTCTCACAGTCGTATTGATCTGAATGAAAACTACTATTATGATGATCCATCGTTAATACCAGTGGAATACAAATCTCAAATCCCATCTTTTACTTATGACCACATCAATAATTTTCTAAAAGTATTCAATGAAAATAACCTCTTACGTAACCAAGTGAAATTTGAAATTGATGACAACTCGAAACTTATTACTGTTACGAAATTAACTAACAATGTATCATCGTTGGTCTTATCCCCTACGCTAAGTCTTCAACTTGGCTTTGAGCCTTATACAAATTTAATAACAAAGCCACATGCAATATACCCAACGAATTTACAATTGGGATTGCCTTCACAACTGTTTATTTATTCTGATATTATCCATCCACAAATTGTGGGGGATGTGATGAGCTCGTTATTTAGAATCATTCCACTAGATCCATCAAAATACATTTATGGTGCATACAAAATGCATATATTATCTCCTATTCATTATCTTCCAGTCATGCGTAGAGAATTTGATACCATAGAAATAGATATAAGAACCAGCATTGGTAATAGAGTACCATTCCAATTTGGAACTTCATGTATTAAACTTCATTTTATGCGAATAAAATGAATCATAAACGTGATAACATACTTTGTCCTTACCATCATTATTATTCTCACCAAGCTGGTTCAGGTGTGGGTATTATATATCGAGGTATACCTTATCAGCGTGGTCATGGCATTGGAAGTTTTTTAGGAGGACTGTTTAGATCTGTATTTCCACTCTTAGCGAGTGGTGCCAAAGCCGTTGGAAAAGAGGCATTAAGCGCAGGTGTAGGGTTATTATCAGATATGATTAGGACACAACCAATGGAGGAATCTGTTAAGTCTCGTCTCAAAAATGCAGCTGCTAATTTAAAACGAAAAGCGGATGATAAAATCGATTCACTTATGTCTGGTTCCGGGTATAAAATCAAAAGACGTGTAAAGAAACCAATCATTTCATTGAAAGCATCTAAGCGAAGAGGGGTTCAGAAGAAGAAAAATTACATAAAAGATATATTTTCGGATTAACTATGTCGTTCTTACATAATCATTCTTGTGAGTGTGTTAAATCAGAGTTGGATCTTTTTGCACTTCCATCAACACAGACAAGTATTGAAAGTGGACAATGGATTCACTGTACACCAATATCATCTCTAAGTGATGAAGGGCCAATTGAGTTTGTTATGCCAGGAACTGGTGATGACTACATTGATTTGTCACACACTCTGCTTCATGTTAAAGCTAAAATAGTCAACATAGATTCTACCGCTGCTTCTACTAGTGTTAAAGTGGCACCTGTAAATAATTGGTTGCATTCACTTTTTAACCAACTAGATGTATACTTAAATCAAAAACTTGTATCACCTCCTAACAACACATATGCATATCGGTCTTATGTTGAAACTCTACTTAATTATGGACCTGCGGCAAAACAATCACATCTGACTTGTGGTATGTGGTACGAAGACACAGCATCTAAGATGGATTCATGTGATGATACTAACGAAGGGTTCATCAAAAGGTATCAACGAGTAAAAGATGGAAAAGTAGTTGAAATGATTGGACATTTACACGGTGATCTCTTTAATCAAGAAAAATTTCTTATAAATGGTGTAGAAATACGCGTTAAATTAGTGCGTAATAAGGACTCCTTTAATCTAATGTCATCATCCCAAGATTCTAAATGCAAAGTTCAAATTGATGGTGCCACTCTTATATTACGTAAGGCAAGAATAAATCCATCAGTTTTAATTGCCCATCAAAAAGTTTTATCCACTACTACTGCTAAATATCCAATTACTCGTGCTGAAGTAAAAGTTTTGACTATCCCCTCAGGAATACGTGGAAAAAGACTTGATAACGTATTTCTTGGGCAGGTACCAAAAAGATGTATTATCGGGTTTATTGACAATATAGCTTTTAACGGTACTTTTAATACCAATCCATTTAATTTCCATAATCATGATATAAATGTATTTAGCTTGTATGTAGATGGTCAGCAAATACCTTCTAAAACTCTGATGCCATCATACGAAAGTGGTGTGTTTACGAGTAGTTACCACACATTATTTACTGGGACTGGTATCCACTTTTTAAATGAAGGAAATTCCATATCGATAGAGGACTATGCAAATGGATATTGCTTAATGGCATTTGATTTAACTCCCGATCTATCTGCAAACTCGAATTCACATTGGAATTTAATAAGACATGGGTGTGTTAGAATAGAAGTCCAATTTGAATCAGCACTCACCAAAACTCTTAACTGCATTGTGTACGCTGAGTTTGACAATGTTATTGAAATTAATAAGAATAGAGATGTAAGTGTAGATTATAATAGTTAATTAAAGGGTAACATTAAACTTTTTATTATAAATTGAAATTCATGTAACATTTATCATCACTTTCCTTTTAGTATACCTCAATGTAAGTATGTTCGATTTGTTTCATGATGAATACCCGAGAAATAGGGCTATGTATGAAAGATATTAATCCACATCTAGAATTTAATGTGTTCGCTGCTAACAGAATTCCGATGTACATAGAAGTGCCGACTTACTTTATTTCTAACTTAGATCCCGATACAAAACCTGGATCACATTGGGTGGCTATTAATATTGATGAAAATGGTGTTGGTGAATATTTTGATTCATTTGGGAGAAAGCCTACCGGTTACCATAGAATGTTTCTAAACAGGAATACTCGAAAATGGTTATACAACAATGAAAAGCTTCAAAGTCATTTAACTTCTGTTTGTGGTGAATACTGTTTAGTATATCTATACTTTAAATATATGGGTATGAGTATGTTAGACTTTATTAGATGTTTTTGTGATATACCTCTGTATAATGACATTTTGATAAATAGAATGTTTACAACCTTATTTTAGAAATAATATATTACAATGATGATGATAACAAACTCTTTCATTTATTTCCCCCTCCCATTTTTAATATAAAGCTATAGAAAAATAAAATACTATAATTATAAGTGAAAAAAAAATTATTTTATTTTGTAATTATATATTATCAACTAAATATAAACTAATTACTTCTTCATTAGATTTAGAATTAGATAGTCTACTATCGGTCGGACTGTATACTCCAGGTGAAATAAGGTAGTAAGAGTGGTAACAATAGGTAAGGTGTTATTGTTTCTTATCGGTTTCTATGAAATATTTTGTGCAGCCCTTCCTAGTTGCCACCTGTTTTGTTATATTATAAATTAAATCTCTGGTATTTTGATAATTTTTGTCCTCTTCTGATGTGATGTAATATTTAACACGTACATCTGCGTATTTCCAGTAATCAATGGGTAGAACATCTTTCAATTTTTTCATCTCATACACTTCTATTTTAATGAGATGGCTCGCAGTGGATCCATCGTCGTTATTTGATGAAATGTATGATGTTCCCTCTCCGTTAGCCTGGGCCACATTTGAAGAGTGCGTTCTGACCTTCTTTTTCTTCGGCTTCTCAAAAAAAGCATCAATGCTTCTCTTTGCGGTATTTTGCTTGGCCTTTAATGTGGGAGAACCGCGAGTTTCATCATCACTTAAATCAGGAGAGGCAGGAAAATAATAGTTCTTAAATGTGTAATCACACTCGGGAATTGATGTCTGAAACAAGTTTAAATATTGGGTTAGCGTATGACTTAGTTTTTCCAAAAAACCACGATGCTCACAGAGCCCTATTCATCGAGGCGCACTATAATTGATTAATTAACGATTATACATTAGAACAATATAACACACACTGAAACAAGAGAGTATAGTTAAATTAGAATAGGGACAAACTTAGCGACATCGAGAATTCACTGAGAAATCATTAACGACTCGGATAATTTAGGTTCAGATGTTAGGAATTGTTTTATAACAGTTTGGAAACACTACGTATACATATTGAAACACACACAACACAACACAATTGAGAAAAATAGGTAAAATTAAATAATTAAACTCACCATAGTAGATGCTTTGTCAACTGGTATCTCTCGAACTGTGTAGAGAGACGTAGGCCTTAGCGCTCTTATATATGTCACACGAGATCCTGTTTTGACAAGTCAACGTAGCAAAAACTCATTTCACAACAAAGAAATACCGTTTCTATAGAAACTTTGTGGCAATAACCATGAAAAAAATTTAAGGTAAGGACGGGATACTCCATTTTGAAACAGCAATAATCGTAAAATGTACATACAACAATAATACACAATTACCACGCTTTTGTTTGGACTCTACCCAGCAACGTAAAATTAATACTTACGATAAAAAAATATTTCACAAAGAAATGCCGCTGCTATAGAAACTTTCTAAGAATAAGTACGCTTTTGTTCGGACTCTACTCGCCGGACCACCCATGATTCAAAGAGCGTTCGCGAGCGTTCCCAATCAAACAGTGAATTAATTTTATTACCATGATTCCATAACAATGCAACCGTGCCGCTCTCAATCTGTCCCTCGATCAATTCTGTGAGAGGACCACGACATGTCACATATGGAACCGCGAATTTATTACGCAACGAAGCGCGATGATTATTCCGCGAGCACCGTGATATCTCACATATGGCCGAACGATATCTGTCAGTGAACCGAACCAAGCCACCCACACATCCGCCGATAATAACCGCGAATCTAAGCGTGAATTTAACCATGAATAAACTTTATTACGTAACCGTGAATAAAGTTTATTACACATACCGCGAATCTAAGCGCGAATTTAACCGTGAATAAACTTTATTACGTAACCGTGAATAAAGTTTATTACACATACCGCGAATCTAAGCGCGAATTTAACCGTGAATAAACTTTATTACACACATACCGCGAGCATATGTGAAGCCCTTTTTGCGAGCAGGGGGTGGAGTGATGGACCAGAAAACTGGGGTGGTCCAGAACCGTTGAATCCCTACTACTACCAGCATTCACTTTTCTTTAATGTCCTTCTCACACTTTCCATCCCTTGTAAACAGTGAACCCAAATACACAACATAGATCTTATCTATAGATTCGTATAGTATAGTTCGATTCCCAGGCAGGCCATGTACCAATGAGGTTTTAAATTTACTTTAATTACCTATGTGCACATATCCGACTGCTCTTAGACGGTGAAGGAAAACATCGTGAGGAAACCTACATGCCTGAGAAATGAAAACAAAAAAATTTAAGGCATGTGAAGTCCCCTACTCGCACTGGGCCAGCGTGGCGGACAATGGCCCATACTCCCTCAATATGAGAGAAGGTCTATATCCCTGCAGTGGGACGTTTACGGACTGGTGATGTGATTCAGCCCTTAGATTACGTAACGTCGTAACGTTATCGATTACGTTGACCAATGAGAAACCGTCAAATTGCCGAGCCAGCGATGAGCCAACCAATCACATGTCAGAACGTAACAGATGACGATAACGATGAAATTATGTAGGTAATACAACTGCAGACCAGTTTAAAAATATGATATTAGTTTTTTGGATCCTCCTAGTAAGCCACATGTGTCAGTCCTTGTAGTAAACCACTTTTACATGTCTTTTTTTCTTTTTATACACGACGGGTTCGTACTTGACCTCAATCACACCTGATGTTAAGTGAAGATGAGGTCGAAGGTGGAAGCGTACTGACCCGGAAACCCCAACACATTTAGGGGACTAGCTATCTTATCTCTGACAACCGGAACACAACAATGCTATTAATATTATGCTTGTCGGCAGATTTAGATAAGATGGTGGTAGCTAGCCAGGCGGACATTTAAAATGCCGTACCACCTAGCAAACCGAGTACTTAAACATGTACCCCGCTGGGGAACGAACCCGCGACCCCAGAATCGTAAACCCAATGTCGTTTACATTGAGCCACGGAGGTGGTTATTTAAGAATAAAAAAAAAAATCCCGACAGCATAATTTGTTTTTTGCGGACTCTGTGTTGGACTTTTTACCAACTATTTTATGACGAATCTAACGACATCGTGCACTTCGAAATCGGTCAAGCCATTTAGGCTACAGGAACGGACATACATACATACCCTCGAGAAACATAACCCTTCTTCCTTGGGCAGTCGGGTAAAAACACCACCGTTCGAAAAATAACTATTCACTTAAGTATTAGGTCCTTACCTATGAAATTGGCATTTTGTATGAAGAAAGGTATTAGTTTTCTGTATAAGAATTTGTATTATAGCTGTTGATTCTAAATAAATAAAATAAAAATAAAAAATTCATTAAGCTGTGGAAATAGCTAAAGTAAACCAGTCTTGCGGTATGATAGTTGTTCGTAATCAGGAATGGAGTCGCCGGTAAACAGGAATTATACGAATTAAATTTCACCCTGTATAGTACGACATAGTGTAATGTACTTTTAAAAATTAATATCCTATACTTTTAACCGCCTCCGTGGCTCAATGTAAACAACATTGGGTTTACGATTCGGAGGTCGCGGGTTCGATCCCCAGCGGGGTACATCTTTAAGTACTCGGTTTGGTTGGTGGTAGGGCATTTTAAATGTCCGCCTGGCTAGCTACCACCATCTTATCTAAATCTGCCGACAAGCAGTAATGTTAATAGCATTGTTGTGTTCCGGTTGTCAGAGATAAGATAGCCAGTTAAGTTGGGTCAGTACGCTTCCACCTTCGACCTCATCTTTACTTAACATCAGCTGTGATTGAGGTCAAAAGTGTTGTGCATTAAAAAACTAGATGGCGCTTGTTAATGTTATTTTGTTTAATAAAAGTGATCTGAAAGATATTATCCTAGCTGACGGTGTAGCGCTATCTTTATTATTACGTTGCACTACTGCTTAATATATTACATAAGTATGTCTAATCGCTTTTTATGCAACATTTATGTTTGACTAGCTTTCTGTCAGTGACTTTATATATTTATATCATTTTTGTTTACGTTAAAATATTGGATATTTATAAGGTAAATAAGATATTGTAGGAATGCGGGAAGGTACTGTCTCCTGAAATACAGGTTGCCCTAGTTTAGGAGTCAGGGCTGCTACATTTTTTTTTTTAAATCAAAATCAAAATCAAAAATATTTTATTCAATGTAGGATACAAAATATCACTTATTGAAAATCAACATGTTATTTTTTTTTAAACTACATCGCTTCACAAGGTGTTATGGTTAGGGAGAAGAAGCGACAAGAAACTCCGCAACAACACATCTTTTCAATTAGTTTCCATCTTTACAATAATATTACATATTACAAAACAATAGCAATTAACATAACGACCAGCTAACACCAGACCTCCTTATCGCCTAAATAATCATCTATCCTGTAATAACCCTTCTTACACAGAGTTTCTTTAATGTGGCGTTTAAATTTCAGCTCTGTTAAACTCAATACATGTTCTGGTATTTTATTGTAAAAGCGTATGCTGTGTCCCACAAAGGATGTGCTAACCTTGCTAAGTCTAAATTGTGGAATTTCAATTTTATTTTTGTTTCTAGTATTCAAATTATGATTATCAGAATGTTTACGAAATAGGCATATATTTTTGCGTACATACATTATACTGTCATATATATATTGAGATGCAACGGTTAAAATACTTATTTCTTTAAACAGATCTCTTAGAGAATCACGGCAGCGTAAATTATATATTGCTCTGATTGCTCTTTTTTGTAGAACAAATATTGTTTGAATATCTGCACCTCTACCCCACAGTAGTATACCATAAGACATAATGCTATGAAAGTAGCTAAAATAAACGAGCCTCTCTGTTTTAATGTTAGTAAGTTGTCTAATCTTACGAAAAGCATAAGCAGCTGATATTTTTACAATATTTATAAACAACTTATTATAATATAATACAATTTATTCGAAGAGAGTTTCCCCACAGACAATTAATTTGACGACCTGTTTGGTGTAGCGGTTAGAAACTCTGCCGCTACACCAAAAGGTCGCGGGTTCGAATCCCGCTAGGGGCATATGTTTGTATGATGAATACAGACATGTGTTTCCGAGTTATGGACGTTTTTCATTTATATATGTGTTTATTTACAAAAAAAAAAAATGTATTTGTGTAGTTTATCAACCATCTGGTATCTATAATACAAGCCCAGTTGCTTAGTGTGGAACTAGATGGCGCTGTGTGTATGTGCTAAGATATTTATTTAATGGATCACGTATTGTCTTGCCCCGCGTGTCCTGACAGCTGCACCTTTGACGACCTCCTTAACGCCACAGACAGTGCTGTTAGAGTGGCTAAGTTTTGGTCCAATAAAATTTGAAACTTGCCTCGACACGAAAAGAAGAAGTCAAATCAAAAATCAAAATCAAAACTGTTTTATTTCGTAAGCTATAAGAATAACATTTGAAATCGTCATGACATACAGTTATCGCTCATTCACTAGGCAGTCTCCCCAGAGAAGAACGAGCAAGAAACTCCAGGGTTGCTCTTTTTAAATAAGTCAAGAACAAGATTAAATTCCATTCCGAAGAAGAAGATTAAATTCCGACTGATGACAGACAGGAGGGTCATGCTGGATAAAGTGTCATCGTATAACCATCCGGTCTTCTACACCGATTTAGTGGCGACCCGACATAATTTCCAAGCCTTTAGGACATTTTGCCACTATTACTATTGGCATTATTATTCACTGTAACCTTTTGCTTCCTAAACATTAACACTCACTGCGTTGTGGCGCTGTCCGTGGTCTATCAATACAGGGTGTCAAGCATAACTTGATCCCCTTCCCCATAGGTTAAGCCTTAGTGCTGACTTTGAATTCATTTAGCTACACTCCCATTTGCCGAGGGGAGGGTGGGAAACTTCTTTCCTACTTCACACCTTTAACTCTTCTTTAATTAGTCTGGGGCCCAAGGTAGCAATAGAGACACGTAGGGCACCGTCTACCTTCAGTAGGCGCCGTGCAGAGTACCACTGTTGATCCTGGCTTACAGGAGTTGCAGTGGGAGGAGTGTGGAGGCGGGTAATGATGACAGACCGAATGATGGTTTTGAAAAAATAAAATAAAGTACCTATGCCATTAACTTCTATTTCACTGACCCAATAAGTCCAATTTTTTTCCCTGCGGTAATAAAACTCATCCAGTATAAGTATATTAAATTCCGACTGGACCGATCGTTGTGGAGATCTTTCTCCAGAAGTGGACGTCTTTCAGCTTTTTTTTTTATTTTATCCACAACGGGTTAGCACTTGACCTCAATCACACCTGATGTTCTGACCTGATCTCTGACAACCGGAACACAACAATATAATCGTATAATGAATGAAGATTCCGAACTACTTAAAGCGAATGTTGTATTATATTATTTTTAATTGCGTTTCCTCGTTTTTCTTAAAATTGTCGTTGGCTAAATACTAGAAGAGAAAAAAAAATTATGTTTGGCATTTTTTTTTATGCACGACGGGTTCGACAGGTCGAAGGTGGAAGCGTACTGACCCGGAAACCCCAACACATTTGGGGTACTGGCTACCTTATCTCTGACAACCGGAACACAACAATGCTAATTAACATTGCTGTTTGTCGGCAGATTTAGATAAGATGGTGGTAGCTAGCCAGGCGTACATTTAACATGCCCTACCACCAATTAGCTGATACGATGATTAGGTTTCTATCTATCTAAAAAGATATCTGAGATATCTGTCAGTGTAGCACTATCTTTATTGCCAGCCGCTCCGTCGCGACGCACTATCCGGCCAGTGGCGCCGGCGCAGTAATGTGGTCCAACAGCTTTTTATGCAACGTATATGTTAGATCATTGATGTATTGACGATTTGTTGTAACCTGTCAGCTTTAATTGAGCTGAGCTTTTTTGTTTAAAGCCAAGGTCCTTGTCTGGATGATGTGACAGCTGGTGAGCGAACCAGAGCATTTGAATTATCAGAAATTTCCCTTCTATTATTAGCAATCGTCATGTTACGATTAGTATGATTAATTGAAATAAAGTCATAAATTTATCAGACTGGCCGGTAATTATTAGTTGGATTTTCACATATAAAAATCAAAATCAAAATATTTTATTTCATAGGATAAAATTATCACTTGTAAACGTCATTATTAATATTAATATTACATTTAAATTTACGGCTCATTCACAAAGCTGACTCCCCAGAGAAGAACGAGCAAGAAACTCTAGGGTTGCTCTTTTAATAATAATAATAATAATAATAAAGCTTTATTTTAGATTGTAAAAATCCATATTAGATATAATAAAATTGTATGTAATAAAATTGCTAAAAAACAAGCTGACAGAAAATACAATAAAAATAAAAGAAATATAACTTATATTTAACTATAATTAAACAGATTATGGGTTACAATTTGTGATTTGATAATTATATGAATAATAATATAGCTATGTCCATGCTTGCTTATCATTCAAATAGTCAGTGATTTTATAATAGCCTTTTGCTAATAATTTCTGTTTTATGATTGCTTTTATATATGTAGGGTGAATTTAATAAATTTTAAACTGTACGGTCAATGAGGAGGGATGAGTAGAGCAATATTGAATTACACGTGAACTTTTAATTTTATTTAGATGTATATACCGGATGGGTTATTTATACCGTAAGAAAAAAAATCGGACTCTGATCTCTGACGTAGGGAAATAAGCGGCACCGTTGAAGTGGGACTGGGCGGGTGACGTGGGCCGCATGCCGTGCGAGTTGTGGGCAAATGCGTCCACTATTCGGACAACCGCTAGACGCAAACGTGGCAGACCGCGAAAACGGTGGAGAGACGACCTTGACAGTTTTAATAAGGGATGGTTTGTGCTCGCCAAGAACAGAAACGACTGGAAACAGATGAGGGAGGCCTTTGCCCAGCAGTGGGACACTATGGGCTCTTAATAATAATAATAAGAAAAAAAATAGGGCATATTAGGGAAATAGAAGTTATTAGCACAGATAGTTTAAAAAAATATTTTTCAATAATCATAAATTCAGTTTTCCTTACGGTAAACTCTTCCGGTATATTATTTAGACACGTCTTCCAATTTAAAGTGTAATAATAACTAAGTAAGGAATCTAGCAAGGCGTTTCATTACGTGATTGAATCAGGGATGAAGAAATTCGTTGGCGAACGAAGGTCACTGGCATAGCCCAGGGGATTAGCGAGTGGGCAGGGCACGTAGCTCGAAGAACTGATGGACGGTGGAGTGGAGACCACGCACCGGCAAGCGCAGCATAGGATTTCCACTAACATGGCGATAGATGACCAGGCAAATTTAAAATTAATATAAAGCTTTTTACGTCTTTTGGAGCTGTAAAAAATGAAGCGTATTAATGTTTAGCATACCTATAAGATAACACTTTTTGATTTCAATATGCAGAACCTTCAGATGTACTTAACAATTAGAAAATTATTTGTGCTAACCCACTTAATTACTCGTATTGAATTCCGTGATGATAGGTTTGCCTGGAAGAGATCGCTGTTACCGATAAGGCCGCCTAATTTGTAGTTTCTATAAGATATTTAAATGTACCTTCCTTATTAAACAATAAAGCGTATTTGATTGATTTGAAGCTTCCACGACAACTCAGTCAAAAATACGTCATATTTTTTTAATTAATATTAAATTTATTGACATTAATGCTCATTCACAAAGCTGACTCCCCAGAGAAGAACGAGCAAGAAACTCTAGGGTTGCTCTTTTTAAGTAGGTCTTGGGTTACTATGTGTAATCTTATATTGAATAATCAGACTGAATATCGCCAAGCGGTCTGTGTCCATACTTGCTTATCATCCAGATAGTCGGAAATTTTATAACGGCCTTTTGTGAATAATGTCTGTTTTATGATGGTTTTGAATGTATTTAAAGGTAAATTTTGAATGTCCGCTGGAACCTTATAATAAAAGCGTATACATTGCCCCTTAAATGACTTAGTGACTTTGTGTAAACGGCTGACATGAACAGCAAGTTTATTTTTATATCTGGTATTATTACGTTATGTACGTATATTTCACGTTTATTTAAAGACAAATTATAAAGACTTTGTGTAAACGGCTGACATGAACCCTTATTATAATACCACTAGTGTTCACCCATCCAAGGACCTGAGTACCTCCAATGAACCTCATTCAGCATAGCAAAGGTTTTATCCCCTACCAACAATTTCCACGCGTGATTGCATAAGTAAATTTCGCTACAAGTGTACCTGTGTATTGCATATGGGACACGCATGCGCGGTGCGCAGACGCGGCAAGGTCACGTGACGTCGTCCAAAATGGCGCGCGGTCGTTCAACGCAGGCGAGCTGACACACCGGCCGGCGTTACTGAGCCAATTTCACGAAGGGTGCCTGATTTAACTGCATGGAAATACAATGCGAAATAAAAATAACTGCATGGCATCAGAGGGTTATTTCACCCGCTTGAAACTCTTTTAACCCCGGACGAAAAACTACTGATGTTGTGTGTTTGACCACTTTGTGTTTTTACCGCCTCCGTGGCTCAATGTAAACAACAGTGGGTTTACGATTCGGAGGTCGCGGGTTCGATGCCCAGCGGGGTACATGTTTAAGTACTCGGTTTGGTTGGTGGTAAAATGCCCTACCACCGTAGGGCATTTTAAATGTCCGCCTGGCAAGCTACCACCATCTTATCTAAATCTGCCGCCAAGCAGCAATGTTAATAGCATTGTTGTGTTCCGGTTGTCAGAGATAAGATAGCCAGTCCTCCAAATGTGTTGGGGTTTGCGTGTCAGTACGCTTCCACCTTCGACCTCATCTTCACTTAACATCAGGTGTGATTGAGGTCAAGTACCAACCCGTTGTGCATAAAAAAAAAAGTATGTGAGTAGTTATGTATTAAAGGATATAGGTATTACACCAACCCAAAATGCAGAGACCAATTCGGCATACATGGCTGAGAGGCTTGGTTCTGTTAATTCATATGTCTTTACTACAACGAGTAATGTGTATGCAGGATTAATCTCATTTTGTTTTTTTTTAATAAGAGAGGGCGGCAAACGAGCATGCGGGTCACCTGATGGAAAGCAATCACCGCCGCCCATGAACACCCGCAACACCAAAAGGGTCACAGATGCGTTGCCGGCCTTTGAGGAAGGTGTAGGCTCGTTTCTAGGCCATTTAATGCATGGTCTGATTTCAATGAGTTTTTCATATATTAATTAGACAGTTAGCCATGTTTGTTAAATAAGCTTAATTTCACTGTGTCTACACTAGCATTACTGACGTCTCTCGAAAGCCCCAACTTATGAATAAATAAATAAATAAATATTTCGGAACACTTAACCAAGCATCTAGTCCCAAACTAAGCAAAGCTTGTACTATGGATACTAGATGACGGATAAACATAGGTACATACATATTTATATAAACATCCATGACTCGTTAATAAATGTAGCTTGGACATACTGACTGACCGAAAAATGCTTTGCCCTATTTTTGTTTCCAATAGATTGAAATTGACATTCAACAAATGATATCATATATCTTACGTTGAAATAAAATGTTTGAGAGTTTGACTTTGAATGTTCGCATTCATGACACAAACATTTACTACTCGCGGGATTCGAACCCGCAACCGTTGGTTTCGCTGACAGGGTCACTTTCCACTACACTAACTGGTCGTCGTGGAACGAAGGACTGGCTATCTTAACATTCCTAGGTTTTTACAATATGAGAATTTAAAGAAACATCACAGATATTTCCGAAAATATCGTAAAGCAAACCCTCGCTTTAACAGGCAACGGTTGGCAACGTAAAATTAAAAAAAAATAGAGGGTACCACATTCTGTGGGGGAGCGTATTCTGTCCTTCTCCAACCAATAGTGGCGTCCCCCTCTGATTTATCTATTTCTTTTTTCGAAGCGTTACAGTTACATGGATTGGATACAGCCATGTATTTGCTTCTTTTTTTTTTTTTTTTTTTCGGTATGCAAAGGGGTGAGAGTAGGGTGTTTTTTTTTTGGATTTATAATAGGGTTGTTATCTGTGGGTTTGTTTTAATGAGCGTCTGGCTTTTTTTAAGGTTTTAATTTTTTGCACAGTGTTTTTGGTGTTTAATAATGATTGATATGAATGGATGAAATGGATGAAAATGGATTTGAACAAGCAGTAGCTTAAAAAATGTAAAATCTGACTATTTTAAGTGTACCCTGTGTACCTACAAAATAAAGCATTTTTGACTTTGACTTAATATTTCAGCAAATAGTTCCATTAATAAAATAAATAAATACTTGGGACACTTACACCAATCATCTAGTCCCAAACTAAGCAAAGCTTGTGCTATGGATACTAGATAACGGATCAACATACATAAATATTTATATAAACATCCATGACTCGGGAATAAATGTTCGTATTCTCCACACAAACAATTACCCCTCGCGGGATTCGAATCCAGACAGGGTCACTATAACACTACACCAAATAATTTGAGGGTTCTATCCTTGGTTCCATCTTCAATATCAGGGGTTCAAATAAGGGGGTACCCCTATGGAATGACAGTCGCCGGTGTTGCTACTCAAAAAAATAATATACACCGTGGGAACGAAATATGCGACAGACTTAAACTACGTATTTCTGATGTTATTACTAGCAAATAATGTTAATGAACATAGGTCCAATTTTGCCATTTTAACTGAATTAATTCGTGATACAAAAAAAAACATTTTTTTTTTAGTTTCTTTCTCTCCTCTAGGAGAAGGCAAAGGGATCTAGCCCATAACAACCATGTCTTATTTCTCTTATTTCTTCAGTTTGTAAGTCAGTCTCAGTCAAAACAAATAATTCGTCGTATACTTGGCGTATACAGAGTCTAGTCACGGTCAAGTCATTCTTCAGTAAAGTGGCAGAATGCTTTACAAAAGATTTTGGCGGCTTCTTGAGGGAACCCGAAAGCTCCGTTACGCACTTTAATTTACACTTCCCTTCACTTGTACACCATCACTAACGTTTGCTGCACAATATTCTGCCATTATTATTAAGCTTCAAAAGTTAGAATGCACGAATGATAAGAATTATAAAGAAAAATGCTACTTCACTCGCCGAGTTGCCGCCAAAAAGCCAAAAAAAAAAATCATTTTTTTTTTTAGTTTTATTTTCTCCTCTAGGAGAAGGCAAAGGGATCTAGCCCATAACAGCCATGTCTTATTTTTCTTATTTCTTCATTTTGTAAGTCAGTCTCAGTCAAAACAAGTCATTCGTCGTATACTTGGCGTATACAGAGTCTAGTCACGGTCAAGTCATTCTTCAGTAAAGTGGCAGAATGCTTTACAAAAGATTTTGGCGGCTTCTTGTGGGAACCCGAAAGCTCCGTTACGCACTTTAATTTACACTTCCCTTCACTTGTACACCATCACTAACGTTTGCTGCACAATATTCTGCCATTATTAAGCTTCAAAAGTCAGAATGCACAAATTATAAGAACTATAAAGAAAAATGCTACTTCACTCGCCGAGTTCCCGCCAAAAAGCGAAAAAAAAATCAATTAACTACAGTGCTTCATTGTACATTATTCCTTTGTGAGAAGGAAAATTTGACACTTCGAACTCTTTTGTAGGGAACAGAAACAAAACTGAAGTCAAAAAGTACTGGCCAGTAACTTTACATTTCTTGCTTCTGCGTACATAGTGGCTAAGTCATGTGACCTCACAATTATTACGGCATGTAATCCTTGAGATTTTTTAACTTGAAAATTATTAAAAACAACGACTATCTCGTTCCCACGGTGTATATGTCATAAGCAAATCCATAACTGGGAAAAACAAGAACTTCAAGTTGTAGTTAGGTTTGGATTCCGGTGTTTTAAAGTACTGCAGATAGTTTTGCATTGCTCAGATTATACACAATCATTAAGTGTGCCTGCCCACGACCGACTTTTTGTAGGATCGATAATCGGGCCGATTTTTTCCTCCATACTTTCATCACCGGTAGTGTGACCGATTTTTTGTAGGACATGGGCGTTGGAACATTGCAATCAGTACGTTCGGTACTGATATATACGTACGTATATACAGTAGGTACGTATGCTATCCGCCAGTCGGTATATTAACTATATACGCTGCGTTACAATTTCATTCTTTTTTTACTTCTCAATTTTTAATGTTACTTTTTGTTTTCAGATATTGTGGTACTACAGCTGCGTCGCACAAATGTAAGTCTTTTTATTTGAAAATAACAATATATATAATAATATCAAGATAATAAAATAAGTCAAACTACTCATATAGGGTGTATTTGATTTCGTGTAATCCCCTTTAACTGGTGACAGCATTCGTGATTACGAACAGCTTTACCCAAGGAACCATTGTCGAATTCGATTAAAAAAAAATCGATTACACATACACATGGATGCCAAACAATTTTCTGCTGAATTCGGCCATGGTTCCTAGTGAAAAATGGATCGTAACCAGGAGCGGAATCACCAGTGAGCAGAAATTTAAATTTTGTTAGTGGATAAAACAGCGCCATCTCTTAGAATCATCGAGAACTAATAGGGACTGCTGAGAATAAATGGCCAAACTCCATTTTTTGTAGTCTTTTTTCACTACCAATGTCGGTCACATAATAGTACAAAAAAAAATCGATATTAATTAGAATTTTAAGTTTTACGAGTAATACATCATGTTTGTTAAACTAAAAATATTAGGTCCTTACCTATGAAATTGGCGTTTTGTATGAAGAATTTCATTAAGACTGTTTTCTCCATACAAACATTTTTGATTTTTTTTTTGGGAACGGCAAATCCAAATTTAGCTAAACTTTGTGTGTATTATCGGATAACATTTAGTTAAGTATAGGCAGCCTTAATTTTTAAAAGTAACCGCTTTATAAAAGTTTCAGCGAATCTAAGAAATGATTATGGGAAGCACATGAAAAGACCTCTGTTCAAATTTTTTTTATTATGTGATTTAGCCCAGAAATAAATAAATATTTCATGTGAAACATTTAAATAATATTCCATTTTCCAAATAAAAAACAAATTTAGATATAGTTTTGAAAATCGCAGGAATTGGTAGGTACATAATATGATTAACGAAGAAAAAGAACTCCAATTTCATAGGTAAAGACCCAATATACTCGCATGTTTTTTGGTCACTTTTCTGTGTTAAGTGATGCATTTTTTTACGATATAAATCAGCATTTGGAAACGTCAGTTCGCGAATGGAGTCGATGTATGACTGAGTTCCCATTGGTTCCAAAATCCCGTTTTGACACCAATGAAGTGGTGCCAATTTTATTGTTTCAGCGACCCAGTCCATATGCAGTGATATACCGGATGAGTTTTTTTACCGTAACGAAAAAAATAGACCATATTAGGTAAGTGAAATAGAAGGTATTGGGCATAAGTAGTTTAATTTTTTATTTTTTCAAAAACGCCCGCTGTGGCCGGTGATTGATATGCGACTACCATGATTTGTAGGGTTCCTATCATTCGAAATTTATTTCTAACTCATATTCTCTCCAAATTTTCTTTATTTAATTATTTAAATTAATGATGTAATTATGAGGAATAGGGCTACAAAAGCGACCGTTAAATGACACAACGCTTTATTCCATGATGGTTTAGAAAAAATAAAATTATACTCCCTATGCCAATACCTTCTATTTTACTTACCTAATATGCCCTATTTTATTCCTTACGGTAAAAAAAACTCATTCGGTATAACAAATGATGCTGATTTTCTTTGTATGAAACTTAATATCGTCTAATATTTGCGCGTCGCTGTAATGACAGAATTAGGAGCATATTCTTGTAAAACACATAGTTTTTGCAAAAGCAGAAATTGGCGTGAATTTGGACCTTCAACAAATTCAACAGATCTAAAAATAACTAGATCTCTGAAAAATTTTTGTTAAGCAGAAATTGGCTTAACTTACTTTTACATCAGGTGTGATTGAGGTGAAGTACCAACACGTTAAGCATAATAATAAAAAAAAAGCGTTACTCACTTGAGAGGTATGAGGCGAATACTTGAGAAGTGATCTCAGATGAGTAGACCTCAAGATTGGTTTATAAATTAGCACGGAGCTTGAGATAACGTCAACTGTTTAAGACGCATCTCGGTTAATATAGCCTCAAGACAAAGGCTATTATAAAATTTCTGACTATCTGGATGATAAGAATGCGTGGACATGAACCGCTCGGCAATATCCAGTATATTTTATTCTTATTTTTCTTTGTCGAATCATAAATTTTACAATTAGGTATTTCAAATTGTATTTGTATTGACTTATTTAAAAAGAGCAATCCTGGAGTTTCTTGCTCGTTCTTCTCTGGGGAGACTGCCTAGTGAATGAGCGATAGCTGTACCTATGTCATGACGATTTCAAATGTTATTCTTATAACTTACGAAATAAAAACATTTTTGATATTGTATTGAGATTGGTTTATTAATACAGACCTTAGTTTGTTAATTTTGACATAAATAAATAACTTTTTATTTATATTTATTTAATATAATGTAGCCTGTTCAAGAGCAAATAAATCACAATCCATGTTATCCCTACTGTCATTGCTTATCAAGTTATCAGTCAAATGATATTTTTGCCTTTTATATACATGCCAAATCTCGTTTTGCAATTCTGTGTGAAATAGTTTTGTATGAACAATTATAAAAGGACAGACGGCCAGACAGCCCGATGTCTAATTATAGGGGATCCTTTTTTGCGTCTTTTATCGAGGGTTCCTAAAAGCACCCGGTAGCAGGCTCATCGACCCCAAAACCAGATTGCCTTTAGTGCAAAAAGACGGATAAACATTAACCCAAAGGGACCTAAGTCTGTCGGAACCGGTTCCCTTTTCGAGACTTACTGGATGTGCTCGTAACTTGATTTAATGTAGGGCTAATCGCTAAGTGAGATTTTGTAAGTTTTCAAATTCAAATCATTTATTTTGCTAGAATGTACGTACACAATATTCATAAGTATTTAAAATCAAAAAACCCGACAGAATATTTTGTACCAGCTTTCGGCCCGCGCCCCAGCTGTGTGTAATAATGTTATTG
Organism: Oegoconia quadripuncta; assembly: GCA_949316235.1. NCBI lineage: Eukaryota > Metazoa > Arthropoda > Insecta > Lepidoptera > Autostichidae > Oegoconia > Oegoconia quadripuncta. The sequence goes on from OX438749.1 coordinate 23,782,847, forward strand.
CGGCAATTTGTTTATCCCGCAAGAACTACTCACGTTATCGGGATAAAAATATCCTATGTCTTAATTCAGGGTATATTCTACCTATATACCAAAATTCATCCTAATCCGTTCAACCGTTTCGCCGTGATTGAACAACAAACAAACATTCCAACTTTGGCATTTATAATATTAGTTACAATGTTAGATTTTGTAGGCGCCATTGGATATTTTACCATTAAAAGTATCCAATATATGGACATGTTATGAGGAGGGATGAAACGCATGTGACTAAGAGAGTGATGAATATGGATGTCGATGGGTGGAAAGGAGAGGAAGACCACGGAAAGGATTTTTTTTATGGTTAACTGAATACGCATTTGACCATAATCTCACCTGATGGGAAGTGGCCGAAGATGAAGCACGCGATCTCAGTAGATGCCTATTCACCCTGCTTTTGAAGATCCCAAGGTTGTAGGATTCAGGAAAGACTGACGCCGGAAGGGAGTTCCATGCCTTGGCTGTTCGCATTATGAATGAAGAGTCGAACCGCTTAGTGCGAATGTTCGGTATGTTAACTATAAACGGGTGGAATCCCTCCCCGCGCCTAGTAGTCCGAAGATAGAATGGCGATGGTGGAATAAGATTGTGTAATTCCAACGCACACTCACCGAAGTGCATTGTGGATGAATTGTATGAGGGGTGATATGAACGAAAAGGGCGTAAATGATAAGGTAACGGCTGATAGAGGAGATTGGATGGAAAAGACGTACTGCAAATATACCAAATATACTTTCTTTCCTTCTTTCTATATTTAATGGACGTCCAGTGAATGATATAATGAAACTGAAACTCTTTTTTTTTAATGCAAATTCACAATAATATCCCAATTCTTGTATATCAAATCAAATTGAAAACCGGTCTAAATTGGTTTTCAATTTGAATGAGTCAGCACACCCTCACACGGTGTATAATATGAACGAAAAAGGCGTAACGTCTGATGGAGGAGATTGGACGAAAAAGACGTATATAATAGAAGTATGACTGGTTTTCTTTAGCTATTTCCACAGCTTGATGTCATATGGCATATTGTTGTGGGGAAACGCAGCTGACATACATATCATTTTTGTTCTGCAGAAACGTGCTATTCGAGTCATTTATAAATTAGGATGTAGAGTGTCTCTTATAGAGATAAGTTTAAGGAAATTAATATCTTAACAATGGCTTCTCAATACATTTATGACAATTTGTTATATGCAAAAAAAAATATAACCTTATTCGCTAAAAATAGTGATAGGCACAAAGGAATAAGAACCAGTTATCTGTTTATGTCAGCCGACTTCACAAAGTTAGTAAATCCTTCAAAGGGCAATGTTTTTAAAATAAGGTTCCAGTAGACATTCAAAATTTGCCTTTAAATAAATTTAAAGCAATCATAAAACAGAAATTATTTACAGAAGGCTATTATAAAATCACTGACTATTTGAATGATAAGCAAGCATGGACATAGCTGTCATATTATTCATTTAATTATCAAATCGCTACCTATAATCTGTTTAAAAGAGCAACCTTATAGTTTCTTGCTCGTTCTTCTCTGGGGAGTCAGCTTTGTGAATGAGCAGTAAATTTAAAATTAAAATATAATGTAATATTAATATTAATAGTGACGTTTTCAAGTGATAATTTTATCCTATAAAATAAAATATTTTGATTTGATTTGATATAATATGTATACTAAATTGGGACCAGAGCAAGAACATAATGATAACATTTTAGGGATCAATACGAATCGACGACACCGTTTTAGGCTACAAGGGGTCACATAAAAGCAAACTCAAAAAACATTACCCTCTTTTAGGAGCCGTCCGGTAAAAATGGGGCCAATACATTCTGCCTTTTAACCAAACAAATTTTGTCAAATCCATATTCAATATCGATAATATTTATTTAAATTAGACGCTGTGGGAATAATCACCACACAATACTAGTCACAAATAAAAGTGTATTAGTATGGAAGACCAGAATTTTCGGAAGAATTCAGCTATGGTTCCTCGTGGAAAGTTGTTCGTAATGAGGAGTGGAGTCATCAGTCGAAAATTGGTAGACTTCCATACTAAAGGTGGTTTCAGACCTCTACTCCCAACTGTCCTGTTGAATAGTTCTGTCGGCAGAACTACTGGGATTTTTTTACCATTAGTTCTGTTCACAGAACAAATGGGAATTGAATTCCTAGTAGTTCTGTTTGTTTGTTTGAGTCACAATTTCTATTTCTGAACTGAAGAAACGAGAAAAAAATCTTACTAATTCAGTTAACTGAACAAACGAGAAAAAAAGTTTCACTATTCCAGTTAACTGAACTGGTTAACTGAACTAGTGAGATATTTGAGATTTATTAATTAATGTATACGTAATGTACGTAAGAAAGAATCTGCATTTGTTTAGGAAAAATTGTGAAATACACAATGTAAATACAAGATATAAAAATAAACTTGCTGTCCATAGCAGTCGCTTACACAAAGTCACCAAGTCATTCAAGGGACAATGTTAATAATAAGGTTCCGGTAGACATTCAAAATTTGCCTTTAAATAGCTTTAAAACAACCATTAAACAGAAACTATGTGCCAAAGGCTATTATAAAATTTCTGGCTATCTGGATGATAAGAATGCGTGGACATGAACCGCTCGGCAATATCCAGTATATTCTATTCTTATTTTTCTTTGTCGAATCATAAATTTCACAATTATTCCAAAATGTATGTTTCTTGCTCGTTCTTCTCTGGGGTGACTGCCTAGTGAATGAACGATAACTGTATGTCATGACGATTTTAAATGTTATTCTTATAACTTACGAAGTAAAACATTTTTGATTTTGATTGATCTCTTTTTCATTTAAGAGCTATACTCTTGTCCTCCACCGACCGAGAAGTGTCGATAGGACTCCTCCTTACCACACTTCTCTACATTCCGCATTGCTTTGACTTCCTGATACGACACGACGTTTACTGAACGAGTCAGTTTTTTTTAATGCACGACGGGTTCGTACTTGACCTCAATCACACCTGATGTTAAGTGAAGATGAGGACGAAGGTGGAAGCGTACTGACCTGGAAACCCCAACACATTTGGGGGACTGGCTATCTTATCTCTGACAACCGGAACACAACAATGCTATTAACATTGCTGTTTGGCGGTAGATTTAGATAAGATGATTTCTCTACTAACTTTTTAGGTCTATATACGTGCTTTAGGCTTATAAAGTTTCGTAAGAATCGGTTTATTCATTTCGAAAAATTTGGACCCTAAAATTTGGATACAGTACGTAATGAACCCGCTTAAGCAACTCTTCACCATATTGAAAAAGAAATCTATGTTACTTTTTATCTCAAGTAAAGATATGTATATTTATGCACAATGGGTTGGTACTTGGCCTCAATCACACCTGATGTTAAGTGACGACGAGGCCGAAGGTGGAAGTGTACTGACCCGAAAACCTCAAAACATTTGGGGGACTGGCTATATTATCTCTGACAACCGGAACACAACAATGCTATTAACATTGCTGTTTGGCGGCAGATTTGGATAAGATGGTGGTAGCCAGGCGGAGATTTAAAATGCCCTACCGACCCGAGTACTTAAACATGTACCCCGCTGGGGATCGAACCCGCGACCTCCGAATCGTAAACCCAATGTTGTTTACATTGAGCCACGGAGGCGGTCCTACTTTCCACACTTCTCTACATTCCGCATTTTTGACTTCCTGATACGACACGACATTTACTGAATGAGTCAGTTCTAATGGCAATATATTTAGACATGAACCGATGCTGAAAAAGGTATGCTGAGATGGTTTGGACATGTGGAGAGGATGAATGAAAGAAGACTTACGAAAGAGATATACAAAGCGAATGTGGATGGTATAGTGTTGGTAGGGGAAGACCACGGCGAACGTACCATGATCAAATTGGGGACGTCTTAAAGAAAGGGCAAGTCAAGGGTACCCTAAACCGACGAGCATGTATGAACAACCTTATGAGAGTGAAGGAATCAGAAGAGATGTGTCAGGATCGTAGCAAGTGGAAGTCTGTGGTCTCTGTCTACCGCTACGGGAAACAGGCGTGACATTATGTATGTGTATGTATGAACCGATGCTGCAGCCAGTACCCAATATTTTTATAGTTTGTATACAGGGTTATTTGCAATTCGACGTATTCCTTCCAGGACGGTAAGGGGCAGCCAAAATGCAACAATTTAAACCCCCCATATGGATAGCCCAAATTGGATAACTTTCGAGATATTAGGAATTTCAGTTTTTCACAAAAAACACATTCTTTCTCATGTATTTCTTAAAAAAAAAACCGAACTGAATTGAATTCAAATTTGTAGCTAACACTTCGCCAGAGAATTTCAACTAAGTAAATGTTCGAACATACTAAACAATTCAAAATAAATCAATGTATTGTCATTGATTTATTTTGAGAAATACTCTTACTCGAATAATACTCTTATTTTTTGAAAAAACAATAAAAATTATGTGCTTTTGGAATCATGTGTTTTATCTCAAGAAATAACTATGACACCAAGGCCCGTATTAATAAACCAATCTCAATACAAGTCTTGAGGCTGTATCACCCGAGATACGTCTTAAGCAGTTGACGCTATCTCAAGCTACGTGCTAATTTATAAACCAATCTTGAGGTCTACTCAGCTGAGATCACTCCTCAAGAATTCGCCTCAGCCGCGAATGAATGATAGTCTTGAGTTTCGTTTATAAATACGCGCACCTCTCAAGTGAGTACTGCTTGAGTATGCACGTGCTTTACAGGTCTCAAGTTAGGTTTATTAATCAACACGTTTACTTGAGACCGGTCACAAGACTGTTCTCAATCTTGAGAATGGTTTATTAATACGGGCCTAAATCAACTGTAGCTTGATAGTTTTTCCATGTTGAGGCTTTGTTTATGAGATATTGTTTACTTGATAGGCAGTATTATCGATTTGCACCTTTGTACTGGATGCTGATTTAGGTTTAAAAATGAATCGGTAAACAGACCCTGATCCTGCAACCTTGGGATCTTCAAGAGCAGGATGAATATGCATCTACTGAGATCGCTTGCTTCATCGATCATCCTCACTTTCCATCAAGTGAGGTTGTGGTCAAACCACAGACGTATAAATATTAGGTCTTTACCTATGAAATTGGAGATTTTTTCTTCGTTAATCATAATGTACCAACTCCTACGATTCTATAGCTATTTTCAAGCGAGTACTGCTTGAGTATGCACGTGCGTTTCAGGTCTCAAGTAAGGTTTATTAAACAACACGTTTACTTGAGACCTCAGACCTTGAGTTTCTCAATCTTGAGAACGGTTTATTAATACGGGCCCAAGTGTGCGAATCGTTAAAACAACGTCCTTGTTTTCTTAGCTTTCCAAAAAGGTATCAAACGTTAAAAGATTAAAAAGTATCACAATGTTAAAAAAGATCTTTTCCTAGTACGTGTGACGTAGAGGTAACTTTTTTTGGAGAAGAATTAAACAATTTTTTTTTATGCACTAGGTACTTCAATCACACCTGATGTTAAGTGAAGATGAGATCGAAGATGGTAGCGTACTGACCCGGAAACCACAAGACATTTGGGCGACCGGCTATCTTATCTCTGACAACCTGAACACAACAATGCTAATAACATTGCTGTTTGGCGGCAGATTTAGATAAGATGGTGGTAGCTAGCCAGGCGGACATTTAATATGCCCTACCACCAACTAGTCTGATAACATACCCAGGAGATAGAGTGTAGAAACTTATCGGAGTAGATTGTTTAACAAATTTTCTACGATTTTACTGTCTGTCCTTTATAAAAACCGACATTATTAATCGTTTCAAGACATTATAAAACAAACATGTCTTAAATCAAAAATATTAGGTCCATACCTATGAAATTGGCGTTTTGTATGAAGAATTTCATTAAGACTGTATTCTCCATACAAATATTTTAGATTTTTTTTTGGGAACGGCAAATACAAGTTTAGCTAAACTTTGTGTGTATTATCGGATAACATTAAGTTAAGTATAGGCAGCGTTAATTTTTAAAAGTAACCGCTTTATAAAAGTTTCAGCGAATCTAAGAAATGATTATGGGAAGCACATGAAAAGAGCTCTGTTCAATTTTTTTTTATTATGTGATTTAGCCCAGAAATTAAAAAATATTTCATGTGAAACCTTGAAATAATGTTCCATTTTCCAAATAAAAAACAAATTTGGATATAGATTTGAAAAACGCAGGAATTGGTACATATTTACGAAGATAAAAAACTCCAATTTCATAGGTAAAGACCCAATAGTATTAATTAATCATTATTTCAAATTTAATATCCAATACACTAGACACTACAAATTATAGATGAAAATAAATGACATTTATTTAAATCTGGATTGCCTTGATTAGTTTGGAGAGAACCATTTTGTTCAAATTTAACACTTTGTATTGTATGTACGCCTAATGGGCAAGTTACATTGGACATTCCATTGATCTGACATCTGTATCCTTTTTAACACAAGTAACTTCACAATAAATGATTTGAATTTGAATTTGAATAACAAATTATCAGAGTCAGGGATCAGTGTACCCTCAGTGAGGTCTCTCAAAAACAGACTGGGCAAATATATAAAAAAAATAAGGTCAAACACGAGTAAAAGATTATATATCACTATATTGGGTCTTTTACCTATGAAATTGGAGTTTTTGTACTTCGTTAATTATATGTACCAATTCCTGCGATTTTCAAAGCTATATCCAAATTTGTTTTTTATTTGGAAAATGGAATATTATTTCAAGGTTTCACATGAAATATTTTTTAATTTCTGGTCACAAAATAAAAAAAATTTGAACAGAGCTCTTTCATGTGCTTCCCATAATCATTTATTAGATTCGCTGAAACTTTTCTAAAGCGGTTACCTTTAAAAATTAACGCTGCCTATACTTAACTTAATGTTATCCGATAATACATACAAAGTTTAGCTAAATTTGGATTTGCCGTTCCCAAAAAAAAATCAAAAATGTCTGTATGGAGAAAACAGTCTTAATGAAATTCTTTATACAAAACGCCAATTTCATAGGTAATAATACAGGCATCAGTTGCTAGTGAATTATTAATAATAATAAGGATTACTTACGTGGAATATATAACCCAGTATAAATAAATAGAACTCTATAAAATCAATAGGAAAGTAGCAATTGTGTTCTTAGTTTGGAAAAATTATGTTTCCATGAGATAATAACTACTTTTGAAGCTGTTACCTAGCTTTTTTAGTACAGGGTAACATAGAATGAGGCCATATCGGTGTATACCTATTACCGGCATTCGTTTTTACATCTCTACATTTTGGTAAAAGTCTGATAACTTTAAAAATTTACAGATAATAATCTATAACGTCATAATAAATGCAATGCTAAATATAAATTGATCTATAAAAGTGTCATATATTGGTATTTATATACGTAATTGTATTTTGGTATGAGTGAGGTCAAGTGCTAACACGTTGTGCATAAAAAAAGAAAAAAAATTATAACAACATTCGTAATGAGCTTCGCGTTACTCTACAATTTTTAACGTTCTTTAAAACAAAGGAAAATTGATAAAAATATAAAAATTATGTTAAACATAACGCCATGCATTATAATTTAAGTGAATTACGGCACAAATATATATTTTATACTATTTTAATACAAGAAATCTTTAACAATATCGAAAGCCGGCAGATAAAATCCTAGACTCGAACAGCTCTACAGTTTCGGCGTTTAAAATATATAAAAACACAGATTATCCAAAAATAACTTCCGTTCCGCATATTTCATGAAATTCGCCATCGAGTGTAAGAAAGATTTTTTCGAAAACACGATTTTTTATCGTAAAAAAACTACTTCTATAAATAATTGCCTTGTCTCTACATTTCAGGCCGATATATGAACGTTAAAAATTATAATAAAATTATCAATTAGCCGGCCAATTGGTTAGGTGTATGTCAATGATACCCAAACTATATAATTTCCAATGAAAATTGAATTATATTGGGGAAAAAAGAGGGGTTTTATTATAAGAAGTCTTGAGGTCGCTCGGCGCTCGCGCATCGCACCGTTACCCATCGACGCCGGAGTTGACAGAGCTATTGCTGGCCCGCTCTCATGCGCACCGCCTACCTCACTCCTCCTCAGAGGCGCGGGCGTACTTCGACCCCAAAATTTTGATACTCTGTCTGGTGTTTAAATATTTTTATTGCGGTTTTATTAATTTTTTGTTGTGTGGTTAGTTGTCACAGTTCTTGATGGACGTTAGTGGTTATTTGATATTTGTTTCTAGAAGTGGTTACAGTGAATTACGTGAACATTAATTAAATTATATATCGTTCGTGAAATGAGATAATGAAATTTTTATTCTACCATGAGTAATATCGGTAATATACGCAGACTTTTTTCAAGTGTCGATAATTTGTATTTTCATCTGGCTCTTTTTTACTTGAGTAAACAACGTATTATCTTAGTTTTTCATACAAAAACACTAAAGGTTTTTCAAGTTTTACTGCCTTACCAAATAAGATAAACTTTGAATTTTATTGCGCCTCATACAGTCAGCCGGTAATAACGTGTTCTTGTTTAATGCACGAATACAATGGAGCAACCTTGACGGTATTTAAAGAGATCTGATCAAGTGTGAGTCGCTGTTTTATGTTGAGGTTCCGTTTCTTATTTTGACCCACGACAAATCGAAGGCACATTTTTGGGGTAAGAGGTTGTGTATGTATTTCAATACCTGTTACCATATTTTCCAATATGGCTCAACGGATTTTAATTAAGATTTTTGCTGTTTCTACATTATGATTCCGGATATGTCACACGATTATCAGATGGGTACATATTTCAAGTAGGTTAATGAAGATTTTGATTACACGTTGAGCTTGACCTATAAGCGAACTGCATATATGAAAGTATATACTTACATATTTATAGTTACCAAACCATTATCACATGGTCACGTGCGACAATTGATAAAAAACATTCATTAACCTACTTGTAACATTTATCTACCACAGAGTAGGTGCTCTTTTCTTACCATCGTCGTAGTTATTTCTTTTTGAAGGTTAGCAAAAACGTTTTTTATATCTTTTTGTGCATTTAATCATTATGGGGAAATATAGTCTAAATTTTGAATAAATAATAAATATTTCGGACACTTACACCAATCATCTAGCCCCAAACTAAGCAAAGCTTGTACTATGGATACTAGATAACGGATAAACATACATAAATATTTATATAAACATCCATGACTCAGGAATAAATGTTCATATTCATCACACAAACATTTACCCGTCGCGGGATTCGAACCCGCAACCGTTGGTTTCGCTGACAGGGTCACTATCCACTACACCAATCGGTCGTAAAATTATATCAGAAGAAAATTATACCAGAGCGCTCTCTAATGATCTATGATTGTAAGCTATATCTAAATATCCTGCAATAAACTATTAATATAAGAGCACAGGATACGATAAGACTAAGGTCAGTACAGATTCATGCTCAATTCTGCTGCTTATTATTGCTATCTCTATTTAGATGCAAGAATATGTATTTATAATATGTCCCTTTTCCACCAGTTTTATGAGATCATGAGTTGAGCATGGTTCTATTTTTTATATGTTCACTTGTAACCTACGTCGAAATTTTCATGTTTGTAAGAAAAAAAATAGAATTAGTGACATACATCATGTAAGTAGATAAAAAATAATCTTTCTGTTCATGTCAGTCGTTTATATAAAGTCACAGTCAAAGTAAAATTTGCCTTTAAATAAATTCGAAATCATGGTAAAACAGAAATTATTTACCAAAAATTTCTGACTGGACATAAACCAATTAAATTATTTACCCGAAAAAGCTTTTGACTGGACATAAAAAAAACAAAGTAAATTATTTACCAAAAAAATAATATCTTTGTGACTTCAAAGATTGAGCCGCGGAACCCTAAAACGCATGTTTTAACACGAGCACTGCATTTCTATTCACCCTTTTTGTATTGTGAATGGGCTGCATTGAAAGCCCGTCCCATGCGTACAATCATCCACAATAATTTACAGCTATTACGAAAATCTTGCAAATGAAAATTGACTTTATGCAGTATAGAAATAGAGTTGAATTTTAAACAAGAAAATATATCGATGGTATACCTAACTCAATAGTCGACTTTACAAGTCAAACGTAACACTATCAGTACGGAAGCAGACTTTAGTTAATAATTATTATTATTCCTTATTGTAAATGGTTTAGTTATAATAAACAATGCCATATAAAACAGTTTGCACAGTTTGTCTCTGACTCTATCACCGGGGCAATGCCAACAGCCCTATATATGTTTAAAAAACAGGTACTCGTGTAGTTTATCAATAATTATCAATATTACAAGCCTAGTTGCTTAGTATGGAACTAGATGGCGTTGAGTGTATGTCCAAGGATTTTGTTATTCTACAATACAATACAAATATTATATTATTATTTATTATATGTAATTTGTAATATTAATTAGGTTCCTATGAGGGACCCCTGTGTAGTGGAGATCACTGTCCTGTTCTGCCACTATACAGGGAATCCTAGTGAAATGAATATAACTTACTCTGCAATAGTCTACTTGACACAAGCCCAGTCTAATAAATAAATATAATTGGAAACCCACACAACGCCATCTAGTTTCACATTAAGGAACATCTTTTTTTTGTAAATATCTGCTTCTCTCTCTCCTATATTTAAAAGCTATGCTCTTGTCGGTGGAGTCCTTTCCAATATAAGCTTATATATTACAAATGCAAAGGTGAATAACTCGGGTACACGACTAACTAATATTCATGCTTACTCTTAAACTATGCTTACCTATAGAGTTTTATTTTAATTTTGTCATTGGACATATACACACCGCCATCTAATTCAACATTAAACAACTACGCTTGTATTATGGATACCAGATGGTTGATAGACTACACAAACACATTTTTTTTTGTAAATAGATACATATCATAAATGAAAACGTCCATAGCTGGGGTACACGTGTCCGATACAAACCCGGGTTATAATGGATGAGCTTTTTTACCGTAGGGAAAAAATAGGGCATATGGTAAGTGAAATGGATGGTACAATTGTGTCCTTTGACGGTCGCGTTTTGTAGTCTATTCCACATAATTACATCATTAAATTAAATAAAGAAAGAAAACTTGGAGAAAATATGAGTTCCAAATAAATTTCTCATGATAGGAACCCTGCGAATCCCGCCAGTCAAATATCAAACTGTGACCGGCGAATAGCTTCTATTTCGTTGACCTAACATGCCCCAATCCGTTCCTAACGGTAAAAAAACTCCATCGTATATAAATAGATTTATAGTTATACATAAATAGATTTATATATGACTAAATGGAAAACATTTAGATAATAAAGTCTCGATAATTCGTCTATACACCGTCTCTACATAACCTTGCCATAATTTTTACCCAAGGACTCCTTAATTGAACATGAAACCCGCGTTACAAATAAATTCCCAGTTATAAACGTAATCTAGAATTCTAGCTCATTCCACCGAAGAGTGTAGACCTCTAATTGAGTGTATCTATCTATAAATAGCTCGACGCAAATAGCTCGCTCTGTTGCCATGCGATCGTATCTCGTTGTGCATGCATTTAGGCTGTACGCACATTGGTTACAAATTTATTTATAACTTACTCTACTGTGGCTATATACTTTCTTTCAATTATCAATAATTCAGTGAGACGTTTTCAGGGTCACAGTGTAAAAAAATAAATGAAGGTTTCCACAGTAATAATAGATGGCGTTGTAGTGAAGGCAAGTGTCAATCGAAAAAAACAGCACGAATTATTAATATGCGGTTTACATCTAGCAATCATGAAAATTAAAAGAAGAAATAGCTTGATATATTGAGTAAATGGTATGACTAAACGGATTAATATGTAATGTTAGGGCATATTTTTTTTTTAAATAAAGAAATTAGTTAGATACACTGCAGTAAACCATTTACTATGTTCAAAGAAATCATCGTTCGTCGCAGAATGAACGAGATTGTGTATTTTTAGACACATAGGCGCCTGGTAGCATTTTTATTCTGTTTTTCATTAGTTTTTACAATGAAATTATTGTAACGTAATAAAAAAAGGCAATTTTTAGTGGTATATTGAGTTAAAGTGCTTTAAGCGTCACACGGTTATAGAAAAGAACGTCTAGCCTACTGGAGAAGTGGCGATGAGACTAATAAAGTTTTATTGTCACATAATATTTTTACTCGAAAATAAAAAAAAAACGAAATGTTCTAGGTTACCCGTTTGTGTTTGTCACACCCTGCTTGGTGTAAACTTACCTTGTCTTACGCGTCTATGAAGCAACTCATTGCAATTGTTCATTCATTCTATTTACACAGTATGAAGTAAGCCCGTGAAAGTTTTTTTTTACATTGATGAATTGATGATGGTAGAAGTTGACCGCTGTAAAGTTTCTGGCGTACTAACATTTTTAAGTAACATATCAAGTGTTTTATACGTCACTTTGCCTATACCCCAGATAGTCTCGACTGTAATAACCCCACCGGGCCCAGCTTATTCGTGATTTTGTGGCAGACTAAGTGGACAGTGCTCCCAAGCAGTCCAGTAGACCACAGACTTAATATAATAATGACTGCATTCAAAACCAGACATTGCTTAACTTCGGTAATCGAAAATTAAAATCGAATACGACTGTGCAACGGTTTTGGATAACAAAAAGCAACATGTCATTTTCATACTAACGTCTCACTAAAAAAAAGTCAAGTACCAAAACGTATAGCTCGCGCTATAGCGTTTGAAATTAAAATTCGAAACAAAAAGTCTGAGTCGCCGCTCTTTCTCTATCAAGTTCAATTGTCACAATGCCGCATGAGACAGGTATATTCGGCGCCCGCGCCCACGACGCGACGGGAGGACGGTACATTGAACTCAATTTCGAGACTGCGCTCACCAATTAATATTTGTCTCTCTCTAATAGTGTGGCCAATGCGTTAACTTTTTCTGAGACTAGTGTTTTTTTGTGATTCGTCCGAGTTCCGGCGTCTAGATTTACGATTTCTTTTTTAATTTGCTACTGGTAAAGGAATACGATGGTAAGTTATTTCTATTACCGTGACCTATGTATATTACTGTCAGCTATTCATAAATAAGCCGTGTAAAACAAGCGTTGCCCTGTTAGAGATTGTCTCAAATTATGGAGGTGTGAAAAGGTGTAGGTTTGCTGACGTCTCTACTGTTATATTTTTTTTAAATTGTAATGTCTGGTCTTCGTTGAAAGGTATTCGTTATTCCTTGTGAAACACATTAGCCTCCTACAAGTTAAAAAATCTTTGTTTTGTATGTACACAGGGTACACATAAAATAGTCAGTTTTTACTTTCTTCAAGCTACAGTGCTACTTTCTCCTGAGAAGAACAAGCAAGAAACTCGAGGGGTTGCTCTTTTGTAACTGATTTTTATGTTACAAAAAGGCACTATTTCATTATTAATTGTGAAATAGCCTGGCATGGTGGCATGCGAACGAGCTGGTGATGCTCAAGGATGATTATCATCTAAATAGTCTGATATTTTATAATATGCTTTCTCAATAAGTTTCCGTTACTTAGGCCCGTATTAATAAACCATTCTCATGATTGAGAACAGTCTTATGATCGGTCTCAAGTTAACGTGTTGTTTAATAAACCTAACTTGAGGCCTGAAAATCACGTGCATACTCAAGCAGTACTCACTTGAGTCGTTTCACGTATTAATAAACGAAACTCAAAACTATTACCTATTCATTCGCCGCAAAAGCGAAAAGGCACTTGAGAAGTGATCTCAGCTGAGTAGACCTCAAGATCTCTGAGTAGACCGCTCGGCCATATCCAGTATATTTTATTCTTATTTTTCTTTGTCGAATCATAAATTTTACAATTACTTCAAATTATATTTGTATTAACTTATTTAAAAAGAGCAACCCCTGAGTTTCTTGCTCGTTCTTCTCTGGGGAGACTGCCTAGTGAATGAGCGATATAATATTATAATGTTATTCTTATAACTTACAAAATAAAACATTTTTGATTTTGATTGGTTTATAAATTAGCACGTAGCTTGAGATAGCGTCAACTTCTTAAGATGCATCTCGGGTGATACAGCGTCAAGACTTGTATTTTAATTGGTTTATTAATACGGGCCTTAAATTTTACTGAGAGGAAGTAAGAAGTTATGTAGGCTAGAAGAGGTAACATACACGCGAAAAACATTACTCTCCTTCCGGGCAGTCAGGTAAAAATAGAAAAGAGAAAGAAAACCTGTTCGTCGCTTCTTTTCCAATTGATTATTGTTCTTGCCGAAGCGGCGTGACTGAAAGACTGTCTGATACATTGGGTCTTTACCCATGAAATTCGAGTTTTTTTTCTTCGTTAATCATATGTACCTACCAATTCCTGCGATATTCAAAGCTACATCCAAATTTGTTTTTTATTTGGAAAATTGAATATTATTTCAAGGTTTCACAGGAAATATTTTTTTAATTTCAGGGCTCAATCACATAATATAAAAAAATTGAGCAGAGCTCTTTTCATGTGCTTCCCATAATCATTTCTTAGATTAGCAAAAACTGTTATAAAACGGTCACTTTTAAAAATTAACGCTGCCCATACTTAACTTAATGTTATTCGATAGTACACACAAAGTTTAGCCTCGCTGTACAGCAAGGCTGATTCTTTGACCAAAGTTCTTCTGGCTCCTTCTTCAGCCTCTCACCAATGTGTAATGGAAAGTGCTCATGGCAACAAAATGGACTAGTTTGAGTCCAAATTCGACTATCTTGCTATTTACCATCAGGGAGTTCCAGTCGATCATCCCGGCTCCATCATCAGATCAGCTCAGGTACCATAATATTGCATTGCCACCGAACTTCAATAATTAAATATAAATAAATATCCTTAGACATACACACAGCGCCATCTAGTTCCACAGTAAGCAACTATAGGCTTGTGTTGTGGATACCAGATGGTTGATATAATACATAAATACATTTTTTTTTGTAAACAAATAGTTATTTTAAATGAAAACATCCATAACTCGGGTACACATGTCCGTATTCATCACACAAACATATGCCCCTAGCGGGATTCGAACCCGCGACCATTTGGTATAGTGGTCAGAGTTTCTAACCACTACACCAAACAGGTCGTCCAAACAGCTCAATCAGATACCAGCAAGTTGTTGAAAAATGGGATACAAATTTTTAAACTGACACCTTACATACTTACGAATGCAACGACCATTGCAAACTAAATAAAGGCTTGTAATAACTGTATAAGGATTAGGTCTTTACCTATGAAATTGGAGATTTTTCCTTCGTTAATGTACCAACTCCTACGATTCTATAGCTATTTCCAAATTTGTTTTTTATTTGGAAAATAGAATATATTTTCAAGGTTTCACATGAAATATTTATTAACGTCTGAGCTAAATCACATATTAAAAATAACTTGAACACAGCTCTTTTCGTTAGCTTCCCATATTATTTCTTAAGATTCGCAGAAACTTTTATAAAGCGGTTACTTTTAAAAATTAACACTGCCTGTATTTAACTTAATGTTATCCGATAATACACACAAAGTTTAGGTAAATTTGAATTTGCCGTTCACAAAAAAATTTCAAAAATGTTTGTATGGAGAAAACAGTCTTAATGAAATTCTTCATACAAAACGCCAATTTCATAAGTAAGGACCTACTATTTAAAAACCAAACAACCCGAAATTTTCTAGTTTGCAGGCGCCATGTTGGATTTTTTACCATGAAATGTATCCTAAGACAATATCTTCAAGATCTATAGACAAGATCAAGACAAATCGAACGACATCTTGCACTTCAAAATCAGTCGTGTCGTTTAGGCTAACTAAAAGGCTTAGGTAACATAAAAATCTACATACAGACATTCGAAAAACATTACCCTTCCTTTTGGGGCTGTCGGGTAAAAACACACTGCATTCAATTGAGATACCTATACCAAAGACAAGACACACACACACCGTGAAACGCATAACACGTGGGAATTGAGAGTTTTGTCTCGTTTTTAAATTTACCATCGCGTTCGCGTTTACGCAAAAAGTATCTATGAAAAAAATCGTTTTGCAAACTATCCGCTAGAGGCGCTGTACATTTCTTCATACAATAATCGTAAACGCGGTAGTAAAGTCGAAACAAAGCTTTTTGGCGGGATCTCCGCGAGTGAAGCTGCATTTTTCTTTATAATTCTTATAATTTGTGCATTCTAACTTTTGAAGCTTAATAATGGCAGAATATTGTGCAGCAAACGTTAGTGATGGTGTACAGGTGAAAGGTAGTGTGAATTAAAGTGCGTAACGCAGCTTTCGGGTTCCCACAAGAAGCCGCCAAAATCTTTTGTAAAGCATTCTGCCACTTTACTGAAGAATGACTTGACCGTGACTAGACTCTGTATACGCCAAGTATACGACGAATTACTTGTTTTGACTGAGATTGACTTATAAACTGAAGAAATAAGATAAATAAAATGTTTCACTCGAAACTGGCAGTAGGTAATGTCCCTCGACAGTGAGGTTGACTGGTTGCCATCCTCAAAAATAATAATAAGAAGAAGAAGTTGTAAAGGTCTACGCGATTTAGAAGCTCTCCACACGTCTGCTGCATAGTATGTCTCACTTTCAATATTATTTTTCAGAATCCTCATGATGATTCTTTTCCTATGATATCCACATTGTAGTCCTAAAACAATAGCAAAATGATTTTTTTTTTTCATTTTGACAAACTTACGGTAATATTTCTGCATTCCCGAAAAATAAAGACAAGCGTAACTTTATTACTAAATTTGAGATTTGGCTACCCCGACCGACCGACATTCAGACTAAGTAAGGTTAATCATTTAGTGGACATTGGCTTTTATAACCTTATATCGGAGTATATCATCAAATCAAATCAAATAATGTATTTCTGATACACAGGTAAAATACAAATAGACTGATGTTACATAAAGAAGTGACAGAGCTTTGTGATCCGCACATTGACATTCAAATTTTTTCTTTATCTACACAAAACAAAACTCATACTCCGCCCTGAGTCCTCTAAACACTAAACATACATGAGTCAGGTGTCCATCGAACACATGTTAGGAAAGCTAGTGCCGCAATTAGTTCTAGGTCACCTACATTATCTGTACGTAATACTGTTTCAGTATCTATGCACCGGTGGCGCCATCTATCTGCGTGTAGTTGGAACTACTGTTATAATCAATGATTACGTCTGACGCACACGTGTTGCGAATTGACGTAAAAATTTGGTACCACGTAAGCGCCCTAGAAGTAGGGATGAGGGGGATAGACGTATCGACTTACTGTAATTTACTTCTAGGACGCTTGCTCCAGTACAAATGCGTAAGAATAGAATAGAATATAATTTATTTGCTCTTAAATAGGGTACATTACATTTAGGTGTTATTACATCTAATTCATTGGTTATTACAATAAGATCCTCCTAATTCGTCATTAGAATGACAGACAAATATTTGACAATATCCAATTTCGACATCAAGATATAAAGAAATGCATGCAAGCATGCATTCCATTGTCCTTGTAAGTAGTACCTTTTAAAGCTATTGAATGGTTGATCCTTGAGATGTGTGGGTATGCTATTATATTAGTTTCCCCATGAAAATTAAATAGCAGTTTTTTTGAAACCGCGTGAATTTGGGAATCTCGTTAATTATTATTTTTTCAGGATACCGAGTATTTATTTGTACCACATCGTTAGCCTGTTTATAATATTTTTTTATGATTTTGCTTCATAAATTTTGACATTTCGAACATATACGAGAGCAGGGCAGTGGTAGGATATTTAATGTTTTAAAAAGTGGCCTACATGACACATCCTGTGCAACACCACTGATTTCACGTATGCACTTTTTTTGGGCAATGAATGAATGTTTAAAGTTCTTGATATTTTTGGAAAAGGATAGTACCCCTCAGTATAATAGAATAAAAATGTTTTCTAAAAATTCTGTAGCTTGTTAGGTATAGTATAGACATTGAGTTATAAAACCTACAATATTAAATTAAACTTAAAATTGTGCACTTCATTGTGTTGTACAAGAGTATGTCAAGTTGTCATATTTGCCCTGTTGTGAAATATTTCAAAATATATAAAGGAGTTGTTATTGATTGATTTTTTTTAAATAGTCACAGGAGTTGTATTAGGTCCTTACCTATGAAATTGGCGTTTTGTATGAAGAATTTCATTAAGACTGTTTTCTCCATACAAACATTTTTGATTTTTTTTTTGAGAACGGAAAATCCAAATTTAGCTAAACTTTGTGTGTATTATCGGATAACATTAAGATAAGTATAGGTAGCGTTAATTTTTAAAAGTAACAGCTTTATAATAGTTTCAGCGAATCTAAGAAATGATTATGGGAAGCACATGAAAGTGCTCTGTTCAAATTTTTTTTATTATGTGATTTAGCCCAGAAATTTAAAAAAATTTCATGTGAAACCTTGAAATAATATTCCATTTTCCAAATAAAAAACAAATTTGGATATAGCTTTGAAAAGCGGAGGAATTGGTACATAACGAAGAAAAAAACTCGAATGTCATAGGTAAAGACCCAATGTATCAGACAGTCTTTCAGTCACGCCGCTTCGGCAAGGACAATAATCAATTGGAAAAGAAGCGACGAACAGGTAATTCTTTCTCTTTTCTATTTTTACCTGACTGCCCGGAAGGAGAGTAATGTTTTTCGCGTGTATGTTACCTCTTCTAGCCTAAATAACTTCTTACTTCCTCTGAGTAAAATTTAAGGCCCGTATTAATAAACCAATTAAAATACAAGTTTTGACGCTTATCTCTACCCGAGATGCATCTTAAGAAGTTGACGCTATCTCACCCAATATATTCTCCGACGCAATGAAATTCACAGTGGTAATTTTAATCTAATAGTCTATGTTTTATTACTAAATACCTATACTATCTAAAGCAAGCTACTGATTAAAACATTTTTATTCTATCACTGACAGGTACCTACTCTATGTATGTGCAAAAAATCACGGCCTTTAAGATTATAAGAAGTTAAAAGTGTATCCTTACTGAAGACTTCATTCACAATGCGAACAGGCAAGGCATGACTCTTCAATTGGGTGAATAGGCATCTAATGGGATCGCGTTCTTCATCTTCGACCACATCGTCACTTTCCATCAGGTGAGATTGTGGTCAAATGTGTGTGTTTTTTTTATGAACTTTGTTGGTACTTGACCTCAATCACACCTGATGTTAAGTGAAGATGAGGTCGAAGGTGAAAGCGTACCGATCCGGAAACCCCACATTTGGGGGACTGGCTATCTTATCTCTGACAACCGGAACACAACAATGCTATTAACATTGCTGCTTGTCGGCAGCCTTTAATAAGATGGTGGTAGCTAGCCAGGCGGACTTTTAAAATGCCCTACCACCTACAAAGCGAGTACTTAAAAATGTACCTACCCCGCTGGGGATCGAACCCGCGACCTCCGAATCGTAAACCCAATGTTGTTTACATTGAGCCACGGAGGCGGTTATTTTTTAGTTTTCATGAAAATCGAGCCCGAGCTCCTTTGAGTACTTTTCGCTATTAATCATAGTTTAGGATTTGGTCATCCAGGCCCACTTAGAAAATTCACCCTGTATACATGCAGACCAGGTGAATACGTTACCCTGGATTTGACTTCACCGAAAATGTCACAAGTCTTAGTGTGCATACCGCAAGACTGCTTATTCCACGCAGCTTGATGTCATATGGCATATTGTTGTGGGGAAACGCTGCTGACATACATATCATTTTTGTTCTGCAGAAACGTGCTATTCGGGCCATGCCATTTATAAATTAGGATGTAGAGTATATATAAGTTTTAAGGAAATTAATATCTTAACAATGGCTTCTCAATACATTTATGAGAATTTGTTATATGCAAAAAAAATATAACCTTATTCGCTAAAAAATAATGATAGGCACAATGTTAATGCAAGGAATAAGTACCAGTTATCTGTTTATGTTATCCGACTTCACAAAGTTAGTAAATCCAAAGGGCAATGTATACGCTTTTATAATAAGGTTCCAGTAGACATTCAAAATTTGCCTTTAATAAATTTAAAGCAATCATAAAACAGAAATTATTAGCAAAAGATTAATATAAAATCACTGACTATTTGAATGATAAGTAAGCATGGACATAGCTGTCTTCATATAATTATGAAATCACAAATTGTAACCCATAATCTGTTAAGAGCAACCCTAGAGTTTCTTGCTCGTTCTTCTCTGGGGAGTCAGCTTTGTGAATGAGCAGTAAATTTAAATGTAATAGTGACGTTTTCAAGTGATAATTTTATCCTATTAAATAAAATTATTTGATTTAAAAACGTTTAAGATTCAAGAGTACTAATCAGTAATCAGGTATTCATAACTGGGTAGAGTGAGATTTAGATCAGTGAGCGAGAGAGCCGGTTCCGTGTCATTGCCGTGAGCGCGACACGTCACCACGATCCACTCACTGACGACACGGGAACGACATTGACCTCTATCATATTTCTGTAGCCCTAGTACTCGCAGCTGGCAGGGTTACCTGGTGAGGCATCTCCTTCGACTCGCGTCATATACGCAGGTCTCTGTGAGTTCAAAAGACTGGTAATCAACATTGGTTTTAAGGCCCGTATTAATAAACCGTTCTTGAGATCGCGTCTCAGTCTCAAGACCATTTTTTCTGATGCTGTTTTAATATGCAGCAGATTCTCAAGCGTCAGCTTGAGGCCATGTCAACCTTGAGAACAGTTTATTAATACGGGCCTAAGAATCGGAGGTCGCGGGTTCGATCCCCAATCGGGTACATGTTTAAATACTCGGATTGGTGGTAGGGCATTTTAAAGGTCCGCCTGGCTAACCACCACCATCTAATAAAATCTGCAGTTAAACAGCAATGTTAACATTGTTCTGTTCCGGTTGTCAGAGATAAGATAACCAGTCCCCCAAATATGTTGGGGTTTCCGGGTTCACCTTCCCACCTTCGACCTAATCTTCACTTAACATCAGGTGTGATTTAGGTCAAGTGTTAATCCGTTGTGCATAAAAAAAGAGTCGACTCGAGCAAGTTTTCTGAGCAACGACTCGAGCTATAAAAAGAATTCCAGGCATTATGATTGTTTTTGTTTGCTAGGGTCTATCACCAAGGTGTTCCCATAAAAATTTGTTGGGTAAGTAATTTTGGTAAGATGTGATGATGCCAGGATTTAGAGAGTGGAACCTCACTGACGCCAGTGTTTGCCAATTTTAAGGCTTTTCAATTATTTATCCTAATACATGGAACAGTTGTATGTCATTATTATTAAAACAAAAAAATAAATTATTTCTTTTTAAATGATTCTGAGTCAATGAAACAAAAAAAAATAAAATTAAGTATTGCCTTACAATAAATCTATTGTAAGACAAATCTTCACTCAAGTTCGACAAAGGACTCGAGTACATGAAGAAGACTTGAGTAATAATAAATATCAAGTTTGGAGACTAGATTAGCTCAATTTTGAGCGATGGAGTCTACTCGTATAAATCTTTTAATAAACGAATAATAATAATAATAATAATAATAATAAATCTTTATTTGTTCTCTCACACAAATTGGATACAAGTATAGTATATAATATTTCTTAAAACAATTAAATAATTTAAATTTATGTGAGAGACTGGTATCTGCACTAGGACAGCCTGTATGACAGATTACCAGCCTCTCCAACACCGGACCATTGGAATAAAAGGTAAGAACTATAACTTATAAGATTAAACAAAAGTGTGAGTTAGGTAGTGCGAAAGGATTGGTGTGGTATGTAGACATGACCACGTTTGTGTGTGTGTGTGTGTGTGAGAGAGAGAGTGAGTGATTGTGTGAGTGTGTGTGTGTGTGCGCGCGTGTGTGTGTGTGCGTGTGTGTGAATGTTTGTATGGATGAGTGTAGATATATTTATTACAAAAGGTAAGAATAGATATATAATAGTAAAAGTAAACATTATCTATGTAGATTAAGCTATAAAAATGTCATTATATAAAGATATACCGGTATAATATTATTATATTGTTATATATATATTTAAAATATTATTATAAAAGATATACAGATATTAGATTAGGATATTATATGTAGGAGTGCTTCAGTATCATCGAAGCTTAGAGATTTAAGCCAGGAAGTGACGGTTTTTTTACACGAAAATTTTGACAAATGGTAGATTTTTAGGACTTTGTTCATCTTATTATAAAGGAAACCTCCCAGGAAAATAAAGAATTTATTGGTAAACGCTTTTAAAAATTGTGTATCGGGACATACTCCATGTTTGAGTCGCTTGTTTGCATTAGTGTTGGGGTCATATTTTAGTTGTGAATGCTGTCTTAAAATAGTCTGAAGGACAAATAATTTCCGAACAGATAGAACATCAAGAAGCGGATAAAGATCCTTGGAGGGGTAACGGAATGGTAGAGAGAGACTGACTTTTAGAACAGCTCTTTGAGCCCTTTCAATTTTCAATAGTCTGCTCTTGCCAGTACCGCCCCATACTGTTATACAATAACCTATGATTGACTGGCAGAGGGCAAGGTAGACCATTCTCAGTATCTTTTTATCCGCAATTTTACGTAAGTTTTTAAAGATGGCAATCAGCTTACGTATTCTAGATGAGAGAAGATCAATATGTTTGCCAAAATTAAGTGAACTGTCCAATACAACACCCAAATATTTAATACTGGAGGCACGAGCCAGGTCACTGCATGAGCAAGATCCGTTGAGTGAGCAAGAGTGGGCTGTGATCGTAAGTGAGTCGAAAGTATCATCTGGAAGACTCTTTACTGAGAATGGAATATATTTAGTTTTAGTAACGTTAAGGGTCAGTGAATTGTTTGAGAGCCAAGTAGAAACCGAAACAAAGCCCATCTGAGCAAAATCAAAGACCTCTTGCCAGGAGCCACCGTCAAAAACCAATGCAGTGTCATCCGCAAACGTGACTATTTTGCCGTGATGGAGTTTTAGATTGCACAGGTCATTAATAAAGGCAAGAAAGAGGGTAGGGCCTAGTGCGCTGCCTTGTGGAACACCGTATGTTATAGGCAAGTCATGACTCGCAGTAGTACCAATCCTCACCCTCTGCCTCCTATTTGAGAGGTAGTCTTTGAATAATTTAAGCTGCGTTCCCCGAATTCCAAGATTCTCAATTTTGTTTAGTAAAAGTGGGACAGAGACCGCGTCAAATGCCTTGGCTAGGTCTAGAAATATTGCAACCACCTTCCTACCTCCATCCAGAATGCTGACTTAGTGAGCGGCAGTGGAAGCTACTCGCTTTCGATTATGCAAGCCTAGTACTGCTGGATTGTAGTAGAACTGCTATGACGATGATGTATGGTCAAATGCTCAAAGTATCTACTTCAACTATCTATACTATCACAAAGCTTATCTAGCTTATCCTTGGACTTCCTCCAGGGTGTTGCGCATTGATGTACTCCACAAGCATGTAAAAGTAGTAATTCAAAGTTGCAGCCGAGTCACGGGCACAGTTCTCAGTAGGCGCCGTCTATGTCAGTCGTTGATTAAGATTTGTTTTTGGTGAGAATAACATTTGAATTTTGTTTCATTCACTCAGAATCATTTAAGAAGAAATAATTTTAATTTTTTGTTTTATTGACTCAGAATCACTTAAGAAGAAATAATTTTAATATTTTGTTTCATTGACTCAGAATCATTTAAGGAGAAATAATTTTAATTTTTTGTTCCATTGACTCAGAATCATTTAAGAAGAAATAATTTCTACATTGAAAATACTTCTAAAAACAAATATTTAACGCTTCATCATGATTGTCATATTTATTCTAGTACAAAGACGAGTAACATAAAGTCCATCAAGGAGTTCCAGACTTCTGACTCCATCTTCAGACCCTCGCCATCATGTGTAATGGAAAGTACTCAAAGCAATAAAACAAACTAGCCCAAATTCGATTATTTTCCCATTTGGGAGTTCGAGGCCCTACATCCCGGCTCCATCATCAGATCAGCCCTATGGCATCAGAACGTTGTATTGTCACCAAACTTACATAGATATGCCAAATTTTAGCTTAATCAGATACCAACAAATGGATGATGCTTCGCAAATTTTGAAATACATATACTTACATATGAACATTGCAAATTATATAAAACGTACATACATACATAATGTCACGCCTGTTTCCCGTAGGGGCAGGCAGAGACCACAGACTTCCACTTGCTACGATCCTGACACCTCTTCTGCTTCATTCACTCTCATAAGGTTGTTCATACATGCTCGTCGGTTTATATAGGGTACTCTTGACTGGGCCTTTCTTTAAGACATCCTACACCTACACCTACAAACGAGCCTACACCTTCCTCAAAGGCCGGCAACGCATCTGTGACCCTTTTGGTGTTGCGGGTGTCCATGGGCGGCGGTGGTTGCTTTCCATCAGGTGACCCGCATGCTCGTTTGCCGCTCTCTCATATAAAAAAAAAAAAAAAAAAAAAATCCGTATCAAGCATATTTCATACTTAATACAAAATTTCTTCACTGCAATGTGGGAACCAGGAGCGCAATAACAGAAACACTATGTATCGTGCTATACGTATAATGAAGGCCGATAATGAGGTGCAATTGCTTATATACTAAAGTTACATAAGGCGGAGGTGCGTCACATACTACATCACATTAACCTAGAACTAACTTAAAACTGTTTTCTACTTATTTTAAAAACTTTTATAATATATGATGTAATGTGACAAAAGAAAAAAGAAGTGCATACAATCCACTACAGGTAACGCTTTGGAATTCCAATTATTTGTTTTTCCATTAAATAAGGTGTTTTTTAAGCAAACTTCTGGGGTTTATTTTGAAGTTAAAATTTTTCGAAATGAGTGTACCAATTGTATTGAAACTTTGCACACATGAAGCACGAACATAGATCTATAAAGTCTACAGAGTACTATAAAGTCTACGAAAAAGCATATTGAAATAAAATTAGAGCGATTTTAATCCCATAGTAACAGAAAAAATTCAATATGTATTCTTTTAAATTCGATTTTTTTTATGCACGACTGGTTCGTACTTGACCTCAATCACACCTGATGTTAAGTGAAGATGAGGTCGAAGGTGGAAGCGTACTGACCCGGAAACCCCAACACGTTTGAGGGACTGGCTATCTTATCTCTGACAACCGGAACACAACAATGTTATTAACATTGCTGCTTGGCGGCAGATTTAGATAAGATAGTTTTAGCTAGCCAGGCGGACATTTAAAATGCCCTACCACCAACCAAACCGAGTACTCAAACATGTACCCCGCTGGGGATCGAACCCGGGACCTCCGAATCGTACACCCAATGTTGTTTACATTGAGCCACGGAGGCGGTTTTAAAATGTCTTTTATAACACATTTGCTCGAAAAGTGGTATTTTTTCTATGAAAAACAGGTTCAAAAAGTGGCGCATTTTGGCCTCGGGCTAAAAAGTAGTACGGTTTTTTTTTTTTTAAATGTCAAGAAGTTTCGTCTATGGTAATTTTTTTAATCCTAGCAAAGAGTTTTTATTCCGAAAATTGATAAAAATTTTAAAAAATTAAATACTTTGAGAGGTATTTGTACACTAAAATAAATTATTAATCTTTATTTCAATCAGTTTCGACAAGAAATAACAACCATTTATTTATAATAAGAACACAAAACTTTAATTTCCTAATTTGTTAGTGGCTGTCTGTACTGGCTGTCTGCAGTATCCTTTGCCTAATTAAAAAAAAACGCTTGTGCGCGCGCAGCGCTAATTTGTGAGCAAAAAAAGTAAAAGTTATTTCGCGCGCTCTGTGAAAATTTGCAAAAATGTCTTCAAGCGACGAGGATTTCATGGAATCTACGCCCCCGGATCTTAAAAACGCGGCGAAACAAGCTACTTTAAGCCTTCTACCTGAAAAATCAGTTGAGGTGTACTTGCAAGCGTACGAAAATTTCATACTCTGGAAAAAAAACAAAAATGCTCATTCATTTTCAGAAAGCATTTTTTTAGCCTACTTCATGGAACTCTCACAAAAATATAAGCCGAGCACGTTGTGGAGTCAATATTCAATGCTTAAAAGTGTTGTAAGAACGAAACATGGT
Source organism: Oegoconia quadripuncta (assembly GCA_949316235.1). NCBI lineage: Eukaryota > Metazoa > Arthropoda > Insecta > Lepidoptera > Autostichidae > Oegoconia > Oegoconia quadripuncta. The sequence goes on from OX438749.1 coordinate 23,809,086, forward strand.
GTTGATATCAAGCCGTATTCAAATTTGCTGGCTTACCTGAAAAGAAAAGGTGAAGGCTTTACCAGCAAGAAATCTAAAGTATTTGCGGCTGATGATATTGAGAAATACTTGAAAGAAGCTCCGGATAGCCGATATTTGGCAACAAAGGTCAGTTAAAACTAAATTATTAAACATAATTCCTTTAATTTTCGTATTTATTTACGATATAACTAGATAAGTACCTACTTCGGTTTTATTTTATACCTACTTACACAGTTTTTGTTTCTTTTCAGGTTGCATTAATATTCGGCATAAATGGTGCATGCAGACGTCAAGAGCTGACAAATATAACCACTGATGATGTCGAGGACCATGGGCGAATTCTCCTTGTCCAGATCAAGAACACAAAGAATAAAATACCACGCTCATTTACAATACAACAACCTTTTTATGAAATCGTAACGAAATACGCAGCACTCCGTTCCACAAAAGCGAAGACTAATCGATTTTTTCTAAATTACCAGAATGGTAAATGCACCAGCCAACCCATCGGCCGTAATAAATTTGGAATGATGCCTAAACAAATCGCCACTTTTCTCAACTTACAGAACGCACATGAATACACAGGGCACAGTTTTAGAAGGTCCTCGGCTACATTGCTCGCCGATTCAGGAGCGGATATATTGACACTGAAACGCCACGGAGGGTGGCGTTCCTCCAACGTCGCCGAGGGCTACATTCACGATTCAGTCAGGAATAAAGAAAAAATCAGTTCCTGTATTACAAAAAATATTAATTTGGAGCCGGGCCGTGCTGACTCTCGACCATCAACGAGCACATACATCCCGCCATCATCTCCGCCGCCGCAGCCATCTCCGCCGCCGCAGCCCTTAACTACAGAGCCAGAGCCCTATTCTGGTCTCATTTCTCCTACTTTCACTCAGGAGAGTGAGAGGAAGACAGTTAACAGTACGACTATGTTACAAATGCCGACTGGCAACGTAGTACTACATTTTTCAAATTGTTCTGGTTTTTATAACTGTTTTAACAAATAATTAAAGATTTATTCATTTCAGTAGCCCCATGTTTTATTTATTTCCTCACAAATGTGTTATAAAACGTCGTGTGACACACGTGCCCATTGATAATTGCAGCCTCAGCTTTTTTTGTAGCCCTCACCTACGGTTCGGGCTAGCAATCAAGCCTCGGCTGCAATGATCAACTTTGGGCCCTTATATCACAATGTACTATTACAAACTTTTTAGATCTATATATGTATCCTTCTTATCCGTTTCATTAGAATCGGTCTATTTATTTCGGAAATTTGAGCTTGAAAGTTAGTATGGAATGCCGTGTTAGAGACTTGAATTAATGGGCACACGCTCCAGACGCACATACACATGCGCACGCGCACACACACACACACACGCACACCGCGTAACTCCGGTAGTCGTCCGGCAAGGTATATCGCGCATCGCTTTATTCAATATGCTGCACGTTTCGCTGACTCATTCAAATTGAAAACCGGTATAATTGATATACGTGAATTGGGATATTATTGTGAATTTGCATTAAAAGACATCAGTTTCAATATATCATTCACTGGACGTCCACTAAACATAGAAAGAAAAAAAGAAAGTGTATTTGGGGTCGGCGCAGTACGTCTTTTCTATCCAATCTCCTCTATCAGCCGTTACCTCATCATTCACGTCCTTTTCGTTCATATCACCCCTCACACAATTCATCCATCTTTTCCGTGATCTTCCTCAAAATCAAAATCAAAAATGCATTATTTTGTAGGTACTCAGGGTACACTTAAAATAGTCAGATTTTACATTTTTAAAGCTACGGCTTGTTCAAAAGGCAATTTTCCCTTGAGAAGAACAAGCAAGAAACTCGAGAGGTCGCTCTTTTAAAAAAAAGGTTATATTACAAAATTATTATTTTTTATATTATTATATTTCATTATTAATTGTGAAATAGCCTGGCATGCGAACGATCTAATTATGTCCAGGGATGATTATCATCTAAATAGCCTGATATTTTATAATATGATTTCTCAATAAGTTTCTGTTTTATAGTATCATTACATTAAATTTATTGAGACGAACATTTTGTATATCAACTGGAACCTTATTGACAAAAAACGTTTTTTTTTTATATGAGGGGGCGGCAAACGAGCATGCGGCTCACCTGATGGAAAGCAATCACCGCCGCCCATGGACCCATGGACAGAAAAGTTGTAAGGAAATCGTTTGGCTTGGTATGGACATGTGAGGAGGAATGAAACGCATGTTACTAAGGCCGGATTAATAAACCATTCCCAAGATTGAGAACAAGCAAGAAACTCGAGGGATTGTTCTTTTGAACCTGATTTTTAAGTTAGGTACAAAAAGGCACTATTAATTGCGAAATAGCCTGGCATGCGAGCGAACAGGTGATCTCCAAGGATGATTATCATCTAAATTTATTTTTTTGACATAGTTACTATTGAATTTGCTGAATGAAATAATATGTAATGAATGTAATTTTATTTTATTCTCTTTTGCATTTGGTTGATTTGTATAATCACCGACGATTTGTACGCCGTGAGGCAAGACATGCAGGACTAAATTTAATATAACATCTGAATGTACAATATTTACTCATGCTCTTACAAATAAACTATCTTTATCTTTAAATAGTCTGATATTTTATAATATGCTTTCTCAATAAGATTCCGTTTCTTAGGCCCGTATTAATAAACCATTCTCAAGATTGAGAACAGTCTTATGATCGGTCTCATGTGAACCTGTTGATTAATAAACCTAACTTGAGGCCTGAAAAGTACGTGCATACTCAAGCAGTACTCACTTGAAAGGTGCGCCGAGTTTCACGCATTTTATAATATGCTTTCTTAATAAGTTTTTGTTTTTGTATTAAAGTAGGTATCTTCAAATTTATTGAAGCGAAGATTTTGTATATACATAAAACCCTTTGAATGAATTGACTTTGCGGACACAAACACACAGGACGACAACAAAGTGAACCTATACGTTTTAGCTTTTGAAGTCCGAAACCCGAAAGCTCGTTAAAACTCCCACGTGCTCGTACGACGACTTAGCATTATTGTCCTTTACATTTTATTTTGAAGCACGTGGGTGGACCCACAGGCGGTCACTATAGCGATTAACATAAAATATAATTAGGTATTTTATATGATTATCAGTATATTATGGATGTATTTGTTATGCTATGACATGTCCAACTTCAAGAAAATTCAAAATCAAAAGAAAGATCAAAATTCGGATTCAATACCAAACTAAAACATGCTTCCAATAAAGAATAGCCCAGGGAAAATACGATTTGACCTCTTTTCCTGAAACATTTAATAAAGTGTCGTAAATATAGTAACAATGATTCCTGGGATCGCGTGCTTCATCTTCAACCACATCGTCACTTTCCATCAGGTGAGATTGTAGTCAAACGCGAATCCAGACAATCATAAAAAAAATTGCTAAAAATTAAGCATTTGTAAGAAACGCAATCAATCAATCATTTATTTATTTGTGATACACAGGTGTACAGGTTGTTATGATACATTAACTTATAAATATGATCTCTGTGATCAGCCAAATTGGCATACAAATATGGTAGTCATGTTAAAATAATGGTGAGATAAATTATATTCGCTAAACAATAACAGTAACATAGAATGAAACAATATTAAACAATTAAATAGCCTCCATTATATTATGTAGCAATTTCAAATTTTAAATTATGTATTATTTTTATGATAATGGCTGCATGTACATTCAGTGTACTAAGTATCGGGAATTTGTCAATAAAACAAAAAATACAAATTATTCATCTAAATTTATTTTATCGCCTTCAAAGTAGGCCCCATCGCTTGCAATACAACATCTCCACCGCTTCACCCAGTCTTCCATACATTTTTCATAGGCTATTTGCGGTATGGCCTTTAGCTCATTCAGCGAATTTTCTTTTATGGCTTCTATCGACTCAAAACGTTTTCCTCGAAGTGGTAATTTTAACTTGGGAAATAAAAAAAAGTCAGACGGAGCCATATCAGGTGAATACGGTGCTTGGTCGAGAACTTTTGTTGAATTTTTCGCTAAAAACTCTTTCACTATAATGGCTGTGTGTGATGGTGCATTATCATGGTGCAGCATCCATGAGTTGTGTTGCCACAAATCTGGACGTTTTCGGCGGATACTCTCACGCAAACGCTTCATGACGCCTAAATAATATTCTTTATTCACTGTTTCTCCCTCTGGAAGGAATTCGGAGTGAACCACACCACGGTAGTCAAAAAAAACTGTCAGCATCACCTTGATTTTGGAGCGACTTTGACGCGGTTTTTTGGGTTTCGGCTCGTTTTCGAGACGCCATTCTGAAGACTGTTGGCTTGTTTGCATGTCGTACTCATAAACCCATGTCTCGTCGCCAGTTATTATACGTTTCATAAAGGTCGGATCCGTAGAAGCTCGGGAAACCATGTCTTCAGCGACATGCTTTCGCTGCGCTTTTTGAACAAAATTGAGCTCTTTTGGAACTAGTCGAGCGGCGACGCGTTTCATGCCTAAAATGTCAATGAGAATGTTGTGGACGGACTTAAAAGATATGTTCACCTCACTAGCCAACTCTCTCAGACTCATACGTCGATTTTCGAGCACTAGCTTCTTGATTCTGTCGATGTTTTCTTTGGTCGTAGCGGTTGAAGGTCTACCAGAACGAGGCAAGTCTACTACTACTTCTCGGCCTTCTTTAAAAGCCTTATACCATTCATAAGCCCTTGTTTTCGATATACACGATTCGCCGTAGGTATTTCGCAACATTTTTAGTGATTCACCACATGAAATATCATTTGATACACAAAATTTAAGGCACACTCTTTGTTCAACAATATTTTCCATTGTAAAAATCGCCGAGGACTCAAAACTATGACCAACAAAAAGTGTAGTTTAAAACAAATTAAATGACAGAACCCGCTCAAATTTTGCGCGCTAAATCAGTACAGTGCTACCAACATGCAGTAAAAAAATTAGAACGACCTCTTTTACGCGGGTCTTTTTATTGACATATTCCCGATACTTTTTACACAGAGTAGTATGTTAACAACAAAAAATATATAAAAAAAAACATTTAATTTCAATCTTGCTATAAAAATGTCATAGTTAATTAGATAGTTTGCCATAATGTCAATTTATATTTATTTATTTATAAAGTAGCAAGTAAGTACTAAGTGAGTAACTAAATAAGGTAAAGTTGAAAAATGTGGTTCTTTAAAAAAAATACTTTAAATACTGGGGTTTCCGGGTCAGTACGCTTCCATCTTCGACCTCATCTTCACTTAACATCAGGTGTGATTGAGGTCAAATACCAACCCGTTATGCATAAAAAAAAAATATATACTCAATGAATGGGTATTTCTTTAATTCAATGCATTTAGGGAAATTATCGTTACAAAATATTAGTACTCATTGTTATTTCTTAAGCAATACAGCTCGACGACATTTTCAGCTAAAACACATGCATGCCTAACTTACTTTAGTAACTTATTGGTAATCTGTGGCCTAACTATAACATGCTTAGTTTTTTATCTATCAATAAGTTAACTGTGTTTAACAAAAATCTACCTAATTAAAGTAGCTTTCAAAATGTAAAATCTGAATATTTTAAGTGTACCCTGTGTACCTACAAAATAAAGCATTTTTGAATGGATTTTAAGTGAAGATGAGGTCGAAAGTGGAAGCGTACTGACCAGGGCCTGCAGTCTCGACATAGATAGCGATCGTTATGTCCTAACAATGTTATTTTAATTGGAGAATTAGAGTGTTTAGTATCAAAATATCGGTTTCCATTGAAACTACGATTCAGGCTTCCTACAAAAACCGATATGATTATGAACACTATAACATTTAGAATAACATTGTTAGGACTTAACGACTGAAATCGGTGGTATAGCGATCGCTATCTATGTCGAGACTGCGGGGGCAGGAAACCCCAACACATTTGGGAGACTGGCTATCTTATCTCTGACAACCGGAACACAACAATGCTATTAACATTGCTGCTTGGCGACAGATTTAGATAAGATGGTGGTAGCTAGCCAAGCGGACATTTAAAATGCCCTACCACCAACCAAACCGAGTACTTACTCGTAAACATGTACCCCGCTGGGTTTCGAACCCGCGACCTCCGAATCGTAAACCCAATGTTGTTTACATTGAGCCACGAATTGTATAATTATATTTGAAAATTAGGGTGGACATTGTTTAATTGGCATAGGTATAAATTAATTTTTGCATGATTCATAATGTTTCATGAAATGTTTTTATTTTTATGCTTAGTACAGAGTGATGTTGCATGCTAGCTGAATCTTAAAACTACATATAGTGGCACTATGTCACCAAAAGTTATTACTTATTTATTTATAAACAACTTATTATAATATAATACAATTTATTATAAAAAAAAATCACAAATAAAAAACTAGCCCCAAGTCTCTGGTTGGTGGAAAGGTACCCAGAAGGCTGGCCGCATTGCCTCGCTGTACAGCGAGGCTGATTCTCTGACCAAAGTATTGGCCAGCCCTCCGATCGTGGGATGCATCAACCAGACGCTCAGATAACTCCCTAAAAAGTGTGTGAGCACCCGGTCCCCACGGCCCAAGCGTTTCTACACCAAACGGCGCAAATAGGTGATCTCCACTGAGACCGGCATATTTGCGCCGTTTAACGCTTTCTGCCGAGGCGGCAGCGGAACCAGCTGTACCGCTTGTACTAGATTTACTTTCCATGTTTCAATTTTGATTTTTGTTACGTTTTAATTCTTCAATTGACATTTGAATTCGCAATTGTTATTTTAAATTTTCAATGTCTACCACTGTTTACTAACATAGTTATAGGTGACTGTACTAACAAAGATGGACCTTATTGTCTGGAAAAATAAATGATTTATTATTATTATTACAAAATAGCTGAATACGTTCAAAATGTCCAGCAAAATTCGTCTGCAACGTCCATTATATCCAAGCGTTACTTCCGTAACCGCGTTAATGTAGCGAGGGGTAGATACTTTCTTTTAGGGTGAAAGCAGGGACACCATTGGTCATAAGTCACCCTTGTCACTAGACGGGGTGCTGGACCCTATTGTTACGAGCTTATATGTATAACTGTAGATACAACCCGGTACGATACGTCTGGGGCGAGTCGCTTGCAATTTGATGAATCATCCTCCCGTCGTTGGGTAAACGCCGTGATATATTATTCAACAGAAATAATCAATTCTTGGACACAATGTCGGGGTTTTTCTAAAAATATTTGCGATCAATAGCTATTCCATGCAGGCGAAGCCGCGAGCGCTAGTCTATCATATCAAATATTTGACGACCGTTTGGTGTAGTGGTTAGAAACTCTGCTGCTATACCAAAAGGTCGCAGGTTCGAATCCCGCTAGGGACATACCTATGTTTGTATGATGAATACGGACATGTGTACCCGAGTTATAGATGTTTCTCATTTATATATGTATTTATTTACAAAAAAAATGTCTTTGTGTAGTGTATCAACCACCTGGTGGTATCCATAACATAAGTCTAGTTGCTTAGTGTGGAACTAGATGGCGCTATCTGTATATGTCCAAGGATATTATTATTATTATATTATTAAATAGTACATTTATATCCTAAGGATAAAAATAACGCTCGCTACGCTCGGGGCGCCAAACCCCGTCTCGGGACTAAATAAGTCTTTAACCCGAGGTAAACACTGTGCTTTTCATTACGAATACATGGAAAGGAGAAATAAAAACATGAGTTAACACAAATCTGTACTATACGGAAGCATATCATTGTCTTAAAGCATAATATTAAATATGTAGTAAATTATTAATCAAGTCAAATTAGTATTAATTATTAACGATAAATTAATTAATTACAATGTCAGAAAATATGCAATAAAAAGAAAAATAAATTACTTGTCGCTCAGAAATTCCAATACTGAATAATAACCCTTCTCTAGAAAATATGCAAACACCTGCTTTTTAAATATTTTACCAATTTTAGTTTTGAATTCATTAGGTAAATGATTATAAATTCCTACTGCCATACAGTTTCCATCTATTTCCAGACGTTTTGGTTTTCAGAATGTCAACCTAACCTTCTGAACCTAACCAACAGTGTCGGGGTGCTCCGACCCATATTGCTACAGTATTTTTATAATAAAAATAAATAACTTTGAATCTGCTCAAATGTATTTTTTTACATTAAATGTGAATCTGGGTCAAAATTGTCTAGAAAAAGCAACTTCGACGTAAAGTAATTCTAGTAATTTAAATTATGGTAAGTAACACATCTGTTAAACATCAAAATGTAGTTCTGATAATCGGTTAATAAATTAATAAAAATAAGTTGATGAGAAAAAAAGTTATATAAAATAATCACTCTGGCAATTGAAATTTCTTATTACCGTTTTCGAACAATTGAAATTCGAGCAAGACAGTTTCGAAAGTATGATAGGTTACCGGAGAAACCGCATACATACATTATGTGGGATTCCAATCCGCGACCATTTAGTATAGCAGTCAGAGTTTGTAATCATTACTTCACCAAACAGGTGGTCATCTCAGACAGAATCTCCTTTTTAAATTCGGCTCCCGGCTCACTTTCGTCCAGACAGTTTTTTCATTGAAACTTCATGAAATCCGGAAGGTCTTTCGTAATATAGATTTCGGGTCTAGACAGTTACTGGAGTATACAAAAAGCAGCGGGCAATGACCCCGGCGCGCGTGTGTGCCTGTAAAGGGATTTACAGACTAAGACAGTGGAACAGGACAGTCAAGTATTCACTGTACGACTACTGAGAAAGTACAAAACAATGTGTTTCTAAGGAAATATCTTGGTTTAAAGGCACAATAATATTTCATGCGAATGAGCTGGTTATGTCCAACAAGATGAAACTCAAAAATGCTTTATTTTATACGTACACAGAGTACACTTTATCAATGACACATTTTTTAAGCTAGTGCTTGTTCAAAAGCCAATTTTCCCCTGAGAAGAACAAGCAAGAAACTCGCGGCGTTGCTCTTTTAAAAACAGTTTTTTATATTACAAATAGGTTTTTATATTTCTTTATTAATTGTGAAATAGCCTGGCATGCGAACGATCTGGTTATATCCAAGGATGTTTATCATCTAAATAGTCTGACATTTTATAATAATATGCTTTCTTAATAAGTTGCTGTTTTATAGAACCTTGAAATTGATTGAAACGAATATTTTGTATGCCTTTGAATGAATTACTGACTTTGTGGCCTACAAGTTTATCTTTATTTCTTGTCTTAACATCATGTTTATCTTTTCTGAAACTGTATTTTCTTATCTGTTGTGCAATAAAGTGTATTTGTATTGTATTGTTTATCGCTATTTTTCTTAAAAGACAGATATGAAATATTGAAGAATGTACTGTGCAGAGAAGGTGAGAATATTATACTCTTTAAACTTAGAGAAGTGACACTGCAGGTCTCAATTTGGTAAGTCCACTATCCCCGTCTGAACGAGGCCTTACAGACGCTACAGTTTTGTACGTCCGTGTGCTAACTTAGAAACTTCCAGACATGTTCGAACACGGTTTGCGTTTGTGTGTGTCACTTCTACGTCGAAGCCTTCGCGGAGTTTTAGTGTGTGTGAGCGGGACAGGTGTATTACGTACATTTGTGTTTGTTACAGCGTTTTGGTCGATATTGTTCGTGTGGGACGGGTTCAGCTATACATTTGCGTGGCCTGAAAATTGTTGATGCAAGCTTTTTTAAATTGTCTGTTTTAAAATTTAACGTATCGATTTCCACCTACTTCGTAGTCGTATCGATTTGAATTGCAAGTAGGTATATTGATTTCCTGCATAGATTTGTCAGGAAATGTTGAACGTTTTTGGATATATTCACCATCTCGGTCTGTCTGTGCGAGGCTTAGCTCGGTGGCTATTACAATACAATACAATACTCTTTATTGCGCAAAATAATTTACAATAATTTTTGATGATAGCAATAGAACACAATTTTAACCGCCTCCGTGACTCAATGTATACAACATTGGGTTTACGATTGGGAGGTCGCGGGTGCGATCCCCAGCGGGGTACATGCTTAAGTACTCGGTTTGGTTAATGGTAGGGCATTTTAAATGTCCGCCTGGCTAGCTACCACCATCTTATCTAAATCTGCCGCCAAGCAGCAATGTTAATAGCATTATTGTGTTCCGGTTGTCAGAGATAAAATAGCCAGTCCCCCAAATGTGTTGGGGTTTCCGGGTCAGTACGCTTCCACCTTCGACCTCATCTTCACTTAACATCAGGTGTGATTGAGGTCAAGTACGAACCCATCGTGCATAATTTCTGGGCTAAATGACATAGTAAAAAAAAATTAAACAGAGCTCCTTTCATGTGCTTCCCATAATAATTTTTTTGATTCGCTGAAACTTTTATAAAGCGGTTACTTTTAAAAATTAACGCTGCCTATACTTAACTTAATGTTATCCGATAATAAGTACATACAAAGTTTTTGGATTTGCCGTTCCCCAAAAAAAAAAAAACAAAAATGTTTGGAGAAAACAGTCTTAATGAAATTCTTCATACAAAACGCAAATTTCATAGGTAAGGACCTAATTACCTATACCAATACCTTCTATTTCACTTACCTAACGCGCCCTATTTTTTTCCTTACGGTAAATAAACTCATTTACAAGTCAATTAAGAACATTTCCTGTTTACCTTAGTATCTGAAATTTTGCACACTCGTTCAGTTCTGATGACAATACATTTATATGATAGACGTGAACTGATGCTGCAGCCAGGATTGTCTCCTCACGAGGGGAACTCCTGAACGGTTAATGGCACGGATACGAAATTTTGCATATACGGTGAATAATATGTATTTTTTCTATGTACGACGGGTTCGTAATTGACCTCATTCACACCTGATGTTAAGTGAAGATGAGGTTGAACGTAAAAGCGTACTGAACCGGACACCCCAACACATTTGGAGGACTGGCTATCTTATCTCTGACAACCGGAACACAACAATGCTATTAACATTGCTGCTTGGCGGCAGATTTAGATAAGATGGTGGTAGCGAGCCAGGCGGACATTTAATCATGACATGTTATAACCATGATGGCGTCTACCGTTTCATCCATGTCTGCCGCCAAAACAGAAATGTTAATAGCATTGTTGTATTCCGGTTGTCAAAGATAAGGTAGCCAGTCCCCCAAATAAGATGGGGTTTCCGGGTCAGTACCTACGCTACCACCTAAGGCCTTATCTTCACATAACATTAGGTATGATTGAGGTCAAGTGCTAAACCGTTGTGCATAGTGTAATGTAGATTGATTTAATTTAAACAGTAGTGCGACTTGGAAATATATTGGTTTTTATCTATGAAATTGCCGTTTTGTATGAAAAAATTTAAACGATTTTTTTTAATGTATTTTTTATTTGTATTAATCGAAGTAATCACCCATGCAATCAATGCATCTTTGCCAACACAGTGGGAGTTTATTGATGCCCTTCTTAAAGAAATCAGCTGGACGGGAGGCAACAAATTCTTCAAAGTCATTTTTTACTGCCTCTTGGGTTATTGAATTTTTTTCCTGCCATGAAGTTATCCAAATTCTGGAAAAAGTAGTAGTCTGTAGGCGCCAGGTCTGGTGAGTAGGGCGGATGACGGAGAGCTTCCAACCCCAGTTCTTGCAACTTGGAGACCGTCTGCTGTGCAGTATGAGGTCGCGCGTTGTCGTGCAGGAGCAGCGGAGAGGAGCGATTGACCAATGCTGGTTGGAGATGTGCCAGCTTCTCCATCATTGTGTTCAGTTCTTCACAGTACACATCTGCAGTAATGTTCATCCCGTTTGGTAAGAAGCTGTGATGAATCACACCAGCGCTAGACCACCAAACAGTGACCATCACTTTTCTTTGGGTAAGTTTTCGTTTAGGGCATTGTTTAGGTGCTGAACCAGGATCCAACCAACTTACTGAGCGCTTGCGGTTATCAAACAGAATCCATTTTTCATCGCAGGTAACAATGCGGTTCAAAATTCCTTCATTTGTATGTCTCTTGAGCAGTGCAAGGCACGTCTCGACGCGTACTTCGCGCTGGCAATCAATGAGTTCGTGGGGCACCCATTTGTCAAGCTTTTTTACCTTGCCAATTTGACGCAAATTGATCAATATTGTTTTGACGCTAACGTCGAAAGCTGCTGCTAATTCAGCCGTAGATTGTGTATCATCAGCTTCCACAATCGCCTTTAATTCGTCATTGTCGACCAAAGTCTTCGGACGACCGCGAGGTTCATTTTTCAGGTCGAAATTCCCAGAATGGAAGCGAGCAAACCAATAACAGGTGGTGCGTTGGTTTGTAGTGTTAGCTCCGTAAACGTCGTTGATGTTGCGTGCCGCTTGTGCCGCGTTGCTGCCACGACGGTACTCATATTCCATAATTACTCGAATTTTTAACGTATCCATGATAACGAAAAAGATTGAAATGCGATGAAAACTACTTTTGGAAAAAGAATTCCATGTTTTTAAAATAAAATTAATTTGAAATTAGAATACTTAGCCAAACAAAAATTATTTTGATTTGAAATGGCCAGTACTGCAGAACGGCAATTTCATAGGTAAAGACCTATTATTTTAAATAAAATCATTTGACTATTGACAATTAAACACGTTTTATTTTCTTTCCAGAACACAAAACGAGAGGGGAGATTGAAAATTCAGGATTCCATAGAAGTAAGTACCTAGTATTTTTTTTTAATGTTGGGTTTATTCGTTTGTTATACCGGGTGAGATTTTTTTCCGTAAAGAAAAAATAGGGCATATTAGGTAATTGAAATAGAAGGTACTCATAGTCCATAAACTTCAATTATAAGAATAAGAATAATTTTATTGGAGACAGAAATAAATATACACAGTACAAAATTGCGATGATAGCTACTGTAGTTGGAAACTGTAGTGTAGCTATAAACGCCCATCTCCAAAGCGACAGCGTACCAACAAATGTATTGTTATACTTAGCATTATAAAATAAATATTGTAACACAACAAGTAGAGAGTATAACAACACCACCAAAATGAAACAAAGAAAGAAAAATTACAAAAATAAATAAAAAATTCTTAAGTATCTACATAACTCACAATTGTTGTTTGTTATGTATATATATGTGTGTGTGTGTGTGTGTGTGTGTGTGTGTGTGTGTGTGTGTGTTTGTTTGTGTATGTGTGCGTATGTGTTTGCGAGTGTGTGTTTGTATGTATGTGTATAATACCTATATTTATTTTCTAAATAAGATTTTCGGTTTCCTCATATGTGAGATCTTGGAGCCATTTAGATATTAAAGTTTTAGTTTCTCTAGACGTGCGGGGAAATATATTAAGTATTTTGTTTATCTCATTATAAAGAATGGAGCTAAGGAAAAAATAATGACGTCTAGCAATAGCAATTCTATAATTTTCCAATTTACATACTCTGCCCATTTTGCGCTTGTTTTTAATAAGCGTGGGCTCTAATTAGAGCACTTGGACACGTTGTCATACATTAATAGTTTATTTGATGATAATTAAATAAAGTATTTAAAAATAATCAATCAATCAAGTACACTTTACTGCACAAAAATTCTACAATGCACTTCATAAATAAAGCTTCAGAAAAAAAGTTATAATTGTACAACCAGGCGGTCTTATCGCTATTAATTTTCTACTTTTTACTACCATACAACCTTTGGGTAGAGATAAAAGTAGAACGGGATAAAAGCAAGTAGGTTGTGCACCAATTTTGACGACTTGTTTGGTGTAGTGGTTAGAAACTCTGCTACTATACCAAATGGTCGCGGGTTCGAATCCCGCTAGGGGAATATGTTTGTATGATGAATACGGACATGTGCTCCCGACTTATGGATGTTTTTCATTTATACATGTATCTATTTACAAAAAAAATTGTATTTGTGTAGTTTATCAACCATCTGGTATCCATAACACAAGCCTAGATGCTTACTGTGGACCTAGATGGCGCTGTGTGTTTGTGCAAAGACATTTATTATTATTATTATATTACTATCTATTTATCTATCGATCTATCTGTCTATCTATCTATCTATCCATCTATCTATCTATCTAAAATGATACAAATAGATAGATAAAGCCTTTATTTGTTTCCACAATCACATACACACATTTAGCTTATACATATTGATACACAGATAAGGTAACACGTCAACAACAATAACATAATATTGTAACACTAACGCATGTGTGTGCTGCAGCAGTACAAATGGGTCATAGCTCAGTGTACTTGTTACTTCATTTAAAGTTTGAATACTTACTTTATTTTCCATGAATTCTTCGAATACTCTATTTATAAACACCCTGTTCGCAACTTACCTGTAAGGTTTGCGTCTGTGTGCACCGTCTGGGTGTGTACGTGTGAGTGGGAGACTTCAGGGCTGCCACCTAATCACTATTTATTTATTTATTTTTGGTTTTTTTATTTATAGTTGCAGTTTCAACCCGTGAGGGCTAAGCTTTTGTGTGATGAATACGACCATTCAAAACAACATTAACAAAAAATGGTTGTTACAAAATTAGTGACTACCTGAATGACAAAAACGCTTGGTATACATCGCTCCCAAAAATTAAAAAATTGTATTAGTTGTATACTTTTATATATAAAAAAAAGAAGAAAAGAAAATGATCCTGTGGGTTTCTTGCGCCGCTTCCTTTCCCACAGATGATTTCCCTTTCCGAAGCGGTGGTAGCTTGGACATACTGACTGACCGAAACATGCTTAGCCCTATTTTTATTTCCAATAGATTTAAATTGACATTCAACAAATGATATCATGTATCTTACGTTGAAAAAATAAATGCTTGACGTTTGAAGTTTGAAATTTAATCCCGAGTCATGGATGTTTATATAAATATTTATGTATGAATGTTTATCCGTTATGTATCCATAGTACAATTGCTTTGGGACTAGATGATTGGTGTAAGTGTTCCAAACATTTATTTGTTTACTTCAAAACGCTATTTTAAATTTAAATTTGATAAAAAAAAATCTGAAATTCGTGCTCATTACATTTTAGGTATATGTCGGGGAAAGGCGGGTGTTCCTACGGGACTGGGATGGTGCCAGCCTTTCATTACTAAAGGCGAATAACATATCTGAATGATACTATTATTTAATAGAACGTGGTAATGGTCTGCCACTGATGGAACACGGGCACGATCATCTTAAATCTTTAAGGAGGCATTAACTTAAGAAGCAATTAATCACAAGATTCAATAAATACTCTTTATTGCACAAAATAGTTTACAATAACTCAATTGTAATCATGAGACATGAGATGCTTAGCGGTGAAGGGTAAATTTGCATGGCCCTCATGCAAATGATGCATATCGCGAAATGGTTAATATTTTTATCCCGAGGGAACTACTCAATTTATTGGGATAAGAAATATCTTATGTTTTAATCTAGGGTATGTTCTACCTATTTACCTAATTACATCCAAATCCGTTCATCCGTTTCGCCGTGATTGGGCAACAAACAAACAAACATTCGAACTTTCCAAACTTATTGATATTTTATTTTGTTGTAATCGGAGTAGATACATGATGTTAATGCACATCAAAAAGGAGATATTTACAAGAAAAAAAAAGAATAAAATTGTATGCAAAGCACGGAAACAGACTAGAACACGTTTTCTCCATGATTGTGATAAGTATAAAACGTGTACGAGACCCGTACCGTGTGGCAAGGTGCCCAAAAGACTGGCAGCGTTAACTCGTTGTATAGCAATGCTAATACGTAGCCCGAGGTAGCTGCCAGCTGTTTTTTTTTTAATTTAGGACTAACAAACAGTATTACAATAACTGTTACTTATAGACTAATTTACAAATACAAATAATATGATTAATTGTAACACCAGCACCATTTGCCACAGATTACTAAAAAAATACATATATTCAGCTAAGGAGGTATGAGAATGAACGAATTAATTTTGATGTATTTTGTGTTAGTGTGTTTGTATGCGTGTGTGAGTGAGCATATGTGCATGTGGATGGATGGAAAAAGTCCTGAAGAATGAAGAATCTGTGAATTTGACTAATTGAGTAGTTTCTAGGCATTAGTAATGTATCTTTACTCGTAAGTTTTGTCACCAGAGATCTCATATAAGTGCGACGACAAACCTTTGAAAAATCGTCGCGCTTCCGTACCCCAAGGGCCTAAGGTCTCCACACCAAAGGGCACAAATACGTAACGTGTACCCAGACTTGAGTATTTGCGCCGCTTGGAATTCTCAGCAGTGGTCGCAGCGGCGCCCGCACAGCTTGAACGAACGGACTTGACGGAGCGACGGTGGCCACACAGGTGGCGTCTCACACCAAGGTTCCGCCATTTGACCATGGAACGAGAGTCATGCCGTCAGGTCTCTTGCCATCATGATATTGCTTAGATTAGATTGTATGACAAATAGAAAATTCTTGTAAGACTGGGGCGATCTTTGTGTTAGCATTTATCAAAATCTTAACTCCAATTAGAAAATTTCCAACTGAAATCTAATAAGTTCCTTTCTTATAGGAGCGGCGGCCTTAATATGGAATTCTTCATCATAATAACGTCCACCAAATCATATATAACATTTTATTTTTATTTAACACTTTATTGCATATAAGCAACTTACAACCTTGGGACCTTCAAGTCTAGAGTGAATAGGCATTTACTGGGTGCGCGTGATACATCTTCGGCTACATCGTCAATTTCCATCAGGTGAGATTGTAGTCAAACGCGAAACCAGTTTTTAATAAATAAAAAAAAAAAAAAAAAAACATAAATTTTACAAACATAGAACAGAAATTACAATACACAAAAGGCGAGCTTACCTCTGTAAGAGATTTCTTCCAGCAAACCCTCGGAAGGCAAAACCAATTAAAGTTTTTTATTGCAGACAAAGAGCGATACTTAAAATATGGAACAATACATTAACAAAACGTCACTGTTACAGGAACACAATTGACAAAAGACAAAACATTAAGATTTATTGCAATAATGGTTTTGTGTATTATAATTAAGAATGTATTTTTTATGTATATTAATATTCTTTGCGCCTTTTTGTGCGATTAATGATGTACGCTGTATTCTTCATGTATCTTTTGTTAATTGTGTAATAAAGAGTATTTGATTGATTGATTGATTGATTGATTGAATAATAATGATTAATTCATTACCGCAGTTTACAATACATTTTAAGTTAATCTTATTTAATACAGTTATGACTTACTGTTATACGTATAAATCGTATTTTTGTTGGGCTCTAGAAGTACCTTTGAGGAATAAATTTCAGAAAATCAATATAATAAAATTAGCATCGCAATATATATTTAGTAACTAGTTTCCCGCCCGCGGCTTCGCCTGCGTAGAAGAACTTTATCGGGGATATTTTTAATTTGTTTATCTCGCGGGACTACTCACTTTATCGCAATAAAAAGTATTCTATATTTTGATCCATGTTATGTTCTACCTATGTACCAAATTTCATCCAAATATGTTCATCTGTTTCGCTGTGATTGAGTAACAAACAAACGAACATTAAACATTCGCATTTATAATATTAGTTAGATTAGACTAGTAATGGACATGGTCATGGACTATTGCGTCGAAGCATAAGATATAATTAGAACTTGCGTAACTATTTTCAAAAAAAAATCAATCATAAACTTCTTTATTTTTATGAAAAATTTCTCCGAGTGAAACTATTTTTTTTTTATGCACGTCGGGTTCGTACTTGACCTCAATCACACCTGATGTTAAGTGAAGATGAGGTCGAAGGTGGAACCGTACTGACCAGGGAACCCCAACAACAACGTTTGGGGTACTGGCTATCTTATCTCTGACAACTGGAACACAACAATGCTATTAACATTGCTGCTTGGCGGCTGCTACTTTATATTTTTAGAAAATTGTTTTATGCGATCTTAGCATCTTCTACAACGCAATGAAGTTCACAGTGGTGACTTTAATTTAATATTGTAGGTTTTATAACTAAATAACTATACTATACCTAAAAGCAAGCTACAGAGTTGTTAGAAACATTTTTATTCCATTACTGATGGGTAAAAATCAGGAACTTTAAGATTATAGGACAAAAAAGTTGGACTAAGTACTACTTTTATCCCGTTCTACTTTTTTCTCTATTAATAGCGATAAGACCGCCTGGTTGTACAATTATTATTATTTTTGAAGCTAAACCATATATATATTATTATATATATATATATATATATATATATATGCTTATATATATATATATATAAGCAGGGCACTAGCTGAAAATCAGTGTCTTACCGCTATAGGTGAGGATCCACACTGAGCGACGACCCATTTGTGGTACAGATACACATACAACTCTATTATAAGTTGTAACAGTTGTACTTAATTTTTGTTTTTATATTTATTACTGTGAAATAAGGCTACATTTTGTAAGAATATCACCAAGCAGAATGATTGTTGCGTCGAATATTTTTGTATGTATTTCTGTAATATGCAAATAAACGCTTTATCTGTCTATCTATATTTATGAAATGTATGAATTTTTGTGCAATAAAGTGTACTTGATTGATTGATTGATTGACTAATGTTTTTGTTGACTATTCAGTTATAACTTACGAGGCAGCCCTATTCCGTTCGAACTGGGTGACGGGGTATATAGCAATTGGCCCCAACACAGCGCCGCTTGGGGTAGGACCGGGATTTATATTTAGCTTAGTTCAGTCTAGACTACCCTAAAATGGATTCAGCTGTTTTATAAACATAATCCTAATAATTTTGTATTGCTTTGTAAAATGGAAGGAAGGAAGGAATATTGAAATAATGTCACAATTTATTTGTAGAGTTATTTACTAAGTTAGCATAATTATAAAATTGAATATTTAAGTATAACAGGCCCTGTCTGCCTATTGTATATTGCTGTGCCCTAACGGGGCGTTACAGTTAATTAAGACCTTCCTGTACTCATACAATCAAAGTGTGTATGTGCTTTAAATTAAATAAATAAATATCTTTGCACATCATACCTTTTTCAATCTTTTTCACTACCTCTTCATTCACACTGCTTAACTCCCTAAATACACTATAAGTGGAAATGAGATCATTGAGAAGTATGAATGGGGTGACTTTGAAAGATAGAATTAGGATTAGTGTACCTAACCGCCTCCGTGGCTCAATGTAAACAACATTGGGTTTACGTTTCGGAGGTCGCGGGTTCGATCCCCAGCGGGGTACATGTTTAAGTACTCGGTTTGGTTGGTGGTAGGGCATTTTAAATGTCCGCCTGGCTAGCTACCACCATCTTATCTAAAGTCAGAGATAAGATAGCCAGTCCCCCAAATGTGTTGGGGTTTCCGGGTCAGTACGCTTCCACCTTCGACCTCATCTACACTTAACATCAGGTGTGATTGAGGTCAAGTACCAACCCGTTGTGCATAAAAAAAATTAGAGAGTTAAGCAGTGTGAATGAAGACGTAGTGACAAAGATTGAAAAAGGGTATGCTGAGATGGTTAGGACATGTGGAGAGGATGAATGAAAGAAGATTAACGAAAGAGATATAAGATGCGAATGTGGATGGTAGTGTTGATAGAATAAGACCACGGCGAACGTACCATGATCAAATCGGGGACGTCTTAAAGAAAGGCCAAGTCAAGAGTACCCTAAACCGACGAGCATGTATGAACAACCTTATGAGAGTAAATGAAGCAAAAGTTTTTTAACACTTGACCTCAATCACATTTGATGTTAAGTGAAGATGAGGCTAAAGATGGAAGCGTACTGACCCGGAAACCCCATGCTATTTGGGGGACTATTGCTGTTTGGCGGCAGACTTAGATAATATGGTATTTTTGACACAACATATCCGTTTGTAAAAATTAAAGCGCTTCCGTCAGGATATCTAAATAAATTCTACTCAATTATTTTAAGTCAGAAATTGGGACTGGGAGATATGGCCCATCCACCACGCGGTGGTTTTGTGTCATACCCATGTGACAGTCAGTGTTTTTCAGCCGCCCACGTAACCCACCGACTGCCTTCAATTGTAAAGACTATTTAACGTGCCCTCAACACGGGAACACTCGTATTAAAATGCTACTGGACACCCATCCAAGGACTACCGCGCCAGACACTGCTTATCGTCTTAACGAATAGTCTAGTCAGAGTCTTAATTAGTAATAACATCAAAGAAATTAGTCAAACAGACGAGGTTATTGAACTAAATTTTCCCGTTTCCTCCCCATCCTGTCCATAAGCTAATAATTGGACTCCATCTTTATTCTCCTAATTAGTACAAATACCTTTAAGTATAAAGTAAGCAGATACTTGAATTTCAGTTGGAGTGGGAAGGGGGGTGGGGGGCGTCTAGCCTAGCCTGCAGACGGCAGACAGACGGGATCACTGACCTCAGATTGATCCGCTGCATTCAACAAAACAGGGTGTTTGAAAATATCTCGCAAACGCGAGATATTAATGGGAATAAATATTCCCATTAATTTTATTGTCTACACGATTGTTGTGTAAACGTTTGTTAGTTAAGATGATTTATCCCACACTTCAATCCATACATACTTTTACTTTCCTCGAAATGTACTGTCGAGCAATGGCGGCACCTTCTTATAAGGCCAATCACGACTAAGCCGACGAGGTTTGTCTGTACTGTACTGACTGTAGTCTAAATTATGTGTACTACTTTTGTATTAACTACTTATAAATATTAATTAATGTATGTGTGTGGCTGGAGAAACAAATAAACGTTTATCTATCTACCTACCTATATGGAATACTGCAATAATGTAATCGGGGATAGCCAGGTCACCACCTGAAATTCAGACTGCAGGAATTATAAAATTTGCTATTAAATGAGAAAAAATACAACTACAAAATAATAACTTACTCTTATAGCGACGACCGGTTTGGTGTAGTGGTTAGCAATTCAGACCACTATACCAATGTGTATATGTACCCGAGTTACAGATGTTCTCATTTATAATAAGTATTTGTTTCCAAAAAAAAATGTATTTTTTTTATTCACAACGGGTTAGCACTTGATGTTAAATGAAGATGAGGCCGAAGGTGGTAGCGTACTGACCCGGAAACCCAGCAACTATAGGCTTGTGTTGTGGATACCAGAGGGCAACGTACGGGCGTACGCGGGTACATATTTAGTACTCGGTTTGGTTGGTGGTTGGTGGTAGGTGGTATTAAATGTCCGCCTGGCTAGCTACCACCATCTTATCTAAATCTGCCGGCAAACAGCAATGTTGTGTTCCGGTTGTCAGAGATAAGATAGCCAGTCCCCCAAATAAGATGGGATTTACGGGTCAGTACGCTATCACCTTCGGCCTCATCTTCACTTAACATCAGGTGTGATTGAGGTCAAGTGCTAACCCGCTGTGGATAAAAAAAAGAAGTAAGGATATTTGAATTAGCAGAACCAAGCCTCCCAGAAATGCCGAATTAGACCTTCAAATCCACTAAATCGGAATCTAACCGTTCTAACTTCGACCTTCCTATTTTCTAATTAGATTTCCTATAAATAGGATAGTGCAAGCGCTTTAGAAATTATACCTGTATTTCTTTACAGCTTTGCAGTTGATAAAACAAATAACATCAGCCTGTAGATATCTCAACTCTGTACATCAAAACGAAATATAAACAAAAATACACTTTAGCTGTTCTATTTTTAAGTTCAAATCGGGGTGGTGGTTGGAAAAATATTAGTTAGGATAGGTTGGCTATCCTGGAATATAAATATTTTTTCAGATCAGTTTCTCGCGCGCTTTCGCGGGCTACGGACGTGTTGACTCGCGTTTTATTCTAACCTCGAAAACTTACGTATTTTATTTATAAAAAAAAAC
The DNA here is from genome assembly GCA_949316235.1 of Oegoconia quadripuncta. Taxonomy (NCBI): domain Eukaryota; kingdom Metazoa; phylum Arthropoda; class Insecta; order Lepidoptera; family Autostichidae; genus Oegoconia; species Oegoconia quadripuncta. Next base: position 23,831,013 of record OX438749.1, read on the forward strand.
TTTTATGTTTGATTTAGTAAGTTGCATGTGTTGTGCGACGATATATTATTAATTAATCGTGATTGAATTGTGTTTGTTTACGAAGTGGTCTATAAGTTTTTCGATAATTCGATGTTTTTGTTTTTAAAATGTAATTAATTTAGACATTTTAAAGAAATCGATTTTGAGCTAATTGTCGTATCAATTTGAAACTTTGCAAGTGTATGTGATTGTGGTGACAATACAGTAATTTGGTACCATCGAGGTGAACTGATGATGGAGCCGGGAAGTAGTGGAACTCTTCAATGGTTAGTGCGTTATTGCCAGCGAGTTATTAGTTTTTTTTTTACCGAATAAGTTTTTTTACCGTAAGGAAAAAAATAGGGCATATTAGGTAAGTGAAAAAGAAGGTATTGGCATAGGTAGTTTAATTTAAATTTAATTTTTTCGACAATAAAATGGCCTTTTTTAATAATAATTTGGTTTGGTTGGCAATAATAAGGTTTAATAATAATAATAAGGTTGCCTGGTAGAGATCGCTTTTAGTGATAAGGACGCCAAATTGTACATTCCATTCTCACCACTTTTCTGAAACTGCATTTTCTTTTCTGTTGTGAAATAAAGTGTATTATATTGTATAATTCGAATTTCTCGAAAATATCTGTAATTAAAACTATTTATGTATTTTTTACCCGACTGTCCAAGGAAGGAGGGTTATGTTTTTCGAGTATGTGATTTCTTTGTTACCTGCTGTAGCCTAAAACGGCTGGACCGATTTCGCAGTGTAAGGCGTAGTTCGATCCCTCCTGATCCCACCGACTTCATTAAAGTTCCATTCATTATAATAGGACATGCGATCAGGTCCGTTTATATAATAAAATAAATAAAGAGATGGAATTTAAATATAAACTAGAACAAATGTAAAAAATTGGGGCCGCGTGGCGAGGTACCCAATACCATAGAGGAATAACACTACCCGCCAATACGCTGGCAGCGTCTCCTCGTTGTATGCAGATACTTAAGCGTTGAGCGAGGAAACAACCAGCTCTCGGGTCACCAGTGACATCGACTAAACGCTTTGAAATATTAAAGAAAAATTTAATAAATGATAAATGTCTTTGCACAAACACACAGCGCCATCTAGGTCCACAGTAAGCATCTAGGCTTGTGTTATGGATACCAGATGGTTGATAAACTACACAAATACATTTTTTTTGTAAATAAATACATGGGTAAATGAAAAACATTAGTAACTCGGACACACATGTCTGTATTCATCATAGAAACATATGCCCATAGCGGGATTCGAAGCCGCGTCCATTTGGTATAGTAGCAGAGTTTCTAACCACTACACCAAACAGGTCGTCATGGGACAATTCTGCCCAAACCCCTTCAAAAAATCATCAAAATAGTTCAACAATTGACGAAAATAACGCGTAATAAACATACAAAAAACAGTCATACCTCTTTCTTTTCATAGTCCAGTAAAATTACGCAATTTTTGTAGTGTAAGAAAGAAAGAAAGAAAGAAAGAAAGAAAATTATTTATTTGTTTGATTTTGGGTATATAGATAAAGGTCTTATTTTGTAGATAGGTAAGTAGTCCAACAAAATCTGCCTGTTAGGGCGTACATATATTTAAAATATAAAAATAGAATTAAAAACGACAACATTGTGTTAACCCTGAATAACTTTAAATATTACAATGTTACATTTAAACTGAATTAATATCATCTTACCTCATATATGTTGTGTCAAATACAATTAAATAACAATACATAACAATATGTCAATTTAACTAATTATTAATAATGTCAGATTCTCATATTAAATTACAATTTAAAACAATAAAATACAAAACAGATACTCTCTATTGCGCAAAATAATTTACAATAATTTTTGAGGATAATAAATAATAGAACACATTTAGGCGGTCTTATCACTAACAGCGATTTCTTTCAGACAGCCCACAGTTATAGGAAATTTGTAGATAGAAAAAAACCAATGTTATTTCCTAAAACTATTAATGTATAGTTTTCAGTTTCTGTGTTTAAAATATTCGCCTGTGGAGTAGAAACAACCCTCTATTAGCCAAGAGTGAATTTTCCGTTTAAATTGGTTTAGAGGCAAATCCTTAATGCCATCATTATGTTTATGGCCATAAAAAACGAGTTCTTTTAAGTCATTGTCAGATAACATTTTGCATGGGATATAATAATTGTTTCTCAACCTTTTCTCTTCTCGTTCGAACACTTAATACTGTGTAACTTCCTGTAATCTTAAAGTTCCTGATTTTTTGTAGAAGGATATAAAAATGTTCTTTAACCATTCTGTAGCTTGCTTTAGGTATAGCATATAGGTATTTAGTTATAAAACCACGTTAAACTTACCACTGTGATCTTTATTGCGTTGTAGAAGATGCTAAGATCTGCTAAAACAAATTTCTAAAAATCGTATCTTGTTGAAGTTTTTATTATTTGGTAGCATGATGTCAATACAACAAATAAAGATAAACTTGCATGTCACATAAGTCGCCTCCACAAAGTCAGTAATTCATTCAAAGGGTTTTCATTTCATTCATTCATTCATTCAAAATACATACGCTTTTTCAATAAGGTTCCTGTTGTTATACAAAATTTTCCTTTCAATGAATTAAAGGATACTATAAAACAGAAATTTATTTAGAAGCATATTATAAAATATCAAAATATTTAGACGTTAATCATCCCTGGACATAACCAACTCGTTCGCATAGGCTATTTCACAATCGTCACTTGTTTTTTAAACTACCAGCTCGGAACGCGACCACTACTGAGAAGAGCTAGCGAGAAACTTAGAGGGCCTTAAATGACTTAGTGACTTTGTGTAAACGGCTGACATGAACAGCAAGTTTATTTTTATTTCTAGTATTAACATTACGTATATCACTATTTTTCTTAAACGATTCTAGATTTTTTCTTACATTCACACGTCTTCAAAAAATTTAGGGATCGCGTGCTTCATCTTCGGCCACATCGTCACTTTCCATCAGGTGAGATTGTGGTCAAACGCGAATCCAGTCAATCATAAAAAAAAAACGCCGTCATATTGTTGAGGTGTAACCGTTACTGTACGTACATACAGGACGACAACGACAAGGACCCTTTAAGCACCTATATCACTATGCGACCATTTAAACAATGCTAACTGTATAGTTATTAATTATTATAATATTATTCATAGAACACTAAATAGGATATTAACTTAGCGAATGTTAGGGCTGCCAACAATTTTTGTGCTCTAGATATGGTCGCGCTGTTATGGGCCTCGGAAAATAATAAAAAGAATAAAAGTCAGAAATCGAATTTGGGCAGCCGTCTAGCGTCGATGAGAGATGGAACGAGACTGGTGGTGGGGTCGGGGAGGCGCCGAAGTATATATCGGGCTAGGAATAGATGAGACAGCAGCAGAGCTGGTAAGAGGGGTTGCAAGGTAAGTGAGAAAGGGTACAATCTTCTGGTATAACAGCGCGAACAAACCTAATTGGTTGCAAAATGAGTAATATACAATACTAGCTTACCGCCCGCGACTTCGTCCGTGTGGAAGATTTTATCAAAATCGGTTCAGCAAAAAAAATTGCCTATATGTTAATCCAGGTTCTAATCTGTATACCCATCAAATTTCATCCTAATCCTTTCAGCCGTATAGGCGTGAAGTGGTAACATACACACACACAAACTTTCGTGTTAATAATATTAGTTGGGATAGTATATTGTTGTCGAAATAATAGTCCCAATTACAACAAAATATTCTTTATTGTACAACAATAAGAAACATAACACAAAGATAAATAAAAAAAGGGATAGTCACAATTTGGCAGCCTTATCACTAAAAGTGATCTTTTCAAGGCAAAAAAAAAACCTTTGGGTTAGGAAGCATTATATTTATATTATATTATATTATATTTATATTATATTATATTATATTGTGTAACTGTTTGTTACAGCATATTTTAAACAACAACCCGACAGCATATTTTGTATTTTGCGGTCGACATGTTGGATTTCTTTTACCATAAAATGTTCAACACTCTAGAGATCAAGACAAATCGATCGACACCTTGCACTTCAAAATCGGTTGAGGTATAAATCTGCCGCCAAGCAGCAATGTTAATAGCATTGTTGTGTTCCGGTTGTCAGAGATAAGATAGCCAGTCCCCCAAATGTGTTGGGGTTTCCGTGTCAGTACGCTTCCACCTTCGACCTCATCTTCACTTAACATTAGGTGCGATTGAGGTCAAGTACCAGCCCATGGTGCATAAAAAGCCGTTTAGGCTACATACATACAATCGAAAAACATTACCCTCTTTTTGTGGCTGTCGTGTAAAAAGAGTAACCCCTGAGTTTCCTGCCCTCACCTTCTCAGGTGAGTCTGCCTTGTGAATGAGCGATAATTGTATATCATGGCGATTTCATATGTTATTCTTATAACTTATGAAATAAAACTTTGTTTGGACGTTCAACGTCGCGCAGTCCGAATTGTCGGCCAAGAGAGTCTCACTGACCGACTGGATCCTCTGGCGTTGCGAAGAGACGTCGCGTCCCTCTGCATCCTCTATCGCATATTTAATGGGGAGTGTTCTGAAGAACTGTTCGAGCTAATACCTGCTGCTCAATTTAACCGTTACACTTCTCGCCGAAAATTAAAACTCCATCCACATCACCTGGATGAGTGGAAGTCTAGCACTGTACGTTTCTCAAGAAACTTTCTACCACGTATGACCACCCTGTGGAACGGACTTCCTGCAGCGGTATTCCCGAACGAGTACGACATTGGAACGGCCGGCAACGCATCTGTGACCCTTTTGGTGTTGTGTCCATGGGCGGCGGTGATTGCTTTCCATCAGGTGACCCGCATGCTCGTTTGCCGCCTTCTCATATAAAAAACAAGATGAGATTAATTGAATTTATATGAGTGTGGCAGCCCTATGAAGTTATTTGTATTATAAACACGTGTCTTGTGCCGTAGCCCTACAAGGAAGGGTCATTGTCACGTGCGGAGTGGTTCAATGAACATATTGATTGACCATCTTAATTTTGCAAAGTAGTTCATTGATTTATCTAATTGAATAGCTTTCTGCCCGCGGCTTTGTCCACGTGAAATTATTGTATCGCAGATCCTTGTCTTTACTGTATTCTTCTTCTTGTCTTTTATTATTATTATTAAATTCTTTATTGCACAAAAAATAAAATACAAAGAACATTTAACATAGATGATGAAATGTACAAAGACGGTCTTATTGCTGTTAACGATTTTTTCCAGACAACTGTCTTTTGTGTATTGTCTCATAGTAGCCTGTGTAGCCTTCTATCTCGTCCATTATATTTGTTCTTATTTAAATATATTATTATTCACTATCACCATAACAAACAGACAGCAATACAATATTGATGTAGCTAATATTAGATCCTTACCTGTGAAATTGGCGTTTTGTATGAAAAATTTCATTAAGACTGTTTTCTCCATACAAACATTTTTGATTTTTTTTTTGAGAACGGAAAATCCAAATTTAGCTAAACTTTGTGTGTATTATCGGATAACATTAAATTAAGTATTAGGCAGCGCTAATTTTTAAAAGTACCTAACCGCTTTATAAAAGTTTCAGCGAATCTAAGAAATGATTATGGGAAGCACATGAAAAGAGCTCTGTTCAAATTTTTTTTATTATGTGATTTAGCCCAGAAATAAAAAAATATTTCATGTGAAACCTTGAAATAATATTCCATTTTCCAAATAAAAAACAAATTTGGATATAGCTTTGAAAACCGCAGGAATTGGTACATATGATTAACGAAGAAAAAAACGTCAAGTTTCATAGGTAAAGACCTAATAGATAAAGTATTTATTTACACCACTGCAAACACACATATATGTATATAAAATAAAAAATATACACACAAATAAATATAAAGTAAGATCGACGTCTATTAAGGGACTTCCAGATGGCTCTGAGGAGATCTTTTCCTGGTGGCAGCTTTACCACCTATATATATACAATGCTAGTCGGAAAGGGGGTACTAAGCCGAAAGGCTGTAAAAGTACCCGTTATAACGAACAACGTTTGTTCTACAACTTTCCTCAAAACTCAATACATTTCGAGAAAATGCCCTTTAAACATGTCATAACAAAATACTACCAAGTAGCCCTAATCAGCTGTGTTTCATTCATAAAAATGGTTAACATAGAGTTTGAAACTTTTCACTATTACGATATTTTGCCTACAGCCTACACCCTCCGTGAGGCTTGGTAAGCTGGTAACCAAAAAAAAACTTATTCCTTCAGTATTTCTTTTAGGATTTCATAATTAATGCTGGGCCTAAATTAAGATTCCATAAGTAGGTTTGAACGCAAAAGTAAGAATAAAAATTGTCAAAACATTCGATTTCAGAAAGGTTCCATCTTCTACTCTGGAGTGGATCATTGGCGATTTACCCTTCTCAACCAAGAAATATTTTTTTAATCGGGTAAAAATTTACGAAGATATCGAGTCACAAACGGTCGAATTTAAAACCTTCTTTTTGGAAATCGGTTAATAAATCATACTTTGGAACTTCCACATACCACTAAGCAGCTGGAAATCCATGTAAAATGTCCACGTCAATGAAATGCTACTAAAACTAATTGGTAATTAATGTCATTCTGAATTTAAAAAAATCGAAACATGTTTACGTATTGATACCTACTAACCCCTCTGCGTTTGCGCACATTACACAGTCTTGACTTGACACACACACACACGCATGCGCAAGCCACGCCCTGCCTTTCGGCAAGTGCATTCGAATCCGAATTCGCCGAAATCCCTATAAAATACGAAGAAATAAAAAATACCTAAATTAAAGCCAGTCGCTTCTACCACTTCCGTGCAAGCAGTCGATTATTTTCGCGAGTTGTCTTAGTTCGTCGTTATTTGTTATTTATTATCGTTAGAGATTTTCTTTGTTATTAGTTGTTGTCGCTATTAATTGTATTTGTTTGGTAGGTATTAGTTGTTATTGTTAATAATTCACGATATGCCGGTGGAGTACACCAATCAAAAATACTACGATATGAATTGTGTAGGAAGACGTGATCACGTAGGTACTTACGGAAGCTCGAGAAGCTTGATTACAAAGAGTGCTTCAACTTGTGCTTAATGTAATAGTGTGGCTATGTGGACACAAATGCAGCGCGTGTTTGTGTTACGTACGGAATAACAACGTCATCATCAGAAAAGGTTAGTTGTTTCATTAAAAATTAAACCATCATTCTTGTTAAAAACCTAGGTTAGGTACCTAGGTACAGTAAGGTTCGAAAACGCGTATTTTTTTTTATGCAAAACGGGTTTGTACTTGCCCTCAATCACACTTGATGTTAAGTGAAAATGAGGTCGAAGGTGGAAACGTACTGACCCGGAAACCCCAACACATTTGGGGGACTGGCTATCTTATCTCTGACAACCGGAACACAACAATGCTATTAAACATTACTGCGTGGTGGCAGTTTTAGATAAGATGGTGGTAGAAAATGCGTATCCAGTAACAGCTCAAACGATTAAAATCTTTAGGTAGGTAAACTTTGATTTCAAACTAAAAGTAGTTTTTAAGCCCCGTTACATAAAAAATATGTAATAACCTTGAAGCCTATGTCTGCCTGTGGCTTTGTTGGGCCGACGTGTTTGAAAACATTTAACACAGTTGCTTTGTTTACCTGGATGATTCAGTTGGGATTTCTGGAATAATTTAATATTTTGCCGACAATACAAAATTTCGATAGTTTGAGGTGGAACTGGTTATGCACTTATGAACTTCATGAAAATTTGATGGAATGTATGGGGCTCTGGTCACCCATAATCCCGCCATACACGTAATCCACATTTCGGTAACTTCCGACGGCACACGCTATGTCGGTGCCCGACAAAGGGCGGGCGGCGCGTGTCAAAGGGCGGGCGGCCCGTGTCAACAGACGGCGGCGCGTTTGATGGACCCGACGCACACGCAGGGCAAAATGGGCGGGGTCCGCGTCATTTTGGGCGTCGATTATTTTGTCTCTTTTCATTCATGAATTATAGGGTTGTCCAAATTTTCTTAAATTAAATAATTTAATAACTTTGTATGGAAACAAAAATATGCGTTTTCCCCATTTATCTAATTGGCAATAAAACACTTATCGATGACACTATAACCAACTTTCGGCTTAGTACCCCCTTTCCGACTAACCCTGTATACAGGGCGTCCCAAAGTTATGGGACATGAAGGGGAAGTACCTTAAATATTGTAGATAGTGAATTTTGCTCAAAGAAGACTTTATGTTATTTTTAAAAGTTAGTAATTCTGCATTCATAGATTTTCTAAAAATTACTTGCTTCGGCTGGGAATCGAACCGACTTAAATGTGAAAAAAAAAACACCCTACTTTTATGATGCCAATCGAAAGAATAGCTAAAAAATAATAACTCTGCCTAAGTAACATAGTATTTTAAAAGAAAGGAACAACATAAAATGATTGAGTCAAATTTCAAGAAAGTTATTTATTGCCGACGACGTTCGAAAAGTAGCGATATTATCATTCCAAAGATAGCATTGATTATTCGTAAATAAGTTGCAAACAGAATTGTGCCATATCACATCGAGTGTTCACCATAAAATGATTAGAAAATCAACAGGCAGCGGGCTCATTAAAAGATTGGCGATTTGCGTAAGACAAGAGGGATCACATTTTGAGCATTTAATTAATTAATTTACAAAAAAATACCTACTTAATTGACTACGGCAGTTTCATGTATGTTTTTTATTTGATTAAAATGATTAATTTCACGTTGTTCCTTTCTTTTAAAATACTATGTTACTTAGGCAGAGTTATTATTTTTTAGCTATTCTTTCGATTGGCATCATAAAAGTAGGGTGTTTTTTTTTTCACATTTGAGTCGGTTCGATTCCCAGCCGAAGCAAATAATTTTTAGAAAATCTATGAATGCAGAATTACTAACTTTTAAAAATAACATAAAGTCTTCTTTGAGCAAAATTCACTATCTACGATATTTAAGGTACTTCCCCTTCATGTCCCATAACTTTGGGACGCCCTGTATAGGTGTTACTGTGGAACTTTCTTGACCATAGCTCGATCCTGGCCTTAGATGGGTCTGTGTCGAGTGGTTTGGTGTATTGGATAAAGCTTTGTCGGCTTTTGAGGCGAGAGACTGGTGGGGCAGATATAATAAAATACTCTACCCTAAAATTGTGCAATATTCACTCTACCCTAAAACTGAGCAATATTTACCCTACCCTAAAATTGTGTAATATTTACCCTACCCTAAAATTGTGCGCTACTTACCTTCTTCATAAATTATGCAATATATACCCAAATAAATTTATCAATATTTTTCCTGCACAATCAAGCAATATCTTATTGCATGATTATACGATTGCACATTACGGTAGGATTTAATGTATCGCACATTAAAGCCTACCGTAATGTGCAATCGTATATATTTACTCCTAAACCAAATCGTGCAAAATTTACGCTACTCAAAAATTGTGCAGTATTTACCCTACCCTAAAATCGTGCAATGTTTACCCTACTCTAGAATTGCTCAACACTAGTTAAATTTTTTTATATATAGAAAATTAATCAATCTTTTGTCCGGCCACCCTTTCCGAAATAACCCTAATCGGGAACCGAACCCGCGTCCGTGACAATGGCTCGCGGAGAATCGATTGATTCAATAGGTTATACGGCGTGACCGCGCAAAAAATTGTAGCATTTTTTTTTAATCGAGAATGGAATATGTCAAAGAAATTAAACATGTTAGAGTCTAACATACGTGTAAGTGGAGGTTACTCAATTTTGAGTTCCCTGCAACTTAAAAGGCATTGGAAATTTGAGTTGTCAAAAAATTAATTTGATTTTTTTTAGTTATTTGGCACTTTATTGCATTTAATATAAGTATACACATATACATTGAACAGTTTTTGATCGAATTCGACTAGGGTTCCTTGGGGAAACTTGTTCGTAATTTAAGCATGGAGTGACCAGTTAATGAAAATTATACGAATTCAAATTCACCCTGTATAGTTTATGTATGACACATTTTATATAAATCTTCTAGTCACTTACACCAATCATCTAGTCCCAAACTAAGCAAAGCTTGTACAGTCTGAAACAGATAAACATATACAGCCCGGCATAACACAATCTAAATTTTCTCAGGAAATAATGAATATTTTTCAGTAGTACTTTTGGTATATTGTTTTACTCAGTAATTGCTGCAAGTATTTTTAAAAAATATCCACAAATGTCGACGATACGTCTATACGTCGTGCACAATCATCATTTACTTTTAGAGGGCAAGTCAAGGCATTCTGTATAAAGTGAAAGTTTAAAAAACCACCGACAACATATTTTTTGATGATTTATAATGATGATTATATCATCTTAGACCTAAATATAGTGTTAAAAGCGAAGTATCTTCGAAGCGGCTTTACCGATTTCCATCAAATATTGCTAAGAATGTATCTCCGGGTTTAAGAGGGTTTATCCCTACAAACTTTCAAATTCAAATTATTCGAAACGAATAGACCAATTCTAATGAAACTTTATAGGTATATGCAGGTACGTTTGGTATATAGGTAGACGGTATATTCTATTATATACCAAATTTCATCCAAACAAACAAACATACAAACTTTGGCATTTATAATATTTGTTTTATAATTAACATTAAGGCTTTTTGCAGCTCAGTGCAATATTTTTGTTTTATGTTGTATTGAAATAGAAATTTTAACTTATCCAATTAATGGTAGCCACTGGACAGCCCTCTTAACTAGAACAGAGCTTTCTACCAGCAAACCTTAGTGTTGTAATCCACGACCGACATTTTGTAGGATCGATAATCGGCCGATATTTCGGTCATCCATTTATCGCCGATTTTGTGACCGATTTTTTGTAGGACGTGGGTGTTGAGACATTGTAATCCCTGCGTTACATTTTTCTCCTACAAAACATCAGTCACCGATTATCGGTCGTGGGCGGGCACACTTAAGCCGATCGCGTCTCAGTCTCAAGACCATTTTTTTTTCTGATACTGTTTCAATATGCAACAGATTCTCAAGCGTCAACTTGAGGTCATGTCAATCTTGAGAACGGTTTATTAATACGGGCCTTAGAGATACACAGTGTTCATTTTATTGGGCAGAAAGTAGTGTGCATAAAACTTGTGTTTCGTAATATAATTAATTAAAAGTCAAACTCAAAAAAGGTTTATTTCGTAAGTTATAAAATATTTGTAAACGACATGACATACAATTATTGCTATAATAATATAGATGTTTATAATAGGTCTTTACCTATGAAATTGCCGTTCTGCAGTACTGGCCATTTCAAATCAAAATAATTTTTGTTTGACTAAGAATTCTAATTTCAAATTAATTTTATTTTAAAAACATGGAATTCTTTTTCCAAAAGTAGTCATTTGTTTATTGATTAGTGTTACATTTTCATCGCATTTCAATCTTTTTCGTCTTCATGGATGCGTTAAAAATTCGATTAATTATGGAATATGAGTACCGTCGTGGCAGCAACGCGGCACAAGCGGCACGCAACATCAACGACGTTTACGGAGCTAACATTACAAACCAACGCACCACCTGTTATTGGTTTGCTCGCTTCCGTTCTGGGAATTTCGACCTGAAAAATGAACCTCGCGGTCGTCCGAAGACTTTGGTCGACAATGACGAATTAAAGGCGATTGTGGAAGCTGATGATACACAATCTACGGCTGAATTAGCAGCAGCTTTCGACGTTAGCGTCAAAACAATATTGGTCCATTTGCGTCAAATTGGCAAGGTAAAAAAGCTTGGCAAATGGGTGCCCCACGAACTCAATGACCGCCAGCGCGAAGTACGCGTCGAGACGTGCCTTGCACTGCTCAACAGACACACAAATGAAGGAATTTTGAACCGCATTATTACCTGCGATGAAAAATGGATTCTGTTTGATAACCGCAAGCGCTCAGCAAGTTGGTTGGATCCTGGTTCAGCACCTAAACAATGCCCTAAACGAAAACTTACCCCTAGAAAAGTGATGGTCACTGTTTGGTGGTCTAGCGCCGGTGTGATTCATCACAGCTTCTTACCAAACGGGATGAACATTACTGCAGATGTGTACTGTGAAGAACTGAACACAAAGATGGAGAAGCTGGCACATCTCCAACCAGCATTGGTCAATCGCTCCTCTCCGCTGCTCCTGCACGACAACGCGCGACCTCATACTGCATAGCAGACGGTCTCCAAGTTGCAAGAACTGGGGTTGGAAGCTTTTTTTTTTTTTTTTTAATCTTTATTTTATTTAGGGATTTTTGTCCTATGGGACATGTCAATCCCATTGTGCCCTTCGCTAGTTAACACAACACTGACAAGGAAAATAACACAAATATAGTAACAAAGATAGTGAAAGTCACTAATCAGAAAGTTCAGTGACCAGTTGACAAAGTAACCTAGCTGCCTCAGATGTCGGAGAGGACAAAATAGTCTGCACATTTCCTATGTCCAACCGGTTTAATTTTAGTTTTCTGATTAATGTCTCCCTCTGTGTCTTGTTCCTGACACACTCCATCAATAGATGTTGCACATCTTCCACCTTGCCACAACATTCACAATTTGGGGAATCAACTTTTTTCATCAAATGTGCAAATTTCCTCGATGGATAATGTCCGGAACGTAGTCTTACAGCTAGTTTAATATAATTTCTATTTATTTTACAATCACTAAACCAAGGTATGTGTAGGGGCTCAGATTGTATGGTCTTATACCAAATCCCTTTATTTTTCGATCGCTCATCGAAATACTCTTTCCAGTTATTTTGGCATATTTTTTTAAAATCCTGTAGTAAACGGCATACAAAACGGCAATTTCATAGGTAAAGACCTAATATTAACATGTGGGTCATGACCTACAAATCAAGCGTTATAACATGTTTGAGAAACTTACTTTCACACAAATCAAAGCGAAGAAAATGGTGGATGACAGTTTTTTTTCTAATTTTACGCCACCGGCAAAGGAATCAGCTGCTCTGCCAAAATGGAAGACTCACAAAGGAGGTTTTTTAAACTTTTATTCGTTAAAGGGATGGCCCATACAATGCGCGCTTTTTTTTTTATTTTATTTTTTTGCTAAACGGCTTATACGTTAGGTTAATGTAGATATCACTGTTGCAAAACATATTTTTATAAATAGTTACAGGACTTTATATTCTCCGATGCAATTAAATTCACAGTGGTAATTTAATCTAAAAGTGTGAATTTTATAACTAAATTGTATACCTATTCCACATCTAATGCAAGCTACCGATTTATTAGAAAACATTTTTATTCTATCACTGTTCTGCAATTGTTTAGGAAAAATAGTTAAATACATAATATAAATACAAGATATAAAAATAAACTTCCAGAAACCAGTCGCAGTACAAAGTCATTCAAGAGACAATGTTACGCTTTTATAATAAGGTTCCGGTAGACATTCAAAATTTGCCTTTAAATAAATTTAAAACCACCATTAAACGGAAACTATGTGTCAAATTCTATTATGAAATATCTGACTATTTAGATGATAAAAATGCATAGATATTATATTATATTACTATCCAGGATTTTAGTTTTTTCTTTATCGAATCACAATTCAAATAGAGCAACCCCTGAGTCATGACAATTTCAAATATTATTTTTATAAGTTACGAAATAATTTTAGAATTTGAATTTTGCAGTAACAAAGATCGCTAAATTTTCCCTAAAAAAAAATTTTTTTAATAAGTCATGTCGTATCCACATAAAGCTTCCGTCAATTTCGATAAAAAAAAGCTTACCCGTTTCGCGTGCTTGTTGCACAATGGTCCGTATGGCGCGGCGCTCGCGGGGATCCGTATGTCGTTTGGGGTTGCCATGTGCAATGGACAGCACTGAGTGCGTCGAGTTTTGAAAATAATCGATTAAAATGGCGTAACATTCAACTTATACATAACGTCATGGCCATTATACCAAATTAAGTCAGAGATAGAGGAATAAAACATTTTGCACGTTTCAACGGCAGCGATAGGCTTTCAACATTCACGTTTGTATTTCTCTATATTTCGAAGGGTGAATGGACAGTTTCGACAACTCAACTACTATATAGATCAAATCTGAAAAAGATCTATTTTTTTTCATAATCATAATCACATATTTTGCTGAATATATGGTGAACAAGATGGTAACAATACATTATTATATAAAGATCGCATATTTTACCTTACGCGGCACGCAAATATACATTTTTAATAATTATTATTGATTATTAAAATTAGGATTTTAAAGAAAGAGTGTTATAAATGTTATCATAGTGAGGACTTTCAACGTGACAATTTAATTAAAAAAAAAACAAATTAGTACCGCTAATCTAGAAGCGGCGCTGATTCAAGTCTGGTCAAAAACAAAGGCAAATAACATTATTTACTTAACAAATCATACAATTTCTCACTTTTTATTTTCATGTTGTTTTTTTTTTGTGTTTGTGACCTTGTCTTCGGTACAGTGTCTTGGATGAAATGGCGACAGGTCACAGAAACAATATGTGACTCACGGCTGTCCCTCAGGTTAAAGGGCAAAATTTATAAATCCGAAATACGACCTGCTGTAATGTGTGAATCGGAATGTTGGGCCATGAAGATGATGGTTGCATGCATGAAGCAGAGATGAGAATATTGAGATGAATGAGTACTCTCCACGATATAATATAATTAGGAATGAGTATGTAAGAGGGGAGGAGCGTCAGTAGCTCAGTCGAGGAGACACAGCCTCCCAATTTGGGAGGTCTAGTTTCGATCTCCAGGCAAGGGGTTTTCAAATTTGATTTAATTACTTATGTGAATTTATCTAACTGCTATTAAACGGTGATGGAAAACATTCTTTCTCAAGAAATAGACTTCCCATTTAAGAATAAGAATCATTTATTTGACTCATTTAGCGACACACATATTATTTTACATGTGAAAATATACACAATAACATTGGGACCGAGTGAGATAAAAGTAGTACACAAAACAGTTTCATGTAATAGTATAGGTACTCCTATCTCATAATGCAGTTTACAAAATACAATAAAAATATTCTAAGGCACGTGAAGTCGCCTATCCGCGTTGGGCCAGCGTGGCGGACTGTGGCCCCATACTCCCTGAATATGAGGTAAGGTTTATATCCCTGCAGTGGGATGTTGACGGACTGATGATGAGTATGTAAGAAGGGTTTAAAAGTGTTACCCGTCACAGAAAAGTTGTAAGTAAACCGTTTAGCTTCGTATGGACATGTTATGAGGAGGGATGAAACGTATGTTACTAAGAGAGATGAATATGGATGTCGATGGTTGGAAAGGAAGACCACGGAAAAGATGGATGGATTGTGTGAAGAGTGATATGAACGAAAAAGGGTGTGAATGATGAGGTAAGGGCTGATACAGGAGATTGGAAGAAAAAGACGTACAGCGCCGACCTCAAATAAATTGGGTCCAGGGCAAGAATACAATTTAGAATAGAATTGCCTTCAATACAACGCTATTTGTAATTATTATGGGAACGTATGTTTAGAAATACAGTTTGGTATATTTAATTTTTAAAACATAAAATAAAAATTATTATACCTGACCTAAAAATAATCGCAATTCTTTTTCCTTCATGTTTTAAATTGTCGTCGTCGTCCCCCGCCCCCCCCCCCCCCCTGGTGAAAGTCGGCCGGGGGCCAGCGGCCAAGGGCGGCAACGTGGGGCCCAGACTGGCGGCAGACAGTTTTTTTGAGCCAGACTTGCGGAGAAAAACCGGATCGTGGTTGGTACAACGCATAAGCAGCAGCGGGAAAAAATATGCTGCTAGGCACATAAAGTACATCGAAGTCAATAAGTGTGTTGTTAAAATCTTTGCACATACACACAGCGCCATCTAGTTCCACACTAAGCAACTAGACTTGTATTATGGATACCAGATGGTTGATGTAATTATTATTATTATTATAGACGAGCAGCATTACTGCTGGTATGTCTATGTCACAGTGTTGGAAGAGTTCACACTGTTCATTATGTTGTTATTCAGTCAATATTTAAGTCACCAATAGTTTTTTTTTAATTATCCAATCTATTCTTGAACGAAGTCACTGATTGGGCGGAAACAACCTCTTCCGGCAGCTTATTCCAGGCCTGAACAACGCGATAGAACAACATATAGATGAAAAACTTCCATAACTCGGGTACACATGTCCGTATTCATCATACAAACATACCCCTAGCGGGATTCGATCCCGCTATCATGTATCTTACGTTAAAATAAATGCTTGAAGGTTGAATAAAAACTTTTTATTTATTCCTTCGGTAAACGAAGTAACTTCAAAATATTGCAACGTGAGAAAATTATTGGACTTCCATACTAAAAGGTGGTTTCAGAATGATTTACTTTGCATGGGTAATCGAACATTTTTTAATCGAATTCGACGATGGTCCCTTGGGTGAGATTGTTCGTTATCAAGAGTAGAATCACCTGTTAATAGGAATTACACGAATCCAAATTCACCCGGTATAGTTAACTTGAGATATCAAGTTGTCATGCTACCACTGGTGTTTGGTGTTTGGTGTAGTGGTTAGAAACTCTGACCACTATACCAAAAAGTAGCGGGTTCGAATCCCGCTAGGGTCATATGTTTGTGTGATGAATACAGACATCCCGAGTTATGGATGTCTTTTATTTATACATGTCTTATTTACAAAAAAAAATGTATTTGTTTAGTTTATCAACCATCTGGTATCCATAACACAAGCCTAGATGCTTACTGTGGACCTAGATGGGGCGCTGTGTGTATGTCTAAAGACGGATATGTGTACCCGAGTTATGGATGTTTCATTTATAATAAGTATTTATTTACAAAAAAAAATGTATTTATGTAGTATATCAACCATCTGGTACCCAAAACACAAGCCTATAGTTGCTTAATGTGGAACTAGATGGTGCTGTGTGTATGTCCAAGGATATTTATATTTATTATTATTGTTATTACTGCTGATCTGCATAAATTGTCAATTTCTTAATTCGCATTCGCCTATGACTTAAGCCAGTAGCTAAGTAAGCACAAGTTGCGACTTGTTCAGGTCGAAAGCTGTCGCGACGCAGACCGGCCACAAATCAAGCTCTGCCGGCTTTCCAGCAGTGCATTACCCTGCGCCTGCGCAATTGATACCAGAATCGCGTGCCTGTATCACCTCAGAAAAAACCTACCAAGTGCGTAGTCGCATGATGCGCATTAGGGTTCCGTTGATAGAATATTATACCGGATGATTTTTTTTACCGCAAGGAAAAAATAGGGGCATATTAGGTTAGTGAAATAGGAGTTATTGACATAGGTAATTTATTTTTTTTTTTGTTCAAAACATCGTCGACCCACTCACCTGTCGGAGATTGATATGCGACTAGCGGGATTCCTAGGGTCCTATCATGCGACTTTTAATTGGAGCCCATATTTACTCCAAGTTTTTTTAAAATTTATTTAATTTAATGATGTAACAATGTGGAATTAGCTACAAACGCGACCGTCAAATAACACAACGTTTTATTATATTTTATGGTTTAAAAAAAAATAAACTACCTATGCCAGTACCTTCTATTTCACTTACCTAATATGCCCTATTTTTTTCCTTACGGTAAAAAAACTCATCCGGTATATTTTAAAATACTTTAATGTAACCGACTTCCCAAAAGAAGGAGGTTCTATGTTCGTCTGTATGTATTTTTTTATAGTATACAAGGTGAATTTGAATTCGTGTAATTCCCATTAACAGGTGACGTCACTCGTTATTACGAACAACTTTCGTGAAGGAACCATAGTCGAATTCGATCAACAAATTTTCGATTACCCATACAAAGTAAACAATCCTGAACCCACTATGAAAATTATTTTATATGAAAGTTGTATATAACTTTTTTTCTCAGCATAAACTTATTTCATATATATTTCACATACTAGAAAAACGGTTAACCGATTATTAGACTACTTTTTGATGTTTGACAGATGTTTTACTTGCCATGATTTAAATTACTAGAATTACTTTATGAGGTTTTGTTAAGGTTCGGTTAGGTTAACTTTGTTAAGTAGATTAGGTTAGGTTGGAAACATGAGAAATAACGCGAACGCGAAGTGCATGGAAAAATGAGCACCGAATCGCTCCGTTTTCGAAATCTATTCATTAACTTGACTATGCCACATAAGTATTATTACCTTTAAAGCTCCAATAATATTCTGAAAACCAAAACGCCTGGCAATAGATGCTTCGGCTAAACAATCTTCTTCTTATTCAATTTACGAGCTATGCTCTTGTCGGTGGAGTAATGACCACGTCTCTACTTTCCGCCCTCGTTTTAACCTCTTGGTACACACGACATTCACCTTTTTTTTCACTTGGTCAAAGTAATTACGCCTAGGTCTTCCTCTTCCTCTCTTTCCTTCAATCTTTCCCTCAATTATGTTATTCAAAAAAATATTGAACTTTAAACATATGTAAATTAAAAAAAAATAACATTTGAATATCGTACATTCGAACTTCTGTAAAATGCATTTTCGGTGAAATGAAAAATATAGAAAACAAAAATATGGGAAACCGCCAATTAACCGTGGCTCAATGTAAACAACATTGGGTTTACGATTAGTCAGTCAGTACGCTTCCACCTTCGACCTCATCTTCACTTAACATCAGGTGTGATTGAGGTCTAGTACAAACCCGTCGAGCATAAAAAAAAAATAAAGTTTTCGAACAATTAAAATTCGAAAAAAAAAACCGCTTTCGTGATAGTTACCCACTAATGGATACCAATGTTTTGTATCACCCAATTGGCAATCAGAAACTACTAATCTACAGTTGACGCTGTAGTACAGGTTTACGAGACCCATTTTAGCGTCAACTACTTCCTCGTATGTTTGTTGGCCTCATATTACTGTCTCTAATGTTAGTAATTACACACATTGTAAAATATTTTTAACAGATTGTACTTTTAAGTAGGCTTTCAGGAAAATAAACATTATGAACGTTTTGTATGAAGAATTTCATTAAGACTGTTTTCTCCATACAAACATTTTTGATTATTTTTTGGAAAGGACAAATCCAAATTTAACCAAACTTTGTGTGTATTATCGGATAACATTAACTTAAGTATAGGCAGCGTTAATTTTTAAAAGTAACCGCCTTATAAAAGTTTCAGCGAATCTAAGAAATGATTATGGGAAGCACATGAAAAGAGCTCTGTTCAAATTTCTTTTATTATGTGATTTAGCCCAGAAATTAAAAAGTATTTCATGTGAAACCTTGAAGTAATATTCCATTTTCCAAATAAAAAAGTAAATACATATGATTAACGAAGAAAAAAAACTCCAATTTCATAGGTAAAGACCCATAATTCATTCATTCTATGTTAGTGTTACTGTTATTGTTTAGCGGACATCATTTATTCTGCTGTTTATTAAATTTCACGACTATTTTAACATCACTACCATATTTGTATGCTAATTCGGCTGATCACAGAGATCATATTATTATTAGGTAGGTATTATTATTGTGAATATCTTTCACCTAGCTCTCTAAATGGTACGCAACAATGTGGGCTTTGATACTTCGCGGTAGCGATGTAGGTATACTACATACTCATAAAATAGATAACTTGATATCAAGTAGTTTATCTATGTTTGTTTACTATAAGGTAGTTTGTCCAATGAAGGGACAGAGTTTTATCATTAACGGAATAGTATTATGTAAATATTGATATAAGTACCTAGTAGCCGGCCAGTGGGTATATGTAATATTTTTTTTATCTTACGGTCTAATGGTTTTAAGAGTGATTACTTCACTTCATGTTTTCAAGCATTTATTTCAACGTAAGATATATGATATCATTTGTTGAATGTCAATTTAAATCTGCTGGAAATAAAAAAAGTTTATTGCATTTATCTGTCAGTCGGTATGTCCAAGCTACCACCGCTTCGGAAAGGGAAATCATCTGTGGGAAAAGAAGCGGCGCAAGAAACCCACAGGATCGTTGTTGTCCTTTTTTAAAAAAAAATAAAGTATATACAATTTTATAATTTTGGGGAGCTGGTGGAAGTACACCAAGCGTGTTTGTCATTCAGGTAGTCACTAATTTTATAATAACCTTTTTTGCTAATGTTATTTTGACATGATCATTAAATTTTTTGTTTAAACATTAAAGATTATGATGAGTAGTCAGTAATTCATTCCTGTATACTTTTCAATAACGTTCCAGTTGATATACAAAATCTTCCTCTCAATAAATTTAAAGATACTATAAAACAGAAACTTATTAACAAAGCATATCAGCATATCAGACTATTTAGATAATAATCATCCCTGGAGATGACCAACTCGTTCGCTTGCCAGGCTATTTCACAATTAATTATGTCAAAGTCAAAGTCAAAAAATATTTATTTCGTAGGATAAAGATTATCACTTGAAAACGTCACATTTTTTATCTTAATATTAAAATTATTAACATTATTGCTCATTCGCAAAGCAGATTCCCCAGAGAAGAACGAGCAAGAAACTCAAGGGTTGCTCTTTTAAATAAGTTTGGGTTACAATTATATTATATTGTATAATTAGGCTGAATATCGCCGAGCGGTCTATGTCCATGCTTGCTTATCATCCAGATGGTCAGAAATTTTATAATAGCCTTTGGTAAATAATGTCTGTTTTATGATGGTTTTGAATTTATTTAAAGGTAAATTTTGAATGTCCACTGGAACCTTATTATAAAAGCGTATACATTGCCCCTTAAATGACTTAGTAAACGGCTGGCATGAACAGCAAGTTTATTTTTATATCTGGTATTAACATTATGTATATCACTATTTTTCTTAAACGATTCTATATTTTTTCTTACATACATTAAGTTATGTAATTTAAAAACCCTTTAGTAATATAAAAAATGATATTTAAAGCTCAAGTTAGGTGCTTTTTCTTCAATAGCTTATATCTACTTTGCTTTCGACCGTTCGTTCGTAGTATATTTCCAGTGATAGTAATCCCCCCAAATTTATGTATTTATTTATTATAATGTTTAAAATATCATTATTATATATCATATATATGTAATTAACATGTATGTATTGGTATAAATTGTATGAATATATTTTATTTCTTCAGATTATTTAGTTAATATTGTTTCTCATCACATATAGTACTTATTAATGTTTTGTATACCTATAAGAAACACTTTGTGAATTCAATATGCAGAAGTTTCAGATGTACTTAACAATTAGGAAATTTATGTGTGCTAACCCACTTAATTACTCGTATTGAATTCCGTGATGATAGGTTAGCCTGGAAGAGATCTCTGTTAGCGATAAGGCCGGCTAATTTGTAGTTTCTATAAAATATTTAAATATACCTTCCTTATGTAAACAATAAAGCGTATTTGATTGATTATAAAAAAATATGCTTGGACAAATACAGACAGCGCCGTCTAGTTCCACACTAAGCAACTAGGCTTGTGTTGTGGATACCAGATACACTACACAAATACTATTTTTTTGTATATAAATACATATATAAATGAAAAACATCCATAACTCGGGTACACATGTCCGTATTCATCATACAAACATATGCCCCTAGCAGGATTCGAATCCGCGACCTTTTGGTATAGCAGCAGAATTTCTAACCACTACACAAAACAGGTCGTCTGATTGATTGATTGATTATCATCTAAAAGTCTGATATGTATAATGTAGTTACCTAGCTGTTTGGATGACCTGAGTCATTCAGTTCTTATGGTAAACCCTACCCCAACTGGCAGATCACTATGGGAACATAAATCCCCACCAAAAACTCCCATGCCCGGATGTGTGACAGACAACAGATAACAGAATTCCTGCTAACCCATAGCGACTGTGTACATGTGGAGATCGCTGTCCAGTTTGCTGTAATAACAAGAATAATAAGAATAAGAATAATGTTTATCCAGAAAATGTTACATAGTTGAAACTAAATATGCTAGGGTATACTTTGTACCACTAATACAAAAGCCATAGCTGCCGAACTAGGTTTATGCAACCTGTATTTCAGTATACAATGCCTTTAGTATACCAATACTTAATGAGTATACTAATAGTTCAGTAAAAATAGTTCTTTTTTTTTATATGAGTGGGCGGCAAACGAGCATGCGGGTCACCTGATGGAAAGCAATCACCGCCGCCCATGGACACCCGCAACACCAAAAGGGTCACAGATGCGTTGCCGGCCTTTGAGGAAAGTGTAGGCTCGTTTCTTGAAGGTTCCGATGTCGTATTCGTTCGGGAATACCGCTGCCGGAAGTCCGTTCCACAGGGTGGTTGTACGTGGTAAGAAGTTTCTTGAGAAACGTATACAGTGGTAGACTTCCACTCATCCAGGTGATGTGGATGGAAATTTAATTTTCGGCGAGAAGTGTAACGGTTAAATTGAGCAGCGAGTTCAGTTCAGTATAATACATTTATGAGGGAGCACAACTTCAGAGAGTTAAACGTACTTGAAGTTAAGTTTAAGATTCTAAATGTCTTGCTTGGTTGGTATAAAGATGTGCTTAGCTATGCCCTTAATTACGTACATATTGATTGAAAATTATATATTATATATATATATATATGTCTATTATAGGTAATATCAAGAACTGTTCTAATATGGTGCCTATCTATATATTTGCCTCACACACACGTATACACACAAACACACCCCCCTCACACATCCTCTGCTACACACATTTACTCGCTTACTTTTGATACAACATAATATTATGGAAACATATTTATATTAGTTGGTTTGCCTTTCTTTTTGTTAATAGGCAGAAGCTTGCAAATCTTAAATGATCGGCCAGGATGCTGTGAAATCCACCTACGTTGACTCTACACAATTCATACAAAGTTGCATGTAGATTAGTGACCAACCGAAATTTCAGTTTCGGCTAGTTTCCGCCAAGAAAACTAGTGCTTCAGACGCCCAACGAACTAATGTCTCCACTGCAAGCGCCACAACCTCGTGGTATATAGAGAATGACGCATATTTACGGCGCTTGTGACATTGAGCTTGTTCAGCCGCGGTTCCAGCTCTTAGCGCAGTTCCTTGTATATGGGACCCTTGTATATGCCCAAGTTCCCTCAAGTTGCGTCCCATATGGTTCGCTCTGAAGCACTACTCCCAGGCTGATGCTGGAGATGTCCAGGGGTAGGCCACAGAATGTAGAGAGATGAGGCTGAGCCGGATCTTTTAGTCGTTGTCAGTGACAACTTATATTAAAAGGTATTACGTTCACAAACAATAACACGTACAGTTTATTTACGTTTACACTCACTTGCCAGAATTTCATTTGCCATAATGGTCAACAGACATAATATTGTTTCTCATAATTTCATATGTCATACTTATGTTATCAGATAGCTACTTAAAGAACATAACTTAGAAAAAAGGAAATAACTACCTACAGAAAAAAAAGGGAAAAAGAAAAACACGGGAGCAGACAAGAACACGTTCTCTATCTTTCAAAATTAAGAAAGGTAGAAAACCGGAAGTTACTTGCAAGTGGGACGGAGCTACGGTATCCACACAGGTGGCGTCCCAAACCAAAGTTTTGCCCTTCGCCCAAGGCACCAGGGTCATGCCATCGGGTCTCTTACCATCGTCGCGGGCAATCCCAGACGGCTCGAGGACGGCCGGAGCGTTGACTGTGGTAAGAGCCCGACGGATGATTTCATTCAAATTTGAATGGCGAGAGAACACCTATAACACGTACACAAAATAACTTTTATATTTGTAAAAAGGAATAAACTGAATTTATTACTTTTGTAGTTCAAACAATATTAATAGAAAGTATACGTCCAGTCTTTGTAACAGTAAATCATGAACTACGATTCCAAAACTGGAAGCATCGCACTGTACTGCAAACGGTTTAGAAAAATCGGGGTATGTAAGGATTGGGGTAGACACTAAAGCTTCCTTTATGGTTTTGAAGGCAGCTTCGGCTTGAGAGGACCATTTAAAGGGAGGAGATTTCTTAGAGGTGGAGGTGAGTTTGTTGAGGGGAGCTACGAGAGTGCTGAAATTCGGTACAAAGCGTCTGTACCAGCTTGCTGTACCCAGGAATTTCTTGACTTCGTGAGCAGTGGTAGGAGAAGGAATATCTAGGATAGCCTTAACCTTTTCATGGTCTGTATCTAGGCCTTGCTCGTTTACTATATATCCTAGATATTTTAGTTCTTTTCTGAAGAACAAACATTTCCACTGAAAATCGGGTTCGTGCCCCACGTTGGGCGCCAACGAAGCACTACTCCCAGGCTGAAAATATAAACTGAATAAACAAAAGCTACACAGAAAGAGAGAGAGAAAGAACAGGCAGAATTCAAATTTTGAATTTAAAATATTATGAGTTAATCGAAAAAGAAACAAACAAGGAGAATACTGCATAAAGAGAACCAACGAGGCGTCTCCTTACAGCTCCAAGCACCAGGGTACTACGGTGGTAGCATTAGGTCTTTTCATGTCCTTTCTGAATAGACCATAAGATAAACTCTAGCTGTAACAAGAGCGCGCCCGACGCTTTATTGTACACTAGGTTTCCGTCCGCGACTTCATCCGCGTGAAATATTTTATCAAAAAAATTAGCCTATATGTTAATTCAGATTCTAATCTGTCTTCCAATCAAATTCGTCAAGCCGTTTAGACGTGAAGAGGTAACAAACATACATACATACATTACATTACATACACACACAAACTTTCATATTTATTATAAATAATAAATAAACATCCTTAAACATACACACAGCGCCATCTAGTTCCACAGTAAGCAACTATAGGCTTATGTTGTGGATACCAGATGGTTGATTTACTACATAAATACCATTTTTTTTTGTAAATAAATACTTATTATAAATAAAACATCCATAATACACATGTCCGTATTCATCACATAAACATATACCCTAGCGGGATTCGAACCCGCACCCTTTTGGTATAGTGGTCAGAGTTGCTAACCACTACACCAAACAGGTCGTAATATTAGTAGGGATAAAGAAAATTGACTAACTAATTAGTTCTCTCAACTAACCCTAGTTGACTGGAAGAAATGGGTTATGGGATTGTACTAAAACTCTGTACCTATATGAAATTAATGTATTTTCTTTATCCGTGTATAAGAGGGTCCGTATAGTCTCTTAGAAACTGTATCTTTTATGCGACACGTTCACTATTGATATGAATAGGTAGGCTATTGATTTAACGACTGCCTTCAATTAAAAACATTCGTATTAAAATTCCACTTATCCTATCGAAGGACCGACCTCGCCAGAAATGCGACGTCACCAATGCTTCTTTCTCAACTCAAACTCAAAGCATTTTATTTCAACGTAAGATACATGATATCATTTGTTGAATGTCAATTTAAATCTATTGGAAATAGAAATAGGGCTAAGCATTTTTCGGTCAGTCAGTATGTCCAAGCTACCACCATCATTTCTTTTCTTTTCTTTTTTTTTAATATATATAAAAGTATATACAACTAATACAATTTTATAATTTTTGGGAGCTGGGCGAAGTATACCAAACGTTTTTGTCATTCAAGTAGTCACTAATTTTGTAATAACCTTTTTTTGTTAATGTTCTCTAATGAAATTGTAATTAACAATAACTTTCTTTCTTTTTCAGTTGCTGGAATGGACATACCAGGAGAACAGACTTGAGGAGGACGTCGTAATATTGATTAGGAATACCTTATCATCCTTGCATGGTCTCCTCTCAAGCAATAGTCTTTTCACTTCCCTCTGCTGTACTGCAACTAAACTAAGTCCCTGTCTTTAAGGGGAACCTGGAGAAGGACAATTGGTTATCTTGGCCTATGGTATCGGAGTTACTCTGGGATTTATCAGTCTGCGATTAGGGGTTGCAGTAGAGTCACCGTCTAACTCCTTTAGTGGTATTCATAGCTTATTATTATAGGTGTAGTGGAAGATTACTACCAAATCAAATCAAAATATTTTATTTCATAGGATAAAATTATCACTTGAAAACGTCACTATTAATATTAATATTACGTTTAAATTTAAAAATTACTGCTCATTCACAAAGCTGACTCCCCAAAGAAGAACGAGCAAGAAACTCCAGGGTTGCTCTTTTAAACAGATTATAGGTTGCGATTTGATAATTATATGAATAATAAGACAGCTAACTATGTCCATGCTTGCTTATTATTCAAATAGTCAGTGATTTTATAATAGCCTTTTGTTAATAATTTCTGTTTTATGATTGCTTTAAATTTATTTAAAGGCAAATTTTGAATGTCTACTGGAACCTTATTATAAAAGCGTATACATTGCCCTTTGAAGGATTTACTAACTTTGTGAAGTCGGCTAACATAAACAGATAACTGGTTCTTATTCCTTGTATTAACATTGTGCCTATCACTATTTTTAGCGAATAAGGTTATATTTTTTTTTGCATATAACAAATTCTCATACATGTATTGAGATGCCATTGTTAAGATATTAATTTCCTTAAACTTATCTCTAAGAGACACTCTAGGTCCTAATTTATAAATGGCACGAATAGCACGCTTCTGCAGAATAAAAATGATATGTATGTCAGCAGCGTTTCCCCACAACAATATGCCATATGTGTCATATCGCTCGGTTATGCTAGCCTAGTACCCACGGTTGTTAGTCTGAGATCCAAGCCAGCAATGGAGTCGATAGGGACCGTCTAACTTTCTTTTACTAACCGTCTTTCAGTGTTGTCAAAACTAGCGCAGGGCACAATGGGACTGACATGTCCCATTGGACAAAAATCCCATAAAATGTAGATTAAAAAAAACTACCACTGTACTGGTTATTCAAAGCTTAATAGCTGCAGTAGCAGATTACTATCACTCGGTTATGCTAGCCTGGCACCCACGGTAGTTAGTCTGAGATCCAAGCCAACAATGGAGGCGATAGGGACCGTCAAAGTTTCTTTCACTGACCGTCTTTCAGTGTTGTGTTAAGTAGCGCAGGGCACAATGGGATTTACATGTCCCATAGGACAAAATCCCTAAAAAAAAATGAAGATTCAAGAAAGAACTACCACTATACTGGTTATTCATAGCTTCATAGCTGCAGTGGCAGATTACTATCACTTGGTTATGCTAGCCTGTTACCCACGGTAGTTAGTCTGAGATCCAAGCAGCAAGTCACTTAGGGAATATTGATGTTAAATTACAGGAGTCATAGTTTGAAGCAGTGTAGAAGATCGAAAGACACATGGTCAATATGATCGCCTGGTTATAATTTCAACTCTAAGCAATTAGTATGGGGTCCAAGGCAGCAAGAGAAGCAGTAGTATAATGACTTGAAGGGGTTTTGGATGCGGGGATTCTTTGAGGAATGACACAACCAACTCTTCTTAATAATGTATGTATAAGCTCTCAAGCAATTAATTATCTAAAAACTAACTAGGAAAATCGTACATTCAAATAAGGCTCATGCCGTCTGTCTGAATTTATTTGAATTCCGAGAGCCCGACCAAAGAGTTTCCATAAGCGCGGTATAAATATTAGTGGCCAAGACGCCACAGACTCTTACTAAGTTATGCGAGCCTGGTACCAGCGGCCAATTAATCGCATCGCGCCTTGGTCCTATTTTACATCAATTAGTGTTACCTCTTTCCATTTCCTTATCTGCTGACCAGCTTCACCATCCTGACACAACCAAAGGCATTTCCACAATAAGCCATGTCGTTGCTCGCATAATCATGCTAGCTCATCTTAGGTTTGCCCATCATGACGGATTGTGAAGACAAGCCTTTTAGAAGACATTACTGACTACAGCAAGCGAAGTCCAGGATCAGATAGGTATTCATTTATTCTTTTAATTCATTCCTAATGTTTTCCAGCTGCCCCTATAGGCAACCAATAGCAACCAATACTCTGAACTAAAGAACGGCAACACTGGCATAATAACCACCTAATTAAAAAAAAACGACTAAAGTTAACTAAAAAGTTGAAAAGGTCTACGCGATTTAGAAGCTCTCCACATGTCTGCTGCATAGTATGTCTCAATTTTAATATTCATTTTCTATATTCATAAATATAAATATTAGCTGTACAGTTATTCCAACAACACATTAATGAAGGCTCGTACTAATAAAACTATCCCAAGACGTACTCGTTGTCGTACAATGGCGTACTCGTTCGGGAATACCGCTGCAGGAAGTCCGTTCCACAGGGTGGTCGTACGTGGTAGGAAGTTTCTTGAGAAACGTACAGTGGTAGACTTCCACTTATTTACGCACACATCACAATAAATATTAAATATTATAAAGTAGGATTACCTGATGTTAAGTGAAGATGAGGCCGAAGGTGGTAGCGCACTGACCCGGAAATCCCGACACATTAGGGGGACTGGCTATCCTATCTCTGACAACCGGAACACAACTGCTATTCACATTGCTGTTTGGCGGCAGATTTAGATAAGATGTTGGTAGCTAGCCAGGCGGACATTTAAAATGCCCTATCACCAACCACACCGAGTAGTTAAACATGTACCCCGCTGGGGATCGAACCCGCGACCTCCAAACCGTAAACCCAATGTTGTTTACATTGAGCCACGGAGGCGGTTAAAACATACATACATAGCTACGTACAAAAAACATCTCTCTTCAGTCAGGTAAAAATGCCACCCATCCAATGACGCGTCAGACGTCACTTAACTTCACTAATCGTAAACAAGCGCGCCTTCCTTCCTATCCACAATATAAGTCCAGCAAGATCAACAATTTGAAGCCTTAAAATACACGGTACAAGTTCGCGAATCGTGCCGCCATTTGTCGAGGTCAATGAACGTACACGGAACTAAGTTTCCGGATCCGAGACATCGCTATCTCTCTCACTCCCCACGGAAAATACCCGTACAATATTTAGTTGGAAAAGTCTTAAAAGAGATGAATACAATACTTTCTGCTAAAGATGGAGCAAGTGAAACTAGATTTTTATTTCGCGATGCAATTAGAGTAATGGTAGGAATCTTAGGGAGAAGGGAGTGACTGAAAACCAGCGCTACTAGAGAACATGTTCTCAAGTAAGCAAATGCTGAATCACATCCTTTTGCCTAATAACAATACCTAAGTATACTAATCTAATTCTACAGATAATTTTTTTTTTATATAATATATATAATTTTTTTTTTTTTCGTTTCATTCTCTCCTCTAGGAGAAGGCAAAGGGATCTAGCCCATAACAGCCATGTCTTATTTCTCTCATTTCTTCAGTTTGTAAGTCAGTCTCAGTCAAAACAAGTAATTCGTCGTATACTTGGCGTATACAGAGTCTAGTCACGCTCAAGTCATTCTTCAGTAAAGTGGCAGAATGCTTTACAAAAGATTTTGGCGGCTTCTTGTGGGAACCCGAAAGCTCCGTTACGCACTTTAATTTACACTTCCTTTCACTTGTACACCATCACTAACGTTTGCTGCACAATATTCTGCCATTATTAAGCTTCAAAAATTAGAATGCACAAATTATAAGAATTATAAAGAAAAATGGTACTTCACTCGACGAGTTCCCGCCAAAAAGCCCTTATATGTATATAAGTAATTTATAACTAAGGAAACCGATTTAGTGTACCTACATCTATATACATAATGATTGTTGTGACTTTGTTATTAGAGCAATAAAAAGCATTTGTATTTGTATAAATTTGAAGCGTATAGTCTGTGGTAAAGTAGCGTCAAAATGGCTGGATCTATTTGAAAATTATATTTTGGTGTTAGGTGCCTTTTCTCTTTTAACACAGTGGTTTGTTATCTAGATGATATTGGGTATTTAACTATAAAATTGGAGTTATTTTTCATCGTTAATCATATGTACCAATTCCTGCGATTTTCGAAGCTATATCCAAATTTGTTTTTTATTTGGAAAATGGAATATTATTTCAAGGTTTCACATGAAATATTTTTTAATTTCTGGGCTAAATCACATAATAAAAAAAAATTGAACAGAGCTCTTTTTATGTGCTTCCCATAATCTTCGCTGAAACTTTTATAAAGCGGTTAATTTTAAAAATTAACGCTGCCTATACTTAACTTAATGTTATCCGATAATACACACAAAGTTTAGTTAAATTTGGATTTGCCGTTCCCAAAAAAAAAAACAAAAATGTTCGTATGGAGAAAACAGTCTTAATGAAATTCTTCATACAAAACGCCAATTTCATAGGTAAGGACCTAATATAATCCAGATCGCCTCAATGTAAATAACATAGGGTTTACGTCGGAGGTCGCTGGTTCGATCCCCAGCGGGGTTTTAATGCTCCGTTTGGTTAGTGGTAAGGCATTATAAATGTCCGCCTGGGTAGTGTAAAGTTATATATTTCTAGTTGGATCTTGTTGAAATTTCATAGCATTGGGCGCGAAAAAATTACTTTTTTTTAATTTGAATTCTATTGACAATCTAAATATTATGTAAAAAGGTATAGTTTGTTTTTAAAGCGAAAGTTATGGACAGAAGAATTTAGAAGGAGAAACACATTTTTATTATACAGGGTGAATTTGAATTCGTGTAATACCCATTAAGGTGACGCCACTCTTGATTATCAACAACTTTCCCCAAGGAACTATAATCGAACCATAATATTCGCGATGATAGGTTTGCCTGGAAGAGATCGCTGGCGATAAGGCCGCCTAATTTGTAGTTTCTATAAGATATTTAAATGTACCTTCCTTAATTAAACAATAAAGCGTATTTGATTGATTGGTTGATCGAATTCGACCAAGCACGACGTTTCAGTATGACAAATGCGAATGTTTGAATCAAATTTTTTTTTAATTTTTTTTTATGCACGACTGGTTCGTACTTGACCTCAATCACACCTGATGTTAAGTGAAGATGAGGTCGAAGGTGGAAGCGTACTGACCCGGAAACCACAACACATTTGGGGGACTGGCTATCTTATCTCTGACAACCGGAACACAACAATGCTATTAACATTGCTGCTTGGCGGCAGATTTAGATAAGATGGTGGTAGCTAGCCAGGCGGACATTTAAAATGCCCTACCACCAACCAAACCGAGTACTTAAATTTGTTTTTTATTTGGAAAATGGAATATTATTTCAAGGTTTCACATGAAATATTTTTTAATTTCTGGGCTAAATCACATAATAAAAAAAATTTGAACAGAGCTCTTTTTATGTGCTTCCCATAATCTTCGCTGAAACTTTTATAAAGCGGTTAATTTTAAAAATTAACGCTGCCTATACTTAACTTAATGTTATCCGATAATACACACAAAGTTTAGTTAAATTTGGATTTGCCGTTCCCAAAAAAAAAAACAAAAATGTTCGTATGGAGAAAACAGTCTTAATGAAATTCTTCATACAAAACGCCAATTTCATAGGTAAGGACCTAATATAATCCAGATCGCCTCAATGTAAATAACATAGGGTTTACGTCGGAGGTCGCTGGTTCGATCCCCAGCGGGGTTTTAATGCTCCGTTTGGTTAGTGGTAAGGCATTATAAATGTCCGCCTGGGTAGTGTAAAGTTATATATTTCTAGTTGGATCTTGTTGAAATTTCATAGCATTGGGCGCGAAAAAATTACTTTTTTTTAATTTGAATTCTATTGACAATCTAAATATTATGTAAAAAGGTATAGTTTGTTTTTAAAGCGAAAGTTATGGACAGAAGAATTTAGAAGGAGAAACACATTTTTATTATACAGGGTGAATTTGAATTCGTGTAATACCCATTAAGGTGACGCCACTCTTGATTATCAACAACTTTCCCCAAGGAACTATAATCGAACCATAATATTCGCGATGATAGGTTTGCCTGGAAGAGATCGCTGGCGATAAGGCCGCCTAATTTGTAGTTTCTATAAGATATTTAAATGTACCTTCCTTAATTAAACAATAAAGCGTATTTGATTGATTGGTTGATCGAATTCGACCAAGCACGACGTTTCAGTATGACAAATGCGAATGTTTGAATCAAATTTTTTTTTAATTTTTTTTTATGCACGACTGGTTCGTACTTGACCTCAATCACACCTGATGTTAAGTGAAGATGAGGTCGAAGGTGGAAGCGTACTGACCCGGAAACCACAACACATTTGGGGGACTGGCTATCTTATCTCTGACAACCGGAACACAACAATGCTATTAACATTGCTGCTTGGCGGCAGATTTAGATAAGATGGTGGTAGCTAGCCAGGCGGACATTTAAAATGCCCTACCACCAACCAAACCGAGTACTTAAACATGTACCCCGCTGGGGATCGAACCCGCGATCTCCGAAACGTAAATCCAATGTTGTTTACATTGAGCCACGGAGGCGGTTAGATTTATTTTGTTTATTATATTGTTTAAATAGTGAATAGACCTGATCAAATATCCACTAAGGCAAGTTGGGCTTACAGGAGCGTATCGCCATTGACGATAGACAACATATCATATTAACCCTCAAAGCACGAGTCTTTACATTATACTCTCCTAAGGATAACTCTAAATTTTACCTTAACTAAATAAAACTCCATTTTCGCTCACAATTTTCGTCCACCAACAGGTGCGGGGGGGTCTGTCTAGCGACCGTCTAGACAGGGAGGCAGGGGCCGTCTAGACGGTAGAATCAACTGAAATGTCTCGTCGCTAGGAGTCTTGAGTTATTGTTCATTCGAAGGTTGAATGTTTTCGGGATTTATAAGATGTCTTGTAAGGATGAATAATTGGATACGTCTCTCGGTGAAATTTAATGCGTGTACTGTTTACTCGTGACTAGGGCTTGGTATTCGAATATTCGAATATTCGTATTATTCGGATATTCGCCCCACTTACTTATTAGAATATTATTCAGAGTAGTATTCGAATTTTTAGAACTAAACTTTAATAATAAAATAAACCGTGAATTGAACAAAATAACGCCAAATTAAATTCTCGCTAAAAATGTATAGAAAATTAAAATAGATATTATTATACAATATATATTATTTAAATATTTGCTTTATTTTGAACTTGCTGTAATTTGTATACGCCCAATCTAAAAACCACTATGCTGTTAAAAAATCCCATCTTTTTACTGGATTCCCGTAAAGAACTGCATCGGCCATCTGCCCGAAATTCCCACGGGGTAACTGTGTGTCGAAAAAAAAGTTTTAAAAAATTCGCGCAAAGGAAGTCGAGGCGTTAACACCTGTCGATTTTTTTTAAACGAGGGTGTTAATTTGACGTATCTGAGTTTTTTTTTTGCTTTCTTCATTGTCTATGGCTTCCGATTTCGTCTGCTTTTTTTTTCTTTTGTAACTGTGCTTTTGTTAAAACGGTATTTCGCTGTGATATTAATCGTGCTTTTTTACACCTTTTTTGGGGTTCTGTAGCCAAGGAACCCTTAGGTATAGTTTCGCCATGTCTGTCTGTCTGTCCGTGGCTTATCTCACAGACTCTAAGTACTATAAAGCTCTGGCATGGGTATACATATTAATGACGCCAATAAAGTGATAAAGGAAACCTTGAAAAAAGTTTTTTTAAAGATTGGATGTTTTTTTTTTATTTTTGTACCACATCGTGTGGGATGTCGTTGGATAGGTCCTTCAAATCACTATTACAAGTTATCTTGAACAGTATTTAGATTCAGGGATCTGTTTGTATTATACCGGCTGAGTTTTTTTATAAAAAGAAAAAAAAAATGGGCATATTAGGTAAGTGAAATAGAATTGGCATAGGTAGTTTAATTTTTTCAAACTATCTTCGAATGAAGCTTCGTCTCATTTGACTGTCGTGTTTATAGTTCCACATTAATAATAACAAATAAATAAATATTTTGGACACTTACACCAATCATTATATTATTAAATTAAATAAATTGAAAAAACTTGGAGAAAATATATGAGATCCAAATAAATTTGGCATGATCGGAACGCTACGAATCCCTCCAGTCGCATATCAATCTCCGGTCAGCGCGTGTGTCAAAGATTGTTAAAAATAATTAAACTGCCTCTTCCAATACCTTCTATTTCATCTAATATGCCCTATTATTTTCCTTACGGTGAAAAAACCCTTCCAGTATGCAGCTTTGAAGTGCAAATTTTTGTCAGAGACAAATCCCTGCCAGCTAAACGGTTAGTTTTAGATTTTTTACACTTTATTGCACAACAGAAAAGAAAATACAGTTTAGAATGTACAATTTGCCGACCTTGTCACTAAAAGTGATCTCTTCCAGGCAACCTTTGGGTATAAGGACAGTACATTTGGAATAGCTAGTGGATACGTAAAAATTTCAACTTTAACCGCCTTATTCATAAAAATTTACAAACGCTTTATAAGCCTTTAGTTACAGTGTTTTGTCTCTGTCGTTCATAAGGATTTTTTTATGCACAACGAGTTAGTACTTGACCTCAATCACACCTGATATTAAGTGAAGATGAGGTCGAAGGTGGAAGCGTACTGACCCGGAAACCCCAACATTGTTGCTTGGCGCCAGATTTATATGTGGGGTACATAACTAACCAAACCGAGTACTAAAACTGTACCCCGCTGGGGATCGAACCCGCGACCTCCGAATCGTAAACCCATTGTTGTTTACATTGAGCCACGGAGGAGGCGGCGATTAAATGTTGTAATGAAAGAAAGTGACAAAACATACTTTAACTAAAACAGGCTTATAAAGCGTTTGTAAATTTTTATGAATAAATGGGTTAGATTAAAGGAAGTTAAAAGTGTGTCCTTAATAGACTAACTCTCTTATTCATAAAAATGTACAAACTCTTTATAAGCCTGTTTTAGTTCAAGTATGTTTTGTCACTTTCTTTGATTGCAACATTTCGTTATGAACGACAGAGACAAAACATACTTTAATTAAAACAGGCTATAAAGCGTTTATAAATTTTTATGAATAGTAAGACGGTAATAGTCGGGTTTTTTGGCGCGAATTCGGGGAATGATATGGCGCTTATATTTATATTTCCTGCAATTTGTATATATCGAGTTTTGATGTGTAATATAGGTAGAATATTGTGCAGCAAAAGTCAATTATTGATATTTCAATAACAATTACTAATTATTAACTACAAATTACAGGGTTTGATTTGGTTAGAACACTTGCACATTGTGACACCCTCTTTACAATACACAGGCCAGTATTAATAAACCAATCTCAATACAAGTCTTGAGGCTGTATCACCCAAGATGCGTCTTAAGCAGTTGACGCTATCTCAAGCTTCGTGCTAATTTATAAACCAATCTTGAGGTCTACTCAGCTGAGATCACTTCTCAAGTATTCGCCTCACCGGCGAATGAATGATAGCCTTGAGTTTCGTTTATTAATATGCGCACATCTCAAGTGAGTACTACTTGAGTATGCACATGCTTCTCAAGTCTCAAGTTAGGTTTATTAATCAATACGTTTACTTGAGACCGGTCACAAGACTGTTCTTAATCTTGAGAATGGTTTATTAATACGGTCCTAAATGTAAGTGATATTTTGTTTTCTTTTTTCAGGGTTGCCAATTACGAAGAAAAAGAAGAGAAATGGTACTTTTGATGGGAATTTGACGAGTGGTTTGTATTTTCAACCAACTTCTGAAAAGAGATATCTCCGTCATTTGTGAAGCGATTTCAATAATCCGCAATAACTTTTAACCGCCTCCGTGGCTCAATGTAAACAACATATACCTAGGGTTTACGAATCGGAGGTCGCGGGTTCGATCCACGACAAAGTACATGTTTAGTACTCGTTTTGGTTGGTGGGGTATTTAAAAAAAGACTATTAACACTCTGTGGACTGAGACCGTGGTAAAAATAAAAATATTTTTCATTTGTAAAGTTTCTTGCTTTGGACGGACAAAGGGTATGGAGTACATACGGCCAAGTTTTTTTATACACTCAGACAATATGATATCGTTTGTAATTCATTGTTTTTTGTTTCAGATCATTTAGAAAATGTTGTTTGCGACGACGACCTGGTTGGTGTAGTGGTTAGAAACTCTGACTCCTATACCTAGAGGCATATGTTTGTATGATGAATACAGACATGTATTCTCAAGATGTGGATGTTTTTCATTTATGTATGTATTTATTTACAAAAAAAATTGTATTCATATCCATAATACAAGCCTAGTTTTAGTGTGAAACTAGATGGCGCTGTGTGTAAATGAAAAGATATATTTTTTTATGTTATGTGCGTATACCGGGTGGACACAGCAATTTCACTCAATATTCCGACAATCTCACTCAAAATTTCTAAATTGTATAAGCAATTGTAAAACTTTTTATTGATTTTGCAATTGCGTCACTAACATAACAAATTGATGTTAATAACTATTTGTTAAACAAACTAGATATTTCCAAAATTTTGATCATTCCTACTACCATTTTCTTTTTGGTAAACAAGTATCTACCTACCCACTTAAAACTTTTTGTAAAAGCTTTCAGTATAAATTTTGTTGGCTTATGTGATGCTCCTGAAAAGTCCTAATTTATTAGTCTCTATCCATGATCACGTTATTGACGTCCAAAGTCTTCCAAATTTATTCAGAAATACTTACAAAATCTTTATTTTTTATTGTTAGGAGGATTGGTATTTTTTTATTATTACTTGTTAATTGTTTTTTTTTATTATAATTTTTTATTAATAGAGGTTTTTTTTCAATTTCAAAATATCACCCACATGAGTACAAATCCCTATGGTAGATTGCATAACTTAAATAATTACAAAGCGGCCCCGAAGCAACGCCGCCGCAGGAGAGTGACATGTTTAATGTGACCTCCTACTCAGCGGCGCCCGAGGCCCACCCTGGCAAGTTCCAGCAACATTTTGGCCGCATCCGACATCGGTGATGCTAAAATGCAATTAATGACTCCTATATTGTACAATTGTTTGTCTCTCAGCCTCGTTCCGCACACACTCCTCAAGGATGCGATAGACATCTTCTACCACGTCACATTCATCACAATTTGGTGAATCTATTTTGCCCATCAAAAATCCGAAGCTATTCAGACTTGTTAATTGTTAATAAAACAATAGAATTATAGTATCATTATGTGTATTACTAATATGTGGTGTATGCCGTTTTTTTTTTAATGTCATCGGTCAGGGCTCTCTCGATTTACAAAATACAAATACATAGATTTTTTCCAATTTTTTTATACCAAGCTGGTCATGCATGTTCTCCATCATCTGCATTGTCATATTATTTTTAGTAATAAATGGCTAATAAATTAGGACCTTGTATATTAAGAACAATCTGTGTGTAGTGCTGAATGTGTTTAGAATTTTTTTTTTTTATCTGTAAAATTTGTATGGTTGTTGTCAGCATGCTTTTAAATGAAATGAGTAAAATATTTCTAAGGAATTTATATTACACAACGTTAGTGAGAAAGGAGGTACGAAGTCGAGGGGTGTTTATTTATTTATAGGTCGCGAGCACAAGCCTCAATAAAGAAAGAAAGAAAACATTGACGTTAATGTCCATACATTATAAAATAAACCACATACACAAAAATATACAAAAGTGTTAGTAACAAACAACTTAATAACTATGTTAGTAAAGTTTAAAGTGCTCCAATGATGCCACGTGAATGGACATCCAGTGAGCGAGAACAGAGCTGTCAAACTCAAAAATGCTGTATTTTACACACTGTATTTTATTTTATTTGTACACATAAAATAGTCAAATTTTACATTTTTAAAGCTACTACTTGTTCAAAAGACAATTTTCCCCTGAGAACAAGCAAGAAACACGAGGGGTTGCTCTTTTTAAAATAAGTTTTTATATTACAAAAAGGCATAATAATATTTCATTATTAATTGTGAAATATAGCCTGGCATGCGAAGAAGTTGTTTCCCCCTTGGTTGATTATCTTATCATCCAAATAGTGTGATATTTTATGATATGCTTTCTTAATAAGTTAAGCTAACAAGCTTACTTTCTTAGCCCGTGTTAATACACCAATCTTGATACAAGTCTTGAGGCTGTATCACACGAGATGCGTCTTAAGCAGTTGACGCTATCTCAAGCTCCGTGCTAATTTATAAACCAATCTTGACGTCTACTCAGCTGAGATCACTTTTCAAGTATTCGCCTCAGTGACGAATGAATGATAGTCTTGAGTTTCGTTTATTAATACGTGAAACTCGACGTACCTCTCAAGTGAGTACTGCTTGAGTATTCACATGCGTTTCAGGTCTCAAGTTAGGTTTATTAATCAACACGTTTACTTGAGACTGGTCAGAAGACTGTTCTCAATCTTGAGAACGGTTTATTAATACTGGCCTGAATTTTTCTTCCATGGTAAATGGTTCTCTTTTCCTTTTCTAAGTTTTTAACCTAGATACAAAATAGAGTAATGCACGACAAAATCTGGGAGGACATTGACAGACCAAAAAATTTTTTTTTTTTTTTTTCAAAATGAAACCCCTCCGGTTAGTACCCCCATTTCGACTAACGTTGTATAACAATATCAGTATATAAATGTATTGGACCCCATCCACTGTCGTCATCAGTATTTGGGTGCCTCGTGTTGTGTTTTAGCAATAATGACCCCTTAACTGGAACCCGTAGATCCGAACTTGTGCGCTAAGTCGTATGGGGGGACGCGACTGGACGACTTTCCAGTCGTCGTGACTGCGTTGCGATTTTTGTACGACTTTTTCACGTCACACAGCCTTTGTTAGATAACATGTTTGGAGTTAAGCGCTTTTTCACAAAAAAAACTAAGGGAATATTTTTTGGTATATTAAAAATAATAATACCCTTCTAAGCGCATTTTTTAACTAAGGTATAGTGCAATTAGTAATTGTGTGAAAAAGGACGCCAGCCGCAAAGTCGCGCGACCGCTAGTCGCAGTCGCGTAATCCCACACAAGTTTGGTGATACGCGGGCGCAGTTTTGGTGGCAAATCAACGACTTCAGTTTATTTCTTCTGATTTCTTTTTTTTTAGTTACTTTTATTTTTGTAGTGTAATTAATTTGTTATAATTTTTTTTAGTTTACTTTAAAGCTCCTCAGTTGGTAAATTCGGCATCAAAATTATACCGGATGAATTATTTTACTGTAAGGAAAAAAATAGGGCATATTGGGTAAGTGAAATAGAAGTTATTGGCATAGGTAGATTATTTTATTTTTTCAAAATCATCATCGACGCACGCGCCGGCTGGTGTTTGATATGCGACTGGCGGGATTCTTAGGGTTCGTATCATGCGAAATTTATCTGGAACTCATATTTTCTCCAAATTTTTTTATTTATTTAATTATGTGGAATAAGCTACAAACGCGACCGTCAAATGACACAACGCTTTATTCGATTACAGTTTTTGAAAAAACTATGCCAATACCTTCTATTACACTCACCTAAGGTATGCCTGATTTTTTCCTTCCGGTAAAAAACTCATCCGGTATAGCGTCCTACAATGTGTATATGAAAATATTAGATTGGGCATTTAAAGGACATTTTATGTTCGTACATTTAATTGTTTCCGATTTATATTAAGTTCTGTGACCAATGCACAGCTTGTCTATTGAATCGCAGGCTTCCAAAATGAACCTTTTCAGTTTTTCCTTAAATTTTTCTTAAGATTGAATAAACTTTACGACAATGTAATTATGGTTACCTTTACTTAGATGCTAACATTTTTGAGCATCGTGTCTATTAAAATTTGATGCCGATTGTACTTATTGATGTTTTTGGTTCGTCAAAGTGTTTTATGTTCTTATCTTTCTATTAGTTATGTTCGTATTGATTATGTTCTTAAAAGTACCTTCGAAAAAACGTCCGCCTATTTAAGAGTAAACCATAATAATCAGTTTTCATGAAAACTAATCATTATGCGATATTTTCTGTATTTTTTTAGCTATAAAAATGAAAGATTGTTGTCGCCTGTATCACCAATATTTTTTGTTGTTGAAAATCAGATATGTTCTTGTTTATCTTATCATACAGGGTGGATTTGCATGCCCAAATCTAAAACTATGAGGACTTACGAAAAGTACCTCGTCAAAGGAGTCTCGGGCCCGATTTGGAAGAAAACTAAAACTGCATCATTGGATTTTCGAAAAATCAATATTCCTAGCCAGGTTCGAACCCGTTGATGAAAAGAGCTCATATTTACCAAAATACTTGTTTATTTTTCTTACCTTACCTACCTATTAAAACTTAACGGATCTTGTTCAAAATGATTCAACACTCGCTATTCAAAGGCGCGGGAAGGCCCATAGGGCGCCAATTTACTTTACGTTCCCATTTCAAATGATTACATTTGTTCTTTCACTGTGGGCTTTAACCGCGAAGAGATGATAAAAAGTTTGTCGTATGTCGTTACTTCAAAGAATTCGTTCTTTATTAGCGACACTATGGAATGGTGTAATAATGCAATGTGTTTTTTTGCAAAATCAACGGGTTCGATCCCTGGCTAGGAATATTGATTTAGTATTCATCAAAATCGGGCCCGATACTCCCCTTTGAGTAGGTACTTTACACTATTCTTCATAATTTTGAATTTGGCCTTGCACGCCTACTTGAAAAATTCACCCTGTATATCACAGCACAATTTACTCAATTTATTAAACAAATTTAATCTTCTTGGTTTTGCTTTTTTACTAGATTTGAAAGTACAAAAGCCTGTTTAACCGACCTGAAAAGAGAAGGTTCTCTGTTCAGCTGTAAGTATTTTATTTTTTATACTTTAAAATCTTGCATTTTATAGTACGCGTGAGGCGTGTACGTTTCTCGAAGATACTGTTATTACTTTTAGTTTTTATTGTGTGAGAAGTGTTTTGTTTTACGATACATGTTAGATGTTTTAATTAAAAATTTTAAAAAAATAAGTTCGGGGGGTCATCTCCATTGGTAGCATTACCGGTGTGATGACCAATCCGTGTTGTGATAGTAGGGCACAGCCTGTGAGAGGAACCGTTCGATTCGTAGCCTGCTGAAAGTGAGTGTTGTGTGATGAATACGAACATTCCAGTAAAAATACATAATTTTTGTGGTATAACTTCCTATAATATTAAAGTTCCTGATAGAGTACCCATCAGTAATAGAATAAATAATGTCTAACCATTATGTAGCTTGCTTTAGGTATAGTATAGTTATTTAGTTATAAAACCTGCAATATTAAATTAAAGATACCACTGTGAACTTCATTGCGTTGTAGAAGATAAAACAATTTTCTAAAAATAGTTTATTGAGTCGTGATAATTATTTACCTTCGGTGAAATTTTTTATAAATATAAAGAAGTTATTATAAAATCACTTACTATTTGAATGATATGCAAGCATGGACATAGCTGTCTTATTATTCATATAATTATCAAATCACAAATTGTAACCCATAATCTGTTTAAAGAGCAACCCTAGAGTTTCTTGCTCGTTCTTCTCTGCTGAGTCAGCCTTGTGAATGAGCAGTAAATTTAAATGTAATATTAATATTAATAGTGACGTTTTCAAGTGATACTTTTATCCTATGAAATAAAATAATTTGATTTGATTTGATTGATCGGTTCTTTTGAAAATATTTGCGGGAGTTATAAGTATATTCTCCGACGCACTGAAATTGACAGCGGCAATTTTAATCTAATAGTCTATGTTTTATTACTAAATACCTAAACTGTATCTACAGTAAGGTACCGATTTCTTAGAAAAAAAAAATTCTATCACTGATAGGTACTCTATATCCATGTGCAAAAAATCAAGGCCTTAGTATATCCTTACTGGATTATTATCCATAACCCGAGAATAATTATTCCCGGGTCATGGATGTTAATATCAATATTTATGTATGTTTATCCATAGTACAAGCTTTAGTTTGGAGATAATTATTATTTTTATATAATTAGTGTGTCTCTAATATTTATTTTGATATTACACAAGTGTTTCCATTCAAACGTTAGGATATTTATACACCGTGTTTTTTAATCAATAAACTTGAATTGTATAATAACAGATAGGAAGATCCTTAAATATATGTAATATGTTCTCTTTGGTTTGTCGTCTGTCACGAGGGTGACATAATCACCAAGGCGACAAAACTTTCAATAAAAAAAGAAAAAAAAAACGTTTTCCATCGGATCTATAAATTATCAAGTCTCGATGCATTAAACACGTGATTATATAGGTCCAAAGTATTCCAAATAACAAGTCTGTTTGTGCGTGTGAGTGTGCGTTCTACATAATAAAGGTGTCGGACCGAAAAGATATTTTTTCGTAAAAAAAAAAATATTTTCGTCGTCTTTTCGTAGTACCCAAATCCCTGACTGACTTGTATGTCTCTTCAATAAATTAAAGTCTACATTGTAGTTTCATGACATTACTTGAGTGTAATTTTTTTACCTTTTTATTATAATTTTATTGTTATGCTTAATTTACTTTTATTTTGGAATGGAATCTTACTATAATGTATACTTATAGATATAATTATATGATACGACTTTGTAAAATTTATTTTATGGCAGTCGGTCGTCTATGCAGGGTGAAATTTTATTCGATCCACTCCTGACTACTTTCCACTATGATTTATGATTCTTCATAGTCGTGTTTGATTAAAAAAAATTCGATTCATATCACCAGTTAATCGGTATAACACGAATTCAAATTCACCCTGTATTACGATCGACCATAAGTGTGCCCGCCCACGACCGACTTTTTGTAGGACGTTGAAACATTACAATCAGTACGTTCCATTTTTCTCCTACAAAAAATCGGTCACCGATTGTCGGCCGTGGGCGGGAAGCTTTAATTTAAGAAATATCTTTATTTGCTAAAAATGTGGTACAAAATGTCGTTATAAAAATTAAGTATCATACATTTTAATAGGTACTGGCATGGAGAACAGAATTCATAGTAGATTTAAATACCCAAACAATTACAATTAAATAAAAAATCTAATAATAACCTAACAATTTTTATCAACTGCAATAATACTAGTATTATTTATAATAATAATAAAATGTCAGTTAATTTAGCACAATAATTTAAAATTTAAATAAACAGAAGTTATATTAAAAACCTGATGTCATTAAAATATAATAATTAGTAATAAAGGCAAAGCATTACTGCTAGAGTCCAGTCCAGTTGACCAGTATGAAGTTTGTGCTAAACTTTGGGTCTAGATACTGTTTGACTTAAAACAGAAAAAAAGACAAATAGAAACATAATACAGGACTGCACAAGGACAGATCAAATCAAAATATTTTATTTCATAGGATAAAATTATCACTTGAAAACGTCACTATTAATATTAATATTACATTTAAATTTACTGCTCATTCCCAAAGCTGACTCCCCAGAGAAGAACGAGTAACAAACTCAAGGGTTGCCCATTTAAACAGATTATGGGTTACGATTTGTGATTTGATAATCAGAGAAAAATATATATTATATGAATAATAAGACAGCTATGTCCATGCTTGCTTATCATGCAAATAATCAGTGCAAATAATAGCCTTTGCTAAGAATTTCTGTTTTATGATTGCTTTAAATTTATTTAAAGATAAATTTTGCCTGCCCTTTGAAAGATTTACTAACTTTGTGAAGTCGGCTAATATAAACAGATAACTGGTTCTTATTCCTTATAATAACACTGTGCCTATCACTATTTTTAGCGAATGGGATCACGAATAAGATATACTTGAATTTCATAATTTTATATTCCATATGGAAAATAAATATTAATCTATTTTTTAGCTGTACGTACAGTTTTACTTACCTTAGAGTATTTCTATGACTCCCACGCCAAAGGACATTCGTCAGGGCTATTGAATGATGTCTGCCCGAGTACCCCTGTCTAGACTATCGCCCACGTCGCGTCTAATGGTGTTGTGATTTTCTACCAATAACTAACTATAATTGCGTATTTAACCTTTGAGAGTTCAAGAATTTCACGTTTCGTTTTGTTGCTGGGTCGTTTCGATGGTCTGATGTCAAGCGGGCTTATACAGGGCGTAACCGAAGGGGTATATCAAGGTGAAAAGTTTGGAGAACGCAATTTTGTTTTTTTTTTATCGATACATAAAAAAAAACAATACTACGCGATATTTAAGCTTGGAACGTGGTGACTGGTGAGTACGCGCCTAGTACACTCGAACAAAATGAATCATGACCCACCTTGAGTTTAGATTCCTGTTTTGTATGTAGGTATTAAGGTAGTTTTTATATTATGTGTTATATTAACATTCATCCATTTTTCTTTTCTTAATCCCATTCATTTTTATTCGAATAACATTAGATAGGTTTATCGTTTATACATATTTCATTAACAGTAAACGTTTTAAAATTTATTTTATTAGACAAAGTGATATAGTAGTTCATCTATTGCAATCTCCTTCTAAAAATTAAATATGCATTTGATATTTTTTAACGTATTTTTTTTAAATTAGAACTTTTTTTGTTGCGCAAGGATTTTTTGATAAAGTACATTTTCTACATTCAAAATTCAAAACATAAACCCAGAAATATCTGCAATGACTTTTTAATAATCTACTGCTTTGATATCACTCGTCTTGACCCTCTCTTAATATCTAAAAAGTCCTAAATACTACATACTAGGTAATAGAAGTTTGTAACTGTTTTCATGATTTCAAACTAATTATCGGTTGAATGGATCATGATTTAGTTGGCTCGACTGTACTCGCCAAGCGTAGGTATACAGGAAGGCAGAGACTAAACGTGCCATCAGCGGCAATGTTGTTCCAATATCAGTATAAAATAATTGTATAGCTATCGAATTTTTATTATTAGTTAGTATAGTGTCGGTAAGTAGGTACGGCTCAAAAA
Source organism: Oegoconia quadripuncta (assembly GCA_949316235.1). Lineage (NCBI taxonomy): Eukaryota > Metazoa > Arthropoda > Insecta > Lepidoptera > Autostichidae > Oegoconia > Oegoconia quadripuncta. The sequence continues at coordinate 23,875,823 of OX438749.1, forward strand.
TGTTTCACATTATTTAAAATCAGCGACTTCGTACTTTACATTTTGAAATACCCTTTTCGTTTCATGTCCTATATTGTTCCGATGTTTTTGGCTGCCAATGTGCCTTATTAGATATAACTTTCATCATGACAGAACCGATTTTTGAGGAGCCAAGCGCGATTATTCAATAGAATTATTCAACCAATTTTCAATATATTTCAAAGTGAATATGCCGTTTTCGATAAGTCGGATTTCAAGTGTTTAGTTTTTTGATAGACTGGAGACGCATTTCACCATAATCTCACCTGATGGCAGTTCCTATGTAGCTGAAGATGAAGTACCATCTTAGCCTTAGAATGTCCACCATCTTATCCAAATCTGCCGCCAAGCAGCATGTTAATAGCATTGTTGTGTTCCGGTTGTCAGAGATAAGATAGCCAGTCCCCCAAATGTGTTGGGGTTTCCGGGTTAGTACGCTTCCACCTTCGACCTCATCTTCACTTAACATCAGGTGTGATTGAGGTCAAGTACCAACCCGTTGTGCTTAAAAAAGAACGAACAACCAATGTGAAACTCTCTTCCAGCGTCAGTATTTCCTGAATCCTACAACCTTGGGATGTTCAAGAGCAAGTGAATAGGCATCTACTGGGATCGCGTGCTTCATCGTCGACCATATTCTTACTTTCCATCAGGTGAGATTGTAGTCAAACGCGTATCCAGTTAATCATAAAAAAGTAAGAACCATGTCGAGTATCACTATCGATTTTGGCTTATATGTGGGTTTATACAAGGTGGAATTTTTCAAAAACGGCTTGATTTTACTGATATATCGGAAATTGTATTAATATGTATTATAATTTTATTGTTCCATATTTTTGAATAATTAGAGCATGTGTCTTTGTCATAACACGTTTTATTAATAACAAAAATAGGACTATTTACTTGGCAATAACGTATACTGGCGGCTTGTGCCGCAAGGTATCGTTGTAAACTTGTCTGGGCGGCTTGCATCTCTACGGTGAGATTTCCAGTGGTTATGAACTTTAAACTTTGACCGTAAAGCTCGAAACCATCAGGGCTCTCATCGCGGATTGAAGCGAATTAAGCGTGTGGGGTGATAGGACAAGGTATATTTGAATGTTTTTGCCAAGTCAATAGAGTTTATTAAGAATTAGGTGTATGGAAACTCAAAAACCGATTCTCATCTGTTTGTTTTTGTGTGGTCCAAACAATAATCCGGTATTGAGGATCCTGTGGGATATTCCATCCTGTATAGTCCCTGAAAAACTCTTCGAGAATTTCTTCATGGTATTATATTTTTGGTACTTTTATTAAGACGGGAAGAAAGAAAAAGTATTTATTGCAACAAATACAGAACATTTCTTAGGAATAACATTTTGCATAATTAAATGTATTTGTGGCAAAGGGATTGGGCGACAGCAATTACTGCCAATATGTCGTATGGCAATTGACAGCGCTGGTATCAGCGCAACCCCTCTCTCACTTAGGTTTTCAAATTAAAAAAAGCCACACAGTCATATTAGTATTATATCAGTAAATATATAACCAGTCGGAATTTCAAATTTATTCTTTATTGTTCAAATACGCATAAAACAACAAAGGTTTTCAAATCTTAATTTTAAGTACATGATTTAATCTTAAATGTCACTTTCACCATTGTCCATTTTATGTAATATCCGTTTGTTTGTTTGTAAACGCTTTATTGTACTTCATATGAATAAATATATATTGATAAATTAAATGTAACTTAAAATTAAGTACAAAGGCGGACTTATCACATAAAGGGATCTCTTCCAGTCAACCTTGGTTAATATAAAAGAACAAATTGAACAAAAAGCTAAACATTTTCATAAAAACTCCGTATGCTTAGAAAACCTGCTATTCGCTGTAATATTCTTGAACACACTGCATCTTATAATATTTTATTATTATTATTAGAGCCCATAGTGGGCAAAGGCCTCCCTCATCTGTTTCCAGTCGTTTCTGATCTTGGCGAGCACAAACCATCCCTTATTAAAACTGTCAAGGTCGTCCCTCCACCGTTTTCGCGGTCTGCCACGTTTGCGTCTGGCGGTTGTAGGAGTCCAAATAGTGGACTCGTTTGCCCACAACTCTCAGGGCATGCGGCCTACGTGACCCGCCCAGTCCTACTTCAACGTTGTCGCTTTTTTACCTTCTTATAATATACTCTAAGGATATAATATACAGGACATTGTAACGCCATTAGTTTTCTTAAAATAAACAAAATAAAATATTACCATACCATAAAAGAAATTAATGATGTCTATCGTATCCACTGGACCAATCGGTTTTCGTTTGGACCACAAAAAGCGACACCCTGTATAATTATTAGAAAATTATTTTAAAATCTGCGATTTGTTGTAGAAGATAAGAGAATATTACAGAAGCGAAGAGAAGAACACAGAAGGTCAGAAGATACAATAACGAATTCAAGCCGTCGGCGGGGTGAGGTAGTAGGTTGTATAGTACTGTATTACAACTATTTGGAGGGACTGTATAGCCTGCTAACTTTCCCAGCCGCTGGCAATATCAACGCGGAACAGAAGAGAAGAGAAGAAGAATACAATACTGCTGAAGTTCTAATTTGTTGTTGGCATAAGTATTACCTAAATTTGTTATAAAATTTGTTACAAATTACAATACAATACAATGCCTATACGTATAGTCGTGCGGACCCTGTACAACTACGACTTGTCGCAATTACCTCCATACTTTGCAAAATAATTATGGAGTGTGTACTAAACCGATTGCTGGCATGTCGGGAAGATTGTGATTTGCCCAGTCATTGGCAATACGGCTGTCGGAGAAACCGTTCCACCGGCGATCTACTAGTATTTACCACTCACTGCTGGGGTGAAGCCATAGCGAAGCATATCAAAACTCTTGACATATCTAAGACTTTTGATAGGGTCTGGCATGCCGGTCTCTAAGTAAGCTCGTTCATATGTGATTCCCTCTGGACTGTGTTCGTTCGTGTACCTGGAGCGACCGTTCGCTTAGAAAATCAAATATCCTAGTGGATATCTGATTTTCTAAGTGACCCGTCGATCCAGGTAGTCGTCGACGGCTGCTCATCTGACGTATTGGCTATTAATGCCGGGGTACCTCAAGGGTCAGTTCTCTCCGCAAATCTATTTTTATTACACATCAATGATCTGCTTAAACCCGGAACCTCTGGGTATGCAGACGACAGCACTATTACAGTGAGTCAGTCCAGAAGCGAAGATATCCGTTCACTTAGAAAGCCCTTGGTTGAGCTCACGAATTTAGCATTAAAGGCGCTATCCGATTGGGGCTTTCCATAGAATCGAACGCTAAAACAGCAGCTAAGAAGCTTGACATTCTCCTTAAGGTCAGGTGATATTTCACACCGAAACAACTTTTGGTGCTTTACCAGGCTCAGGTCCGCTCGTGCATGGAATACTGCTGTCACCTCTGGGATGGTTCAGCCAAGTACCAACAAGCTGCACACGATTCCGTGAAACGACGTCCCATAAGACTCATAGGCATTCGATTACTGCTAATTTGCAGAGCCTTGCACACCGGCGTATAGTCGCCTGTCTTTCAGTCTTTTACAGGATATACTGCGGTGAGTGTGCGTTGGAATTACATAATCTTATTCCACCGTCGCCTTTCCATCTTCGGACAGCAGTGCTAGACAGCCTAGTAAGGCGTGGGGAGGGATTCCACCCGTATATAGTTAATATCCCGAACATTCGCACTAAGAAGTTCGACTCTTCATTCATACTACGAACAGCCAAGGCATGGAACTCTCTTCAAGCGTCAGTCTTTCCTGAATCCTACAACCTTAGGATCTTTAAAAGCAGAGTGAATAGGCTTTTACTGGGATCGCATGCTTCATCTTCGGCCACATCGTCACTTTCCATCAGGTGAGATTGTGGTCAAACGCGTATCCAGTTAATCATTAAAAAAATAGGTGTACCACATGGCTTATATGTATTTATTACCGCGCACTTATATATATTTTTATTTTTATTCTGCAGAAGCGGGCGGTTCGTGCGATGTACAAGTTGGGCTCCAGAATATATCTGAAGAATAAATTTAATTATATATTAAGCCTTTGAGCGCCACGCCGGTCACCGGTGATCGCAGACAATTGATTTTCATTGTGTCTGCGTTGCGGCAGTTAACGTGTTAACATTGGCGTCGCAATATATTTACAAAAACTTAGAAGAATCTGCAATTGTTTAGGTAACATAGTGAAATACATAATGCAAATACAAGATTTACCTAAAATAAATGTTCATATCAGTCGTTTACACAAAGTCAATAAGTCATTCAAGAAACCATTGTAGAAGACTGTAATAGACATTCAAAATTTGCCTATAAATATATTTAAAACCACCAACGGAAACTACGTGTAAAAGGCTAGTATAAAGAGAAGCTGTCTAGATATTGGTAAATTTCTTCTTGATTTAAAAACTACTTAAGTCTCTGCACTCAAGTCAAACTTAAAAGCTGATTTTTACCCACAGTCTTCCGCTTAGGCGGACACAAGGGAATAATTATGTTACGAGGGTATTTAAAAGGGACAGTGAATCTAAATTTTTCTAGGAGCCCAACTCCAGTCAATTACATTCCTAAAAAGTTTGAATAAAAAAGCTAAATCCAGCAGTTTCCTGCGATTAACTAGATATGTAATGTTAAAATAATCGAGTCTATTTTCGTAAGAAAAGGTTCTCCTAGCCATTCCTGTGGATCTAGCCAAATGCCACAGGAATCTCTTATGTATCCTCTCTATTCTGAGGTTATGTGTGGCAAAATGGAGACGCCAGACCTACAAATATTCAAGGTGACTACGTACAAGTCTATTATATATAAGTATTTGTGTTTTTGCATTTCGGAAAATCTTTGCGTTTCTCATGACAAAGCCCAAAGCCCAAAGCTTTCTTAGTGATAAGTTCGATATGGGGTATAAAAGTTAGTTTCCTGTCAAAAAGAACCCCAAGGTCCCTGTGTTAACCTCTTGCAGAATATTCCCGGAGACGTTGTAAGAAGTACGAAATGATTCGTATTACGAGTAATAATAAACACTATGTACTCTAAGGTTTGCTGGTAGAAAACTCTATCGGAGTTAAGCTGGCCTTTGTACATTTTATATACAATGCACATTTCTGTAACAGTTTTGTGTACAATAGAGATGTTAAGAATATAGGGAAACAATTGCAGATTCTTCCTTACATATCTACCTTTATCCGTAAATATATTGCGATCTTTAAATTTATTTGACAGGCATGGTCAGGTTTTTGTTTCAGAAATCCTCGGCTGTCCTTTGGTCCCCAGGTGACGGATACTGAACTCTTCTCAAGACGTGATTGGTCACTAACCATCATTCTTCTTTTCGTGTCGAGGAAGTTTCAAATTTTATTGGACCAAAATTTAGCCACTCTAACAGCACTGTGTGTGGCGTTAAGGAGGTCGTCAAAGGTGCAGTGTCAGGACACGCGGGGCAAGACAATACGTGATCCATTGGCTGTGGGGAGACTCCGCACTCGCATCGATCACTCCCGCCATCGCAGAAGCCCCACCTGCACAGATTATCTTTGCTGCGGCCAACCTGAGTTCGAAGCCGATTTAAGGATTTCCATGTTGGCCATGGCAAATCGTGTCCAGGAGGAAGAGACTCCTTGAGCGAGACGAACGACGCAAGAGAGTATCTTTGCCGCCACAGGCTGCAGCGAGCATCCGAAGCCACACCTTGTACGGGAGCAACGCGCTTTAAAAAGTTATTACCATCATTGATGGACATGGATTATGGATGGACCAAGATGATTGACATCAACGTGGTTAGAAGAAAACCAGTCACCCATTCTAACAGTCCCAGGCAGCATTCCTGGTTTAGAAGGTATGGTAATAACCCATCATGACTGAAGTGCCTTTAAACTAGACCCAAAATTTTGACCCAGACATTTGACGACCCGTTTGGTGTAGTGGTTAGAATCTCTGACTGCTGTATCAAAAGATCGCGGGTTCGAATCCGGCTAGGGGCATATGTTTGTATTCATGGGCATTTGTTCGGGAGTAATGGATGTTTCTCATTTATATTTTTTAAATGTCATATAGGGCATTTTAAATGACAGTACATTTATATGATACACATGAACTGATGCTGAAGCCAGGACAGTCTCCTCACGAGGGGAACTCCTTAACGGTTAATAGCACGGATAGTAATTTATGCATACACGGTTGGTTATCATAATCAATCATTCGAGTTAAACATGATCGCGGGTTCGATCCCCAGCGAGGTACATGTTTAAGTACTTGGTTTGGTTGGTGGTAGGGCATTTTAAATGTCCGCCTGGCTAGCTACCACCATCTTATCTAAATCTGCCGCCAAGTAGCAATGTTAATAGCATTGTTGTGTTCCGGTTGTCAGAGATAAGATAGCCATGCCCCCAAATGTGTTGGGGTTTCCGGGTCAGTACGCTTCCACCTTCGACCTCGTCTTCACTTAACATCAGGTGTGATTGAGGTCAAGTACGAACCCGTGGTGCATAAAAAAAATGTATTGTATTTGTTTACAAAAAAAAAGTATTTGTATAGTTTATCAACCATCTGGCATCCATAATACAACCCAAGTTGATTAGTATGGAAATAGATGGCGCTGTGTGTATGTGCAAAGATTTATATTTATTCCTCTCTCCCCGCAGTTGACAATGTCGCGTCTGAAATGGACTTCAGGCCCAAGCCCAATACAGCGGCTACATTATCCAGCCCGCTGATTACGCTGGACCCGAGCCAGAATTAGCCTTCGCAGTCGGAGATCCTGCTGCATGTCGCCGGACAGTACCGCAACAAATTTCGATATTGGCGCCAAAGCATACTAGACCGCAGGACGCACTACAACTAAATAATCCAGTTATTGGCTATGGACATTGAAATGAAATGAATATCTATTTGCCAAAACATGAGATTGATGCATAGAATAAACATGATGTCAGTCAATGAGAAATAGTCCTATCACGTTCTGTCATCATGTCATCATCCTCTATCGCATATTTCATGGGGAGTGTTCTGAAGCACTGTTCGAGCTAATACCCGCTGCTCAATTTAACCGATACACTTCTCGCCGAAAATTAAAACTCCATCCACATCACCTGGATGAGTGGAAGTCTACCACTGTATGTTTCTCAAGAAACTTCCTACCACGTACGACCACCCTGTGGAACGGACTTCCTGCAGCGGTATTCCCGAACGAGTACGACATTGGAACCTTCAAGAAACGAGCCTACACCTTCCTCAAAGGCCGGCAACGCATCTGTGACCCTTTTGATGTTTGCGGGTGTCCATGGGCGGCGGTGATTGCTTTCCATCAGGTGATCCGCATGCTCGTTTGCCGCCCTCTCAAATAAAAAATAAAAAAATGTAATGACGTGCATTTAACATACATAACATACTAATAAAAGTTAAGTAAAATATACTTAATTTAGATTATATAAAATAAACAAGCCGAAATACATTAATTAATAGAAGATGTCAACATTCAAACATGCAATCAGGATACAGTGTTAATCATTACATAAACAGATTACATTCGAGATGTCAAACAGATTTATTTACAAATTTTTGTACAGAGTAAAACCCTTGCTCACACAAATATTCAAAAAGTACTGTTGTTTGGCTTGTATCCTAACCAATGCAACGGATAGTTCGAAGGGAATCGCCAATCAATTGGACTCGTCAAAAGTGCACAAACTTAGCTTAGCTAGACATAATTCAGAACCGACTTATATAATTGCTATCTTATAAAGGTATATTAGAGATGTAATTTTCAATAATTAAAGCCTAAAAAAAAAGAGCGCTTAGTCTAGATTTTTTTAGAAAACCCTATTTTTAATTTGTACCTTAATAACAATAAATACTAATTGATATTTAATTAGGTAGACTTTTGTTGAATATAGTTAATTTATTGATGGATAAAGAACTAAGCATGTTATAGTTAGGCATGCATGTGTTTTAGCTGAAAATGTCGTCGGAATTAAAAATGAGAACTTAATATTTGTTAACAATAATTTCCGTAAATGTTTTGAATTAAAGAAATATCCATCAATTGAGCATTTCTTTTTAAGCTTCTTACAAATGCTTAATTTTTAGGAATTGTTACGACATTTATTAAATGTTTCAAGAAAATCGCAATTATTTGTTTTTTCCGAGGTCAAACCTTAGTTTCCCTGGGCTACTATACTATAATATGTCTAAAGTGTCATTCTACGGAACTTGCTAACTATATAAACAAAAGACGATCTCAGATCTCTCTCGTACCTACTTGTTTTTACTTTCGTTATTTTATTATTCGATATAGTTTGACATAAGTTAAGTAGTAAGTAAGAGTCTTGCCCATCACTAGTACATTCATCATTCAGAGACAATTTCAATATGGCGGTTTGTTTACTTAGCAAGTTCTATAAAATGTTACTTTATAAACTATTCAGGTATTACAGTACTTATTAATTGTGTGTGTCCCATGGGCAGCCGTGATCTCACGTACCTTAGGCTCCACTAAAAACCGTTGTAATCGTTTTTTTCTCTTGACTACAACATAATTGGGTCTTTACCTATGAAATTTGAGTTTTTTTCCTTCGTTAATCATATGTACAAATTCCTGCGATTTTCAATGCTATATCCAAATTTGTTTTTTATTTGGAAAATGGAATATTATTTCAAGGTTTCACATGAAATATTTTTTTATTTCACATAATAAAAAAAAATTGAACAGAACTCTTTTCATGTGCTTCCCATAATCATTTCTTAGATTCGCTGAAACTTTTATAAAGCGGTTACCTACTTTTAAAATTTACGCTGCCTATACTTAACTTAATGTTATCCGATAATACACACAAAGTTTAGCTAAATTTGGATTTGCCGTTCCCAAAAAAACCAAAAATGTTTGTATGAAGAAAACAATCTTAATGAAATTCTTCATACAAAACGCCAATTTCATAGGTAAGAACCTAATATGCTGAGATGGGGACCATTTAATACTACTTTGCGACACCGAAAATTGCTACTGCTTACTTTTAGATTAATGTACCATATTTTTATGTTGTGTTATATGTAGTACATACAACCTAATCAAACTTATAGTGTCGCTAAATGGATCAAATAAAGGTTTTTTATTCATATATTTCTCAAAATGGCAATTAATGTTATAAGAAAAAGCTTAAGATAAAAAAAGTCTTGAATTTTTATATGACTTGTCGACAGCTTGAAAGATTGAGCCAGCGAAGTCCGCGTCCAGAAATTCCCAAATCGTATCGTATATTTCTGTTTTATCTAGAAGTAGCTTAAAAAAATGTAAAGTCTGACTATTTTAAGTGTTCTTTGCGTACTTAGTTACAAAATAAAGTATTTATTTACTTTACTTGAGTTCCTTTTCAGTAAATTATCCTCCTTGTTTCCCTTTCCAACTGTATTTGCTTTCCTTTCCATTATCAGCAGCAAAGCGAAAGGATTACGACTTAGGATTGCATACCTACTTACTACTTACTAATAAAGCGATCTCAATGTTGAGATGAACTTAAGTTGACTTAAGTTAAGTCTTCTATTTAATTTATGAAAGTACAAATACTCTACCTATATAGGTACATCCTAATCCATTCATCCGTTTCGCCGTGATTGAGCCACAAACAAACAAACATCCAAACTATCGCATTTATAATATTAGTTTTTTTTTTAAATCTTACTTTATTTTGGGATTTTTATCCTTTTGGATATGTCAATCCCATTGTACCTAAGCTAAATATCGACAGAGACAATTATTGGTGACAAACGTTCACCAGACCATACAAGGACGAAGTTGCTTCAGAAGTAGGAACAACTAGTATGCTTTGAATAATGCCTACATCGAGTCTGTTCACATTAAATTTTCTAATAAACATATGTCTCTCTCTACTGTTCTTGGCACACTCCATTAGTAAGTGTTGCACGTCTTCAGTGTGTCCACAAACATCGCAATTAGGTGAATCTGCCTTTTTCATTAAAAATGCAAATTTTCTTGATGGATAGTGCCCGGATCTAACTAATATTAGTTGGATATGTTTCTTAGTACGGACACAAGTCTCTCTCAAAAACCATTTTACATACGTCATAATTGTTAAATACATCGTCACTTTCCATCAGGTGAGATTGTAGTCAAACGCGAAACCAGTTTTTAATTAAAAAAAAAATATATTGTACCTACATTTTTGTGAGAGAAAATAAAAACTTTTATAATATTACGAAATTGGCTATACAGGTAGAATATACCCTGGATTAAAACATAGAATACTCATATATCATTAGTTGTGATTTATAGTCGACTCCATAATTAAACATACAGGGCAATTTTACATAATCGATTGTAGTATACTGGCTAATTAAAATGCAAGGAGGTGAGTCCATCGCCGTGGAAAGGTTATGAATGTGTTTTGATGGTAAGCCCCTTTACGACACCCACGGAAAGAGACGAAGCCACAAAGCTCTCATCTTTCGATATACCGGATGAGTTTTTTTTTACTAAATTTAGAGATACTATAAAACAGAAACTTGTTAAGAAAGCATATTATAAAATATCAGATTATGTAGATGATAAACAATCATGGACATAACCAGCCCGTTCGCATGACCAGGCTACCTATTTCACAATTTATAATGAAATATTATAAGTAATATAAAATAATAATTTTGTAATTTATAAACCTTTTTTTAAAAAGAGCGACCTCTCGAGTTTCTTGCTTGTTCTTCTCAGGGGAAAATTGCCTTTTGAACAAGCAGTAGCTTTAAAAATGTAAAATCTGACTATTTTAAGTGTACCCTGTGTAACTACAAAATAAAGCATTTTTTGATTTTGATTTACCGTAAGGAAAAAAATAGGGCATGTAAGTGAAATAGAAGGTATTGGCATAGGTAGTTTAATGTTTTCCAAACTATCTTTGAATGAAGCTTTGTGTCATTTGACGGTCGCGTTTATAGTCTGTTCCACATAATTACATTATTAAATTAAATAATTAAAAAAAACTTGCGAGACAATATGAGTTCGAAATAAACGCATGATCGGAACCTCGGCATCATCGCCGCCCGCGCCGGCCGGAGATTGATATGCGACTAGCGGGGTTCTTTTTATTTATTTAATTTAATGATGTAATTTATTCAAGATAAGATAAGATAAGATGTTTATTTACCAAAAATGACCATACATAATTATACATTTGCTGTAGCGGCCACACTAGGCTAGGCCTGTATCGTGGATGCCGAAATTTCCATATTAGAGAAACAGTTTCACTGGTCATTACATTTTATAAGTAACATCATCTGTTAAATTAGACTTAGGGAGATAGACATGCATGCAGAACTAGCCTTAGATGTAACTAGCACGTTAGAATTGTACAAGTTGCGCGTGCGCATGTGTGGGTATGAGATCCTTTAATTAAAATTTGCTAATTTATTTATTTACATAGAATCAACAGCATAATAACAAATTCTTATACAGAAAACTAATACTAAAGAAATATTCATTCGAAGATAGTTTTGAAAAAATTAAACTACCTACCTATGCCAATACCTTCTATTTCACTTACCTAATATGTAAATTTTTTTCCTTACGATAAAAAAACTCACCGGTATAGGTATTCATACGTTGTGTAGTGTATTATTTAACGCCAAAATATATTATACAGTATCATCACCAGCTCGTAAACATCCTACTGCAAGGATATATAGGCCGTCCCTCGTACAATGAGGGAGTATGGGCCGTAGTCCACCACGCTGGCACAAGCGGGTTGGGGCTTCACATGCCTTTGAATTTTTATTTCTCAGGCATGCAGGTTTCCTCACGATGTAATGTATAATACAGTATGTATACCACAAAATAGAACAATAGTATTCTATAACAAAACACTGCTTATTGTAAAATTCGTAAAATTTCTCATCTAACTCACCCTATTCATAGTTACGTAAACCTAATAAACATTTTTTTAAAGCAAATAAAATTCGATACGTTGGCAATTTGGATTTATTAACAAAAAGAGGGAATATAAAGCATTTTGGGGTAAAAACTCTTTTTGCACAAATGCTGCAGAAAAAGGGTCCCTTTGTCAACCCATGGGGTAGGATTAAAACTATTGTGTTTAATTTTTTTTCGCTTTTTTTAAAGCTTTTTGTCGCTCTGCACCTGGGTTTCATTCAGTTGATTAGGGTTATTTGTATTAACTATTTTTTAAAGCGCACTGACTGAGTGTTACACGTCAGGGATACCAACTCCTCAGACAAAATACCACTAAAAACGAGATGAAATACCCCTAAATCCCATCATTGTTAGTCCCACAAAAATTCGCGTATCTATTTAGACATATAGGTATTCAAATAATTTTTATGTTTAATAGGCCAAATAGTCGCTTAAACCCAATATGTATGTATGAAGATTTCTATGTTACCTCCTGTAGCCTAAACAGTTTGACCAATTTCGAAGTGCCTGGTGTCGTCAGATTCACCTTGATCCTGGAGTGTCATAGGATATATGTTATGGTAAAAAATCCAAAGTAGTCGCCCTGTAATAAAATATTACTTAACCTTATAGTTATTTTTCTTTATTACAAATCAAATAATTTATCGTTTTAAACAGATTGATTTGGTGTGTGGAGTAATATTTTATGACCCTAAAACACCCCAAAAATAATAGGCCGTAAACAGCCCTAAATTTGAGACCAAAAGTCCTGGAAGCCTTTTACTCGTAGAAGTTCGCTCCCATTTCTGAAATATTCCATAAGTTATATAATTGATAATAAAAGATTGGTGTATTGACCCTGTCAGTGATACCAACGGCTGCGGATTCGAATCCCGCGAAGGATAAATGTTAATTCCCGAGTCATGGATGTTTATATATTTAAGTTCCGAATACATTTTCCTTGCTTTCAGAGTCGAAACTTTAGGTCCTTGGGTGCCGGGCGCTCTTAAATTTTTCTTTGATATTCAAAGCGCTTAGTCGATGTCACTGGTGACCCGAGAGCTGGTTGTTTCCTCGCCCAACGGTTAAGTATCTGCATACAACGAGGAAACGCTGCCAGCGTTTTGGGTACCTTGCCTCGCGGCCCCAATTTTTTACATTTGTTCTAGTTTATAAATATAAACTAGATAAATAAAGAGATGGAATTTAAATAAATTCCATCTCTTTATTTGTTACTGTTTTTAAATAAATATATTGCCATAAAAATATATAATATATATTTGTATATGTGTCTCCATTATCTAATATCCACTAAAAGCTTTGCTTAGTTTGGGACTTGATGATTGGGTTAACATGAATAATTCTCTTTGGATGCACTCGAAAAGCCTATGTAATATTATAAATGCCAAAGTTTGGATGTTTGTTTGTTCGTTGCACAATTACGGCTAGACGGATGAACGGATTTGGATGAAATTTGGTACATAAGTAGAATATATCCTGGATTAAGACAGGATATTTTTTATCCCGATAAAGTGATTAGTTCTCGCGGGATAAACGAATTTCCGCGCGATAAAGTTTATTTATTTATTTATTTACCAAGTATATACCTAACTGTTTTGACGACCTGTTTGGTGTAATGGTTAGAAACTCTGACCACTATACCAAAAAGGTTGCGGGTTCGAATCCCGCTAGGGGCATATGTTTGTGTGATGAATACGGACATGTGTACCCGAGTTATGGATGTTTTCATTTATAATAAGTATTTATTTAAAAAAAAAAATTATGAATTTATGTAGTATATCAACCATCTGGTATCCACAACACAAGCCTATAGTGGCTTACTGTGGAACTAGATGGCGCTGTGTGTATGTCTAAGGATATTTATTTATAAAAAAAAAAAAAACAAAAAAAAAACTATCATTACAGATTATTCCAATGCGATAGTTAACTAATGATAATTATGTACTTATACCAAGTTATTCCACGCAGGCGAAGCCGCGGACGCAAAGCTAGTTATGAGCTTTTAGGTTTATCAAATGAGGGCGCCACTGGACCCTATGCTCTGCTCCACCTTCAGTAGGCGCCGTGTCGAGTACCACTGTTGATCCTGGCTTATAGGAGATACAGTGGGAGCAGTGAGGAGGCGGGATTGGACCCTATGCTCGATACTATTTATTATTTCATTTAGATACGAGGGCGACACTGAAAGTTCTTAGAAAATTAAAAACTAAACAAACTAGCAAGTTATTAGTTTTATTATATATTTTCAAAATAGCGTCCATTCACATCAATACATCGCTGCATCTGATGGAACCACTGAGAAAAGCACTTTGCCCACTCGTCCTTAGGGGTCTCTTCGACACCCTTTTGAAACGCAGTCACTGCTTCCGCGGCGTCCATAAAACGCTTTCCCCGCAGTTTTTCTTTTATTTTCGGGAATAAATAAAAATCGCAAGGTGCGAGGTCGGGGCTAAATGGCGGGTGACCCAATAATTCCACGTCTGACGTCGCCAAATAGTGGATCGTTTGCTTGGCGGTGTGCGACGAGGCGTTGTCTTGGTGAAGGAGGATCCTACTGCGAGGTCGTTTCTCCCGAACTTTTTCAAAGACAAGTGGCAAACAAATGTTAGTGTACCACTCTGCAGTTACTGTTATTCGATCTTCTAAAACAATTGTTGCGTAATAACCTGTCCTTCCGAAGAACGCGGCCACCATCTTTTTTCCCACGCTTCGACCTCTCTTCACTTTAGTTGGCAACTCCTCGGAAGAAAACAGCCACTCAACAGATTGTCTTTTAGTTTCTGGATCATAACAGTAAATTCAGCTTTCGTCACCCGTAAGTATGTCGAACACAGCATTTGAGTCACCTCTTCTGAGGTGACTTGATCTTTGAACCATTTCACGGCACCAATCACCACGACGGAGTATTTGGGCCTCTGTCAAATTATGAGGTATCCACCGGGCACAAAGCTTCCTGACCACTAAATGTTCATGGAGGATTTTGTGCACTTGACTCATGCCGATGCCTAAGCTTGTCGCAATCTGCTGATAGGTCACTCTTTTGTCAGTCTCCATCATACGCCGCACAACACTGATGTTATCTTCGGTCGTTGTCGTAGATGGCCGCCCCTCACGCAGATCATCGGTGAGATTAGTGCGACCACGTTTAAAGTCATTAAACCAGTTGTAAATAGTGGCACGTGAAGGGGATTCATCGTGAAAGGCCAATGGAAGTCTATCATAACTTTCTTGTTGACTTAGATGACATCGAGTCATAAAAAATCATTGCACGGAAATTTTCTCGCGTTAAAATCACGCTGACAAACTAATGAAGTACATACACACTGGCAAAGAGTTCCATTTTCAACATTTGAGCTTATTTTTTATCGTTTAAAAGTGGCCAGTTCTAAGAACTTTCAGTGTCGCTCTCGGACCTACTATTTAAAAGAGTATTAAAATTTACCCTGATTGACATATATGCGCTACCCTGGATGGACACATGTATTTCCCCAGTGTGCCAAATTACCCCGAGTGGCAGGACACACAATAGAATTCTATAATGCCTAGAATTACGGCATTCATTCATCATCCGAACAGCCAATTAAGGCATGGATCTTCCTTCCGGCGTCAGTCTTTCCTGAATCCTACAACCTTGAGATCTTCAAAAGCAGAGCGAATAGGCATTTACTGGGATCGCGTGCTTCATCTTCGACCACATCGTCACTTTCCATCAGGTGAGATTGTGGTCAAAAGCGAATCCAGCCATAAAAAAAAATGTGAAGAATACATACAAGTAGCGCCATCTAGTAGTGACTAGCAGCAAGACGATAGTAACGTAACGCAGGGTGATAGCGATCAAATTGGCAGGTTCGCTTGCTGTAATAATGGATTTTATCATCCGTTTAAATGTGTGACGTTTTTATTTTTCCTGTATACCTGATAATTATCTTGTATTAATCCTCCCACGACACGAGGAATCAGCTGCATTCAACTAGGTACACAGGGGTGTAGCGTGGTAGAGGTGGCCGCATCAGCGACGCCTTTTTAGGCTTTTTCTTTCAGTGGTACCAATTCTTTATGTACACATATTACAAATGTACGTATTTAGGCTGTTTTTAATGAGAAATAAATTTATCCTATCTTATTTTAATGAATACAAAATCAAACCCAAAATATAGTCGTAATAATGAAAAACTAGGTACGCTGAAACATCCGAGTCATATTAAAAAAAAGGTGTTTACAGGTTATACTGTGTGATCTAATCTTTAAAAAAAATATTGCCTTCTAAAAAGTAAAGATTTCTAATTGATTTAGCTTTAAAAATCACTCTGCTTCAATTGAAAGTATTCCTATGAATAAATATGCTATAAATATTTACGGTTTACGCACGCATCACCTACGGCCTAGGTATATACCTATTTCGTACAATTCCTAGTTTGGACAATTTCATTGTTAAACAACTAACTAGTCAAAGATAAATCCGTTAATTAAACTTGTTTAGATTTGTTACGGAAAGTGCCTTATGATGATATTCAAAATTCCCATCCAGTGGCGTTCTCAAGCAGTGACAGCGACAGTCTGAATGAAAGTCCTAACATTCCTGAAAGCACACCTTTTATGTCAAATTCTGAATTGTAATGGGGTTCCGCTCCAGGACGCTTACACCTTCGGCCTCAACTTCATTTAACATCCGGTGATTTTAAGTCAAGCGGTAACCCATTGTCTTAAAATTCGATAAGTCGAATTGATGACCCTTTTTGAATGACGGTTCATCAGCCAGACCGTTTATTGCCCGTGGTCCGATCGCCGAGTTCTACTGGTCGATCCATTGTTGATTGTTTTTGCCTGTGGTTCTATCAATGGGACCACGGGCCAATCAAATTGCCCGTAGTCCTATCGGTAGTACTAAGGGCAACTTCGTTTACCGGTAGTGTAAATTCTCTTTGTACGTAAACTTCATGTAGGAAAATTGTTTAAAATTAAAAATAAACAAACCGCGTTTCCACAATTAATGTCGATTTAGGTAGTGATATTTGTTTCATTAATAGGAAAGGTGGTACAATAATTTTATTTGGCGATTACCAGTATTATAATATGCAACAGTATAAAAATAGATCGGCAGTGTGGCGTTGTTCTAATTATATTAGTAAGGTAATTTTTCAGTTACCGACTCATAGTCACACCAAGTTATCACACCAGTGTTACAAACAGGATTCTTTTTCATGTTAGTCACACTACTAATTTTTCCACACCATTTATCGTATTTATTCCCTAACTAGTGCTGTCCTAGCCTGTTCTGTCCTGTAAAATGGAATGTCATCTATATTTAACTGGCGCAAGCGAGCCGGACGAGTGCGAGCGAAGCGAGAACGGGAGTTTTTGGCACCCCGACATGGATAGGTTAGGTTACGTGACCTTGAGCTTCCTTACGAGGCCTATATGAAAAAGGTGCCATAAATTATCACTAGTACCTAACACAAAATATGGTCACTATTCTTCGCGTCGGCTTTTATTAATGCCAAAGTTAGTCGTTAGCAAGACGCCGTAGCTTCACGATCGGACAGCAAGAGCTCCGCGTGTGCCTATCAATAAACCATATACACGTACGTGAAGTAGTGCTCAATATTATCAACCCCAAGGTGTTAGGTTAGCAGACTTAAGTCACCCTATACTTTTTTTTTAGGCACAACGGGTTGGTATTTGACCTCAATCACACCCGATGTTAAGTGAAGATGAGGTCGAAGGTGGAAGCGTACTGACCCGGAAACCCCAACACATTTGGGGGACTGGCTATCTTATCTCTGACAACCAGAACACACTAATGCTATTAACATTGCTCCTTGGCGGCAGATTTAGATAATATGGTGGTAGCTAGCCAAGCGGACATTTAAAATGCCCTACCACCAACCAAACCGAGGACTTACACATGTACCCCGCTGGGGATCGAACCCGCGACCTCCGAATCGTAAAACCATGTTGTTTACATTGAGCCACGAAGGCGGTTACATTGGTTACAAATATGTGTGGCGCAACAAAGACCAAACCACTGGGATACAAAACAGAAATAAAAAGCATCTATTTAATAATTTACTCATTTAAATATATATATTTCTATAATAGAAATTTGTTACGTATTTTACACAAATATAATAGAACGCCGCCGCCCAAACATTAAATACAATAATCATTTAATAATAAATTAATTATTTTTCATTAAATTACGCCCTCGCCACAGTGGCGCGACTTGCGACTAAAAAAACGCGCGAACGATCGTCACCAACCGTCACGAGCGCTGTCGGAATCGCACCACTGTGACAACAGCACATTAATTATTAATAATAATAATACGTGATTTATAACAATTTAGCAACATCTTTGGTTATTTTAAGATTCATTTGTGATATAAGTTGCAAATAAAAATTATGTAACAATTAATAAAATTATACAAATCAAATAAAAACAAACCAACAACCACTCAACGAAGCAGAAGTGTTACAACTACGGCCCGATCGCGCTAAAAAAATTTAGATTCGAGTTTAATTTTATATATCACACATCGCTTATATAAGATTTACACTTGGATATTATTATTGCTATGGATAAATAGTCTTAAGGGAAATGACAGGCGACGGTGCGGTCACTCAGTTAAATAACTATACATCTCATAAACAAAGCCTTAACAGGAAAAACCAACAATGCCAAACTGTACTTGATTTAAATTTCAAAAGTACTGCAATTTTGTTTTCCTAAAACGATTTTCGGTAGCCACCGTGAACCATTTTAATGATTGTGGATAATCTAAGCAATGCAAAACTATTTGTAGTACTTTAAAACATTGGAATCCAAACCTAACTACAACTTGACGTTCTTGTTTTTGCCAGGTATGGCGGCACCGTGGATTGTCATTTCATATAGTGTCCCCTTAAAGTTCCTTAACATTTGCTGAGAGAGTTCCGGATAGACAATATGTCTGTTAACTGAATGCGGTAAATAAAATCTTTAGTTCAACTGACAGGAAGGAAACTGCTTATAAGGTGAGTGGAAGACCTTGTACGTTATTTAATCAAAACTAGCAGATTTATCTATCAGATTCTTATCTGAAACTGTATCAGCAAGTGGTGAAACCCAATTCTGTCAGACAAGCAGAAATGAAAACAAGACTATTAGTGTCGTTTCTACTTGTCAGACGTTTGTGTTTCACACGAAACGATTTTTGTCACGGCTCCAGCTGCTTTCATAAGCATTTCCCCGTTTCGCCTACGGCGGCTGAACTTGCCCTTTAGTAAAGCAGCAATGAAATAGGAAAGCTTGACGTCGTTGCTAGTTATTCCGATTGGAAATTTAGCAATTTTGTGATTAATATACAAAAAGATGTGATCATTTTAAAATTGTAAATAAATATTTAAAAACAAGCAAAATCAGTGATTGGAACAGCACGCTATGACAGGAATCACTTTGTGTGAAAACGACGTAATTTCAAATGAGATTTCTTTATTAAAAAAACAGTTGTACACTTTAGTAATCACCATTATAAAAGCTACAAGTAACAATCGCATCCCAAAGAATTACCTTAACGCAAACGGGCCTAAGGCCTCGACACACGGCATGATCACGCGTGCGAAAACATAATATCGCGCTGCACCGTTTAGGCACCGCTGTACGCCTACTAGAAAGAGACGCATGTATCGAGCGAGAACGGGTCAAGATTTGTAATGATATGAAGCTACAAATTTTGACATCGATAACCATAGAAAGAGGTATTAGGGCATGGGCAATCATCTTAATCATGTACTACTTCTGCTTTCTTATGCCAGAGTACTCGACTGATGGAAAGAGACTGACGCAGGTGACAAATGTAACCTCACAGAGATTAAATGCAGATATCACAAATGCACTGTCAACCTGAGGATTGAAAAGTAATGCCTTATAACCCGGTAATCCCTCTGGCTATCCTACTGACTACTACGCAATACACACGTCTCATTTAGAGCGTTTATGCAACAGCGGAGCGTAAAGTGGCACTGAACGCGCGTCGTGGACGGAGTCGCACGATGGTCGAGAAAATCGCAACGTGTGACGAATTCCTTATTTTAATTATTATTAAGGCCTACTTAAAATACACCGTGGGGCGCAGAGTAGCGTGTACTTGTTAACAGGCTGTACTCATAAGCAATTTATATGGAAAACTGTCTCTTTCACCCGCTAGGTGTCGCACGAGCGTCTGCACCTAACGGTCTGTCATACGTTATACATTTTGAGGTTAGGAAATTTGTAAATTATCGAAAATAGCTAATGTGCTGGTTTTGGCTTTTATCTAAGACCCCAAAACTCAATTTGATACGTTATTCATGGATATCTGATGTCTCAAAACTAAAATATTATCACGTCAACAACCACTTGGCATACCCTTAAAACTAAATTTAACTGGTCTGTCCCTTTCTAAGAGCACACAAAAAGGACGACACGACAGTTCATCGTGTGATTTTAGATCTTACAAAATGGCATACTAAGGTTTTTAGAGCATGTGTACCTACACAAGCCAAATCCTTTGAGGTTATGATTTCTGAACGAAGCGACAGGACTGAAATATCAAGGCTTATTGGCGAGAACTCAGCGAGTGATGTTGCATTTTTGTATATATTTCTTGAAATTTGAGCATTTTGAGTTTTGAAGCTTAATAATGGCAGCATATTGCGCAGCAAAAGACAGCGATGGTGTACAAGTGAAGGGAAGTGTAAATTAAAGTGCGTAACAAAGCTTTCGGGTGCAGACAAAGCTGCAAAATCGTCCGTAAAGCATTGTCACTTTAGTGAACAATTACTTCGGAATGTTTTCGTGTTTAGGCAGTTTCTCTTTTTAAAACGGGTTTTTGTATTACAAAAGGTACAATTCGTTTGATTATTTCGTCCATATTCTTTCTTAGAGTAGTCTTAAATTTAGTTGAAGTGTATACCAAGTGAGACACCTATGTTGTATTACTATTATACAGTTAAAAGAAACTTTGTTCCCGTTTAAATATGATGCTAACCATTCAACAAGATAAATTAATCAGCACCCCACAGCGTACAGTAGTCCAAAGGCATAGCAATCTATTATATCCTATATCACCCTATCGAGGTTCCACGCTAAAGGAACTGTTTGTAAGCGAGCCTTAAAGAGTATGAAAATTCAGGTTTCTCACAATCGTTGACGTTTGGGGAACAACTTGATTCACTCTACTGCCCCCTAGGGCAATATTACCATGTTACTTCATGTAGCCTAAAATAGTTTGACTTTGACCAATCAGATTACCAAAGTGTAAAAAAATCCATGTTCTGTCGAGGTTTTCAAATACTACGAAGTGTTTGACAAGACACACAATTACAACCTAAGTGGTTAATACTTTTGTCACATTAAATATTCTCTAATTGGTACGGCCCATAACTTTCTTTAACTGCCCTACCCGACCGAGGACGGTCAATCACGTGACGGACGTACTCACAAAAGGTCAGGTACGGTCAACCATTAACCGAGGAGCGTGTATGAAGCTTTTGATGAGAGTGGAAGTAAAAGTAGTATGTCAGGATTATTCCAAGTGGAAAGCGACTCTGTCTACCCCAACGGGCAACAGGCGTGAGCATATTTGACATTGATTTGACCAAGTTTTTATTTGTAATATTACTTAGACTAAATTATTTATTATTACTTAGTTTGTCTCACTATTTACTTTTACCTCTAGATTGTATAATGATTATTATTAAATAAATAGTGACTTACCACCGAATTATTATTTAAAAAGAATTGTAATGAAAAATGAGAATCTGTAATTGGCATGACTTTGGCTTATAAATTTTGTATAATATTTTTTTAAATGATGCTGTTGATTCTGTATTATCAATAAAATAAAAAATATGTGTGTATGTACCCGAGCACTTCCCACTAATATCCCTAGAACATAATATCCTAAATTGTATACTATGTGGAACGGAAAGGGTATATGAAGCCGAAATGTACACTGTGTTAAGTTATGTGAAGCACTGTTTAGTTTAAAATACTACCTAGTAATAAAAAATAGTTTTTTTGGTCACTTTTCTGTGATTAAGCATTTTTTTACAACATAAATCAGCGTTTGATACAGGACAGTTCGCGAACGAAGTCGGTGTACGATTGCATTCCCATTGGTTCCAAACACCCGTTTTAACACCAATGAAGTGGTGGCATTTTCATTGTTTGAACGACCCGACCCATACGCAGTAAATATATAAGTCTATAGGATACATTTTTATGGTAAAAAGTCATATTCTGTCGGGTGTTTTGTTTTTAAAATATTAGGTATTTCGCTTTGTAAAACTGAGATGACTTTTAATGCTGTCAGACAGGTGCCTAACAAGGATTGGTGCATAAACTGGATTTACCCTACTTATGAAACATTAATTAGGGCAATAGACTAGTTGTTCCATAAACGTAGACGGCCGGAAACCACATTTCATGTTGATTAGACCCTATTTAAATCACTAATTTCATTTATTTTTCCACAGCTGAACACATCGCCATATCTCCTGACTTATATCAACCAGAGATAGTCTTTTTTTTTTCTTGTTACAATCGGCATTGGAATCTTTAAACCCTTTGACTTTTGTTGTTGGGATCTCAGCGAGTGATGTTGCATTTTTTATTTTATTTCGCGAAATATGTGCATTCTGGGATTGAAGTTTAATAACGGCAGAATATTGCACGGCAAAAGTCTGTGATGAGAAGTGTAAATTAAAGTGCCTTCTGTAGTAATTCTTCAGTCAAGTGACAGAATCCTTTACGGGATAAAGGATTCTGTCACTTGACTGAAGAATTACTACAGAAGGCTGTATGGGCTCAGATCCCTTTGCCTTACCACATTGTTGCAAAATAAACCAAAAGAAATCTCTCTGGTCGATATTTTAACTTACAATTTTCTTCATAATCTCATCTTAATATCGAATTATCATCGTAATTGCAAAACGAATGGTAATTATTATAGTTACTATTAATTTAGTAACGTATTTACCATATACCCAATGTACACTTGGTCACAAAAACCATCTGTGAAAAGCCTGGGGTGCAATTTTTAAACTGTCAAAATCACGATCGGAAATCCATATGCGTCTTTGTTCTATATTGGTACTGTTTTTCTGCATTAAAGCATGAAAGCTGTTGGCACTCTCATAATTATCCGTTAGAAAGATTGCAACTTGACTAGACACAATAATAAATAACCTTAATATAAGATGACAATATAAAATATCATGAATAATAATATTTGGGACACTTACACCAATCATCTTGTTCCAAACTAAGCAAAGTTTGCACTATGGATACTAGATAACGGATGGACATACACAATTTATATAAACATCCTTGACTCGGACAATAAATGTTCGTATTCATCACACAAACATTTACCCCTCGCGGGATTCGAACACGCAACCGTTGGTTTCGCTAACAGGGTTGTCAATAAAATTAGGGTGCTTGAATGCCATTCGGGGAGTTACCGGTGAAACATAACGAACGAATAAATGTGGACCAACACGCTGTCAAACTTACGAAAATACTCGGAAAAAAATACGAACGTGAATCTTTTCCGAAAGCGAATTAAAACAATTAAAAAATGGCACCCCTGCCATTTCTAAAATCTTCTTTGTCTGCAATTTTAATTACTGATACTACCTCAATATAGAATTTCACAATGTATTAACACTTAAATTATCACTTAACATGTTTTATATGACATTTTTTTTAAAATTGACACTACTATAGCCAACTGCAAACTTAAATAGGACTTGGGGAACCGTTATGTCCAGCAGTGGGCCTTTCAAAAAGCGCAATAGCTATAAAGGTATCCTGTTTTATATTAGGTTAGATCACGGAGCAAATACAACGAGGCGGTATGAACGACCATGTCCGGTGCTTCCAAATGCGCTGACGTCATCGTAGTGGGCATGGTTTAATTTAGAATATTATCATAAGCATTAATACCAGGGATAGCAATCCGATATTTATAATAAATATCAAAATATCCGATAGTTAGACAGTATCCTCTCCACATTTGCTCCGTGTGTAAGATATTATTCTCACATAATTGTATTTAAAAAAAAAAAGTGAAAACACATTCGCAACACCATTTGCAGGCAAATTCTAGCATAAAATATTAAAAAAAAAACAACAAAATACTATTTTTTAATACGGTGTGATGACATATACCCGCTGGCATCCGTGTGCAAGCGACCTTACCCTAGCCGTGCGTAAGAGACACACGTAAAAAAATGTTTCTTTAAAAAAAAAAACGTGATTTTTTTTATATCGAGACCATGGACTTATTATTTAAACAGGACTGATAACTATCAAAAGAATCATTTAGGAAAATGATCACTATGTCAACGCAATAAGGTATTAAATTGGATGCACCATACACAAAGGCAAATCCGAGCCGAGAGAGATAGAAATAACGGAGGCCGTGTGTCTCGTTCTTACATCTTGCCAGCAAAAAAAATGATTATGATCAACAGTTTTGGCTACTCAAAAATTCCATTGAAACACTTATATTTTTATGTTATTTTAACAATTATAAATAAACAAATAACATTCGCATTAATTTCTTTTCATATATTCTTAAATCAAACAGAAAACATAAATTTTTATTTCGATTTTGTTATTTTTATGGTAACCCTGAAAAGCATGTCATGTCATGGCGGCTCGGTGTGATTTTGAATTTTCTTTGCATTAAAAGTTTTTTAAAGTATTTGTTATATTATAACAAGTAAAAGGAGTAAAATGGTGAAAAAGTGTTGCGTTTATACTTGCCCAAGTGAATCCTATGGTGGTTGCAACATATCTTTCCACAGGTAAGCTAAAAATAATATTTTTGTAAATCAAAGAAGTAGGATGCCCATGAATTCTTGAAATGAGTCGAAATATGTGAAATATGTGTGATTGATTAGGGTCCTGACTGTTGTACTATTATTGCAGTTTCCCAAAAAATGAAGAAATGCGAAATAAATGGCTCACGCCGGCTAATGTCAAAACGCCAAAGTTTTTTGACAAATATTTTATTACAACATTTGTCCCAAGTAACAAATATATTGTGGTCACCCTGTTAGACAGAGACAAACGGCCTCTACGTTACACATCCTGCTCGGCTCGTTTTTCAGCGGCGAGTACTCAGTCCTGTTTAATTAATAAGTCCATGATCGAGACTAAAGTATGATTTTGTAATGGACCGAGCCAACGATTTTCTGGGTTTGTCATCTCTCAGTTGCACTTCATAGCTGTCAGTTTCTGATCCAGAAAGACTTCGGCCCAAAGCAGACGACCTTCTATAATCGGTCCAACAAATTAGATAATTAAATAGGGCAACAAATTTTACAAAAATCGGAGCAAGTAACAGACTTGCTGATCTGATCCAATTTTTGTCGGCGGTATGTGTGAACTGTACCCTGTACTACAAATATTTTCACACTGAAAATGTTAGATGGAGAATGTGTATCGGCGTAAAATCGGCCACCGACTAAAATCGGATGTAATCAAACACAAATCGGTAGCCGATTTAAAAAGGTCGTCTGCGACAGGCCTAACCGAGTAAACCTATGAAGTGAGGACTAAGAGGTTATATCGACTGTTATTAATAGTATGGTCGGCCATCCAATTTAGGATGTTGTCCTTTGTCAAAACAGTACCAGATTATTGAAAGAATACTATTAATTTGCATAGACAAATAGCAAATTGACATGTTGTGCAAACTTAAAATTGTAAACTAATCAACAAGGGTTTTCTTTGTATGGCAACACTGAAATATCCTCTGTCGGTAAAACTGCACTGTGAAGTGATGCATACAGGTTATGGGACAAAATCCAATGGTCGATAAATTTACGTTTGGATTATTCGTCAATCGCAATGATATATAACTCCATCTCGTTGCTTATTTAATAACAAAGTACACAGCATATGAATATCAAAGGATTACATAGTTCAAAGTTTTAAAAATAAATTGTGAACAACTATACCAGTATGGAAAGGTCCTTTGGGCTTTGTACCCCCCTTCCGACCAACGTTATTCAATTCACAATCAGGTAGCTTCAAATTACCGAGACTCTGACTTGATTGAAACCAAATGTTCAAGTCAACTCTCCCCGACTGGAAATTTTACATTGATGACCACAGACACATGCAAAATGGATAACCATGCAAGGTCCATTTAAAAAGCCTAAAACTTTTGGTAAAACGTAGGCAGAAATGTCCAAACAAACGTTTGACCAAATCGTTGGCGTATCGAAACAAACATTGGCACGTATAACAATAAACCGTTGGCCAGTCCACTACAAAATCAAAAATGCATAACGTTTCGCGCACAACGCAAAAGAAAAACTTCACAAACGCAAGTTTTAACATTCGAAAAACCTATCTAAAAACTAATAAATAACAATTACTTTGTTATCATTATTATAGTTTATAACAGAGAGAATGTGGCAACACTTAATTGGTACAAGTTTACAAAATTTTGTAAAGAAACTCCTGTGTCGAATGCTGTCCAGTTGTAACTTTATCTGTCGCAAAGTGAAGGTTGACCAAACTTTGTGATGAACTTCTTCTTAGCGAGTCGATGAGAAAAAAGACAAATTCTCAAAGACCAGAATGTGGCCACACGTACAGCATTGTGATGAACTAACATCTGTTTATTACAGGACTATTTAAGTGTTATAAATCCCGTTATGTACCGGATGAGTAAAAATAGGGCATGTTAGGTAAATGAAATACAAGGTATTGGCATAGGTAGTTTAGTTTTTTTTTTTTTCAAAACTATCATTAAATAAAGCGTTGATTGTGTCATTTGACGGTCGCGTTTGTAGCCTACTCCACATAATTACATCATTAAATTAAATAAATAAAGAAAACTTGGAGAAAATATGAGTTCTAAATAAATTTCGCATGATAGTAACCCTACAAATACAGCCAGTTGCATATCCATATCTGGCAGGCGCGTACGTTTTTGAAAATTAAAATATAAACTACCTATACCAATAACTTCTATTTCACTTACCTAATATGCCCTATTTTTCCTTACGGTAAATAAACTCATCCGGTATAGCTAAAGCTGTTGCTAACTGTTACTTTGATTTATGTTTCCACTCTACATGCGGCAGCATGTGACAACGTAGAAATCGGCAAATGTGATTATTCAACAATTCACTTGGAGGGGGTTATATAATATAAGCGGTGGTGTCGACAGTGTGAAGAAAGAACGACGACGCTTACCTCCAGGATAGGCTTGAGCTCGTCGGTCCCATCATCCCCGGACTGACTCTCTGATCTGACACACCCAATGACCCAGCGGCGAAGATAGCCTTGACCGATTGGCGATTGCAAAGTAATCAACTCGCCCATCTCCAACTCAGACACCACGCAGGACAAACCCGGACAGTTCCAGTTTTTTCTGTTGCATTCAACCACACACTACCGTGTACTTTGATTTACCTAACAAATTTCTCAAATTGATCAAAACAATGGACAGATTTTGCCTTCAAATGAAGTATTGCCATACCCCTCTGTTATACTTTGTATGCGCTCCGTCAAAACTAGGCGTGGTATCTACGTCACTCAGTATTTACAAATGGGTTAATGAAAACTGACAGGAAATATTAACTATTTAAATATTGAGTTCTGAGGAGTGAACGAGAGTGAACTTCATACAAGTCAGGAGTTCACCTACGTTTCGTTCATTCTTGCGGCGCATTCTGTATTAAAAATACCACTATTCTCTCTCCCCGCGCTTGTATGGAGCTTCTGCACTTTCGTTCACTCAGATTTTATAATATACTAACAATAAACCTAGCGTATGTAATTTCAACAATGTACATAAAATATGTATAAACTTCGTGTAACATAGGGGTAAATATTTTTCTCGCAAGAGCGAGAATTATAAAGATATAAGAAAAGCTGTTCCCTGGCAACCGATAATGTCACCTAAGTTCAAATAAAAACTTTGGAATTTGGTTAGTTTTGCCAATTTTGAAAATTATTCATCCTATTTCTGAATACTGGATGTCCCACAAAGATCACCTGTTTTGGCAGGAGCGCCATTTTTATAATATTACAGTGAGTAAATAAATTATAGGATTGCATGAGAATGGCCACAAATTAACTAGACTATCAGACCGGCTGCACAAACTCGGCTTACGTTCCATTCCCAAATATCAGTAGAGTGCTTTCTATATTGTCAGTCAGTCTTTCATCATCAATGTCATCATTAATATAAAATTTATAGATATTTTTTATAACAAATTCCTCTATCAATTCCTCTAGACAAACAACACATGAAACGGTTTCCATCAAATCCCTGATAAAAAAAGAGTGATCTTATAAGTATGAAACATCAGCCTGTCTGTGGTAAAACGACTGTATCGACTTGAAATCGGCTTTTATTTCTAAATGTGGTATTCGCGAAATCGATTCATCCGTTTCCAACACAAAACCTTTAAGCCAGTTGGTTCGTCTACCTAGACGCTTTGATCAATCTCAGGGGTATTCTAAATTTTCAATTTATAGATGTTTAATATTTTTTTCTCTGCTGTCTATGCAATGCATGTCAATCAAACCGGGTCGTTAAAACATATTTACCGATTGCATTTAAAGATAATCTTTAATCAAACATGTCAAGTCAAAGAATTTATTGCTTGCCACATGCACTCGCTGCTATGTTTAAACGCATCTTTAAACTCTTGATATTCTATTTGCCTTTTCATACCATTAATGCAGGCAAAAACCAGAGTTTAAGAAACCTAAGTCTGTGCAAACGGCCTTCATGTTGTCATATTGCTCATTTTTAGTAATACCATTCAATTCCCCAAGAGGTAGCGCCTTAACAAATTTACAATATGACGAACATCTTCTTAGGTATATCTATTCATCTCTCGCCTTTCATAAACTGACTTCAGTAAGCCTGACGGTACATGGAAACAAGGAAGAAAGGCTATCTCATCTTAAACCGCCAAAACAAAAGATCAGCCAGTGTATGAAAAAGCGATAAGATACCATGAAAAACATATAATTTAGTTATTATATTTAAGTTAAATAAATAAATTTCTCTGTACTTTAATTATATTAATACCAATTATTTTGTTATATATCAAGTTTGAACAGTAATCGCGGATCAGAAAATTAGAAATGCAACACCCTATTTAATTTCCCAATCGGGTAGTGATGTGTCAAGCTATTACCTAACCTAATACGGTATTCATCGGTAATGCTCTTAAAATCAATGAGATTCTTTAATACTGAAAATGGCGTGAGCATAAAAAAGTAATTGTGGATTTGTTTAATGAAACTCTCAGTGGTTATGCGATAGAATAACCTTATGAGTGAGCAGTGATTGCATTTTAGTTGACGAAAGTGCACGCTTTTACAATAAGGCTCCTGTTGGTGTCAAAAACTTGATAGATATAAGACTATCGTTAAATTTAAATTGTGAGCTATTATAAAATATCCGATTACTTGAGTGATAACAATGCAAGGAACTGTTTCCTTGATTTGTATTGTATAATAAAGTATTCCTATCAAACATATTAAAAAGACACGCATTTGAGTCTCTCGGTCTTATCAAAGGAGGTTGTAAACTCCGACCGCCTAATAGCTTCACAAAGCGACTATTTTCAAGTATAAATTTTATCTATGAAATATAGTTTAAAATTTGGACAAATGACAGGAACATTGTGTGCTCTAAAGTTACAGCTATGAATCATTATTTCGACATATCCAAAAATTTCTTTTATCCAAAAATGAGATTATTAAAAATTGTTTGTATCGTAGCGTAAAAATTATTTTTGACTATATTCAATTTTAGAAAGAATTGTTAAATATTTTTTTGAATGATAATGGAATTTTTAATTTACTATTTCATCTTTACAAATTTTTATTTTCGTAATCAAAAAAACTACACGCATGAATAAATATAGTTTGCATCCACAATAAATATAACTATTCCTAACTTCCTGATCAGGTGTTGTTTTATTATCAATTTTTGTACACCAATGCACTATGTTGCAGTCAAAGTTGGAGTTGAAGACATTCCTAGAACTGATTAAAAGCAAACAATTTTTTTGATAGAATATTTGGACGATAAAATTTTGGTATAATATTTAAAACTGGAAATTTAATAACATCTCAAATAGTAATTGTCTGGTACAAGATGCCAAAGCAAAAATTTATTGACCTTATTTTAATGAAAATAATACTGACCTTAACGTTGCGTTTGAAGTACCGAGTTGGCTTCGCATTTTTAAGTGTATTTAATTAGTACGCATAAAATTATATAATGTAATCGATACAGACACTATACTGGGTAGTGTTCAACGAAATGCCGAATTTATTACCGATGGTTGCAGTTACGTCATACGTACAGTAGGTCATACGTCAACCCTAACTCATGTGCATGTGCAGTTTGTACAAGCACCGTGCATGATGTCATTGTAATAACAAATCGTTCGTAGGGAAAATATGAAAAAACGAGTGACTTCTAGAAACATTAGTAATCGTATAATTTTTGCAAAGTGTCATTGACCTGAGGGTTTACTCTCTAACGAAAAAACTTCAGACTTTTTCTTCTGGTAAGAATCCTTTATTTGCATAACTTCAGACGTTCCTTACGTCCCGTACTAACTTGTGATGTCCAACTATATGCAACAAAAGTAAAATAATGACGATAGGTTTATAATTGATACAGCAAACTGCAAAAGAAAAAGTCCGAAGTTACGGCCGTCCGAATCTATTTTCGTTAGAGAGTAGACCCCCTGATAGGGTTGAACTTCGTCAATAAACTTTGATCAACTTTAACTTGACGATAAATAAATAAATATTTCGGACACTTACACCAATCATCTAGTCCCAAACTAAGCAAAGCTTGTACTATGGATACTAAATAACTGATAAACATACGTAAATATTTATATAAACATCCATGACTCGAAAACAAATGTTTGTACTCATCACACAAACATTTACCCCTCGCGGGATTCGAGCCCGCAACCGTTGGTTTCGCTGACAGGATCACTATCCACTACACCAATCGGTCGTCAAAATATTGCCATACTTTCTTGATACCATTTTTAGAACAGGCAAAGGAATTAAATTT
This sequence comes from Oegoconia quadripuncta, assembly GCA_949316235.1. NCBI lineage: Eukaryota > Metazoa > Arthropoda > Insecta > Lepidoptera > Autostichidae > Oegoconia > Oegoconia quadripuncta. Next base: position 23,906,917 of record OX438749.1, read on the forward strand.
TTAAGGGATAGTTGGTTGTTGTGTCTCACCCGGTATAACTTAGATTTAACATGTTTAGTAGTACTTAAGATGCATTTTACGCACTATTCACTTAAAATTTCTTTCTTTTTGCTGGCAATTCGTAAAGTATAATTAATTACACGTAAAAATGCTCCGCTCCCAACTTGCACTGCAAACACGATAGCGTATTAGTCAGCCGATACTAAGCTTACGAAGAGGGCGGCGGGCGATAATAAAAAAAACCCAGCCAATAGTAAACTGCCCGCAATTCGAACTTCCACTACAACATAACAACAAATCCCATGTATAACTTTACCAATAACAACAAATGTTTAATAATTATTTAAAATTAATACATAAGCTTTACATTCGTATTTACAGTAAGGGCTCCCCTTTTAAAAGGACGGCCCTTTTATATATATATAATATATTTGTTTCACTATTATATGTTATATATTTTTATATGCAGAATAATTAACTATAATATATTGACGTGTCCACTCTTAATTTTTTTTTAGTTGCTTACTCTATCACCTATTTATAGGTTTGTTACCAAAATGGCGGAGGCAAGATGGCTGACTATTCTGGAAATATAAAAAATGTATATATCAATGGTTTTATTTAAGAGGGATTTAAGTGTCTGTCGGAGCACAGTCTCCTCTCACTGGACAAGGGTTTGGGCTATAAAATACGTGATGCTAGAATTTACACAGTGGAATTCGCTATTTTCATAATGTCAAAAAACGTACTGAATAATGCCAAACAGTGCCCAAAGGAAAAAAAATGTGCCAAAATCAAAAATATTTTAAATAAATAAATAAATATTTTATTCAATGTAGGATACAAAAATATCACTTATTGAAAGTCTTTTTTAAACTACATCGCTTCACAAGGTGTTATGGTTAGGGAGAAGAAGCGACAAGAAACTCCGCCAGTTTTTAAATCTGAAATTACTTTTTACGAGCCACCTTATTTATGTCAGCCTCATCGTACTATAACCATACTGAAGCTGAAGTATACTTATTTAAACTATTATAAATGAACAAGGAAAATAATTGTGCCACTATTTTAAGTGAGAATTCTGGCGTCACGTGTTGTTGGAATCTTCATTCTCATATAATAATAATAAATAAATATCCTTAGACATACACACAGCGCCATCTAGTTCCACAGCAAGCAACTATATGCTTGTGTTGTGGACACCAGAAGGGCAATTCTCGTAATATCTCTTATTACAATTACAGTCAAAATTCAGTTCGGATCTAGTGTCGGTCTACAAATGTCAAATACGTCATTCTCGTACTACAATATAAAGGTTTGTAATGTGTTATATCGAAATGTGATCGGAAGTTGAACAAAGCTTTTAACATCAAGTTCGAGATTAAAAAAATTGACAGTTCGTCAAATATGCGCTTGCTTCCTTCTATTTATTCTCTTTCACATTTGTCAAAAAACTACTTACATCACTTCAGCTGGGCAATACTGAACAATTAATAGTGAGAGCTTTGTTCAACTTTCGATCACATTTCGATATAATTACATTACGAATCTTTATATTTAATGTCGTATTTGACATTTAGGAGATCGAGACTGGATCCGAACTGAATTTTGACTGTAATTGTAATACGAGATATTACGAGAATTGCCTTTCAGATGGTTGATATAATACATAAATACATTTTTATTTTGTAAATAAATACTTATTATAAATGAAAACATCCATAACTCGGGTACACATGTCCGTATTCATCACACAAACATATGCCCATAGCGGTATTCGAACCCGCAACCTTTTGGTATAGCGGTCAGAGTTGCTAACCACTACACCAAACATATGCAACTGCTTTAACTGTGATTATAATTTGTATCCCAAAAAATTGTGCATAAACAGTGCAAGTATACAAGTCTCATAAATAGTTCTTCAAAAAACAACAAAGTTATTTAGATGGCGTTCAAGAGCAGGGTGATTAGGCATCTACTGAGATCGCGTGCTTCATCGATCATCGTCATTTTCCATCAAGCGAGGTTGTGGCCAACCCACAGACGTATAAATATTATCAGACCGAACATAACGACTAAATAGCGTAGCCTGTTTCATTAGCTACGTTTAGGCTTTGACGTTTGAGGAAATGTCTAGAAATGACTTCTAATTGTACGAGTATGGCTTATTTTTTCCAAATTTATTAACACGTTAATACTTCGTAAGAATTTTCTTTGGAAACGAGCAAACTTCAAGCATTTATTTCAACGTAAGATACATGATATAATTTGTTTTTTTTATCTTTATTTCAATTTAGGGACTTTTGTCCACATTTAGACATGTCAGTCCCATTGTCGCCCTAGTTTGCATATATTTATTTAGCTGGACAAAGTTACGGAGTGATATCCCGAAGTGCAACTAAATTGTAAATCAATCTCGCCGCTTCTGAGTGTGGGTATATCATTTGTTGAATGTCAATTTAAATCTACTGGAAATAAAAAAGGTTGATAGCATTTATCTGTCAGTCGGTATGTCCAAGCTACTACCTACCTTGATTGACGACCTGTTTGTGTAATGGTTAGCAACTCTGATCATTATACCAAAAAGGTTGCGGGTTCGAATCCCGCTAGGGGCATATGTTTGTGTGATGAATACGGACATGTGGTACCCGAGTTATGGATGTTTTCATTTATAAAAAGTATTAACAAAAAAAAAAAAAAAAAAACAAATATATAATATGTAGTATATCAACCACAAGCCTATAGTTGCTTACTGTGGAACTAGATGGCGCTGTGTGTATGTCTAAGGATATTTATTATTTATTTATTTATTATTATTACCTACTACTACGTTGTATAAAAAAGTCTCATAGTTGACATATAAGCTGCATGGGGTACGCGTAGGGTTACCATTACTGAAAAAATCTATGCCTGACAAAATACCTAATTTTCACAGAATACAGACTGATAAGGTTAAAATACATAGTACTAAGGAAAAAAGACATTGCTGAATGAAATATTTGTAAATTTCAAGTGCCAAAATGCCTGGCAAATCAGGCGGAAGCTGCTGTATGGTAACCCTAGGTAAGCGTCGACTTTAGCAAAAGCATAGACTTTGTTATGTTGCATGTTAATGTTCAGTCTGGAATTTTGAAGTCTGTGGCTCAAAAGCGTATCCAGTAATATATTTACCTATGCGCGCTAGGTGTGCGTTCGGGATAGCTCGTAGAAGAGAACGTAGGCCTCCGACGAGACCACATTGCGGGGGTTGATTGGAGTCACCCTGAAAGAAAAACCATCCATTTATGCATAACGGGTTAACACTTGACCTCAATCAAGTCAAGATGAGTCCGAAGGTGGAAGCGTACTGACCCGGAAACCCCGGGAATTTGGGGGCCTGGCTATCTTATCTCTGACAACCGGAACACAACAATAGCCAGTCCCCCAAATGTGTTGGGGTTTCCGGGTCAATACTCTCCACCTTCGACCTTATCTTCACTTAACATCAGGTGTGATAGAAGTAAAGTACAAACCCGTTGTGCATAAAAAAAAAATAATAGTAAAATAACTGAACCACCGAAAACCACTCTAATCTCGGTAGTGCATCATCAGAGGGCGGAGTGTGAGTTTTGTTTCGACTTAACTTTACTACCGCATTCACGTTTACGTGACAATTTGCATGAAGAAATGCGCAGCGCCTCTAGCGGATAGTTTGCAAAACGATTTGTTTCATAGATACTTTTTGCATAAACGCGAACGCAATGGTAAAGTTAAAAACGAGGCAAAACTCGAAATACGCACACTGATCTTATCCAAAATCACGTGACCCATTTTCTTAAGCAGCCATTTTGTTTTGTAAAATATTATGCTCATTAATATCCTTTCAGTATTTTTAATTGAATTTAAATATAATTAAGAATGATTGATTTACAAACGCAATATAACAGACCTGGAGTCATTGTACTCGTACCAGTCGCCGGTGTACGGATGCTTGCAGTACGCAGTGTAATGACCGGAGTACGTTGTACCTGGACAGACAGACATCTCATAAAAGCTAAATATCTTCGAAAGGGCTTAACCGATTTTGATCAAACATGGCTAAGAAACTGTCCCCTTCAGTGTTTAATATAAAAAGCCGCACTCAAATCGGACTACGCATTACTGAGATACATACGGACAAACACTGGACACATACGCATACACTCACTCACTCATTCGGCCACCCACTCATTCCCTCGGCACTCAAATCGGACCGCGCACTACTGAGATACATACGGACAAACACTGGACACACACACATACACTCACTCACTCATTCGGCCACCCACTCATTCCCTCGGCACTCAAATCGGACCGCGCACTACTGAGATACATACGGACAAACACTGGACACACGTACACACTCACTCACTCATTCGGTCACCCACTCATACTCGACACACAAATCGGACCGCGCATTACTGAGATACATACGGACAAACACTGGACACACATACGCTTACACTCACTCACCACCATTCGTTTTTCCTCGGGGGTTAATGATCAATCTTACCCCAGCGATGTACATGTTTAAGTACTCGGTTTGGTTGGTGGTAGGGCATTTTAAATGTCCGCCTGGCTAGCTACCACCAACTTATCTAAATCTGCCGCCAAACAGCAATGTTAATAGCATTGTTGTGTTCCGGTTGTGAGAGATAAGATAGCCAATCCCCCAAATGTTTTGGGGTTTCCGGGTCAGTACGCTTCCACCTTCGACCTCATCTTCACTTAACATCAGGTGTGATTGAGGTCAAGTACGAACTTGCCGTGCATAAAAAAAAATCTAGCACAATTAAAATGTCTAAGGAAATAAATCCCTTTGTTTTTTGATAAATTTAGTAGAATACTCTGAAAAATCATCAGTGGTTGACCTAGAGCCATGACCGCCTAGATCCAGATGGGAGATAGAGTTGGTTCTGCCTATACGCATTGTCTTGAGAACACTTCGTTAGCGTCTCAGATTGGTCGGCATAGTAATGACACCGTTCACCGTGCCCCGACACACCCTCGACTCACCCGAATGGTTGCTGACGGCGTACAGGTTGTAGACCGGCTGGGAGCCCCGGGTGGCCGCGTACGGGGACATATCCAGCCCGCTCAGTGGGAACTCCACCAGCACGTTCAGCTTCCCGCGGAACCGCTCCGTTGGTGAGAATCTAGTAACAAGTACAGAAACAATACAAAACATTAGGTCCTTACCTATGAAATTGGCGTTTGGTAGGAAGAATTTCATTAAGACTGCTTTCTCCATACAAACATTTTTTTTTTTTTTGGGAACGGCAAATCCAAATTTAGCTAAACTTTGTGTGTATTATCGGATAACATTAAGTTTAGTATAGGCAGCGTTAATTTTTTTAAAGTAACCGCTTTATAAAAGTTTCAGCGAATCTAAAAAATGATTATGGGAAGCACATGAAAAGAGCTGTGTTAAAAATTTTTTTATTATGTGATTTAGCCCAGAAATTAAAAAATATTTCATATGAAACCTTGAAATAATATTCCATTTTCCAAATAAAAAACAAATTTGGATATAGCTTTGAAAATCGCAGGAATTGATACATATGATTAACGAAGAAAAAAAACTCCAATTTCATGGGTAAAGACCCAATACATACAAATTACTCACGCCTCCTTCTTGCTGCGGTAGGCAGAGACTATTGATTTCCAGTTGCATGCAATCAATAATTTATTTATTTGTGATACACAGGTGTACAGGTTGTTACGATACATTAACTTATAAATATGATCTCTGTGATCAGCCAAATTAGCATACAAATATGGTAGTCATGTTAAAATAGTCGTGAAATTTAATAAACAGCAGAATAAATGATGTCCGCTAAACAATAACAGTAACACTAACATAGAATGAATTAATATTGGGTATAATTAACCTATGAAATTGGAGGTTTTTTTCTTCGTTAATCATATGTACCAATTGCTGCGATTTTCAAAGCTATATCCAAATTTGTTTTTTATTTGGAAAATGGAATATTATTTCAAGGTTTCATATGAAATATTTTTTAATTTCTGGGCTAAATCACAATAAAAAAAAATTGAACAGAGCTCTTTTCATGTGCTTCCCATAATCATTTCATAGATTCGCTGAAACTTTTATAAAGTGGTTACTTTTAAAAATTAACGCTGCCTATACTTAATACTTAAAAAAAAATCAAAAATGTTTGTATGGAGATAACAGTCTTAATGAAATTCTTCAGACAAAACGTCAATTTCATAGGTAAGGACCAAATATGTTTATCCGTTATCTAGTATCCATAGCATAAGCTTTGCTTAGTTTGGGACTAGATGATTGGTGTAAGTGCCCGAAATATTTATTTAATTATGTATTCTATAATCAATATGTAATGCAACTAACCTTTTAAGATGCAACACGAGCACTTGAGGGAACTTCTGTACAGTGAACCATTTGAGGCACTTCCGTCTGACGCCGCACTTTGAACACGTCTGAAATATTACAAGGATATGTTAATTACTCGTACCTGTCATGGCCTATTTATTTATGGGCGCTTGGCCTCAATCACACCTGATGCTAAGTGAAGGTGATGCCGAAGGGCTCACCCGGAATCCCCAATCTTCAGGTGTAATTGAAGTCAAGTGCAAACTCGTTGTGCATAAAAAAAAGATGACACTGAAGGTGGAAGCGTACTGACCCGGAAACCCCATATTATTTGGGTAACTGGCTATCAAAACCGGAACACAAAAATGCTATTATCATTGTTGTTTGGCGGCAGATTTAGATAAGATGGTGGTAGCTAGCCAGGCGGACATTTAAAATGCCCTACCACCAACCAAAGCCAGTACTATACATGTACCCCGCTGGGGATCGAACCCGCGACCTCCGCTTCGTAAACCCTGTTTATCCCCTATTTTTTCTTTATATAAGAGGGCGACAAACGAGCATGCGGGTCACCTGATGGAAAGCAACCACCGCCGCCCATGGACACCCGCAACACCAAAAGGGTCACAGATGCGTTGCCGGCCTTTGAGGAAGGTGTAGGCTCGTTTCTTGAACCCTATGTTGTTTACATTGAGCCACGGAGGCGAATACTTCACTTAACATCAGGTGTGATTGAGGTTACCGCTATCCCGCTGGGCGTAAAGTCCCATACACAATGTATACGCTTTTATAATAAGGTTCCGGTAGACATTCAAAATTTGCCTTTAAATAACTTTAAAACAACCATTAAACAGAAACTATGTACCAAAGGCTATTATAAAATTTCAGACTATCTGGATGATAAGAATGCGTGGACATGAACCGCTCGGCAATATCCAGTAAATTCTATTCTTATTTTTCTTTGTCGAATCATTTAACAATTATTCCAAATTGTATTTGTATTGGCTTATTTAAAAAGAGCAACCCCTGAGTTTCTTGCTTGTTCTTCTCTGGGGAGACTGCCTAGTGAATGAGCGATAACTGTATGTCATGACGATTTCAAATGTCATTCTTATAACTTACGAAATAAAACATTTTTGAATTTGAATTTGAACTAATGGGCAAACGGATGAACCAACTATCTCCGAATACGTTACCGGTTTCTCGTCTCCGTCCATCTCCTCCTCGCGGGTGAAGTGGCTCAGGCACTGTTGGATTTTCAGGTTGTTCGTGCGCGAAGGAATCGGCAAACTGTACGGGAGATATACACGCAATTTGTAGTCTTATGTCGAAGGCTGATGGTTGATTTAAGTATTATAAATATATATAGTCACCTTTTCGTCATAGTACATTTTTGAAAATCTAATATACGTCAGGACAAATATAACATGATAAATATGATGTCAATACAAGAACTAAAGATAAACTTGCAGGTCACATAAGTCGCCTCCGCAAAGTCAGTAAATCCGCAAACCATTCATCTAGTCCCAAACTAAGCAAAGTTTGTGCTATGGATACTAGATAACGGATATAAATATTATATTCATCACACAAACATGTACCGTCGCGAAATTCGAACCAGCAACCGTTGGTTTCGCTGACAGGGTCACTATCCACTACACCAATCGGTCGTCAAGCTATGAGTAACCACTATAAATTACCACTGTGAATTTCATTGCGTCGGAGAAGTTTTTGTAAAACAAAAATACAATCTTTGTTTTACAAAAAAGGAGCCGTTTATTTATCGATTGAGACCTGCAGTGTCACTGAGAGATAGATTTAGAGAGTATAATATTCTAACCTTTTCGTCACAGTACATTTTTGAAAATCTAATATGTCAAAAAAATATATAGCATCATTTAGGAAAAATAGTGATAAACATGATGTCAATACAAGAAATAAAGATAAACTTGCAGGTCACGTAAGTCGCCTCCGCAAAGTCAGTGATTCATTCAAAGGGTTATGTGTACGCTTTTAATAATGTTCCAGTTGATATACAAAATCTTCCTCTCAATAAATTTAAAGATACTATAAAACAGAAACTATTAACAATGCATATTTTAAAATATTAGTCTATTTAGATGATAATCATCTCTGGACATAATCAGATTGTTCGCATGCCAGGCTATTTCACAATTAATAATGAAATATAAAAACCTTTACGTAAAATCATATTTTTTAATTTATTCAATTTTTACAAGCTTTTATTTAATTTGCAATGTTCGTATGTAAGTTGCCCTTTTCAAAATGTACATACCATTTGTCAACCACTTGCTGGTACCTGCAGGGCTACTCTTGACTCACAATTCCAATATCCAATTACAATTTCAAGCGAAAAATCGTCAAATGGCACTCTTGAATTCGATGGTGGCGCTCCATTGGCATTAAATTGCGTGAAAATTTTGTGCACTAAATGACATTGAGATTGTTTTGCGGGATTGTAAACTGGCACTCTTGAGACGCGTTTGACAGCTATAAATTGCATTGAATTGTGTAATTATTGTGGATTGTCACAATAGCGACAGAGATAATTTTTTGAAATTGAAAACTGTAAAAAAGTGAAGTGTGTTTTTCGGTTTAAAATGGCTCGACTACTGTTACAAAATGTTATATATTTAATGGACGTAAGAGAAAGACGCAATATGAGACGAATCGCTCGATACGCCGATAGAGCGCTATCTATGAGTCCAAAGAGGCATGGAAGCTCGTGCAAATTTGGTACGACAGTTGTGGGCAGCACGTGGCCGGCATTAGATTCTGCATTTAATATCTTGGTATATTTCTTTAGTTTTTATTAAAGTTTTCATTATTACCTACAATTTTTATGTTTCATTCTGTTGTATACCTTATCCTTGTCATAAAATATTTTAAAATAAAAATTAAGGGATTTTGACTGGTATCCTCTATCACACCAAATGCTGCCTGCTGCCATTAATTACATTTTACAATAGGAAAATGGGAATAGGAAGCTAAAAAGAATTGAGGCAGAGAAAACACTAAGTATACTAAACTTTTTACCAAGTTAAAGAAAGAACTGCGTTAGATTAGATTTAAAAAACAAACCACAAACATAAAAGTTAACACCACGAGTTATTACAAACAAACAAACGTTCTCTTTTGGTTTTTTAAGACTTACTTGGCGAAGGGACTAAGGCATAGGTACCAACAGCCAATTTGACTTTCAAAGAAAATAATTTAATAATTCCTGAGTAAAACACATTCAATCGTTAAATATTAGGTGATTATTGTTAAAAATTAACCTAATAGCTATTTATTTATAATCAAAATGAGATTTATTTTCATTTCTTGACAATTGTCGTACTTTCATTCGTTCTCTTTTGTAGTTTCTATGTCTGTGGCGCTTTGACGCAAAGACAAAATTCGAACTAACTTCATGTTGTACAATACAATCCCATCACAATCGCAAGCGTATTAAAATCCCGGCAAAAATTTATGTCAAGAGTACCAAACGGTAGCACGATCGGAATTGGATTAAAATTAAATTGAGATTGATATTGCGTTCAAGAGTAGACACGCTGATTGAGCCGAAATTTGGCATATTTATGTAAGCTCGGTGACAATGCAATGCAATGACGACCGTTCGGTCTAGTGGTTAGCAACTCTGGCCACTATACCAAAAGGTCGCGGTTTCGAATCCCGCTAGGGGCATATGTTAGTATAATGAATGCGGACATGTGTACCCGAGTTATGGATGTTTTCATTTATAATTATTTATTTACAAAAAAAAAATGTATTTATGTAGTATATCAACCATCTGGTATCCACAACACAGGCCTATAGTTACTTAAAGTGGAAATAGATGGCGCTGTGTGTATGTCTGAGGATATTTATTTATTATTATGTTACTCGTTATTGTTCTAGAATAATTTGTGATAATCATCACGGAGCATTACTTTTTTCACCACCTGTACTTACCTACATTATGGAACGCAATTGGGTCCAGGGCAAGATGACTAAGCTCACAGTACCCTCACCTTTAATGAGAGCTCCCTTCATACACGAGAGCGTCGTATTGATCTCGTTGGAGTAGTCCTCCTCGGAGACATATTCCCGCAATACAACCTCCACGCTCCTCCCACTGTATCTCCTATAAGCTAGGATTGACAGTGGTACCTACTGAAGGTAGACGGTACTCTACGTGACTCTATTGCTACCTTGGACCCCAGGCTAATTAAAGAAATAGGGTGTGTAAGTAAGAATAAGGTTTCCCACTTCCCCCCTTGGCAAATGGGAGTGTAGCCAATGAAATGCAACATGGCACTAGGGCCATCCCTGTGGGGAAGGAGGGCGAGTGAAGGTTACATATTCCAGCAGTGGGCAGTATTTAAGTGTGAATAAAACTGACCTGAGGTCCCAGAATGGGTCGAAGGTGACGCTGTCGTGGTTGCAGTGGGTGCAGCGCAGAGTGGACTTGAGCTGACCCACGAATATGTCGCCCACGCGGCTCTCCTCCATCCGCAGGTAGCGAGTCCATGCCTCGGTCGCTTTCGCAGAGTCGCTGAAAAATAAATATATTTTTTTTAACTCAACGGCTTAGCTGATGTTAAGCGAAGATGAGGCCGAAGGTGGAAGCGTACTGACCCGGAAACCCCATCTTATTTGGGGGGCACTGCAGGGATATAGACCTGTCATATTGAGGGAGTATGGGCCATAGTCCGCTACTCTGGCCCAGTGCGTGTTGGGGACTTTCACTCACGACAGGGTACAGGTTTCCTCATGATGTTCTCCTTTGCCGTTTAAGAGCCGTCGAATAAATGCACATAAGTTATTAAATTAAATTACATGGCCTGCCTGGGGATCGAACCTTGACATCTCAAATACATATACACGTATGTATCCTCTCATTGCATCTTGCTGATTGCATTTGTTGACCAGTGTCCGTGCGACATTTGTGGAGGCTCCACTGAAAACCAGCGTTGTAGTGAACGGCTACAACCCATGCTGAGTTGGAGACCTCTTTGACTCCACCTTGCGACACCGACAATTAGATGGCAAACACAATGTTATTTTTTGCATGTATCTCGACTGTGCACTATTTGTACCTGATTGCTTGTGTCATGAGATGGGTTTCTTTCAAATTGGGACTCTCCTCCACTGAGCCACCGACGCTCTTATCCATAATAACTTATAATTACTATCATGCATTAATAATTAATAGTAGAAGCACTAAGCCCTATTTACCACTTGAAATTAATTATTTTTATTCTTTAAATTTATTCCAAAGAGACATTTCTCTAACACTTCACTTCAGTTTTTTTTTCTTTGTTTATCCATAGTAAATTATTTAAACAATCTTCACTATAAGACGCCTACGAAAACCTGTAAAGGTTTGTGTGTAGTACGAACGAGGCCACTGACCCGCCGCGTTATTAATTATTACACAAGGTATGTAACGTAACTTAAATATCTAGATACATAAAATAATGTGCAAAAGCAAGAGACATGTATCTCTTTATCGAAATAAAATTTGTTGGAAAGTCACTTCCTACATAGTTCCATCTATAAAGTACTTCTTCAATGCATTTTTACATTGTTTTATGTTATGTGAATATAGTTCACCAGGAATACTATTTAAAATATCTGGTAAAATATAATCCCATATTCTCATGCCATATACATCATTAAATTTAGGTAGTTGATATGGTGGTAGGTATGCCAAATTACGTAGAAGACTTGGTCTACTTGTTTTTGTTAACAATGCTATGTTGGGATTTTTTTTTCAAAACTATTGACATAACATTGAAAACAGGTACGGGCGTGACTGACTTTATACTACTACTACAGACTATATCTATCTCACCTGAGATTATCGTCGATCTCGGTGATGATCGGCTTCGGTTTCACTGTGACGCGGTTCACGTCCTCGTGCAGACCTTCCAGGAGGTAGCGGAGGAACTCCTGGAATTAAACAATGCTTTTGTCAAAGTTTTGTAGGACATATTCTTGAGGATGAAGACTATTGAGTATGGAACGAAGATATGTACATCCACGATCTTCTTGATCGCGAGGTGTGATGGGGCACTTGCCTATCTCCCTGTTACCACCACATAGTGGAGCATATAGAGTAATTTAAGGAAATTCTTAACAATGGCATCTCAATAAATTTATGAAAATTCACTAAAAAATAGTGATAGGCACAATGTTAATACAAGGAAAATCAAATCGAAATATTTTATTTCATTCGATAAAATTATCACTTGAAAAGGTCACTATTAATATTACATTTAAATTTACTGCTCAAAAACTGACTCCCCAGAGAAGAACGAGCAAGAAACTCTGGGGTTGCTCTTTTAAATAGATTATGGGTTACAATTTGTGATTTGATAATTATATGAAATAATCAGACAGCTATGTCCATACTTGCTTATCATTGAAATAGTAAGTTATTTTGTAATAGCCTTTTGCTAACAATTTCTGTTTTATGATTGCTTTAAATTTAGTTAAAGGCAAATTTTGAATGTCCACTGGAACCTTATTATAAAAGCGTATATATTGGCATCAGTCTTTCCTGAATCTTACAACCTTGGGATCTTCAAGTGCAGAGTGAACAGGCATTTACTGGGACCGCATGCTTCATCTTCGACCACATCGTCACTTTCCATCAGCTGAGATTGTGGTCAAACGCGTCAGTCAACCATAAAAAAATATATAATATACACATCTTGGTGATTACAGCTACTCCATAATTCAAGCGCAAACCTCTGCACTTCTAAATCCTTTGATAGAGCAAACATACGCTCCCTGATTCCACCAGTGTGGAGCATAGAGCGTACCAACCTGTGCATCCTGCTGGCTGTACCCCATGAACCTAGGCGCGAACCTCTGCACTTGAGACTTCAGCGAAGTCGTGTTCACCACTGAGTCCCTCTCGCCGTTACGCCAGAGTTCCTTGATCACGCTCGCAAACGCTGAAATGTGAAAGAAATATATGAAGGATTTCACCGCCCTCTTGGAAAATTAGATAGCAGTATAGTTCACGAACTTCATTTGATCAGATCAATTTTTTTGAAAATACTTACTCCTGGAGAGTATATTCAAATCAAATCAAAAATGCTTTATGTTGTAGGTACATAAGGTACACTTAAAATAGTCACATTTTATATTTTTAAAGCTACTGCTTGTTCAAAAGGCAATTTTCCCCTGAGAAGAACAAGCAAGAAACTCGAGTGGTTGTTCTTTTAAATAAAAAAAAAAGGCACAATAATATTGCATTATCAATTGTGAAATAGCCTGGTTATGCGAACGAGCTGGTCATGTCCAAGGAATGTTTATCATCTAAATAATCTGATATTTTATAACATGCTTTCTTAATAAGTTTCTGTTTTATAGTATCTTTAAATTTATTGAAAAGAAGATTTTGTACATCAACAGGAACCTTATTGAAAAAGCGTATACATAACCCTTTGAATGGATTACTGACTTTGCGGAGGCGACTTATGTGACCTGCAAGTTTATCTTTATTTCTTGTATTGACATCATATTTATCACTATTTTTCCTAAATGATGCTATATTTTTTTGGACATATATTAGATTTTCAAAAATGTACTGTGACGAAAAGGTTAGTATATTACACTCTTTAAATCTTATCTCTAAGTGACACTGCAGGTCTCAATCCATAAATAAATGTATATTGTGTATATACTTCACAGTGGTAATTTTAATCTAATAGTCTATGTTTTATTACTTAATAACTATACTAAATCTAAAGCAAGCTACCGATTTGTAAAAGATTGCCCACTGAACTCCTTAATGGACTATGTTACTCGTCTTTGTACTAGAATAATTTGTGATAATCATGACGGAGCATTAAAAGCTTATTTTTAAATTATTTTTAATGTACAACTTACTTTATATCACCACATTTGGTTGGTGGTAGGGCATGGCAAATGTCCGCCTGGCTAGCTACCACCATCTTATCTAAATCTGCCGTCAAACAGCAATGTTAATAGCATTGTTGTGTTCCGGTTATCATAGGTAAGATAGCCAGTTCCCCAAATAATATGGGCTTTCTGGGTCAGTACGATGCCACCTTCGGCCTAATCTTCACTTAACGTTAGGTGTGATTGAGGTCAAGTGCTAACCCGTTGTGCATACCTATTACCTACATTATGGAACGCAATTGGGTCTTGGACAAGATGACTAAGCTCACAGTAACCTCACCTTTAATGAGAGCGCCCTTCATACACGAGAGCGTCGTGTTGATCTCGTTGGAGTACTTCTCCTCGGAGACATATTCCAGCAGTGGGCGGGTGTTGGACAGGCACTGGAGCACGCTGTTCATGAAGCAGGTGTTGCCGATGTTCCGCAGGCCGTTCAGACCTGAAAATACGGGTCAACCATGGAAATGTGAGTGGAATAGTCATCCAATCACAAGGTAATTGAACCGCTACTAAGTACCCAGCTTTGAAAGGGACAGGCCACGTCCTACGTGACGTCACTGCACAATTGAAATCACACTGCACAGTGGCTGTCGACAGCTCGTCTTTGTATATGATCCAATCCCGCCTCCACGCTCCTCCCACTGTAACTCCTATAAGCCAGAATCAACGGTGGTACAAGACACAGCGCCTACTGAAGGTGACTCTATTGCTACCTTGGACCTAGAATAATTAAATAGGGTATGTAAGTAGGAAAAGAAGTTTCCCGTTTCCCCCGGCAAATGGGGAGTGCAGTCAATGAAATGCAAAACGGCAATAATGCCAACCATATAGGGAAGGAGGTTGAGTGAAGCTCGGACATCTGTTTTCGTATACACCACGGACTGCGCCTGAATGCAGTGAGTGGGGGGCTAGCAAACGGGTATACCGCGAATAAAAGTGCCAGTAATAGTGACAAAAACCCTTGGAAATTGTGTCATGCTTGACGGTCTAAGTTCAGGGGGTCTACTCTCTAACGAAAACAACTTCGGACGATTCTAACTTCGGAGCTTTTTCTTCGGCTAAGAATCCTTTATTTGCATAACTTCAGACGTTCCTTGCGTCCCGTACTAACTTGTGATGTCCAACTATATACAACAAAAGTAAAATAATGACGATTGGTTTATAATTGACACAGCAAATTGCAAAAGAAAAAGTCCGAAGTTACGCCCCCCGAAGCAATGTTCGTTAGAGAGTAGACCCTTAGTACTCCGTCCGCTGTTCTACAACGACGGGCCTATTTAATAAACGTGACAATTCGACAATTATGTCAGTTTTTGACAAATAAGTCGAATTATAGCGAACAACGCCTTTTAATAAAGATAACAATTACCTCCAAATTATGATTATTAGGATTAGATCTAAAACAGTATAACTCACCGCAGGTCTGACTCGATTTCCTCTCGGTGCGCGAATCGGTGGATATATCCGAACGCTCGCTGCTCCGGCGCAGTCCGCTCGGCCCGCTCTTACCGCCAGACAACTCCTGCGCATACCGGACTACAATTACCATCGCTTACATTGGCTTGGGTCGCGAAAGGGTGACTTCTTACAAGACGATAATGGATATCCGCATCCATATTAATACAGCGTGATGGAATAAGGATACTAATCCGAAAAGGAGCTTATTAAGTATCGCAAATAGACGTTCCAATGAGTACCAAATATTTTTCCGAAAGAAAAAAAAACAATGGCCTTGTGTGGAACTAGATGGCATTACATAATATATCCAAGGATATTTATTATTACTTAGTTCAGTATCAGGACAGGCAGGTCACTTTTGTATGGGAATTCGAGATTTTTATTTTTGAAATATATTGGATCATGGTAATGTGTTCCATGAACGATACCTACGAACCTTTAGGCTTAGTTTAATCATGGTAATGAGTTCCATAAACGATACTTAAGAATCTTTAGGCTTAGTTGAATCATGGTAATGTGTTCTAAGAACGATACCTAAGACCTTTAGGCTCGAGATTTTTTGTTTCGAATTATTTTTACACATTGTAATGCATTCTATTCTTAGAACCTTCGTAGCAGTTCGTTTCCGATTGAACTGGTATATAAATACGGAAGTCTATCTGTGTGTTTCCACTAATTAGTATCAGGCAAATGCAGACTTTGTGACCCTGTATATGACATCTAATAAAAAATCACCCTTACGCGATAGTATGTAATATTGTTTGCAATCATGGCTCTCATACTTGGGCACGTATTAATAAACCAATCTCAATACAGTCTTGAGGCTGTATCAACCGAGATGCGTCTTAAGAAGTTGAAGCTATCTCAAACTCCGTGCTAATTTATAAATCAATCTTGAGGTCTACTCAGCTGAGATTACTTCTAAAGTATTCGTCTCAGCGGCGAATGAAGTGAGTACTGCTTGGAGTATTCACGTGCGTTTCAGGTCTCAATTAGGTTTATTAAAAAAACACGTTTACTTGAGACCGATCACAAGACTGTTCTCAATCTTGAGAATGGTTTATTAATACGGCCCTTGGAAACTAGGAATTAAGATCACGCGCATCGATACGCACCAGCGTATAAACGCGTCCCTTTTCCGCCCGCAAACGCAACGATTGTGGGAACGAGAAAGCCTTAGTCCAGTAAGGGTACACTTTTAACAACACAAAAATTACGTATTTTTACTGGATTACTTAACTGGCAGTCATCGACCACAGCCCATGGCTTCAGGATAATAGAAAGGATATCCAAACACTTCGATTCAGCTATTGGCTAGTGATGTCAGCTTGTTGCACTCTCATTGGCTCTCTCAAGGATACGTGACTAACGACCTTGGGAAAGCCAATCGGAATGCAGTCCCCCTCCCTATCGTAGTTGATTTAGTAATATTAGGCGTATTTAAGCTACTGCAGTTTACGCGATTTGTGACCGAAGGTATTGCTATCTCATACGTCCGGTTTACGAGCAGGAACGGGACGCATGTTTAGACGCAGCTTAACACTAGTTTAAACCATTGTTTGCAAATGTTACGCTTCCAAACGCTGACCGACTGGATTTTGATTTATTCACGAAAAATCTCCGGCTTCGTGGCCGATACGACGGATGGATGGATGGTCTTTGCCTTTCAAAAAAAAAACAAAAAAGGTTGCGTGTGGAAACGTCATAAGTGTGAAATAAACGTCAACTTACTGGCGTGGACATGTATGTACAGGAAAACAAAGAAAAAGTACCATCACCCACCATTCTGTCCAGCAAAAAGTTTAAATTTTTCATGCAAATACTGAAATGGAGTCTCTGTCTGCATACATAACGTCATAGAGTTGGTACCGCAATAAAAATTGTTCAATGTAATAAGTTTTGCATATCCTGAGATGCCTACTAAAGGGCATCGACCCTACGCGCTGGCAATGTCGCAATTTCTGTAATTTTCGAGACAAATTTCCATCTTTCACGAAAATTTAAAAATAGATACGAAGAAACTTCAGTATTAATTAATCTGCTTCTTACTTGATGGTTCTCGCCTAAAACAATTTTGTTTTTAAAAGAATTTCGCGTATAAGTAATTAGCAAAAACAATTAAAGACGACGTACAGTCATAACTATAGCCAGATTATTCTTCAGATTTAGGTATTTTGCTGAGACAATGTAATCATACCATTTAATGTATGCACCCAAAATCATTTACAAATACATTACTTTTTCATTTACAATCTAATGCATTTCCCAAAACTATTTGCAACTCAATTACTTTTACATTTACCATCTAATGTATATTCTCAATATCATTTACAAATAAATTACTCTTTCGTTTACCATCTAATGTATTAGGTCCTTACCTATGAAATTGGCGTTTTGTATGAAGAATTTCATTAAGACTGTTTTCTCCCTACAAACATTTTTGATTTTTTTTTGGGAACGGCAAGTCCAAATTAAGCTAAACTTTGTATGTATTATCGGATAAGTATAGGCAGCGTTAATTTTTAAAAATAACCGCTTTATAAAAGTTTCAGCGAATCTAAGAAATGATTATGCTTCATGAAAAGAGCTCTGTTCAAATTTTTTTTATTATGTGATTTAGCCCAGAAATTAAAAAATATTTCATGTGAAACCTTGAAATAATATTCCATTTTCCAAATAAAAAACAAATTTGGATATAGCTTTGAAAATCGCAGGAATTGGTACATATGATTAACGAAGAAAAAAACTCCAATTTCATAGGTAGAGACCCAATATACAGGGCGTCCCAAAGTTATGGGACATGAAGGGGAAGTACCTTAAATATCGTAGATAGTGAATTTTGCTCAAAGAAGACTTTATGTTATTTTTAAAAGTTAGTAATTCTGCATTCATAGATTTTCTAAAAATTATTTGCTTCGGCTGGGAATCGAACCGACTCAAATGTGAAAAAAAAAACACCCTACTTTTATGATGCCAATCGAAAGAATAGCTAAAAAATAATAACTCTGCCTAAGTAACATAGTATTTTAAAAGAAAGGAACAACGTGAAATTAATCATTTTAATCAAATAAAAAACATACATGAAACTGCCGTAGTCAATTAAGTAGGTATTTTTTTGTAAATTAATTAATTAAATGCTCAAAATGTGATCCCTCTTGTCTTACGCAAATCGCCAATCTTTTAATGAGCCCGCTGCCTGTTGATTTTCTAATCATTTTATGGTGAACACTCGATGTGATATGGCACAATTCTGTTTGCAACTTATTTACGAATAATCAATGCTATCTTTGGAATGATAATATCGCTACTTTTCGAACGTCGTCGGCAATAAATAACTTTCTTGAAATTTGACTCAATCATTTTATGTTGTTCCTTTCTTTTAAAATACTATGTTACTTAGGCAGAGTTATTATTTTTTAGCTATTCTTTCGATTGGCATCATAAAAGTAGGGTGTTTTTTTTTTCACATTTAAGTCGGTTCGATTCCCAGCCGAAGCAAGTAATTTTTAGAAAATCTATGAATGCAGAATTACTAACTTTTAAAAATAACATAAAGTCTTCTTTGAGCAAAATTCACTATCTACAATATTTAAGGTACTTCCCCTTCATGTCCCATAACTTTGGGACGCCCTGTATACCCAAAATCATTTACAAATAAAATGACAGTAATTGCAATGTTGCCAGTACGGTCGATGTCGTATTAATTGATCCAGGACTATGTAAAAGACCATTCCGTTCGGAACAAAAAAAAAGCACGTTATGTGCCAACTTCAATATTGCATGAAAAATTGACAAAACCCTCCGGATCGATTTCAATGCTGAAAAGGTAATCCGAGGAATCAGTTTTGTAACGCAAGATGTAATGTTTTGCCCAGTTGTGTCGTGAGTATAGGTCCAGGCTCACCTCTAAGCCAAGGAAAAACAAAGACAGCTCACTTAGAAAAGTGCCAATAGCTTCTATGACTAACGCTTAACTGGCTGCTGATTGGATGCACGTTAAATCGATTTGTTAAACAATTTTCCCGAATTAATTTTCGCATTTTTCTCTAGTCGCATATTTGCCCGTCGCTGTTTTCTCTAGCGGCATACTTTCACGGGTGTTTTTATTCGTTATCAGGTTATATTTTGTATAGCTTATTTTAATTTATTTTTCTCCTGACGATTTTTTACCCGTGGCTAGTTATTACTAATACGTTTCTCCTTTTCGTATATTATACATATTATATTATAAATAACATATTATATTATATACCTATATGTATAGTATATTTGTCCTTCCATAACTGCACTTTTTCTTCACCGTCTCGCACAATGCTCTAACCACAACTGAGGTTGGATGGAAGAGATCTCTATTAGAGATAAGCTCACCTTTGTACAATATTTCCGACTGATTGTCAACATGTTTTTTATGTGCAATAAAGAATACAATACTGTCTCCTTTTTTCACGGTAACTAATTTTCATCAAAGCCTTTTTACTCTATCGTGTTTTATCCAGTTACAGTGTTGGTGGTTTTTATTTTATTCAGGACAACTAACAGCTACACAATACAATTATGTTTTATAATCTTGTATGTAGACAATAGAGGTCATTGTGTAACCAACTCCGTTATCCACGACAATTTTATATATAACTGCAGAGACAAAAAAGCAATCCGAACCAGTTAATTTAAAACTTAAGTGTCACCAATGTCCGACAGGACTTCCAAACACTGTTTCTTATATTGGTTTTTAGACAAAAAGAATACATCCACATCCGTTAGATATTTATTATAGATGTTAGCCAGTCTACACAGGGGGGCACGCTCCCCTGCATGCATGTAGTGGCATTAAATGAAAGATATTGCTGCGAAGCTTCACATATTTAAAAATTTGCTACCAGAAAGTAATGCGAAGAGAAAATATTGAGAACGAGAAAGTATTCGATTGGAGAAAAATGCGAAAAGAAATTTAGCTTCAATGAAAAAATAATTTCGGGAAAATTGTCTAACAAATCGTAAAATCACTTGACAGCCAATAGACACAATTGGCACTTGTCTTGTCAGGGAAAGAGCACGCTGAAGCCGGCTACGAACCGCGTCGATTGGTACGATGTCGCTCAACAGTTGTCCCCTACTGAATAAGCGGCTTTAGCGCTCCGTCTGTCTTGATTTTTCTCGGTCTGAGCATGGAATTACTTATTAGGCCTTTTGAGACTGATAAAGACAAACATGTCATATTCTTAACATTTCTATAATTTCGACGAATGCTCCGCTGACCACCCAAAGTGTGCCCCTGGTGGTAGAACGGGTATATTTTGTATGATCTGTAGTGCGCCTTTGGTGGAGCACATCTTATGTCATTATATTTATGGTTCCACTTTACCCCTACAAAGGATGGAACACATGATGACCATTTTATTTGCACTCGACTCTGAAGAGTAGTTCAAATAAGTTATAGTATCTCTACAATAAAATCTACTTAGATAGAAAATACAAATAATTTTTTCATAAGAATAACAAATTAAAGACACATTAATTTATAAGTAGAAAAATAATTTAACTTTGAAGGAAGAAAGTTTTGTTTGTTTCAATAAAATACTTAACATTATAGATTTTAAACAAATATTTCGAGTATTTTAGTTGTCCCTCCAATGTGTTCATAATTTAAAAGGAGCCCCGACAGGTAACTCAAACATTTCCCTTCTGAACCACTAAAGGGGCACAACGGAGCATTCGAATTTATCCGTCGTACCCATGGGGGCACAGTTTGGGTGTTTAGCGGAGCAGTCGTCATAATTTCCGAAACTTTCCATCTTTCACGCAATACCAATAAATATTTTAAAAAAGGGTGGAATATCGATAGAAATTGCCTTGCCAGCCCTTGAGGTTGATTCGACACCGTCTTAACATACTTTATAGCTTATAGAATAGTGCAAAGATATCAATTTGTATGTAAGCTACTTGACAAGTAATGTACATTGAATGTAATGTTATATTTCACTGTAGTCCAATTAACAGTCTCAAGCCGTTATTACAGAATGTTACTCTAGATAGATAGATAAAGCGTAAACACATACAAAAATATTCGACGCAACAATAATTCTGCTTGGTGTTATTCTTACGAAATGTAGCCTTATTTCACAGTAATAAATATAAAAACTAAAATTAAGTACAACTGTTACAACTTATAATAGAGTTGTATGTGTATCTGTACCACAACTGGGCCATCACTCAGTGTGGATCCTCTCCTATAGCGGTAAGACACTGATTTTCAGCTAGTGCCCTGCGAGAGAAAGCGAGGGTTGGGTACTAGTGCAAAAATTTTCAATAACAACCATAAGTGTGTATTCTATGTATGGAAATGTATGTATGCAAATGTATGGATCATAATGATACTCGTTTAAAATATAAATTGTCAAAAGTGGGCTTAACATAATTAACTAAATGCCCACAACGCGAACGAATCAAGATGTCTGTGAGCAGCTACCGCTAAGCTATTCGAAATGTTGCAAATGCTTTCGGAATATTCTTATTTTGTATTTCTAGCAGATGTGCTTTAATTCGCTTCTTGAAAGAAAACTTGGATAGTAGAGATCTCCGCTTGAAGACATTTCTTTCTGACAGACGGATACGAGACAGATCTACGCTTGAGCAACATTCTGCAATACGGGCCTCAAACCACGAAGCCATTCTGCAACTTCCACTCTGCACTTCTCATGTACAGTCGGTATATTATACAGGTGGAAATTTCTGTAATTCATGTTTACTGGCAACCAAGCTACCATTAATAATGAAAAATAACCCTATACAGGGTGAATTTGAATTCATGTAATTGCCAATAACTGACGACTCCATCCTTCATTACGAACAAATTTCCCTTAACCTTAGTCAAATTCTATCCAAAAAAAATCGATAACTCATACAAAGTAAACCATTCTGAAACAACCTTTAGTATGGAAGTCCAACAATATTCAGCTGGCGACTCCATTCTTGATTTCGAACAACTTTCCCTAAAAACCATAGTCGAATTCGACCAAAAAAAATTCGATAACGCACGCAAAGTAAACCTTTCTGAAACCACTCTTAATTATTATTATTATTATTATTATTATTATTCTTTATTGCACACAAAAATAAAATACATTAATTATTAATAAACCGTTCTCAAGATTGACATGGCTTCAAGTTGAGGCTTGAGAATCTGTTGCATATTAAAACAGCATCAGAAAAGATGGTCTTGAGACTGAGACGCGATCTGTCTAAGTCAAAGTCAAAAATGCTTTATTTTGTAGGTACACAGAGTACACTTAAAATAGTCAATTTTACATTTTTTAAGCTAATGCTTGTTCAAAATGCAATTTTCCCCTGAGAAGAACAAGCAAGAAACTCGAAGATTTCGAAATTCTCTAGAACGATTCATTAGTACGGGCCTTAGTGTGGAAATCCACGGTTGAATTCGGCTATGGTTCCTAGTGGAAACTTGTTCGTAATCAGGAGTGGAGTCGCCAGCTGAAAATTGTTGGATCTCCATACTAAAGGTGGAATCAGAATGGTTTCCTTTGTACGGGCTATCGATTTTTTTTGGATAGAATTTGACTAAGGTTACTTGGGGAAAGTTGTTCGTAATGGTGGAGTCGCCAGTTACTGGTAATTACACGAATTCAAATTCACCCTGTATAGGTTATTCTTCATTATTAATGGTAGCTTGGTTATTTAAGCTGTACCATCCGGTGTCCGCTGAAATTATAGTCTAGATAAGAGGGCTGCGGTACCATTAAAAATGCGTAACAACGTATGAATAACTCTTCCTTCGCCTGTACATCATTGTAGGAGATCATGGTATGACAAACGAGCGATCAGCTCACCTGGTGGAAGATGATTCCTATCTGTAATACAAGCCGTGGTTTATGCAACACCAGAAATCGGCGTGTGTTTTTCATTTCATTGCGAAATTACACCTAGTCCATTCTATGATCAACACTTTTCACCAGGAGAGTTGCATCCCCGTTTCCCATACCATGATATGAAAGTAGGCAGAGCCTACCAGCAGGTGAACGTGGCAGAATGGGATAAGCCATAAGCTCGAACACTCAAAATATACTTAAAGAGTTTATTCCGCACGGTATTCCATACAAACTTTCGAATAAACCAATTCTTATTAAACTTTACACGAATAAAGCACGTACATAGATCTAAAAACTTAGTAGAGTAGATTTTCGAAAGTATTTAAATTAAATTAGTGCGTTTTTAAGTTTCCATAGTAACAGCAAAAATGCAATATATGCTTTTAAATTCGATATTTTGAAATTTTTTTTTTCTTTAGACAAACACACAGCGCCATCTAGTTCCACAGTAAGCAACTATATGCTTGTGTTGTGGATACCAGATGGTTGATATAATACATAAATACATTTTTTTTTGTAAATAAATACTTATTATAACTCGGGTACACATGTCCGTATTAATCACACAAACATATGCCCCTAGTGGGATTCGAACCCGCAACCTTTTGGTATAGTGGTCAGTGTTGCTAACCACTACACCAAACAGTTTTTTACTTACTTTTTAAATCTACGTATCCTTAAATTTATTCATTTCAGACAATTTGGATTTTCAAAATTTTTATGGAATAACATGTGGGATAAACCCTCTTAAATGGCATTTTAAATATTATACTATCACTTCTATAAGTAAGAGCGTTTGAGTATTCGTGCGCTACCTGCGTGACCCAAAAGTGATGCGGTTCCAACGCTACAACCTCTCCATTATACACCGTGTATATTGAGGAAATGCGTTAATTATACTAGGTGATAAATGAACATCTTAAATTATGGGATAAACTTTGAAATAACGAGAAATAAAGTCGAGAATCCTTATTTTCGTTATTTGAGAATTGATCCCATATAAAAATTTGTCTATAGTCTCATTATTTCGGTTATTTTATATCAACTGCTGAGACTAAGGGAGGCTCAATAATTCGGTTAGAGATGATTGATTGATTCTTACTAGTGAAGACGTAAGATGAAATTTACATTTTGTTGTCACGTGTCGGATGCTTTCGACTACTATTATATTTGTGTTTGACAGAAAAATACTTCATGATCCTGAAGTAGTAAATTTAGTAAATTAACTATATTTTACAAGCCAAAATGTATCTTGAATATAATGTAACTTTTCCAATTATCTCTCTATCAGTGAAAACCTCTAATTGAGTTTTTTTAGTTTAAATGTTACTTTGTAAAATAGCTGTTGGTTTTCCCAAGAAAATAAAATTAATTAAAATGAGTTCAGTCATATAATTAATATTATTGAGACTATAAATAAATACCGACTACCTTAATTGTGTTGTAACCAAAATAATAATGTACCAACAATTGCATTTCACTTGTATTTACAGATAAATACATTTCATTTGAAAGTAGTACCTTTTTTGAGTGTAAACTCCGTTTGATCTATATTCATTCTAATGAAAGTTCACGTGACGATACATAAACATCGAATTACTTGAGAAATGACCCTCAGTTGCAGTTTTAGAATCACCGAGTTAATGAGTCATTATTGAGACTAGAGAAATATATTAAAAGGGTTTATCCCGCACGGTATACTGCACACACTTTCAAGTCCAAATTTTTCGTAACTCTATACGCATAAAGCACATAAATCTAAAAAATTAGCAGACAACATTTTCGAAAAAGAGTATTGAAACCAAATTAGAGAGATTTTAACAGTTTCATAGTAAAAGAAAAAATGCAATACTTAAATTCGATATTTTGAAAATGTTTTCTTGCTAGATCTATGTATTCTACTTTTTTTTTTTTTATATGAGCATGCGGGTCACCTGATGGAAAGCAATCACCGCCGCCCATGGGCACCCGCAACACCAAAAGGGTCACAGATGCGTTGCCGACCTTATATTAGAATCAATCTATTAGTTGCGACAAATTGGGACTTGAAAGTTAGTATGGAATGCCGTGTGTGATATACCATCTTAACCAGGTAAATAGCATATCCTGGTGACACACGGTGTATAAATTAATGACCAGATACATAACGTTAACGATGTCAGTCCTGAAAAGTAAAAGTGATATGTAAATGTGTTTTAATGTCATGCTGTAAGAGAACTATAACTAAATAATACAACAAACATGCACAAATAAAACAAACACAGACGACACAAAACAGTTTGAAACACTTACCCAGAGAATAGTGCGGAAACAACACGGCTAAAATACGGATTGTATTCACCCTATTCAATTAAATATGAGACATCTCAGAACCGATTTTGAGTGGAAAACGAATTACGACGATTACAGCACCTAAATAGAAGATAGATTATCTCATCGTCTCCACACCAATACACCTTATTCAATTTAGTACGTATTTGATACCCCGTCGCAACTTACAACCGGCAGGACCATCTTTAATAAGACAGAAAAAGAAATGAGACTATATTCCAGAGAAAACAATCAAAATATATGAAAAGGCAGATTTTTTTCTTGATTTCGGAATTTGTCTAGCCACCGTTGAAAATATCTTCAATTATCGCACCATAAAGTATATCATCAATATAACATGTACAAATAACATTAAACATTGAGTACACGTCAATGAAGCGAGTCAATCAATCACTCACGTTGACCTCCTAAGTGGTCTGAGACTGATGCTATTTTTTCCAGAACATGACCAGGTAGTATACATATCAATCGATCTAGAAATTAGCTAATAGTAGTTGTGGTGACATTAAGATCATCAGATAAAATCATAACTTGGATCCCTTTCCTACTAAACTTTCGAATGAATTCAACGAAGCCTTTACCATCCTTTACCGATAAGTTAGAAAAATGCAAACACACGACAAATGTAAAACAAAAACCCACACCAAAACCAGGTCGCGTCCAGATGACGGATTTGTATTTCACGAGTACATTAAACACTGTTTATTAAAATACTGAGTATTATGAATGACTAGTAGACCATTTAACTCCATACTGATTTCTAAGTCAATTTTCTTTAAAATGCAAAGACCCTATTCTGATCTTCATACACCCCAGCTGGATATGAAATTCTAGAGCGTATTGATTAATTCATATTTTCAGATAACTGTCGAAAATTTGAAATCACTATCTATAGTCATCTTGCAAAAAGTAATCAACACACTCTTATGGTAAAGGCTCACGACAATCGATCTTCGAATTTGAAAGAAATTATAGTATGGAAGACATAATTATTAGGCGCCGGAATACATTGTCCTAGGTGAGCGGAGCGACAAAGACGACAATGCGATACAATATCAAGAAATAACTATAAGCGACATAAGTCTATAGATTGAGGAAGATTGATACGGCAGTGAGAGGACGGACCACACGTAATAATGTCCGCAGTAGACCAAACATTAATAAGTATCAGCAAATATCGACTCGTACCCCATGCAGCTTATGCCATTCACGACATTTTTATATATAAATTTATATAATATTGCTCTTTCCAAACAGAATTACATTAGTCAAGGTATTATTAAATTCTTAATCTAGACATTTCCTCATAAGTCAAAGCCAAGGGCTAATTCTTTGTATGGAAACAGGCTTTGCTATTTAATCGTTATGTTGGGTCTGATAATATTAGGTCCTTACCTATGAAATTAGCGTTTTGTATGAAGAATTTCAGTAAGACTGTTTTCTCTATACATAGATTTTGAATTTTTTTTGGGAATGGCAAATCCAAATAAAAGTAACCGCTTCATAAAAGTTTCTGCGAATCTAAGAAATAATATGGGAAGCTCATGAAAAGAGCTGTGTTCAAGTTTTTTTCATTATGTGATTTAGCTCAGACATAAAAAAATATTTCATGTGAAACCTTGAAAATATATTCTATTTTCCAAATAAAAAACAAATTTGGAAATAGCTATAGAATCGTAGGAGTTGGTACATTATGATTAACGAAGAAAAAAATTTTCAATTTCATAGGAAAAGACCTAATATTTATACGTCTATGGTTTGACCATAATCTCACTTGAAGGAAAGTGAGGATGATCGATGAAGCACGCGATCTCAGTAGATGCCTATTCACCCTGCTCTTGAAGATCCCAAGGTTGCAGGATCAGGGCTTGTTTAACGATTTATTTTTAAACCTGATTCAGCGTCCAGTACAAAGGTGCAAATCGACGATACTGCCTATCAAGTAAACAATATCTCATAAACAAAGCCTCAACATGGAAAAACAAGAGTCAAGTTATAGTTGATTTAGGCCCGTATTATTAAACCATTCTTAAGATTGAGAACAGTCTTGTGACCAGTCTTAAGTAAACGCGTTGATTAATAAACCTAACTTGAGTCCTGTAAAGCACGTGCAAGCAGTACTCACTTGAGAGGTGCGCGTATTTATAAACGAAACTCAAGACTATCATTCATTCGCCGCTGATGCGAATACTTGAGAAGTGATCTCAGCTGAATAGACCTCAAGATTTAAGCACAGATTTAAGATATTAGCACGGAGTTTGAGATAGCGTCAACTGCTTAAGACGCGCTCTGTTGATACAGCCTCAAGACTCGTATTGAGATTGGTTTATTAATACGGGCCTTAGATTCTGATATTTTAAAGCACTGCAAATAGGATTGGATATAACGAATCACGGTGGCCACCCAAAAACGTTTGAACAATTGTAGGTATCACATGAGCAGCACAAATCGGTTTACACTACAGCTTGACATTCTTGTTTTTCGTTGGGCTTTGTTTATGAGATATATCGGCCGAGTTTTTTTTTACCGCAAGGGAAAAATATAAGGCATATTAGGTAAGTAAATACAAGTTATTGGCAAAGGTAGTTTATTTCTTTTTCTTCAAAATCGCACGCGTCGTACGTATATTGATATGCGACTGTTTCTATCAGGCGAAATTTATTTGGAACTCGTATTTTCTTCAAGTTTTCTTTATTTATTTAATTTCATGATGTAACTGTGTGAAGTGACACAATTAGCAGTTTATTCGGTTATGGTTTCGAAAAAAAAATTAAACTACCTTCCATTTCACTTATCTAATAATGTCTTATTTTTTTCCTTGCAGTGAAAAAACTCATCCGGTATAATTATTTACTTGAGTGGTAACACCGTCGATTGTCGTTTCGTGGGGGTTTTTATTATAGCTCAAGTTGGTTTTTGTATAATTTACCGCTTGACTCACTATTAGCGCTAAATAATAGTCTTATATTTATCAATGGCAAAGTTTTGGATATCACATTGAAATGCATAAGTACAATTTGCCCTTAGAAATCTCTAGAAGTGGTGGTGTTACCGATCTACACTTGTACACTCAAATGCAAATTCCGCGCAAGCGCGATTTATACCAGGCAACAACTAGACCAAGAGCGGCAACACTATTCCTTCCAACAGCAGCTCGTACATACATAAGGAATTTACGTTACGATACTGGAGTAAAAAATAATTTTGGCTCTTTTCACCTGTTGTAAATATGTAATACTTGTATTTATTTATTTTTTTACTAACGCCGAAAAGCCGTGTTCTCTTCCTTAAGGAATACTTCTTTCGATGGCTAGATCGCTAATTACAGTTATCATAAATTTTTCGATCTTACGTGGTTCTACACAAAGCGTTTTCGATTATGCAACGTGCCACTCATCGATTTTCGAATTTGCCTGCGTCGAGAGCACGTAAATCGAAATTCGGATTAGCCAGCCAGAGGTCCCGATTTCTGTTGTATTAAGGCCCGTATTAATAAACCGTTCTCAAGATTGACATGGCTTCACGTTGACGCTTGAGAATCTGCTGCATATTAAAACAGCATCAGAAAAAATGATCTTGAGACTGGGACGCGATCTCAATCACAAGAACGATTTTTCGCTTATAATAAGGGTATAGAATACCCTGCCGACGTCAAGTGTACCCCGAAATATGTAAAATGCCCCTTTCTTCTCTCAGGCCTAAGATGAATAATCGTATACTGGGATAGCGTGCTTGGTCTTTGGGTACAATGTCACTTACCACCAGGTGAGATTAACAGTTTCTGGAGGTATTAAATATATACACAGTCCCTGACACTATCCAGAGATTGCAGTCAATTGCGTCTCCAGAAGTGCACATACGTAGGAAAATCAATTTCCGTGGAGTGTTTCTTTACATGATTGACTTGATACGCGTGATGGAAAGTGACTGACTTTGCTGTCTTGAAGGTTAAGACTTTGAGAGTTCGGAATAACTGACGCCGGAATAATTCCAAGCTTGGCCTGATGGCATTATCAATGAAGAGCCAAACTTAAACTCAGTCTTGTTGTTAAGGCGTTCAATGAATGCCAGACTACATGTCGCATCGTGCTCACCTAAGACAATGAAGTCATACGCAGCGACTACAGTGACGATCCAAGAACATTCCTAACATGTCTCAAAAAGAGTAACGCAAGCGGAAATCAGCGAACAAATCGTGTCATCTGGACGCTCGGCGCGTACCATCCGCGCGAGGGTCAGCGCTACGAGCTGTACGGCGCACTGGCTATGCTCTCGGCCGCCGACCAACACCCGCCTGCTAGGGCTGCTGGAAACTTGCGTCGGCGAACATTCTACGATTGGGATTTGGTGTGTTAAGGAATATAAAATATTTTGCTTTATTTCATTGTAAAGTTTGTCAATCTGATTTCCTAATGATGCGCATATCAAAATGGCGGAATAGTCTATGCCAGGAATCGGAAATTTAAGGTTACTGATTATTCAAAGACGAAGTGGATGTAATTTGTCTTATTCCTGCTTCAGTTCACTTTTAGGTTTTATGCGTCCACGTGTTTGAGGATCATTCTGCCAAAGACAAGGTTGACAGAAACACTGTTAAAATAAGTATATTTGCTAAAAGGAATGATTCGAATATCAAAATGGCGTCGCAAGTTTCAGAATTGGAAGGTTTAAATTCAAGAGTTACTACTACAGTAATACAGAACCTAGAAGCTACAGCAAGAAGAAATCACAGTAGCTCAATAATAATTCAGCAGGTTGTTTGAGATTGTTTTGCTTATGGTAAAAATCCCAACGCTCTGCGCGTACCATTCGCAGCCACTTTACCTACAATAAACTCAATCAGGGCAGCAGATATTTCAAAAAATGTTTATGTTTTGCAGATATGATTTTAGTTTTGTGAAATCGAAGTAATTTTTATTTATTATCAATCAAATTACTAGTGATAAAGATGACGCTATTACCAAAATGGCGGGATAAGTTTCTGAACTGGAATGCATATTTAGATATATACGAAAATTCCCTTGAGCAGTAAACTACGATGCTTACCCAAAGTCAATTCAGATTCAGAAACTTAATTCTATTTCTCGACAGCTGTAGAAGACGAATCGGGAAGTTATAGTAAACCCTGACTTTTCGAGTAGTTGGAGTATAAGCCCTGATATTTCAAATTCAGAAACTTGCTACCATTTCGACCATAAAGAGCCCGGCAAAGCTAAATCTGCTGCTGTCATGGCAAACCCAGGAAGGAATGGAGTAATGTATCCATGAAAACAGCCAATTTAGACAGCCATCATGAATAATGCTCAATCGTTCATGGGGTTGCCATAACAGCAGCAAACACATTTCCATAAGAGGTGAAATAACTTTACGACCTGGTAGGTATTGACGCCATAGGTCCGTCCGGCCCCGACAGTGGCGCGGGGCGGGGGGGGTCGCGTGCGGGCGCGGGGGGGAGGCGCCACGCTCCGCGGCCGCGGCTCGAAGCAGCGCCGGCAGCCGCACCTCATCGCTCACAGCTGATGACCAACGTTTGGAAATACTTGTGGGGGACATTCGACAGGCTTTTGCAAACTTCAAATTCTATTAGGAGTATCAAAATTTCTCTTATCAGTAGACGCTTCCGCGGTTCTTTAAGAAATTGGTTTCATGTCCAAAGTAATAACTTGTTTAGGCACGTCACCGTGGTAGAGAGATGAAATAGCCACAGATTGTAACCGAAGTAATAAGTGTGGCTACTACATATATACATACATAATGTCACGCCTGTTTCTCGTAGGGGTAGGCAGAGACCACAGTCTCCCACTTGCTACGATCCTGACACACCTCTTCTGCTTCCTTCATTCTCATAAGTGTGGCTACTAGGTGAAGATATTAAAATAGACAAGCCTTCACAACTCTATCTTAACGGTATTACTTCGGAACCAATAAAAAATAAAATGCAAACAAAGGTTATCAAGTCAAGTTCTTTTCTTCTTCTTTTAAAAAGAAAGAGCACACCAAATAATAGGCAGAACAGCTTTAGCTTTAAGTTATTTAACTATTTATTATATATTGCATGACCCTCTTCTGGCAAATAAATATTTCATTCATTCAATCAATCATTCGTTCAATCGTTCATTCAATCATTCATTCATTAAAGTAAATTGTACGTTAGTTTTAAAAACTGTAAACACTCACCCCTACCGAGGGCGGCTAGTAAGCCCGTCGTGACGCATGCTAGGAGAATCACCAGCTCAAGGTAATTCAGCATACACTGATGATCGCACCGTGACGGAGCAATCTTTGCAGCTTTTATACAATTCTTTTTATCACCTTTTTAGTTGCAAGAACGTATATAAAGATTGTAGATTGAGTAAGAGACGCCGTTGTTAAAATCTTCTAATTGTTTGTTGATTTAGACGACCTGTTTATTGTTACGTGAATGGGAAGGAAATGGATTGCGTGGAAATGACAGTTGTCACTTTGATGTTAATGCTGACTTAAATTTTGAGGATTTATAATCTGTTAGGAAGGAAATTGTAACTTTTTTTATGTAAGTTACAAAGCTAATTGGATCAGTAAAATCGATTTGATAATTATGTGTGAAATATCTTGTGCACGCAGATTATAACAATACATGCAGTCGATCAACAGTTTGATGGCGGTTCACAGCACAATATTGGAATATTTAACAGTACATTTATCAACTCCACAGACAACACAATAGTTTTTCACATAAATAGTTCACATTTCAATTGTTCCGACCTCCACTATAATTTCTTTTATTGTAATATTTCACCCATAGAGTCTAATCATCGGAGATAACGTTCACTCTCGTTTTTTTTTCAATCAAGGGCAAAGCCCGTAATGTCATTCATCAGTTTCAATTTAATATAGTTCAAGGTCACTCTTGATTTTTATTCTAGTTTAAATTTTATACACTATTCTATTGCTTCCAAATTATACAAATCACAAAATTTCAAACCGAGCCATTTCCAAAAAAAAGAAACTGGTTGTGTATTGGTACTATGCGTCACTATTTTGACAGCGAAAACGGTGGGAAACCAACAAACTCCCGCACAATTTCACGCGTGATTTCTGATTTTTTAAAATCATCGTTTGTAGCGGCGAAGGCGGATCGCGTACTGCTCAAGTACTGGGAGGTGTAACGCCAGAAATCATTGCCAAATTTCACAATCGGCACCCGATCTCGAGATAGACACGTCTATGACCAAGTAACATAGCACACTTCGGTTCATATCTTAGCTACATGTCCGTTATCTCTATTTTCGACAACAGACAGACGATTTTTAGGGTTCAATAGTAAACAAGGTACCCTCATAGTTCGGCCATGTCTGTCTATAGCTTGCCTTTAAATAACTTTAAAACAACCATTAAACAGAAACTATGTGCCAAAGGCTATTATAAAATTTCTGACTATCTGGATGATAAGAATGCGTGGACATGAACCGCTCGGCAATATCCTGTATATTCCATTTTTATTTTTCTTTGTCGAATCATAAATTTAACAATTATTCCAAATTGTATTTGTATTGACTTATTTAAAAAGAGCAACCCCTGAGTTTCTTGCTCGTTCTTCTCTGGGGAGACAGCCTAACTAACTGTATGTCATGACGATTTCAAATGTTATTCTTTTAACTTACGAAATAAAACATTTTTGATTTTGATTTTTGATTCTGTCTGACCGGCCGAGGCTTAGCTCAGAGGCAGTACTAGAAAGCTGTAATTTGGCATAATAAAAAATTGGTAAAAAATATTTTTTTTGGGTACCTTCCCTACACATAAAATGGGCATGAATTTTGTTTTATTTATGCACTTCATCGCGTGGCTTACAAAACGGTTGGTTTTGGATATTGCCGTGAAAACGTTCACGTAGAATATATAATTGAAGTTAAAAGGAAAACTATCACAGGTAAGTAGGTTATACAAATTAATGAGCAATAGTCCGCATATTGAGAGAGCAAGTGCGGAACACTACACTGCGCGTGGCCCGACACGCACTTGGCTATGTCAAACCGCTTTATAACCCCAATGCTAGGATACAGCCTCCTCTCGAAGGTACGGACCATAATTGACCACTCGGATGGCTGACTCGGTGCTTTGCGTCAGACTAGTCTAGACAGTGTTTTCAAGTCGCTGTGGAGCCATTCAAAAGAATCAGGACCAATTTGTTTTCATCACCTCAGAAGCATGGTAACTCCAGTTGCTTAATTTGACTAATCGAAAACGAACAGAGAATGCAACTGCGCTACTCGCGCATCGATCTACCTTCGGAATTCTTATGATGCTCGTATTCATCATACAAACTTTTACACCTAGCGGGATTCGAACCGGCAACCGTTGGTCCAGATGGCGAACCAACTACTACAATCGGTCGTCATATATCTACCAATGTGTAACCCAAATACCACAGACCATAAAATTTTCATTTCATGTAAATCATTG
The DNA here is from genome assembly GCA_949316235.1 of Oegoconia quadripuncta. Lineage (NCBI taxonomy): Eukaryota > Metazoa > Arthropoda > Insecta > Lepidoptera > Autostichidae > Oegoconia > Oegoconia quadripuncta. Next base: position 23,941,348 of record OX438749.1, read on the forward strand.
CCAAGTAAACCTCCCAATTACGTCACATTACCGTTTAAAATCTTCCTATCTAGGTTTGATTGATTAAACTTTATTTCTATCTAATCTGATAAACGTTTTACATTTATATAATAGTTTATTTTTAACTGTTAAGGACGCCACACACACCACGAGATCGGGACCGATAAGTAAATCTAACCTAAATACCCTCCTACAACTGGAGGCCCTGCTCAACGTACTACTATTAGGTCCTTACCTATGAAATTGGCGTTTTGTATGAAGAATTTAATTAATACTGTTTTCTACATACAAACATTTTTCATTTTTTTTGGGAACGGCAAACCCAAATTTAGCTAAACTTTGTGTGTACTATCGAATAACATTAAGTTAAGTATAGGCAGCGTTAATTTTTAAAAGTAACCGCTTTATAAAAGTTTTAGCGAATCTAAGAAATGATTATGGGAAGCACACGAAAAGAGCTCTGTTCAATTTTTTTTTTATTATGTGATTTAGCACAGATATTAAAAAATATTTCATGTAAAATCTTGAAATAATATTCCATTTCCCAAATAAAAAACAAAGGATATACCTTTGAAAATCGCAGGAATTGGTACATAATGATTAACGAAGAAAAAAAACTCCAATTTCATAGGTAAAGACCCAATATTAACTATATTATGTTTAATTTGTTGATCCCGCGGGAACTACCAACTTTATTAAATCTAGGCCCGCGTGGTGGCCCATTCCCTCTTCCATTTAGAGGAGGCTGTGCACCAGCAGTGGAGGCATGTAAAGCTTTGATGAAGACCCTCCAAACTGGCAAAAATTGCGATCAAAAATTTCCAAACAAAACAATACCGAGAACAAACCAATATAACACAACCAGCTCCTTTATAACACGAGTATTGCAAAAAAGAAGCACCCTGTAAACATTTGCAGCTAAAAATCACAAAATCGTTCAAAATTGTTTGTTGCAAAAATTATATCGAAAACTTGACACTGAAAATATGACAGAGTTCAGTTTTTGATTTCGAACCCGCGAAAATGGCCGCCACCGGCCGGCCAGTGCCGCTGTCATAGACAATACGCGACGTACACATTTCAGGAACTCTTTGGTGAGGCTTTTTGGCGGGAATTCAGCGAGTAATGTTGCATTTTAGTTTTTATTTCTTGAATTTGTGCATTCTCCGTTTAACGGTATAATATTGTACGGAAAAGGTCGGTGATGGTATACAAGTGAAGGGAAGCCTAGTCAGCCTGGGTCATATATTATTTTTTTGTCTTTATTTTTTAATAATCCTAGACTAAACGTTTAAACGTTAATTAAATTAATGTTGATCAAATTTACAAATACTGTAGAAGCAAAAGCATGAGACCCCCTGAATCGAAACTGAATCAGCCCTTGAATTCTTTGTTAATTTCATTGAATACCAATCCCAGATTACTTTCCCAATAGTTTTACTAATGTAAATGATATAATAATGTATACCTAATACCTACGTGACGTTCCGCGACACGCGTTTTTATTATCACGTGAGAAATGACGTTCCTCTTTTGTACACTACTGTCATTCCTATAAGAAGGAATGAGATGAGATATTTTCAATAGTTTTTATCCAATCAGACTCCTTTAGCTTAATTGCAATAAAAAAAAATAGCCACAGATTAAAAATTTTTCCTTCACTCGTCAGACTCGGTAGCGCACAGAGAAAAGCGCGGGATTTCGATTTCTTCAAAATGGCCGCCGTATGTCAACTTCGTTGCACTTTGAATTATTTAGCAATCAAAAAGTAAAAAATCGCTCGTTTTCGGACAACTTTTTTTTAAAAACACGTGGTCTAGAACGTGGTCGCCCGTCCGCGCAGTGATTTCCGAGTTATTTTATTTGTAGACGCAACATTTCGCGCTCGCGTATTTTTAGAATGGCTTTTCTATAGTAAAGAGGACAGGCGACGTCTGCATACACATTGTCTTTAGAATTCCGGTTTGATGTATTTTCTTAAACGTCTCACCAACTGGAACTACCATCTCATCAAAGAAGATTTTACATTTTTTAAGCTAATGCTTGTTCAAAAGGCAATTTCCCCCCGAGAAGAACATGCGAGAAACTCGCGGGGTTGCTCTTTCTAAAAAACAACTTTAAAACGGCACAATAACATTTCATTATTATATACATACATACACACGCACGCACACACACACATATGTACACTCTATCACAATCAATACACACACCCTAATTAAAGTTTTTGGACATTTAAATTTTATTGTAATTTAATTAAAACATTACCCATTCAATTTTAAGGGTAACCATTGTCAGTACTTTTTTTTATGCACAACGGATTGATACTTGACCTCAATCACACCTGATGTTAAGTGAAGATGAGGTCGAAGGTGGAAGCGTTACTGACCCGGAAACCCCAACACATTTGGGGGACTGGCTATCTTATCTCTGACAACCGGAATACAACAATGCTATTAACATTGAAGCTTGGCGGCAGATTTAGATAAGATGATGGTAGTTATCCAGGCAGACATTTAAAATGCCCTACCACCAACCAAAGCCAGTAGGTACTATTGTATTATTAATTGTGAAATAACCTGGCATACGAACGAGAGATTTTTTCCAAAATCCAATCCAAACCCTATAGCTATGACCTTCCCAGCCCACCTGTGCCCAGCTGGGTCGAGTCTCGAGGTGTATATGTACAGAATGGGGCGGGACAACTCTATCCAGGGTCAAAACAGAACACGGATCACCACACCAACTAATTTATTGCATGAAACAGAGGATCGAAAGGATCTTAAAACTAAAAAAATTACTATTGAGATGTAAAAAAATGATTAAAAATAACAGTGAAAAAAAGGATCCGTCAGTTCATCAGTCAGTCACTTAGTTTAAAATTTCGAATTTGAACTCCAATAACCCAAACCCACCAATGAGTATCAGCTCAAAAGAACGACACCGTTACATAGCTTTGCCATGACCGTCTGTATCTCTCATATTTACATATTAATCACGCTGACAAATTGGTAAAATAAAATCTTTTAAAAAATATTTTTTTAGGATACCTCCCCTACACATGAAGTGGGGATGAATTTTATTTTATTGTGTACCCCATCATGTGGGGAGTCGTTGGATAGGTCGTTCAGAGTCGAGTGTCCCCAGGGCTAAACGGTCGGCTTCGCATAGTGAAGTTAAATGGGAAATATCTCGAAAAACTTATAAAACGTACTTTGCGTTGAAAATATGTCAAACAACAAAAAACCCATTCTAAGGCCCGTATTAATAAATCAAATCAAACCAAAAAATATTTCGTAGAATAAAAATTATCACTTGAAAAGAAATAAAAATTCGAAGGCATGTGAAGTCCCCAACCCGTATTGGGCTTGCGTGGGGGACTATTGCCCATACTCCCTCATTATTCGAGGGAAGGCCTATATCCCTGCAGTGGGATGTTTACGGGCTGATGATGAAATATATTCGGACACTTCCAATAATCTAGTCCCAAACTAAGCAAAGCTTGTACTATGGATACTAGATGACGTATAAACATAAAAATAAACCAATCTCAATACAAGTCTGGAGGCTGTATCACACGAGATGCGTCTTAAGAAGTTGACGCTATCTCAAACTCTGTTCTAATTTATAAAGCAATCTTGTGGTTTATTCAGCTAAGATTACTTCTCAAGTATACGCCTCAGCGGCGAATGAACGATAATCTTGAGTTTCGTTTATTAATACGCGCACCTCTCAAGTGGTACTGCTTGAGTATGCACGTGCTTTTCAGGGCTCAAGTTAGGTTTATTAATCAACACGTTTACTTGAGACTAATCACAAGAGTGTTCTCAATCTTGAGAATGGTTTATTAATACGGGCCTAAGTCCGCACATTGTGAGGGCAAGTACGGAACACTACACTGCGCGTGGCCCGACACGCATTTGGCCGGGTTTTAGTGTGTACATGTAATTCTGAAGATAGGAAACTTCTCGATTCTGAAGACATTCACCTTTATTCTTTACGACACTGTCGAGAAATAGGCGTTACTCATACGTTTTGGACAGAGTATTTTCGTTAGTGAGTCGCCAAACACCTAACGACTTGGACAGTTTCAAATAATTTTCCTTGGATGTATTAGAACAAAACTAGCATCAAGAATGAAAACATCCAAAAGTTTTATTTCGTAAGATAAAAAAATAACATTTGAAAACAATTATTAAAACATTTATTTCTGAGTCAAGGACGTTTACATAATTTGTTATGTTTATCCGTTATCTAGTATCCATAGTACAAGCTTTGCTTAGTTTGGGACTAGATGATTGGCGTAACCGTTCAAATAGCCCGTATTAATAAACCATTCTCAAGATTGAGAACAGTCTTGTGATCGGTCTCAAGTAAACGTGTTGATTAATAAACCTAACTTGAGACCTGAAACGCACGTGAATACTCAAGCAATACTCATTTGAGAGGTGCGCGTATTAATAAACGAAAGTCAAGACTATCATTCATTCGACGCTGAGGCGAATACTTGAGAAGTGATCTCAGCCGAGTAGACCTCAAGATTGGTTTATAAATTAGCACGGAACTTGAGATAGCGTCAACTTCTTAAGACGCATCTCGGTTGATACAGCCTCAAGACTTGTATTGAGATTGGTTTATACGAGCCTAAGTGTCCGAATACATTTCATCATCAGCCCGTAAACATCCCACTGCAGGGATGTAAGTCTTCCCTCGAATAATGAGGGGGCCATGGTCCCCCACGCTAGCCCAAAGCGGGTTGGGGACTTCACAGGCCTTAGAATTTTTATTTCTCAAAATTATCTTAGAATTTTCTCAGTGCCATTATAGTGTTAGTGAATATCTTCAAATTAAATAATGTAATTTTAAATAGCTTTAATACAATGATTAGACAAGATATCCAACTTGATGTGACAAAAAATTTGCACACTTGCATGCAGGTGGAATACAATGACTTTTTTAACAATAACACCCTTTAATTGTAAACTACGTATTCTTGCAAATAAATGATTTGGTTTGATTTGAGAAGGCCTAGGCGCAATTAGTTTGACCTAGTGAAAGAATAGGTGAATGTCATGTCGTACCAAGAGGTTAAATCGAGGGCGGAAAGTAGAGACGTGGTCATTACTCCACCGACAAGAGCATAAGCTCTTAAATTGAATAAGAAGAATTGATTTCCATCAACATTGCTGAAATTTCAGAAACCTTTTGAAAATAAAAAAAAACCGTACATGTACCAAGAATCGAACCGACGACACAAACTGTTCAGACAAGACGCACAGGTGCGCTAGATCGGCCTCAATAGCCAAATGCCATCGACCCGCTGTTCTTTTTATAGACCAAACCTAATGTGCGAGTTTTGAACTTCATAATGTGCTTTAAATATTATTTATACTTCGGAATAAAAGTCTAGCGAACAGATGGACCTACGCACAATCTACATGAAACTGAACAAGAAAATGTGAAAATTGCTGCGTTATAGCCAGTTGTGTCTTTAACCTTTTGTCACATGGCAGACAGAATTTTAAAAATTTTCTATTAAATAAGATAGATAAAAGATAAATTAATCGTTTATTTGCGAGAATACAGTAGTATCATAGATACTAGATAACGGATAAACATACATAAATATTTGTATAAACATCCATGACTCGGGAATAAATTTATTTATTTAATTTTTTTATTTATTTATTATTATTATTACGATACATTATCATTACAGTCGAAACCAATGCAATAATGTACGAACCAGCTAAATAGTATAATAGTTAATATATGAAACAATAAAATTGTAATTTACGCATACTAATCATTAGCTACTTATATAACATACGACATATAGCGCGACTTTTGTGAATTCACTCAGAGGACATGAGAACAAGTCTATTCTCTCCGCTACCTCGTTTAAAATTTGAATCGCTCGCGTCAAGGGAGCCTTCCTCAACATGTTCGTATTCATCATACAAACGTTTACCCCTCGCGGGATTCGAACACGCAACCGTTGGTTTCGCTGACAGGGTCACTATCCACTACACCAATCGGTCGTCAAACATTCGCATTTATAATATTAGTTACATGCGAAAGTTTTGGATGTTTGTTTGTTGTTCAATCACGGCGAAACGGATGAACGAATTTTGATATAATTTGGTATATAGGTAGAATATACCCTGAATTAAGACATAGGATATTTTTAACCCGAGTAGTTCCCGCGGGATAAACAAATTTCCGCAATAAAGTTATTCCACGCAGACGAAGCCGCGGGTGAAAGCTAGTATAACATAAAACAATGTAAGAATTCGTTAAAGAAGTACTTGATGAGTAATGGATATGTGTAGGGAATGCTATTTCAACAACTTTTATTTCAATGGAGAGACACTAATCTATACTTTCGTACATTTTTAAGCTACCCACAATTTTTAATAATGAATAACGCGGCGGGTCAGTGACCTACAGGTTTTCGAGGCGTCTTATAGTTAAGATTTTCAAAGAATGATTAAACTAAAAAAGACATCATTATCATCTTCTTGCCCTGATTTTTTTTTATGCACGACGGTTTCGTACTTGACCTCAATCACACCTGATGTTAAGTGAAGATGAGGTCAAAGGTGGAACCGTACTGGCCCGGAAACCCCAACACATTTGTGGGACTGGCTATCTTATCTCTGACAACCGGAATACAACAATGTTATTAACATTGCTACTTGGCGGCAGATTTAGATAAGATGGTGGTAGCTAGCCAGGCGGACATTTCAAAATGCCCTACCACCAACCAAACCGAGTACTTAAACATGTGAATCGTAAACCTAATGTTGTTTACATTGAGCCACGGATGCTGTTAAATTTGGGGTTCCAATTCATTTGGGGTCGGAGTGGTATAAGTCTTTTCTTCCAACCTGAATCTTTCTTATCTGTCATCGAGATAAAACAACTGTGTAAAAACGTTATCGTCACAACGCCTCCTACATTTCTTCTAGAGATTTTAAAGGACAGTGTAACCGCTTGTGCAATTCCTGCTGATATCCAAAACTTGCCCATTGATGTTTTTTTTTTTTTTTTTTATGATTGACTGGATTCGCGTTTGACCACAATCTCACCTGATGGAAAGTGACGATGTGGTCGGAGATGAAGCACGCGATCTCAGTAAATGCCTATTCACTCTGCTCTTGAAGATCCCAAGGTTGTAGGATTCAGGAAAGACTGACGCCGGAAGGGAGTTCCATGCCTTGGCTGTTCGCATGATGAATGAAGAATTGAACTTCGTAGTGCGAATGTTCGGTATATTAATTATATACGGGTGGAATCCCTTCCCACGCCTAGTGGTCCGAATATGGAAGAGTGACGGTGGAATAAGATTATGTAATTCCAACGCACGCACGCACGCATATGTACAGGATGAAATTCCTGTTTACTGATGATTCCACTCCTAATTACGAACAAGTTTCCCCAAGGAACAATAGCCGTATTCAGCTGCAAATTGTTGGACTTCAATGATAAAGGTTGTAACGAGACGCCATGCGACTCGTTGGTTCTCTTTTTGCAGTATTCTCCTTGTTTCGTTTCCTTTTCGGTTAAGTCATAATATTTTAAATTCAAAATTTGAACTGTGCCTGTTCTTTCTCTCTTTCTTTCAGTGTAGCTTTTTGTTTATTTTCGTTCGTTCGTGATTTGCCCTTGAAAAGATTGGACGTGTACCGATTGTAATCGCGACAATCATGTTTAACTATCAGAAATAACTGTGTATGCAAAATTTCGTATCCATGCTATTAACCGTTAAGGAGTTCCCCTCGTGAGGATACGACCCTGGCTGCAGCATCAGTTCATGTCTATCATATAAATGTATTATCATCAGAACTGTACGAGTGTGCAAAATTTCAGCTCCTTAAGTAGATAGGAAATGGTTGCAATTTTAGTTGCAAATTGTAAAAATAAAAAGCTTGTAAATTTTATTTTAAATTAACCGAAGATTGTATAGATTTTTAAACGCTTGAGACTCAGGTTTTCATTGTCCATATTTTTAGAAACCACAGATTGACAAACTCAAAAACGGACGGAGAAAGAAGCTCCGTACAGTGAGTCAACTAACGCGTTTCGTTGGGTAAGCATGCGGGGTTTGCGGGGTGAGGGGGGTATCTAAGTGAGCTGAGTACCATACTGCAGCTCGACCTTCAGCCTTCTCGTACGCTACTGCAACAGCTAGACAACCCTAGATGTGCCCGGACAATCCAAAACTATATCATTACGATATTGTAGAATTAAGGAAGGAGTTTTTTGAGTTGCAAACGAAATATGCGAGGGTAGAAACAAAAAAACGATCCCTAATTGGCAAAAGCGTAGTAAAGGAATACATTAGTCCACAATCTATTGACTCTTGATCCTATAGACCTACAGATAACCCTACAGTCTAACCAAGGAACGACGCAAAAGATACCCATACATGCTAAAACACTCAAAGAAATACACAAACAAATTTTCAAACAAACCGCAACCTAAAGGATACTAGAAAAGTCGTTGTAACTAAAAATACAATCACCAGTGCAAGTAAAGAGCCAAATTACATATAAGAATTGTGTGGTGCTGGACTTAGCAATGGCCTGTCCGATGCATTTTTTTTAGTTCTGTGGTAAAATTTTAAATAGGATGTGACATTGCATCGAACAAATCTTTGCTACATCGTGAAAATAGCAAGAGAGTACTTACGGCTTTGATTTCTTCAATATCCTTGGCGTCCAGTACTTTTCTTCTAGAAGACGGCGTGTCAGGGCTGGAGTCTTCGCTAAACGTGCTTTCTGTACTCGTCTCCATCGATTTCACACCGTCTTCCTGCTCCTTCTCCTCCGACTCCCTATTTTCTGTCCTTTTCTTGAGGAAGTTCTCGTGTTCGAAGGTCTTATTCTCAAATCCTGTGCCACTTGGTGATTGAATGTCATTATCAAGTACCAAATGATCATCCTCCGAATCTATATATTTAAGGCGAACTTTCGACTTTCTTTCTGGTTTCACGTCACTTTTGGTAAGCTCTTCATTGATAATGTTGTTTATTTCCGTTTGTTTGGACGATTTCGGCGTGGATGTGCCAGAAGCAATAGGTTGGGATATCTGTATATAAGAAGCAAAATTAGATGTGTGTTTTGGTGTCTTAACTTGTTTCTCTATGTCGTTCATTATGGATTCTTTAGGCTTTACTTCGGGACTGCTCCGTTTTTTGCGTTCAGTGTAATCCACATCTCCGTTTTCTACTTGAATTACTGTCGACTTCTCTAGAATCTTCCCTATAGGATTATTTGGATCTAATTGACTTTTGATGCTCGCTAAACGTTCGGAAGGCAGTTTCGCTGTCAAAGACGTCGACATAGAACTTACTTTCTCAACTATCGGCTTAGACAATGACACGGGTTCCGATATAGTTTTGCTAATAGACAAGTCGGAGTTGGAATTCGACCTAGAACTTGAAGAACCAATTTCCCATTTATGAGTTCCGTTCTTTTCATATGGCAAATGCACTGGTACAGGTTTGTCGTCTTGTACAAGTTTCGTGTACCCAGCAGTACCATTCTCGCAATCTTTGAGCTGATTCAAGTATTGCTCAACAGAACTCTTCCCGTATCTACTTTCGTTCGCCGGTAGTTTCGTGACAGCCATTTTTTGGTCAAATCTCTTCCTCATTTCCGACACTGACGGTACCTCATTACCATTACTATCTTTTATTCCATTAGACATAGAGTTCCTTTTGCTGTAACTTGGTGAGGGAGATGTGTCCTTATATCTTCGGCCTTCAGGTCTCTGGGCGTTGTCAAAAAACACTTATGTTCTTTATGTTCATGAGATTAAAGACTATTTTGCGTCATGTGTGTTAGTTCCATTGATACATGCTTTGCGCCACAGACATGTCTGGGTGCTGCTAGCGTTACTACTGATGATCCTACGTGAAAGGCAAACTTTTTATGCTTTTGACAATGAATTGGAAATTGGGTACGTATGGTTCTGTATGCTCGGAATTACGTCATTGTGGTATCTGTCATTAGATTCACCAATCATAGGCTGTTATAACGTTTAAGAGCTCAATTAGCCCTTTTTGTGTAGGTTGATTGGAGATCCGTAAATTTTCGTGACTAATGACTTAATTTCTTTGTTCACAAGACATCACTAGCAGAGAACCGTCGGGCCTATTACGGAAATTACACAAAATGAAAAATAAACACTTAGTATTCGAGAAAGAATTCGAAGGCCAGTCTTACAGCTCCGGGCCCACGTTACGGTCTACAATCGATGCTACACTGAAATATTGTGCCCAAAAGAAGCAGCTTGAATCGCTCCAAAGAGTTTGGAAGCTGCATCAATTAAAAACTTTTGTTTTAAATAGTTTGTCACATCCAACAAGTGGAAATCCAAGACTCCCAACCACAATGACGTGGAGAACCATAACTTTGGTGATACGAATCATTTGAACAGAGGGTCTGCCTCCCATGTAGAGTGATGCTATTCGAAAGCTAATTTATAATTGAAAAATGGCTCTTTAGTGCTTTGTTAACGAACATACACACACACGCGCACACAGTGTTGAGTGCCTGCGAAATTTATCCAATAATAGACGTTTAATTTAAGTTGCGACGTTTTAAGGTTTATCCAGTCGAGCAAATTTTGCCGCCGTATACGTAGCGTATGCGGAATGATATCCCCCGCATGCGCTGTAAATTGGTGGCGAGATAAAGCTGAGATTGTCAACTATAAATAAATTAAAAAGTTAAGTTGAGTCTAAAACCTAAAGAGCCATGTGTTTTTTGCTCCGCATGCGGAATTGGTTGTACTATGTGGCGAGCGGTATAAGACGACCAATCGAGCGTATTCCTATCACAATTGACAAGTCTAGCTATATCACGCCAACAAAAGTAGTTACGCATGCACAAGATATTCTCCCGCATGCGTACCAAATTCGCACTAGAAGCAAAGACTGCATGACTCTAAAAATCTGTTTAGCATGATATGATACAATTGAAATTTACACACTAAATTTGAGTTATTTCTCAGAAATCAGGTCAATAAGAAAGAAGCTGCGGATACGCTCGCGTTTCTCAAGAAAAGTCAGGATCAACTGTGGTACTCCGCACGGTGCCTACTGAAGGTAGACGGGAATCCTAAGTTCTACTGTTGCCTTGGGCCAACTTATTACCTCGGTATCAGCGTAGCATGACCTAGCAAGAGTCATCACTGGAACTACAAATGATTTTAGTGGCACAGAGTTTATCGCTTCAAGGAACGCTGAACAGACGTAGCTCTTGATGCAAGAGAGACACAAATAGTGCATTTATGGTTCAAGTATTTAACCTATATTTCATATATTTCCAACGACTCCAAAGATATTGAGACAGATCTTAGAAGTCGATTATGCAGGACTTTTTAAATCTTAGATGAAAGGCTATTTCGCAGGCACCCAACCGAAAAAACTATAGTACCAAATTATATTGCTATCTTTATATCTACCTCAATAATCGTAGCCGCTGTCGAGTTCCTAGCTTTCCTCCTCACACCATCTGACGCTGGAGGTCTCCCAATATCGTTAGAGATACTCTTCGACCGCGATATCTCTCCATAATTGTTCTGATTCTGCGCTTGCGCTTGCTGCTGTATCCTCTGAGTCAACGGTATGTAATTCGACGGAGAATACTTATTGTACAAATCCGCTGTGGACATAGTCAGAGCAACAGATGGGAGAGCACTTCTCTTCGCATTCCTAGGGTCTGTACTCTTGCTGCTCTCACTTCGAGTCGTCGATATATCCCTCGACCTGGATTCGCTTCGCTCGGATCTATATCGTGACGATATTCCGCTATCGGAATCTGTGACACTGGGCGCTCGGGATGTCCGCGAGTATTCCACTAAGCTGGTTTTTCTTTCTCTCTTGCCATCTAGATCTGCAAATCTTGATCGATACTCTGTTGTTCTGTCGCCGAAGGAACTTCTGATTGTTGATGTGACGTAGGTGCCGCTGCTGGAGCGATAGTAAGGCTTGTCGAGGCTAGACGCCGACGTCAAAGTTGATCTGTACGAGCCGGTGAGGCTCGTTGACGTCGAGTTATATCTCGAGGGCGACACAACAGGCATTGTTATTGCTTTTTATATCTCCTATTTAAATTTAAACCTATGCGGTATATCACATAGCTTACTTATTGTATACTAAAGTAATTGTTGTCGACTTATTTAAGAAATCTATTTCAAGATTTTGATCCTGGACGGCGGACGCTTTCTTTGCATCTTTAGTTTGTTCCTGGAACAAAGAGAAATTTATGTTAATTTGAAAACCTACAGTGGGACTGGCATAACCGCCAGTCACTATACAATGACACGAAATAGATAGAAACCTCTAACCGCCTCCATGGCTCAATGTAAACAACATTGGGTTTACGATTCGGAGGTCGCGGGTTCGATCCCCAGCGGGGTACATGTTTAAGTGGTAGGGCATTTCAAATGTCCGCCTGGCCAGCTACCACCATCTTATCTAAATCTGCCGCCAAGCAGCAATGTTAATAGCATTGTTATGTTCCGGTTGTCAGAGATAGAAAACCAGTCTCCCAAATGTGTTGGGGTTTCCGGGTCAGTACGCTTCCACCTTCGACCTCATCTTTACTTAAAATCAGGTGTGATTGAGGTAAACTAGATGATTGTTGTAAGAGTCCAAAATATTACATATTCTATATTGCACTGTAGCGGCGAGCGACATGCTGAGACATGCAGTTTTGGCCTCCGCGTGGACGCGCATTTGAAGCGAGAGCCAGTCGTTCCCCGTTACGTGTCCCGCCCGGTATACTACATTTTTCCACGTATGCTATCAATGTAACTTTGTGCCTCTGTTTTGTGTACACCCTAAAGTAACAATAGAACTTTGACCCGAATATTCCATGAGATCCTAGCTCATCCAAAATCTAATGCTGCCTGGAGTCTATTTGCCTTTGTGAAGTCATCGGTGTCTCGCTAGAATTAGTTTTAAATAGATTAAGTCAGTAAGAGGTACAATGGGACGGGCGCATACCCTTTGTCTAAACGATGCAGGGAACTATATAGGTACATAACATTATCCCAAAACTGGTGACGTGAATAAGAATACCCCCTTCAAAATACACCAAATAAATTACATATAACATAGTACAAGCTTAGGTCATGTACAAAGGTGGACTTATCTCTTTAAGAGATGTCTTTCATCCAACCAGAGCATTGAAGTAGGAAGTGGAGTAAATTTAGGCTTCGGAGTCAGGTCGGCCGCAGCAAAGATAATCTGTGCAGGTGGGGATTCTCCGATCACGGGAATGATGGATGCGAGTGCGGAGTCTCCCCGCAGACAATGGATCACGTATTGTCTTGCCCCGCGTGTCCTGACAGCTGCACCTTTGACGACATCCTTAACGCCACAGACAGTGCTGTTAGAGTGGCTAAGTTTTGGTCCAATAAAATTTGAAACTTGCCTCGACGAAAGAAGAAAAATAATATTTCAAGTAGTTTATTATTATATGTATTATATAAATGTATTTTTTCCACTAACCTTCGTATTTTAAACAGAGGCTCTGAGCCTACCTTTGTTACGCGACGAGCCCAAACTATCATTGATCCCACTCTAGCGACAGAACATGCGGCACACTACATCTCTGATTGGCATGTATCCGGAGAAGCATCATGTTCGGACCACAGATGGATCAGGTACAAGATGAATATCACCATTAAACCCGCGGAACCGCGCCGTATCCCTCGTAGGCTATACCGGCAAGAATACAGGAGGCTCACGAGGGAATCCTTGCGCGAGGTAACCAGTCCAGCCATGTATGACAACACCGCGGCGATTGATTCTCACTTAAACCAACTTGTATCAACACTTACAAACTGCTTTGAACAGACATGTCCCCTCGTGACCCCGCGACAGGCACCCTCCCGGACTGGTCACAGTTGGTGGGGCCCGGAATTGGAGAGGCTTCGTCGGGAGGTCAGAAAACTTTTTAACAAAGCAAAAAACTCTCGACTAGAACAAGACTGGGACCACTACGTACAGACCCGAAAGCAATATAAAAACCGCATTAGACTCAGGAAGAGCGAATGCTGGAGGCACTTCTGTACGAACATAGAAACAACCAACCAAGCAGCCAGAGTTAAGAATATCCTTTCTAGCGAACCTGAGCGCAGCATAGGATGTCTTAAAAAACAAGATGGCTCCTTCACCAACACAGATGCCGAGACTAATGCGTTATTACTTCAAACGCATTTTCCGGGGTGCCTTATTATGGATAACCCAAGTTGGGCAGACCAACTAAGTCACAATCCCGAGCCCTCGGACTGGACTACAGCCCGTAGAGTTGTCGATTACGACAAGGTCAAATGGGCAATTAACAGCTTTCTCCCATTTAAATCAGCTGGCCTGGATGGTATATTTCCTGGCCTGCTCAAGTGGTGTGACGAGACGATCGTGGTACATCTGGTAACCCTGTATAGGGGATGTATCGCGTATCGTCACATACCACTTCAATGGAGAGAAATCAAGATAGTTTTTATACCAAAACCAGGTAAGAGTGATTACACGCAACCTAAATCATTTAGACCCATTAGCCTCACATCGTTTCTTTTAAAGACCTTGGAGAGGCTATGTGATAGGGACATTAGAACGCACTCCCTAGCTTGTAATCCACTACACCCTTACCAACACGCCTACTGTATGGGCAAATCAACCGAATCCGCTCTACATAGTGTAGTGTCATATATCGAGAACGGATTATCAAGTAAACAATCAACCTTAGGCTGCTTCATTGATGTAGAGGGAGCCTTTGACAAAACTAGTTTCACGAGCATAGGAATGGCCCTAAAACATCATGGAGTGGATCGCGCGATTGCCGGTTTTATCGACAGTATGCTGCGGTACAGAGCCATTCAACTCACTGTAAACACAACCGTGAAGGGAGTAGTCTCTCGAGGTTGTCCACAAGGAGGGGTTCTATCACCACTCCTATGGAATATAGTAGTTGATGAACTAATTCGTCAACTAAATACCCGAGGGATATATACAGTGGGCTATGCAGACGATTTGGCCATCCTAGTCAGCGGCCCAGTTGACGGCGCACTCTGTGACATTATGGACAGTGCCTTAAAAATCGTCGAACAATGATGCAACAAGCACGAACTAAGAGTGAACCCGTCTAAAACTGAATTAGTCATGTTCACAAACAAACGCAACTTGCGTAACTTGAGATTACCTAAATTGTTCAACACCAGTCTGACCCTAGCACAGGAAGTCAAGTATCTGGGCATAATACTTGACAGTAAGCTTAATTGGCACAGACATATTGACCACAAGCTGGAAAAGGCTTGTATCACCTTTTGGCAATGTAAGAGACTAATAGGTAAAAACTGGGGTCTTACACCCAAAATCACCCTATGGCTGTACACTGCCGTAATCAGACCAATATTAACCTATGGTGCCATAGTTTGGTGGCCCAGAACCGAATTAAGCACTGTTATCAACAAGCTGCAGAAATTCCAAAGACTCGCCTGCTGTGCGGTGACGGGCTGCATGCGCACGACACCGACAGCAGCCTTGGAAGTCCTACTTGGAATATCGCCTCTGGATTTGCATATCCAACAGGAAGCAGCTATGTCAGCCATAAGGCTTAAGCCTGTGGCATCACCGCGAGGGACCACACTGTAGAGTGCTTGGAAGATTTGTTGAAATTCAACCTCTCTTCGGGGCACCTTGCGATAGAATCCCCAAGACACAAGTGTTTGGTAGAAGCTACCGAATACAATTACATGAAAGCGAACAAGATCACTCGGGCATCCATGAAGTCCGGATTTATACGGATGGCTCCAAAACCTGCAACGGTAGTGGGGCGGGTGTGTTCTCGTATGATCTAAATATTAATCTATCACTAGCATTAGGAAAGCATAGCTCTATTTTTCAATGTGAATGCATTGCTATTACTAATGCAGCCAATGCGGTCCTTCAGAAAGGGATATCTGATTACAATATCAGAATACTTTCTGACAGTATGGCCGTACTCCGAGCACTAGAGAGTAATACCTTTACCTCTGGGCTGATACAAGAATGTCACCTTGCTCTGGAATGTGCCTCGGTATCAAATCGAGTAACATTACAATGGATAAAGGGGCATAGCGGCTCACTGGGTAATGATGCTGCAGACGAATTAGCCAGGCGGGGCTCGGAGAGCCCAGCCGTAGGCCCTGCACCATTTCTGCCCATTCCTTACAGTCAGTTAAGGACATGGATGCGTAAAATTACCCAGGACAAACACAATACCCTATGGAGTAATATCACCAGCTGTAGACAGTCAAAGGAGGCGGTATCTTCTCTATCGCCTACACTAACACGACGCCTACTCAGCCTTAACAGTCAAGACCTTAAAGTGGTTGTTGGCGTGGTTACTGGCCACTGCCCCCTGAACAAACACTTGTATACAATGAGCTTTACCGACAGCCCTATATGCAGAGGCTGTCTTAATGCTGAGGAAACAGCCGCCCACGTTATCCTGGAGTGCGAGGGAGTGGCATCACAACGGGTACAAATCCTCAAATCGCCGAGGTCGCTCCGAGAGGCCTGTGAATGTCCCAGGAGACTTCTGTGCTTCTGGAAGGAGCTGGGCTGGCTGAGCTAGCTGGCATTCCCACGCATAATGGACCGAATAGGAGTCTAAATGCGGAAAAGGGAGCCCACCATCAAGTATCAAGTATCAAGTATATAAATGTATTTGTATTATTAACTATCTCTCTCTCTCTCTATTATTAACTACGTATATAATTTTTTGGTTTCGCATTTTCTATTTCTTCCCCTCCACCTATTTCTAAACTCCAATGAGGTTGGTGGGACAGATCTCTTTAGAGATAAGCTCACCTTTGTACATAACAATAATAATAAATAAATATTTCGGACACTTACACCAATCATCTAGTCCCAAACTAAGCAAAGCTTGTGCTATTTTTATTTATTTATTTATTTATGGATACTAGATAACGGATAAACATACATACATATTTATATAGACATCCATGACTCGGGAATAAATGTTCGTATTCATCACACCAACATTTACCCCTCACGGGATTCGAACCCACAACTGTCAGTTTCGCTGACAGGGTCACTATCCACTACACCAACCAGTCGTCTACATCTGACTGTAATCTGTTTGTATTTCTTGTGCAATAAAGAATATATGATTATAGTTTGCATAAAAAGTAGTTCCTATAGTTTAGCTTTAACATTAAGTAAACAACATACAAGTATCTCAATGGTTCGGGCAGAATTAACAGCGCTGCGGGTTTCTACCCACAGCACATGCTGAGTTGGACCATTTCGTTGCCCCTGATATGGGTCACATCTCCTGATATTAGTTTTAACTGTATACCAACACGTACTCTATATTGTATGTGTATAATGTAGGTAAAGTGACTTGTGTCATGGTCGACGAATAAATGTATTCTATTCTATCATGACTCACACATAGGAAACAAACTTGATATACATACATATAAAGTAATATCTAAGGAAAAAAGAAGACCAAGGTAAACTCTCAAGGCAATTCTGTTATACACATGCCTACAACAGACAAAATAATTCTTATCAGTTCTTGTACAATTATAGCCACCTGTTGTGATAACTTGAAACACCAATACAAACACTGCATATACACATATGCATGGTCCCAAACTATACTATGGATATTAGATATCAGATAAATATATACTGAATGAATTTTTTTTTCTTTCAAAACTGTCAATAATGCACACGCCGGCCGGAGACTGCCAACCGGCAGGATTCATAGGTTTTTCATCGTGCGATATTTATTTGGAACTCGTATTTTCAACTATAAATTTTTTTATTTAATTAATTTCATGATGTAATTATGTGGAATAGACTACAAACGTGACCGTCAAATGACAAAGTTTAATTCGATGATGGTTTTGACAAAAATAAATTCAACTACCTATGTATGCCTATACTTCACTTAACCAATAAGCTGTATTTTTTTTTCCTTACTGTAGAAAAAAAAATCATATGGTATATTTATTTAGGCATAAATATATCATATTCATCTCACAAAATATTTACCCTATCACAGGATATGAACTCATCATATCAGTCACATGACGTCCACTGCTGAACGTCATTTCAGTCCACCATGACCTTACCTGTATTTAAAATGTTGCTAAACCCTCTAAGTACAATTGATATTTATTTACCTTGTATTTAGTATGTAAGTTGAATGTACATTTTGGATAGATTTTGGTGAGCAATAAAGATATAATAATAGGCCTCCCCCATAGATACTAATATGGTTGATAAACTATGATGCCCAATTTCTAAGACATTGATTTTTGACAATAGAATCACCGCACTAACCATACAAAATAAACATAACTTTCTGACCTAAACAACAATATTGTCCAATTAGTCTACTGCTGATAATCAGTTAAAAATTGGAATGGCTTAGTGAAGCATGATAACTTGAATTTTTTATGCTCGAAAAATGCTTTGGGTCAAGCCTGCATAAAAACAGTAAACAAAACCGAAGCTCTACAGCGTAATGCCTTTGCCCTATTTATTTTTTACACAGTACTGCAAAATTTATACATAAAAATTGCACTGAATTACGCTTGTACAATACGTGACATGGAAATTTACTTGGCTTATAAGAAATCCAATTGAAACTGCGTTTACCGTCAAGGTCACCTGATTGATCAAACAAATCACATTACTCCATATTACTCACTTTTCAATAAGAAAAACTGCGCAAAGGGCTGTAACACCACGTGTCTGAGAGATAAAAACATTTGTTGATAGTGCTGAATCAAATTCTACTGTAATATGATACCGTGAGAGAAAAAATTTACTCTCATTTCAAGGCCGACTTATAATCGGGTTTTTTTCGAGCGGACAACGCGTTATTATCACTTTCGCACGTCTCACACGGCCTCGCACTCGCAAAATCACCAAATATACATCCAAAAATACGCTGGTCGATTTATTTTTAGATATAAGAGTATTCTGCATGGCATGACACACAATTTCGACTGCAGTGGGACCTAAGATTTTATTAGGCGCTAATTCGGATTTTTCGCATAACAACACGTGTTCCAAAGTCGCACATTAAGATAAACCGATTTTTTTAACTGCACTCACGACAAATAATACATATACTTACAAAATCGTCAATAAACCGTGGTAACCAAAGAAACACGGTTAGAACAATATTCCAAAGTTCATGCACCTCGGGGGTTCGTTTGCTATTTTACACGATAAATACACTCGCGTCGTACACTTTTTTCGTCACTTTTGTGGAATAAACATGTGAAAATGGAGCGAAAACGATGAAAAAAGTTTTACTTCTCAGCTATGTAATATTAGAAGGCTCCATGTCTTTTTTCTTGTGACGTCACTCGAATTGTTGGCAATCCTATTTTTATGCCATTTCCGTCACAAGCGAAAAAATGTCTTATGACCTCGAAATTCTTTCAGGATAGTAATCCTTGAGAAGCAGGTAATAAAGCTTATTTCTAAAATTGCGTTTTAGTTTAATATGGCCCTCAGTGTTGCTACTATAAAAATTGAATTAAGATTGGTTGTCTCGCTCTTGCATGTCTCTTATTTTTTTATTGACATTGTATGAGTCATCGTATCAGCTGTGTTCTATATATCATTCAATGGATTATGTTCTATCAAAATGTAAAAAAATGTAAATCCGTAAATACATTTCTTAGGCGTACTGAACAACTTTCGATTTAAAAAATACTCTGGGTAATGTAAATTAATTATCGTCATTTACTTATCTGTGGTCTTCTTGATAATACTGCCCTCTGATACTAGATGGCAGTCTGAATTAATGCAATGGTGTCATGTCAAGTTCATCTATTCGACACTAGTTGGCGCTGTAATTAATAGCCTTTCAGTACGTAGTTCCGTGGTCACAGAACATTATTACACCTAGCGGAGTCCGTGGTAGTTCCCATAGAGTAATATAACAGTAGTTCCGCATTCAAGCCGTCCCTAAAATCATGTACCCGTGACGTCACGCATGATCGAGCTTCATTAATGATATCATTGACGTTCATCCCCTGTCCGGCCCTTAGACGAAGAGTCCGGCGGCGTACGCATCCATCCAGTGGCATAAAGAATGTGACAATTACAACGAACGAGTTCCTACTAGTAACTTGAGCAATTGCAAATTAAATGCCATGTAACGAAACGGAAATTTTTAATACTAGGCCAGTAAGGATACACTTTTAACTTCCTGTAACCTTAAACGCCGTGATGTTTTCTTTAGATATAGTACAGGCATTTAAACACAGATTGGATTAAAATTACCACTGATTTTCAATGCGTATTTCATAATAAGTCGAACTCCTGTAACTATTTCTAAAAAAAATCGATAAATAACATCTTTATATTTAAAAAAAATATCTGAGGGCAAAATATCACGCCTCAATAAACTAGCCGTTTTGATTATTTTTTAACCGACTTCAAAAAAGGAGGACATTCTGTTTTAGAAATTAGATCTTAGCAACTTTTACAACGCAATAAAGTTCAGTGGTAACTTCTTTTTTTTTTTTTTTTTTATTTAGAATGGGATCGCTCTTGACCTTAATCTGGACTAATGTCGAGATAAGGTCTACGATGGAACGAGCTTTCCCAGAAGATGCCTATTTAACCTGACTATAAAGAGCTGCGGGTTATATGCGATTGGAAACTTTAATTTAATTATACGTTTTATAACTAAATACCTATTCCAAACTTTTTTATTCTTTTATAGATTAGTATGTACTCTATCCTTCTACAAAAAAAAAATCAGGAACTTTAAGATTATACGAAGTTGCGTCCAAAAATTACTTATTTTTATGAATAAGAATAGAGAATTCGAAAAGGTCGAATTGAATTTCGATCATAACGTAGTACAAAAAGTACCTATAATAATAAAGGCTTTTTTTTATATTAAATTTACTCAAAAGTGCTTAAAATGTGGTCATTATTTTCACAACCTTCTTTGAGCAAAGTCGACCTTTCGTCGATAATCGAAAAGATTTGCAAAGATGTATGGAATTTCATTGCTGGATAATTTTAGCCACCAACAATTTCTTTTGAAAATCCATTCTGCTATTTTGACAATGTCAAAAACTGTGCTGAAATAATGCCCAAAGGAAAAAATCGTAGCTTAAATGTTATTCAATATTTTTAGTGAGCATTCTGACGTCACGTAGGTATAGCTAGAATCCTCATTCTCATACGCAGAGACTGCATTACCCTTTACCAATGAATGTCAAAGTCAAAAAATATTTATTTCGTAGGATAAGATTATCACTTGAAAACGTCACATTTTTTATCTTAATATTAAAATTATTGACATTATTGCGCATTCGCAAAGCAGATTCCCCAGAGAAGAACGAGCAAAATTCAAGGGTTGCTCTTTTAAATAAGTTTGGGTTACAATTATATTATATTGTATAATTAGACTGAATATCGCCGAGCGGTCTATGCACAACGGGTTGGTACTTGACCTCAATCACACCTGATGTTATTTTCATTTATAAGTGTATTTATTTACAAAAAAAAAGTATTTGTGTAGTTTATCAACCATCTGGTATCTATAATACAAGCCTAGTTGCTTAGTGTGGAACTAGATGGCGCTGTGTGTATGTGCAAAGATATTTATTATTATTATTATTAGATGTTAAGTGAAGATGAGGTCGAAGATGGAAGCATACTGACCCGGAAAGCCCAACATATTTGGGGGACTGGCTATCTTATCTCTGAGAATCGGAGCACAACCATGCTATTAACATCGCTGCTTGGCGGCAGATTTAGATGAGATGGTGGTAGCTAGCCAGGCGGACATTTAAATTGCCTTACCACCAACCAAACCAAGTACTTAAATATCGAACCCGCGACCTCCGAATCGTAAACCCAATGTTGTTTACATTGAGCTACAGAGGCGGTTAAACACTTAAATATTTAAACATGTACCCCGCTGGGTATCGACCCCGCGACCTCCGAATCGTAAACCCAATGTTGTTTACATTGAGCCAAGGAGGCGGTTAATATTACAGAAACATTGCAAAAAGCCACAATCCTAAATACATACCGCATTGCTAGGAAATTTTTAACGTCTGCAAGCATAACTGACAATCGCGTACCATAACTCGGTCATCCCTTATCATGCTTAGCTACGGCCCGCATGATAAGATAATACCCTCAAAAGATGAGAAAATAAGAATTTAAAATAATAATAATAAATATCTTTGCACATACACACAGCGCCATCTAGTTGCACACTAATAATAATAATAAATAATAATAAATAAATATTTCGGACACTTACTTACACCAATCATCTAGTCCCAAACTAAGCAAAGCTTGTACTATGGATACTAGATAACGGATAAACATACATAAATATTTATATAAACATCCATGACTCAGGAATAAATGTTCACATTCATCACACAAACATTTACTCGTCGCGGCATTCGAACCCGCAACCGTTGGTTTCGCTGACAGGGTCACTATCCACTACACCAATCGGTCATTCGTCGTACACTAAGCAACTATGGTTGTATTGTAGATACCAAATGGTTGACAAACTACACAAATATTTTTTTTTTGTAAATAAATACATATACAAATGCAAAAGGTCCATAACTCGGGAACACATGTCTGTATTCATCATACAAACATAAATGCCCCTAGCGGGATTCGAACCCGCGACCTTTTGGTATAGCAGCAGAGTTTGTAACAAATACACCAAACAGGTCGCAGTGCACATAGCTCGAAGAACTGATGCCCAACTACCTACTAACTAAATTATTACAATTTATCCGATATATAGGTACCTAACCTTCATCATTTTCTTGCCCTAATCCATAATTTATTTGGGGTCGGCGCAGTACGTCTTTTCCTTCCAATGTCTTCTATCAGCCGTTACCTCATCATTCACGCCCTTTTCATTCATATCACCCCTCACACAATAGATAGATAGATCGTTTATTTGTATCTCCAGTCACACACATACCATAAGTTCCAAAGCAATTGGATAAACATATTTTATAACAATTCATAAAAGTAACATCAGGATACACTAGAGTATGTGTGTGCTACAGCCGTACAAATGGGTCATAGCTCAGTGTATATAATTGCTCAGAGAGCAAAACACTGATTTTCAGTTATTACTCACGAGGAGACACTGGTACAAAAGAGACAACCAGACAAGCATATTTTACTGTGCGCATCAGTGAATAATGTCACATGTCACAATTAGTAACATGCGTTTGATCCCTCCTCATAACATGTCCATACCAAGCAATAACGATTCCCTTTCACCTTAACTTTCCTGTCACGGGTGCCACTTTTAAACTTCGTCTTACATACTCATTCCTTATTTTAGCTATTTCCACAGCTTGATGTCATATGGCATATTGTTGTGGGGAAACGCTGCTGATATACATATCATTTTTGTTCTGCAGAAGCGTACTATTCGTGCCATTTATAAATTAGGACCTAGAGTGTCTCTTAGAGATAAGTTAAAGGAAATTATATCTTAACAATGGCATATCAATACATTTATAAGAATTTGTTATATGCAAAAACAATATAACCTTATTCGCTAAAAATAGTGATAGGCACAATGTTAATACAAGGAATAAGAACCAGTTATTTGTTTATGTTAGCCGACTTCACAAAATTAGTAAATCCTTCAAAGGGCAATGTATACGCCTTTATAATAAGGTTCCAGTAGACATTCAAAATTTGCCTTTAAATAAATTTAAAGCAATCATAAAACAGAAATTATTAACAAAAGGATAGCCTTTTGTAAAATCACTGACTATTTGAATAGCTTCTTCTTATTATTCATATAATTATCAAATCACAAATTGTAACCTATAATCTGTTTAAAGGAGCAACTCTAGAGTTTCTTGCTTGCTTGTTCTTCTCTGGGGAGTCAGCTTTGTGAATGAGCCGTAAATTTAAATGTACTTAATATTAGTAATGACGTTTTCAAGTGATAATTTTATCCTATGAAATAAAATATTTTGATTTGATTTTATCCATTCACGTCACTCCACTCATCCATCTCAACATTCTCATCTCTGCTGCATGCAATGTTCTTTCATCCGTCTTCTTCATGGCCCAACACTCCGCTCGACAAACAGTAGGTACGATAGGTCTCATTACAGATTTATTACAAATAATGACATTAAACAATTTTAAATTTAATTCAGAAGGGGTGCAAACTGAAATCCTACCTTGCACTTTAAAATCCATGCAATTTCATGCAACATTCAAAATCAATAATCACTTCTGACGTATTACACGTTTGAAATTGGCGGGAGGTGACGTAAACACAGACTTCTGACGTCACGCGCCCCTCACGGCATTCACGTCAATCGACTCATCTCGTTTTATCGTTCAGCTAATGAATCAGTTGGAGCGAGATAGGATGCATCGCGTAAGTTTGTGAATCGAACATTTTTTCCGTGACCGGGTGACGATCAACTCAAACCCTACACATTGATAAGAATTAATACTGATAAAAGTAATATATCAGTGATTATGATGATCCTCGTGTGATTTTATCATATTTTCGCTTATGATAGGAGGATTTTCTAAGCTAAATCAGCTTGAGTTTGGAGTTTGAATATTTAATCATTGTGTTTATTAATGAAACCTTGAGGTCTTGAGTTGGGGGTCCCTAGGCGAATGACGTGCGCGCCGCTAGCGCCGCGGCGGCAAAACGGGCGAACCAAAAGACAGTAGTCAAATCACTCGCAGAAATTGTGGGCCCGAGCGAGTTTTCACGCGTTTTTCACTAAAATGGCCAGCAATATTAAACCAATACACAAAAGCAAACATTTCCCTATAGACCAGTTAGTGTGTGTCGGCAATTATGAACTCGAAAAGACGATCGGAACTGGAAATTTCGCCGTTGTTAAACTGGCTACACATGTTATTACCAAGAGTAAGGTGCGTACATAAAATAGTTCCAACAAGAAAATCAGTGGTTTAGTGTGTAACTAGTGTATTTTTTTTATATATCTAAACTGCTCTTGTATTTGTGATGTGCTGTACGGCGTTGTGGTTGTTACTCGTGCTGTGTTCTGTTGGTTTTTTCCATTCGTGGTGCGCTCGGATGGCTCTACTTGCGGTCAGGTTTGGCAAACGTTGCTTGCTTGCTACTATGAAACTTGTTTCTTCGATAATGATGAGGGGGCGAAAACGTGTTTGATAAAAAAAATAACATAAGACAACCAGTTCGAATTGACGATTGTTTACGCTAATCGTCGTCTTTGGCGGGTGATTTTTTATTTGGTCGGCTTATACAAAACTTCCCTGGATATTATTGTGAAACTATTTTTTTTGTTTTTTTTTTTTATGCTGTATTGGCGGGAAATACGTCTTAAAAAAATATAGTTATTTGAGTAGTTGGTTACGTCGTAAATGTTTTTACTACAATTATTGCTATTAGCAATTGGCATGTTCAATCACTGAATGGACTATGTCAATTACAATATACTCTTGCAATTGGACAGATGTATTTGTAATGATAAATACCTACGTAAATATGTTTAGACATGCATTATGGTGTACACAATGTAAATTTGAACAATCTATCCTTCTGTTTAATTAAATGTCAAACTCTTTTTATTTATTTGGGTGTAACATTTTGAATATTTACTCACATTCGCTTCTATTTTATCTTCTTTACTTGCCTGTTCTGATTTTACAATGAAATAATCCTTAAGTATAATTTCCAGAATGTATTGAAGCCACTGAAAGAAGAAGTTCCCACAAAAGCCTTCGTACTTAATCAGTTGTGTAAAGTGCCCTCTTAAATACAGTCCAACCATTTAAAAGGGCACTTTTTCTATCCTTTTTCCTTTTCCAAAATTATTTCTTGTTTTATTGTTATAAAAAAAAAGTTTCCAAATTTCTTGTTTTTAAATTGTAATTCCTAAACAAGTTCTTATTACTTTGTTGTTCTTCGAGCCCATGAATATTCTCAAACAAATTAACGATTGTTGTTATCACTTTGATGGGCAGTTCAGAAAATGCAATAGAATTTTTGTTGCAAGCATTTATTTCAACGTAAGATGTATGGCATCAACGGCTTATTGCATGTCACTGTCAATAAGACCAAGCTACTATTGCTTCGGAAAGGGAAATCACTATTTTATTTATCACTATATTATAATTAAAGTTAAAGATTTATTCCTGATAGTTTATTTATAGATAGTTAGTTTAGATTATATTATTCATTTATTAAATTGAATTAATTGAAAATTTTAAAATTTAGCAGCTTATTTATGTTTCTTCTCCATCATTAACCCCAGCAGTTTGTCTTCCGACATAGGCCTCCCCTAAGGCTTACCTTAGCTTAGGTTAATGTTCACCAGACTATCTATTACCATCTCATCTAAATCTGCCATTCTGCCGACCAAGCAGCAATCTTGTATACTTCCAGTTTGAGATAAGATAGCCAGCTGCCAAACAAGTTAGATAGTTCCCCCAGGTCTCTAAATAAATTGGGAGTTCTGGCTGAGCATCCACCTTTGTCGTCATCTTCACGTAACTTTGTGATAAATAATTATTTCGGCCAATTACACTATCTAGTCCCAAAATAAGCAAAGCTTATACTATTGATACTAGATTTTTTTATATAAAGTGACGATGTAGCCGAAGATGTATCACGCGCACCCAGTAAATGCCTATTCACTCTAGACTTGAAGATCCCAAGGTTGTAAGTGTCGGGAAAAACCGACGCGGGCAGTGAGTTCCATACCTTAGCAGTCCGCATTATAAATGATGCAGCAAATCGCTTAGTGCGGATGTTCGGTATGTTGACAACATATGGATGGAAACCCTCCCCGCTCCTGGTTGTCCGAAGATGGAAAGGGGACGGTGGAATAAGATCGTGCAATTCCATCACACATTAATATTTATATAAACATCCAATTGTCCACTTCACAGGCATCTTCCGCTAGCCTTTAACACAATACCAGCCACAATGCCCGCCATCACATATACAAAACGAACACATGCAATCACATACACACATATACATATACATTAACACTCATATGTATTCCCACAAAATTACACTTGCAGAGATGTTACATTTCTTCTTTTCTTTATTTTTTCTTTCAATTTAGTATCTAAAAAATCT
This sequence comes from Oegoconia quadripuncta, assembly GCA_949316235.1. Lineage (NCBI taxonomy): Eukaryota > Metazoa > Arthropoda > Insecta > Lepidoptera > Autostichidae > Oegoconia > Oegoconia quadripuncta. Next base: position 23,968,536 of record OX438749.1, read on the forward strand.
TTATTTGCATCACAGATTGTATAAACTTATAATAAACAAATATGTAACTTGGCTACATATTTGTTTTTCCACCGTAACTGTCTTCCTGCGATACGGTTCTAGGACTAGTGTAGGAGATAGAGTTTAAGTCTTTAATAATAATTTTCTTTAATATCCTTGGACATACACACAGCGCCATCAAGTTCCACACTAAGCAACTATAGGCTTGTGTTGTGGATACCAGAAGGTTGATATACTACCATTGTTAAGAATTGTAGCAATAAAATATCGTGGCCGAAGGGCGTGAGTCCAAGCCACGCACTTTTAACAAAAGACCTTAAAATTAAGAAAAAACTAATAATAACTTTCACTTTTGTCGTCGGGTCCTGACGGTGACTAAGCATAACCGTCATTATCGAATATTTTTGAAATTAGTTATCGTAGTTAATTGTCGTTTATTTTAAGTGTAAAGTGTAAGAAGTGGTCGATCAGCTGGAGAAAGCGCTCCTGCAGAGTCGAGATCGATTAATTCTGGTAAGAAGGTAACTGAAGTGTTCTGAGGTAAGGCTAGACGATCTAAAGGCACGGAAGGAGCCTTCAGCCAGTTGAGGTCGATCGCGCCACATCAATCCACCAGCAGCTGCAAAGTGAGTGCACCCTTTAGTAGATTGACCCCTTCCACTTGTTAATTTTCGTAATAGAAGTCTTATCGTTTCGAAAAAAAAATACAGTCCATTTATCGAACATTTTTGGTCCATCGACCCGGATTTTGAATTTGTAGCCTGTGGACAGGATTTTCTGAAAACTTTTTGTAAAATCCTTGCATTTTCATTATTTTCGTTCCCAAAATGCAAGGTAGGTAGTTGTTAAAGTTTTCGCTTCATTTGTCGTAAACAACCATAGATGTTTTTTTTCTTTGTTATCGGATGACATATCCTTTTGACAGGCAAAGGCAATTAGTCCATACAGCCAAATATTTGCTTGATAGTTTCGATTTCTATATTATTTCGTTTATTGTTTCCTAAGAATGGAGGAGACAGCTGATAAAAACCGTATCGCAAGAGATTATGCCTTCGCAAGAATAGAGTTAATGAGCGAAAGTGATTTGTTAGGATATACATTAGAAGACGTAAAGGACATATGTGATAGTTTCCATAGTGCACAAATTAATTTATTATCAACACTTCCCCCTAAAGAAAGACAATCAGAGCTTAATTATTCGTCAGGGTTTGAGAAAAAAGTTAAACTCATTAAACTTCGTTTGTCGTCATTATCGAAAGAGTCTGAAAAGAAACCTGTAGCGCAAAGTATTCCAGTTTGTGTGGCAAAGTTACCTAAAATTAACATTCATCCGTTTGATGGTAAACAGGAAAACTGGGTGTCCTTTAAAGAGCTGTTCGACTCACTTGTGCACAAAAGGGACATGCCTGATGTGGAGAAACTTCATTATTTATTATCAAGTTGTCGGGGTTCTGCGTATGATCTCATTAAGAACTTCCCTTTGTCGGATCATAATTACTTGAATGCTTACCAAGCACTAAGTAAGTACTATGATAACAAGAAAAAAATAGCTCTGATGTACTATGAGAGGTTGATGAGTTGTGATATCGTTAAAACAAAAAGTAGTTCTGAATTGGAAAGGGTGCATAGAAGTTTTACTGAAAATTTGAGTATTCTATCGAGATATGACCTTCCTGATAAAAACTTCATGTTATATTGTTCATTGTGGTCCAAATTAGATAGTACAACACGCGAAGCCTTTGAGCTCCAACTAAGTTCTAACACTGACATTCCTAAATTTAAAGATTTGATGGACTTTGTTGAGAAGCGTAGTAAAGCTTTAGAAAATTCGAATATTAAGGTAAATGTCATAGTTAATAACAAACAATCAGTATTAAAATCCAAATCGACCCTGATTGTGCCTTCGGCAAATGGCTGTGTTATTTGTTTTGCGAGTGGTCACAGTGTTGAAAAATGTTCCACTTTTCAAAATTTGTCGCCTTTGGATAGGTTTTCCAAGGTTAAGGAAAAAAGATTGTGCATTTTATGTCTACGCCCCTCACACACAGTGAAAAACTGTAAAGCTTCGGAGCGGTGTAAAAAGTGTCAGTATCGTCATCACACACTCCTCCACTTTGAGCGGTTAGGGGATGCGAATAATACAGAGTCCTCCGATGTAGAACCTACTCCAAAGGTGACTACTACACTGACGACTGTACCTAATTGTGATTCTCAAGTCTTATTTTCGACTGCGATGGTGTCGATTAAAAATAAATTTAATAAAATGGTTCGTGTTCGCATGTTAATTGATAGTGCTAGTGCTTGCAATTTTATAACGTTGACTTGTGCAAAGAGGCTTGGACTTACAATAAACAATAGTGGTCATAGTGTAAATGGTATTGGCCAAGTGTCAACTGGCACACTTGGATCTGTCGTGTGTGAGATAGTCTCAAATAGTGGAGACTGTGCAGAAAAATTCTCGGTTGAAGCTTTAGTGTTACCACAAATATGTGCAGATATGCCGTCCAGCAATATTGATGTGTCGTTATGGCATCATATCAAAGGTTTAAAACTTGCGGATCCTGAATTTCATAAATCAGGTCCTATCGACATGTTAGTCAACGTCAATATTTTCGCTTCAGCGCTTCGACCTGGTCTGGTAAAAGGCGAGTCAGGTCAGCCCATTGCTGTAAATACCGTGTTCGGTTGGATAGTTATGGGTGAGTGCGCCACTGACGTTAATTGTCACTCACTTTACAGTTCTTGTGTCGATGCGGCCGCTGCCAAGAATTGCCTTCTCGTTTCGAATTTGTCGTTAAACAATTATATCAAACGGTTTTGGGAGCTAGAAAATGTCGAGCCTCCTAAATGTGTGATCTTATCGAAAAATGACCTGTCGTGTGAAAATCGTATGGAAGAAAATTATTGTCGTAATTCTGAGGGCAGAATGGTAATACCATTAACTTTCGTGGATCCTCAAGAACTTCCAACATTTTCTAACTCTCGTGAAATTGCTCTTAAGCGATTGATTAATTTGGAGCGGAAATTTAAATCCAATCCTCAATTTAGGGCAGCTTATGTCAACTTTATGGATGACTACTTAAATTGTGGCCATATGGAGGAAGTTGAACCCCCTTCTACAAGTGATGGTGAATTTTATTACATCCCTCATCACGGCGTTTTGCGACCCGATTCTGTCACTACGCCACTGCGCACAGTGTTCGATGCCAGTGCAAAGGATGCGAATGGCAAGTCACTCAATGACAGTTTACTTTCAGGTCCTAAACTGCAAAAAAGCATCTTTGATTTGCTAATAAGATTTCGTTGGCATGCTGTAGTGTTCACTGGGGACATTAAACAGATGTATCGCCAATTTCTCGTGACGCTTCGGGACTGCGATTATCAGCGCATTCTCTGGCGATCGTCTTCACATGATCCCGTACGAGATTATCGTTTACTCACGGTAACTTACGGCGTGGCTTGTGCTCCTTATCAAGCACTTTGGTGTATCTCAAAATTGGCCCAAGAGTTTTCGTCTCGTCTCCCTCTCGGTGCAGCAGTTCTTCGGAGAGATACCTACGTCGATGATATCGTATCTGGTGCGGAATCAGTCGAAGAGGCTTTGCAAATTCGTCAAGAATTGTTAAAAATCTTATCGTCGGCTCGCCTTCACTTGCGAAAGTGGACTTCCAACAGCCAAGACTTTCTTGGTGATTTGTCGGTTGCTGATTTATACTCCGAACAGTTTCGTAATTTTGATGACGTCAATGACGTTTCCTTGAAGATTTTGGGCCTTTTGTGGTTGCCTAAAACTGATCAGTTCTCGTTCAAATCCAATGCTTTCGATGGTCGTTGTACGAAACGATCTATCCTTTCGGACATTGCCCGTATATTTGATCCGTTGGGACTTTTGTCGCCTGTCGTTTTTCTCGCGAAATACTTGATACAACTTTTATGGTTGTCTGGTGTCGATTGGGACGATGACGCCCCTGAATTGGTGGCACGCGAGTGGTGCAAACTTAAATCTCAACTTTCGGTGTTGAGCTCGCTTGCTATTCCTCGTCGCATGATTGAGAGGTTCGCTGACATCCAGTTTCATGGCTTCTGCGATGCATCTGAGCGTGGGTACTGCGCTGTCGTATACTGCCGTATGGTTCTTGATAATAAAAACATTCTAGTGCGTCTTTGCTGCGCCAAATCAAAGGTCGCACCTCTGCGAAAACAATCGATTCCACGCTTAGAACTTTTGGCTGCTGTTTTATTAGGTGACCTCATGTCGTCTGTCACCTACGCGTTGAAAGACCTTTACTCAATTAGGACGATTGTTGCATGGTCCGACTCCACTGTTGCATTGACGTGGATCAAATCTTGTCCTTCGCGATGGAAAACTTATATTGCCAATCGTACCGCTGCTATCCAGGAAAAAATTCCTCCCGACTGCTGGCATCATGTTGCCACGGGTGACAACCCAGCGGACCACGGTTCTCGCGGCTTACTCCCCGCTGATTTGATGAACTGTGAATCATGGTGGGCGGGGCCTAGCTGGCTTTCGCGTCCTGCTCAGGACTGGCCTAAGTCTCTTTCTGATTTTGACAAGTCAGCCCTTGACGAGCAAAAGGTTCTATCTTTGTTGACAGCCATGAATTCAGATTTTATCGATGGATTTTTATCTCGTTTCTCTCGTTATCGTCGTGTCGTTAATGTTTTGGCATATTGCTTTCGCTTTGTTTACAACTTGCAAAATCCTAAACTTAGGAATCTTAACAAGGCTTTATCGTCCAGTGAAACAAATTCAGTGGTTCACTTTCTCGTCAAGCACGTACAAGAACGTGTTTTTGCGACAGAAATTAGAGCCCTTCGAAAAGGTGACACTAATTCATTACCCAAACCCTTGAGAAAGTTATGTCCTTTCTTGGATAGAGAGGGCTTGTTGAGGGTGGGCGGACGGCTCTCTCATAGTCACATGGATTACGAGAAGAAGCATCCGTTATTGTTGCCTCGTGAGCACCGATTAACGTCACTCATCATCGCGGAGTATCATCGTCGATTTTTGCATCCAGGTTTGCAAACTTTGCAAAACCTTCTGGCACAAGAGTTTTGGAGACTTTCGTCTAAACGTGCCATCAGATCCGTGATATCCTCATGTGTCAGGTGTTTTCGCGCTCAGCCACGAGTTGTTCCCCCGCCTTTGATGGGCAATTTACCATCGTTTCGCATCAATCAGTTGAAGCCATTTTCGTCGTCTGCGGTGGATTTTGCTGGCCCCTTTTGTATTTCTCTCGGTCGAGCTAGGGGTAGCAAAACCTTTAAGGGTTACGTTTGCGTTTTTGTCTGTACTGTCACAAAAGCAATCCACCTAGAGCTCGCTTCTGAGCTCACTTCTGAAGCTTATTTGGCGGTCCTTAGGCGCTTTATATCGAGGAGAGGTCGCTGTTTTCGTTTGGTGTCCGATCAAGGAAGAAATTTCGTGGGTGCGAACTCTATTTTGAAGGACTTAATGGATAAGGCGTCGAAAGAGGAACAGATAGAGTTTGTTTTCAACCCACCTGGGAGTCCTCACTTCTCAGGACTTGCTGAAGCCGGGGTGAAATCTGTCAAAACCCATATCTCTCGAGTCGTTGGTTTACAGCGCCTCACCTTCGAAGAGTTATATACACTCCTAACACAAATCGAAGCAATGCTTAATTGCCGTCCCCTCTCGCCTTTGAGTTCCGATCCGAATGACCTTTCAGTTCTAACTCCAGGTCACTTTTTGACTCTGGAACCGTTAACTATCCTCCCCGAAGTTGATCTTACCAACGTTAAAGTGAGTCCACTCAAGCGTTGGCAATTATTGCAAAAAATGCACCAAGATTTTTGGCGCAAGTGGCACTGTGAATACCTACATACTCTTCAGCAGCGGCACAAATGGACTGAAACTCAGAATAACGTTACTGTGGGTATGATGGTTCTGATTGTCAATGAGCTCTGCAGTCCACTGAAGTGGAACTTAGGTAGAATCATTCAACTACATCCTGGTGCTGATGGAATTTGTCGTGTCGTTACCGTCCGCACTGCTACTGGCGAATACAAACGACCTGTGGTCAAACTGTGTCCTTTGCCTCTTTCAAATTAGTATATCCTATATTAGAAAATTGCTTTCGTAGTTTAGTTTAGACTTAATATTATTTTTAATTTTGTATCTATTTTGTTTAATCTATCATCTGTAAAATACTCCATATTTTGGTGGGCGGAATGTTAAGAATTGTAGCAATAAAATATCGTGGCCGAAGGGCGTGAGTCCAAGCCACGCACTTTTAACAAAAGACCTTAAAATTAAGAAAAAACTAATAATAACTTTCACTTTTGTCGTCGGGTCCTGACGGTGACTAAGCATAACCGTCATTATCGAATATTTTTGAAATTAGTTATCGTAGTTAATTGTCGTTTATTTTAAGTGTAAAGTGTAAGAAGTGGTCGATCAGCTGGAGAAAGCGCTCCTGCAGAGTCGAGATCGATTAATTCTGGTAAGAAGGTAACTGAAGTGTTCTGAGGTAAGGCTAGACGATCTAAAGGCACGGAAGGAGCCTTCAGCCAGTTGAGGTCGATCGCGCCACATCAATCCACCAGCAGCTGCAAAGTGAGTGCACCCTTTAGTAGATTGACCCCTTCCACTTGTTAATTTTCGTAATAGAAGTCTTATCGTTTCGAAAAAAAAATACAGTCCATTTATCGAACAACCATAAATACATTTTTTTTTTGTAAATTAATACTAATTATAAATGAAATAATCCATAACTCTGGTACACATGTCCGTATTCATCACACAAACATATGCCCCTAGCGAGATTCGAACCCGCAACGTTTTGATATAGTGGCCAGTGTTGCTAACCACTACACCAAACAGGTCGTAATATACATCTTTGATAATGATGTCAGGACCACATTTGTTTAAATATTATACTGACTAACTATGGTTGGAAATTGTCAGTTCTATTAGAATATTTAATGGCATAATAAGGAATTTAATTTCATTTCATCCATGAAACAATTTGGTGTACATTGTTTGTTATATTTAAACGGAAACAAGTCTCCCAACATTGTCAGTTATGTATCCCGAACTGCACAGTGTATTACAGTAAAGTAGATAAATAAATCGTAACGGTAGATAAAGAAGTAAATCTCCCAATCTGGCAGGTCCGGGTTCGATTCCCAGGCAGGCCATGTACCAATTACTTTTTATATTTAATTCCTTATGTGCACTTATCCAACTGCTCTTAAATGCGGCAGGAAAACACCTGCATGTCTGAGAGATAAAAAATCAAAGCCCCCAACACGCATTAGGCCAGGGTGTTGGACTACGGCCCATACTCCCTCATATATCGTATATCAACAGCTCATAAGCATCCCACTGCAGGGATATAGGCCTTCCCTCGTATAGTGATGGAGTATGGGCCGTAGCTGGCCCAGTGCAGGTTGTGGACTTCACATGCCTTTCAATTTTTATTTCTCAGGCATGCAGGTTTCCTCACTATGTTTTCCTTCGCCGTTTTTAGAGCAGTCGGATAAAGGTACATAAGTACTTTTGACATAGGAGTTTCTACGTTTTTTTTTCAGGGTAACAACGGTAGGAAAAGTTCCTGAAACTTTTTTCACATGAAATAGCCATACAAGAGCTATTCAGCATTATGCCATATTGCTAGGTACAATGTGCTATACCTATATTTGAATACATTAAAATACACAACTCCCCCCCCCCCCCCCCTGCATCCCTCTCCCCCCCCCCCCTGCATCCCTCTCCCCCTCAATGGCGTGTCAAAGTTTACTAAAAAACTGCACTTTGCGAAAATGAAATATTTAATACACAGGAAACAATAATATTTGTGATAATTGAATGCATGCAAACATCCACTGCTTAACATAGGCCTCCCCCATAGAATACCAGAGTGGCCGGTTGGAAGCGGTCTACATCCAGCGATTTCCCGCGACCTTCATCAGTTCGTCTGTCCACCTTGTGAGTCCACTTTAAAATACTGCTATGCACCATCAATGCTCACTGCGATCTGGCGCTGTCCGTGGTGTTTTAAATTAGGAAGTTGAGCTTCTCTTGGCTCCTTCCCCCATATGGTTTAGCCGCTTAACAGTAGCCACATTATTTTCGTTGACGGCAGTTGAAGGTCGCCCTTCACGAAATTCGTCATGTAAAGAAACCCGACCTCTCTCAAATTCAGCAAACCATCGCCTCATGGTGCTCAAACAAGGTGCTTCTCTCCCAAAAGCATTTTGAAGACGAACGGTACAGTCTTGCGGAGAGACAGTCTTTCCTGAATCCTACAACCTTGGGATCTTCAAGAGCAGGGTGAATAGGCAGCTACTGAGATCGCATGCTTCATCTTCGGCCACATTGTCACTTCCCATCAGGTGAGATTGTGGTCAAATGCGTATCCAGTTAACCATAAAAAAAAGAGAACTTTTAAAATCATAAAAAATCATCGCTCTAAAATCTTTTCGATTTAATTCCATTTTCGTTGTGTACACAGAACTTTGATGTGTGATAAAAAACAATTGACAAATGATTTCCCGCCAATTTTTTTTTGTTTCTAAGAAGGTTGCAAGTCGTTTCCAGAAATATAACATTCGAAATTCAAATAGTTCCGATTAGCTAGAAGTGCCAAAACTTTTAGTGTGCCCCATGTAATATAGTATAATGCTGAATAGCTCTTGTATTGATATTTCGTGTGAAAAAAGTTTCAGGAACTTTTCATACCGTTATAAGTGTATAACCCTGAAAATAAAATCGTAGAAACTCCTATGTCAACTGATATTTTAAAACTTCAATTAGAATATTTTAATATGAACTTTTAGCTAGGCGTTAGTGTACACACTTCAAGAACTAGGTAAAAAAGGATTTAGCTAGTAAAATCAACCTACATGTGTATTATGTATGAATACTGGATAATGGATAAAAATATTTCCATTCGTATTCATGACACAAACATTGCAGGATTCGAACCAGCTACCGTTCATTTCGCTGACAGCGTCTCATGTTAATCCTTTTTGAGAAATAAAGATTTTATCATCAATCGTCAATAAAGATACAGATATATATATAATAAATAAATAATAAATAAATAAATATTTCGGACACTTACACCAATCATCTAGTCCCAAACTAAGCAAAGCTTGTACTATGGATACTAGATAACGGATTATTATTATTATAAGCTTTATTTCCTTACTTACATTTCTTTTTTACATTTATATTTGTATATTCTTAATTTATTTGTTAGTTTCTATATGTAGGTACTTAATTATCTATGTTAGTGTAAGGGCCGCCTAATGCGGTGTAAGCCTCCTCCAAAAACTTCCAATCGTCTCTCTCTCTTGCTCTTCTTGACCATGTATTCCCTGCAACACATACAATATCCTCATTCCATCTTTTGAATGGTCTGCCTCTTTTACGCGTTTTATAGAATGGTATCCAGTCCATTATATTTTTTGACCATATAAGATAGATAACGGATAAACATACATAAATATTTATATAAACATCCATGACTCAGGAATAAATGTTCATATTCATCACACAAACATTTACCCGTCGCGGGATTCGAACCCGCAACCGTTGGTTTCGCTGACAGGGTCACTATCCACTACACCAATCGGTCGTCAAATAATAGATAAAGATACAGATGACAATTGACAATATACCATGCAAATGTAACGTTTCGGAATTTTATGACATTTTTATGGATTTTTAATGTGCAATGTACTTAATTACTTTATTTTATTTTACTTTAATTTATAGTTCCTAATTATTTTGATCTTGTATGCCTACGGGCGGAACACAGCGGTAATAATTTTAATGTAACATCCTTAATCCTGTGATTCACAATAAATGATATTGATTGATAGATCTCAAAAATTGTGGAATGCAAAAGACAGATGAATAAACCAGTGTAACCATGACCTAGTCACATGTATCTTTATTAATTTGACTACCGATAGGTGTAGTAGATAGTGACTCTCGCAAAACCAACGGTTGCGGGTTCGAATCTGTATATGTTTGTTTGATGAACATGGACATGTCTACCCGAGTTATGGATGTTTTAATTTATTATAAATGCGAAGTTTTGGATATTTCTTTGTTGCTGAATCATGGCGAAACGGATGAACATACCCTGAAGTAAAACATAGGATATTTTCTATCTCGATAAAGTAAGTAGTTTCCGCGGGATTAACAAATTTCCGCTATAAAGTTATTCTAAGCTAGTCAAAAATATATCTAATGGAACCTAAAAGTTATAGTCTGTGCTTTTGGCACTATTTGACCACTATTGTTTCAATCAATAAACTCTAAATGTTTGGAACACCCAAACACTAATATTTGGGATATATCTGACTATCCCATTTGGGATAAAGGTCGTCACGTTGTCTATGTGTCGGATATGGGTGTGGGCGTTGCGAGCGACCGGGACGGTGCCAGTCGCGTGTGAAAGGGTAGCTCAGCGGGCATTATAAATGCGAAATTTTGGATGTTTCTTTGTTGTTCAATTACGGCGAAACGGATTAACGGATTTGGATGAAATTTGGTATATTGGTAGAACATACCCTGTATTAAAACATAGGATTTTTTTATCTCGATAAAGTGAGTAGATTCCGCAGGATAAACAATTACATATCCGCGATAAGGTTATTATTTCACGCAGGCGAAGTTTTGTTTGCAAAGAAAGTAATGTGTGCACAACCCTACTTATACAGAGTAAGGACAAAGTTGTATGAAGAAGCGAGTGACAAGTAAATAATTTGATTAAAAACAGTATTGCTTGCCAATACAGCCAATGCTTACTTTGGCTACGGTTCAGTCCTTACTGTTTATTTGTAAATCGAACTCCCAGATTGTGACAGTAAATAATATTATAGAATTTTCCATTAATCTGCCGTTGGTAAGTAAATAACAACACAAACTTGGTGTCCATAGAATACTAGCGTCACGTCACTGGACTCTAGGGAGTCCAATGTCGCGACATTATGCTGAGTGGATGCCTTTTTGGCACCAAAACTTCATGTTATGACATGGGATCCCACCTTCATACTCCTCCCACTGTAACTCCTATAAGCCAGGATCAACAGTGGTACTCGACACGGCGCCATATACACCACGGAATGCGCCTAGATGCAGTGAGCGTGGCGGTAGCAGAAGGCTGCCGCGAGTAATAGTGCCAGTAATACGAATGCCAAAAACGCTTGAAAGCTCGGCAGTTGTGTCTGTTTAAAACCAGATCGCCGTAGAATACCGGACGGATTTCTGAATTTAGGTCGTCAAGCATGAGTTCGCGCTCCTCCCTCCAGTTTACACACTCCCACAAAATGTGATGTGATGATTGTTCGCCATCGCCACACTCGCAACTCGGTGATTCGGCCAATGCCATAGAGAATAGTTTGGCTTTAAGAACTGATGTGCAATGGTCTATCTCTAACCACCCCGTTGCCAATTCGCATTCCCATAAGATATGATGTGCCGATTGCTCTCCATCTCCACATTCACAATCAGGAGATTCGGCCAGAGCCATCGAGAACAGTTTACTTTTAAAAAAGGTATGAAAGTCAATGTGAGTAAAACGAAAGTTATGATATTTGAGAGGTGTATGTCTGACGCATTGGAGTATTTTGATAGACGGAGAAAAAGTGGAGCAAATGCGCGAGTTTGGGTAGTTGGGTTCACTGTTTACAAGGGATGGGAAGTATGAGAAGGACATCGAAAGACGAGAGAATGCTGGTAATCATATAAATGGAGCTCTGTATACCTTTAGGAGAAGCTATAATGTGTCTAAAAAAGCTCGTCTTTTGGTTCCAGCAAGGGAGTGAATGCTGGGAATGGAAAGAAGAATGAAAGTAGAATTAATGCAGTGGAATTGAGATTATTGAGAAGTATGAGTGGGGTGACTTTGAAAGATAGAATCAATTGACAAAGGTACGCCGAGATGGTTTGGACATGTGGAGACGATGAATGAAAGAAGACTAACGAAAGAGATATAAGAAGCTAACGTACCATGATCAAATTCAGCGACGTCTTAAAGAAAGGCCAAGTCAAGAGTACCCTAAACCGACGAGCATGTATGAACAACCTTATGAGAGTGTAGGAAGCAAAAGAGGTGTGTCAGGATAATACAATACAAATACACTTTATTGCACAACAGAAAAGAAAATGCAGTTTCAGAAAAGTGGTAAGAATAGAATGTACAATTTGGCGACCTTATCATTAAAAGCGATCTTTTCCAGGCAACCTTTGGTTATAAGGATAGTACATTTGAAATAGGTAGGTTGTGCGGTATTAAATAGGGATGCAGATACAAATTACGTGAATAAATTTCATATATTTACATACACATACATACATAGATCAATAGACAAATATACCTACTTAAACATAACATGTATAAAATAGCAACATAATACAAACGTAAATATATAGATGTACTAAGTAAATATTTCGTAGCAAGTGGAAGTCTGTGGTCTCTGGCCACCGCTACGGGAAACAGGCGTGAATTTATACATGTAGTCATCAAGGAATAGTTATAGTTTCATCATGTCTGTCTGTCCGTCGCTTAGCTCAAAGTCTCTTAGTACTAGAAAGCTATAATTTGATAACATCTTGAAATAGAAATATTTTTAGGGTAGCTACACGCAAAGTGGGGATGAATCGTTTTTGTACGCCTGGGTATGCATAAAAGATATTCAAGACTGAATCCTATATCTTGTATCTATAAAACTCTTTTTTTTAAAATTCATTTTGTATCTTGCATTTAAATACCTTTTGTTTGGTGTCTTAGTATTTTGTAGATACTGTGTTTGCTAAAATACCTTTAGTAATAGATAACTGATTCCATGGAGACAGACATGTTAGTTGAGATTTTTCAAATACAACACTTGTTTGCCGAATTCTGCCCCTGTGGAGCGATTCATTTGGGGGCATGATCATGAGGACTCATCGAAGAAAAATGAGTGATAAACAGTTTGAACAACTGGTTTTACTTAAGTCTCAATTAAAATTGTTATTTAATTGACGACCGATTGGTGTAGTGGATAGTGATCCTGTCAGCGAAATAAACACGAACATTTATTCCCGAGTCATGGATGTTTTTATAAATATTTATGTATGTTTATCCGTTATCTAGTATTCATAGTACAAGCTTTGCTTAGTTTGGGACTAGATGATTGGTGTAAGTGCCCCTAATATTTATTTATTATTATCCTAGTTCACACCAAATAAAAGTGGGCCTGGCCAGCCTAGTTGACATCTGCCTGAAGAAGCCTAGTTATTGATCTCAACATATTAACTCGGCAAATAATCTCTAACTAAATAGCTACTAACGACGTACTTACCAATGTACTCTAAGCTATACAAAAAATGCCTACAACGTAAAAAATACTGTAGTCGGTTTTTGCGATTCACGCAAGGCCATTCTCAAGGCGGGTCGATGGCCTGAATGTGGACGGATTGAGGTCAACCCTTCACCCCAGGGCAGCTGGTTGGATACAATACAAATTTTCTTTATTGATATACGCTGCGGATGATCTTCGATGCCACATGTGGGTGGAATTTTTGAACCGTACCTGGAGAAGTACTTTAAATATTGAAGCTAGCTAATTGTATTCAAAGGAAACATGCCTTTATTTTTACCCGACTGCTCAAAGAAGGAGGGTAATGTTTTTCGAGTGTATGTAGGTATGTGATTTTTTTTATGCACAACGGGTTAGCAATTGATTTCAGTCATACCTGATGTTAAGTGAAGATGAGACTGGCTATCTTATCTCTAAGGCCCGTATTAATAAACCATTCACAAGATTGAGAGCAGTCTTGTGACCGGTCTCAAGTAAACGTGTTGATTAATAAACCGAACTTGAGACCTGAAAAGCACATGCTTACTCAAGCAGTACTCACTTGAGAGTTTCACGTATTAATAAACGGAACTCAAGACTATCATTCATTCATCGCTGAGGCGAATATTTGAGAAGTGATCTCAGCTGAGTAGACCTCAAGATTGGTTTATAAATTAGCACGGAGCTTGAGATAGCGTCAACTTCTTAAGACGCATCTCGGGTGATACAGCCTCAAGACTGATATTGAGATTGGTTTATTAATACGGGCCTGAGAACCGGAACACAACCTTGCTATTAACATTGCTGTTTGGCGGCAGACTTTTGATGAGATGGTGGTAGCTAGCCAACCAAACCAAAGTTTTCCATGTAGCCTAAACGGCTTTACTGATTTTGAAGTGCATGGTGTCGTTAGATTTGCTTGTCAAATCAAATCAAAATATTTTATGTCATAGGATAAAATTATCACTTGAAAACGTCACCATACACTTAAATATACTGCTCATTCGCAAAGCTGACTCCCCAGAGAAGAACGAGCAAGAAACTCTAGGGTTGCTCTTTTGATTCCATAGAGTATCATAAGATACATTTTAAAGTAAAAAATTCCACATGCAAAACATCCTGTAGATTTTTTTGGTTTTAAAACTTATACTATTATTAAAAAAGAAGCAAAACTGCGTTTAAAGATTTTTAAAAACACGCTTGTCACCCCCGGTAATCAAGCCGAGACGCTAATACAAAAAATAGCACTCTGTAATTTTATGACACCAATTATAAGAGTTAAATCTAATAATATTTTGCGAAATCTAATAAAAAAAAATATTTCGTAAAAAATATCAAATACCAATACACTTTATTGCACAACAGAAAAGAAAATACAGTCTCAGAAAAGTGGTAAGATTATGAAATGAAATGAAAATGAAATGAAATGAAAATAATTTATTCATGTAGGCAATACAATATGCACTTATGAACGTCATTTGTTACTGTACAATATAGACTGTACAATTTGGCGACCTTATCACTAAAAGCAATCTCTTCCATGCAACCTTTGGGTATTTGGGTAACCAGTACATTTGAAATAGGCAGGTTGTGCGGTATTAAATAGGGATATAGATAAAACTACGTTAATAGATATCATATATTTACATACACATACTTATAATAGATCGATAGACAATAGCTATACAATAGCAACAAAATACAAACGTAAATATCTATATACCTGTATCTATATACCTGGAGCGACACTAAAAATTAGAAAAAGCAAAGGTCCGAGTATCGTGCCTTGTGGCACACCATGACTACTGGGTGTTGGAGATGGAAGTGAAATGGTACTCCTTCCCAAGTTTCACAGAATGTTTATTATTCTGATAACTGTTATATCATTCTACAGATCTGTGATTGAGTTTATAATAAACTAACGATGATAGAATTAATGGATGTTGATGTAATCGAAAGCATGTGAAAAGTCTAATGAAGGCGGAATTGCATCAAATTTACTTTTTAAGGTACGGAAGCGTAAAAATTCGCCAATCTCCATGAAAATACCGGCATTTCCGAACCTCGGATGTTTCGAGTGACAATAACAGCTACTGGTATCAGTTTGATACCGTCTTATCTAATTCCCATCTTAAAAAGTCAATAACATTACATTGTCAGTAAGTTCTTGAGATAACATTGCAATGTGATTTCTATTGTCATTCGATAAGTACGTATAGTCGGCGTCATAGTTATTCATACAGGGCTGATCTGCATGATTAATCATCATATTATACTTATGTATCCCTACCCAAAGGAGGTTTATAGTCATCCACAGCCTTACATGTCCTCACTGTTGGGGCACAACCTGCTCTCACTGGGAGAGGGTATGGGCCATAATCCAGCACGGGGACCCAATGCGGTGGGTTTGTGTCAGACTAGTACCCACCTGACAATCAGTGTTTAAGCCGCCCCTGTAGGCCACTGATTTGGCTTAACGACTGCCTTCAATTGAAAACAACAACGTGGCCTCACACTCGTATTAAAATGTCACTAATGGTCACCCATCCATGACCTGATCGCGCCAGACGTTGCTTATCATTGTTAACGAATAGCCACTCAGGGGGCGTTTGAGGGTACAGAAATGGTTATTATTCTCTACTACAGGCTGAACAAATAGGAACTCTCAGTAGAGAACCTTTGCTCTGCCAATCAAATCAGTTTTAAAAACCGGCCAATTGCGTGTCGGGCCGCACGCAGTGTATGGTGCCGTACTTGCCCTCACAATATGCGGCCTTAGAACCGGCGTTTTGTTGTTTGACAAATAATTTTCAAGCGAAAGTATATATTTTATAAGTTTTTCTACTATTATCTTGTAAAACCTACTTACCTGTAATAGTTTTCCTTTTAACTTCATTATAAATGCTACTGCCGTGAATTTTTCCGTCTCATCTCAAAATGCCAACTTCGCATAATGCCAACCGCTCGCAAAATGACAACTTCTCAGAAAGCCAATTTCTCACAATGCCAACTTCGCATAATACCAACTTCTCACAATGACAACTTCTGAAGGGATAAACTGGCAGTCATAAAAAAATACTAAAATAAAAAAAAAAATAACAGGCAAGAAAATAAAAGTCGCAAACAGTCAATCAAATTGAAATCAAAATTGTAATGTCATACTTTAACTTGTAGAGCGGTATGTAGGAACTTAAAATACCCTTATGTAATGTGTAAATATAATTAACATTATTTATTACTTTTTACTAATTAAACAAAAAATCACAGTAAATCAAATTGTCATACCCAAGTGGTCGTGTATAATATTATAGACACTTCCTATCGAAATCTTCACTTCTTCTGCTATAAACGAATAATAACACGACGATCCGCCAAGACAAAGTTTTCAATTTGTTCAGTCACTGCCGATGTAGGGCGTCTCGTGCGTAGGTCGTCGTTAGTGGAAGCTCTTCCTCGCTTTAACTCGGCAACTCCAATGAGTAACCGTAGAATATGGAGGAGCATGAACCCCTAATGTTGCTCTCAAGTCTTGATTTATCTGCTCAGTAGTATTTTTCAAGCACAGATATTTTATACCGCGCGAACTTAAATTTTATCCATTTTTAAGAACACGTTCCGACATGACGCAAACAAATGACTTCTATTTAAAAAAAAAACAAAGAGAACTGATTGCTTTTTTTATTATAATCAAGCAGCAATGTTAATAGCATTGTTGCGTTCCGGTTGTCAGAGATAAGATAGCCACTCCCCCAAATGTGTTGGGGTTTCCGGGTCAGTACGCTTTCACCTTCGACCTCATCTTCACTTAACGTCAGGTGTGATTGTCAAGTACGAACCCGTCGTGCATAAAAAAAAAATCCAACATGGCGTCCGCAAAAGACAAAATAAGCTGTCGGGTTTTGTGGTTTTTAAATACTTTTATTTATTGTGTGCTGAAAGCTTTTCACAAACACGGGTTTTGTACCTTTGTTAGTCACGTTTCTTTTGTTCAGCAAGTCTGGTTAGTTTTTTAAGTTATTATTCATTATGGCTTCTTTAAGTTACACGAAGGAAGGAATCCGTAATGTTACCCTTGTATAATGTCCTACAAATTGCTCTGAGAAGAGTCTGCGTCAGTGAACTCTCTTACGGTGTGGATTTCTTTCATTGGTTCTTTTTACAATCGTTAAAAAAAAAACAAAATCAAAAATGTTTTATTTCGTAAGTTATAAGAATAGCATTTGAAATCGTCATGACATACAGTTATCGCCCATTCACTAGGCAGTCTCCCCCAGAGAAGAACGAGCAAGAAACTCAGGGGTTGCTCTTTTTAAATATGTCAATACAAAAACAATTTAAAATAATTGTTAAATTTATGATTTGACAATGAAAAATAAGAATACAATATACTGGATATTGCCGAGCGGTTCATGTCCACGTATTCTTATCATCAAGATAGTCAGAAATTTTATAATAGCCTTTGGCACATAGTTTCCGTTTAATGGTTTAATGGTTGTTTTAAATTTATTTAAAGGCAAATTTTGAATGTTTCGGAACCTTATTATAAAAGCGTATACATTGTCCCTTGAATGACTTAGTGACTTTGTGTGAGCGACTGCTATGGAGAGCAAGTTTATTTGTATATCTTGTATTTACATTGTGAATTTGACAAGTTTTCCTAAACAGATTCTTTCTTACGTACATTAAGTTTTCGTAAATATATTGCGATGCCAAAGTTAATATATTGATTTTCTGAAATTTCTATCTGTGTGTCTGTTTGTGTCATTGTTTGAAAGGGTTTTTCTATTTAGTCAAAATAGTTTGACATATAACAAAGTTCTTTTCAACCGCCTCCGTGGCTCAATTTAAACAACATGGCGTTTATGAATCCGCGGTCACGGGTTCGATCCTCAGCGGGGTACATATTTAGTACTCGGTTTTGGTGGTAGCGCATTTTAAATGTCCGCCTGCCTAGCTACCACCATCTTATCTAAGTCTGCTGCTAAACAGCAATGTTAATCGCATTCAATTAGGCACCCTTCGGATTGTTGTGTTCCGGTTGTCAGAAATAAGATAGCCAGTCCCCCATGTGGGGTTTCCGGGTCAGTATGCTTCCACCTTCGGCCTCATCTTCACTCAACTTCAGGTGTGATTGAGGTCAAGAGCTAACCCGTTGTGCATGTAAAAAAAATAAAGAGAACTCTTAATTTATCCAATGATCCAGTGGTGGCCCCACTGGACAGAATGAACCCTCTTAAAACTTTATGAAACGAAGGAACTACTAAATTAAATGTCTTGTATACGCTTCTCCGCTACACAAGGTTGACATGTCTTTCAAACCTTA
The DNA here is from genome assembly GCA_949316235.1 of Oegoconia quadripuncta. Lineage (NCBI taxonomy): Eukaryota > Metazoa > Arthropoda > Insecta > Lepidoptera > Autostichidae > Oegoconia > Oegoconia quadripuncta. Next base: position 23,987,200 of record OX438749.1, read on the forward strand.
CATGGCAATAATTAACCAAAGGTTCAGGGACTCGGGCCGGGGCCGTGTCAAGGCCAGTTCTAGATTCGATTCCGGCTCCGAATGTTTGCTTGTAGTATCAAGCAACTTTAACCTTCGTTGCCTAGACCTTTACTATTCTTTGTGCATTACAAACGCTCATAAGGCGTTAGGGGACTCAGATTAATGATACGAGAAAATAGGTGCTTTATTTTTTAAATTTTATTATTTAAGATAACCAACACTTTTTTTTCTTTTTATGCACAGCGGGTTGGCACTTGACCTCAATCACACCTGATGTTAACTGAAGATGAGGTCGAAGGTGGAATCGTACTAACCCGGAAACCCCAACACATTTGGAGGACTGGCTAACTTATCTCTGACAACCGGAACACAACAATGCTATTAACATTGCTGCTTGGCCGTAGATTTAGAAAAGATGGTGGTAGTGGTAGGTACATTTAAAATACCCTACCACCAACCAAACCGAGTACTTAAACATGTACCCCGCTGGGGATCGAATCCGCGACCTCCGAATCGTAAACCCAATGTTGTTTACATTGAGCTACGGAGGCGGCCTTTGATATTGGATAATTATCCAATGAAATAATTATTTCAAGAGCTTAATTTATACAGATGCCAATTATAGGTTTCCTTATATTTATCACTAGCTTCCCACTCGCAACTTCGCCTGCGTGGAATAATTTTATCGCGGATATGGTAAATTCGTTTATCCCGCGGGAACTACTCACTTTATCGGGATAAAAAATATCATATGTCTTAATCCAGGGTATGTTCTACCAATATACCAAATTTCATCCTCTCCCATTTATGATATTAGTTAGATATACCGTCCAACTCGCTTCCATGAAGCATAGTCAAAGCATAGTACCTAGTACGCTAGCGCTATTACCCCGCTGAATGCATAAGCTCAGCTAGTGCTACAAAGGATTTTAGGCTTTTAGCCCTAAATTTCAGCCTATCGGGTCCTTTTTGGGACTAGACCAGTAAAATAGGGCTTTAAATGCTTCGTCACTTTAAAAAACATAGCCATTTTTACAGTAGTCCTCAGTAAAATTGGGCTTTAAATGCTTCGTCACTTTAAAAACATAGCCATTTTTACAGTAGGTAGGCTTTAAAAAAGCCTATAAGCCTGTTTTAAAGTAGTAGGCTTTTTGGGACTGTCTTTATTCATTTTTTTTAGTTGTATAGCCTAAATAAGCGTTTTGAGCGTCTTATTTTTTTAATTTAGTCTTAAACAAGGTTAGGACTTTTTAAGGCCTTTAGGCTTATAACCAAAAGGCTTGAACAGGCTTAACCCTAGCCTAGCTGCAAGTACTAAATGGCTTTATAGGTTTTTAGCCTACTAGACCTTTTATTTAACAGTCTAGTCTTAAAATTAGGGCTAAAAGCCTAAAGTCCTTTGCAGCACTAAGCTCAGCTGCTGAGCAAAGTAGGCACCAGCTCTCACATCTCCAGAGGCGTAGACCAGTCTAACGGATAAGTCCTTTACAAATTGTTTGGGCCCAATGTCTCCACTGCAAGCGCCGCAAACTCGTGATTTATACAGATACATATTTACCGCGCTTGTGACTTTGAGCTTGTTCAGCCGCGGTTCCAGCTTTTTACGCAGTTCCTTGTATATGGGACGGTGATAAAGTATCTACACAAGTTGCGTCCCATACCAAGGCGCGCCCCAAGCACCAGGGTACTAAGGTGGCTCCATCATCATCCCGTCATCCCTGGATAAACTACAATGCTCCAGAGGCGCCGGGACCGCTGCAGTGGCGAGCGCGCTTAATTAATAAATAATAATAATAAATACTTCGGACACTTACATAAATCATCTAGTCCCAAACTAAGCTAAGCTTGTACTATGGATACTAGATAACGGATAAACATACATAAATATTTAATGAACATCCATGACTCGGGAATAAATGTTCGTATTCATCACACAAACATTACCCCTCGCGGGATGCGAACCCGCAACCGTTGGTTTCGCTGATAGGGTATAACTGATTAATTGCACCGTGGCGATATGCGCGGCCGGCACTCATCACGCAAGTGATGTTTTTCCTTCTTTCTGTTATGTTATTTATAATCTGTACTTGTTTGGTTTCAGGTAGCAATTAAAATAATAGACAAATCTAGACTGGACGATGATAATTTAAAGAAAACATTCAGAGAAATAGCCATTATGAAGAGGTTGCGGCATCCACACATAGTCAGATTATATCAGGTGTGTATGGGCGTGGGCTTTTGTTGTGACGGGAATCATTCCCGCCTCCACACTCCTCCCACTGCAACTCCTGTAAGCCAGGATCAACAGTGGTACTCGACACGGCGCCTACTGAAGGTAGACGGTGCCCTGCGTGACTATTGCTACTTCTTTTAGCACGTGTTAGCATTTGACCTCAATCACACCTGTTGTTAAGTGAAGATGAGGCCGAAGGTGGAAGCGTACTGTAACTCAGAAACCCTCATCTTATTTGGGGGACTGGCTATCTTATCTTTGACAACCGGAACACAATAATACCTTTGACCCCAGACTTTGTACGACATTGGAACCTTTAAGGAATGAGCCTACACCTTCCTCAAAGGCCGGCAACGCATCTGTGACCCTTTTAGTGTTGCGGGTGTACATGGGCGGCGGTGATTGCTTTCCATCAGGTGACCCGCATGCTTGTTTGCCGCCCTCTCATATATAAAAAAAAGACTAATTAGAATAGAAATAGGTCGTGTAAATTAAGTTTCCCACTTCCCTGGCAATTGATAGTGTAGCCAATGGAATGCAACGTGGCACTAGGGTCATCCCTATGGGGAAAGAGGGCGAGTGAAGCTCGACATCCTGCTTTAGAATAGAATTATTTATTCGTCGACCATGACACAGGCCACAGGCCACTTAACTTACATTATACACATACAATATAGAATACTGGGTTGGTATACAGTTAAAATTAATAACAGGAGACGACCAATATCAGGGGCAACGAAATGGTCCAGACTCAGCGTGTGCTGTGGGCAGAAACCCGCAGCGCTGTTCATTCTGCCAATCAAATGTTATTTCTTTCGTATACACCACGGACTGCGCCTAGATGCAGTGAGCGTGGCGGTAGCAGAAGGCTACCACGAGTAATAGTGCCAGTAATACGAACGACAGAAACGCTTGAAAGCTCGGAAGTTGTCTGTTTAAAACAAGATCGCCGTAGAATACCGGGCTGATTTCTGAATTTATGTCGTCAAGCATGAGTTTGCGCTCTTTGCTCCAATTGTCTCAAACTCATATAATGTGCGGATTATGTCCTCCACATTCATAATCAGGGTCCGACAGGTCTCCATATCATAATCAGCTTTATCCGTCTCCACTGTTGGGGCTGGGTCCTTCGCTAGGCGAAACTAATTTACGGCATGATAGAAGTGCACATAGTTCTTAGGCCTATGTTCATATGCCAATAGTGATTAGGACAATAACACCCATAAAACTACCAGTAACATGAGTCCCGTTAATTCCCGTTTAAACCTAGCATTCCCCAGATCTGATGATGAACCTTTACGTTTTCAGGTCATGGAGAGCACTCACACAATATATTTAGTTACAGAATATGCGCCAAACGGTGAAATATTTGGTAAGTTATTCTCTGTCCACGCAACCAGCACTATGACCACGACAGGCGCGATAAACATTTATGTCACGTGAGATATTATTTGTTCTGCTCATTCGTTTGGACGAAATATACAACTAACCCACTCTCACTTACGTCCCACGCGACAAACGATGTCACGCTGTATGATTTAATTCAGGGGTTTTCTAAATTAGAAGCTTTTGCGATAAAGAACTAGAGGAGGGCAAGCGAACTTCTCAGATATAGAGATGATCAGAAGCGCCATATGAAAAGATACAACATTGAGCCATCTTGATGGGACGGTTTGGCAGCACAACGTCCAGGAGTAGGGTAGTGGATAGGAGAGTACACGATTTCGAGGAGCAGCCTAAAGATGACCTCGACGCTAAACGCGACGAGCTGAAAACCCGTCAACCCGCTGCCATTCATTATCACTACGTAGAAGGTGTGCTTACGTGCCCACATTGCACACGGAAATTCATCGCAAATATCGGCTATGTTAGCCATCTTTTAGCGCACCAGCGCCAAACCGATTAGGAGTCGAAGTCGTCGCCTTGGCCGATATCGGTCGGAAGCATCATCATTATTCTACTAGTACTGATATTCAAAGCGGTGATAAAGGATCTTCGAAATGATTGAACTGATTCTCCTTAAACATAGATAAGAACCTAGTTCATTACATTAGAAACCTCATTTAAATCGTACCACGCATTTCTGAGATACACCCGGACAAAGGTTGAACACACAAAGGCATTTACATTATATGATTGCCGAAACTTTTATTTATATTATATGATTGCCGAAACTTTTATTTACGTTTAATTTTCAATACACAAAACCAAGGCAATGGAAAATGAAACCTATTTATTTTCTAGTAATAGATTTTTTCGATACAGTAAAGGGGTCATATAACAAAAGACTGACATACTTAGATGAATACTAAAATAACTTATAGACGAAACGTCACGTCACGATCTTTATTTGTCCCCCCCATCGCCATGGTCAGAGATATCCCAAACATAAGCGTGTGGGTGTTCCAAACATTAAAGGTTACATACAGCGCGCATGACGCTGTAAGCAGTTCGTCGACAATAAGCGAGTGTGTAGGATTTTCCTAAATCTCTCAAAGGCCTTAGATACGTGTCTCGGTCCCCACCCTTTTGACAAACTTAAAAGGGTTGCAATACGAGGTATCGCAACCCTTTTAAGTTGAAGATAGAGCTTCAAAGATTTCCTTTGTGATCGAGTACAAAGGGTTAGACGCGTAAATTAGTTCCGATGCTGTTGTTTCGTACGGGGTTCCTCAAGGCAGTATTCTCGGTCCAAGTCTCTTCTTGATCTATATAAAAATCACATATTTCAGTTGACAGACTTGGGATGAGGCCTGCAATAGTGCTGAGGATGCATTGAATAAGGCGAATTGTTGGTTCCAAGCCTTTTACGACCTGCCAGAAACACATTTCTTAAAAACACTATAGTGTGATAACCTATTAACTATCAATGTAATCCATAGATCACCTAGTCTCAAGAGGTCGCATGCCTGAGCCAGAGGCGGCGCGTGCCTTCGCTCAAATGGTCGCCGCTGTCGGGTACTGCCACGCGAGCGGCGTTGTCCACAGAGACCTCAAAGCAGAGAACCTGCTGCTGGACCGGAATATGAATATTAAGGTAAAAGGAGCACAGATAGACATGGATCCAGTAGTTTTCTTATGCCAATTCTTGCTTTACCCACAGTTGCCTTTTCTTTTTCCGCAGTGGTGATAGTTTGCGCATAAGAACTGGATCAGATAATGCTATTAGAGTATTTTAGTACGCGTTTGCCTTTACAATTAAATTTCTTTTTATTTGCACCTGTATACTAAACCAAAGGCATAGCAAAATACTAGCGGTGAGGTCATTTGAAGGTCAATTTTTTGTTATATAAATTTAAAATTACCAATAAAGTTACTTACCTCTGAATCGTTTCACCCTCGACTCAAACGCTTCTTAATTTTAAGAGCCCTTAGACATCATTCCGTCGTTTAGAATATCAACGACATACAAGTGACAGTAAAGTAAAGTTAAAAATCTTTATTTTGTAGGTGCACAGGGTACAGTTAAAATAGTCAGTTTTTAAAAGGCAACTTTCCCCTGAGAAGAACAAGCAAGAAACTCGAGGGGTTGCTCTTTTAAAACTGGTTTTTATGCAACAAAAATACAAATTATTTCAGTATTAGATAGTGAAATAGCCTGACATGCGAACGAGTTGGTTACGTCTATGGTTGATTATCATCCAAATGAATCTTTAAAGTTATTAAGAGAAAGATTTTGTACATCAATGGGAACCTTATTGAAAAACGGTATTCAGGGTCCTCTGAATGAATTACGGATTTTGCGGAGTCGGCTTACATGACCTGCAATTTTATCTTTATTTATCACTATTTTTCCTAAATTATGCTATATTTTTTGACATATATTAATTTTCAATCCACTATCGGTACTACAGCATGAAGCATTGAGTATTCGGGTATTCCTACGCCAATTATAAAGCAGTGATCTCATTTCAGCTAGCAGACTTCGGCTTCAGCAACGAGTATACAGCTGGCTCCCCGTTAGCGACGTGGTGTGGGAGTCCGCCGTACGCGGCACCAGAGCTGTTCGAGGGTCGGCAGTACGACGGGCCCAAGGCGGATATATGGGTGAGATGTTACGCTGCATTTTGAGATAGTGACTCAGAAATTGAGACACTGGGAGATTATTTGAAAATGTCAAAAATACCAAGTCCTAAGCAATCTTGTCCGCTTCCTAATCCCTCCAAGTCTGAAGTCGTCTGCTTTCTACCTCGTCCACGTCCTAAGTCTTCCACTGACTAATAAATTCCTAATAAAAATTAGGGACTGACAGTGAGAGAATTTGTCGAATTCTCATTATCTTCTTTACATTTTCACTAATTCTTGATCCGAACAGATAGATCTCTACGTGACTAGCGATTTGATTAATTCTCGATCCGAACAGATAGATTTCTACATGACAAGATCACGATTTGACTAAATCCCAACCTGAACAGATACATCTCTACATGACTAGATCACGATTTGACTAATTATTGATACGACCAGATAGATCTCTACATGACTAGATCACGATTTGGCTAATTCTCAATACGACCAGATACATCTCTACATGACTAGATCACGATTACACTAATTCTCGATACGACCAGATAGATCTCTACATGAATAGATCACAATTTGACTAATTATTGATACGACCAGATAGATCTCTACATGACTAGATCACGATTTGGCTAATTCTCAATACGACCAGATACATCTCTACATGACTATATCACGATTACACTAATTCTCGATACGACCAGATAGATCTCTACATGAATAGATCACGATTTGACTAATTATTGATACGACCAGATAGATCTCTACATGAATAGATCACGATTTGACTAATTATTGATACTACCAGATAGATCTCTACATGACTAGATCACGATTTGACTAATTATTGATACGACCACATACATCTCTACATCACGATTAGACTAATTCTCGATACGACCAGATAGATCTCTACATGACTAGATCACGATTTGACGAATTATTGATAGATAGATAGATAAAGCCTTTATTTGTTTCCACAGTCACACACATACATTTAGCCTATACATATTGATACACAGATAAGGTAACACATTTACAACAATAACATAATATTGTAACACTAACGCATGTGTGTGCTGCAGCAATACAAATGGGTCATAGCTCAGTGTATTAGATTGCTCATTGAGCAAAATACTGATTTTCAGCTACCCCTAAGGAGCGGAGCAACTTGGAACCTAAACCAGAGGAAACAGAAAGTATTAAGTAAATAGCAATTTTCAGAGTCTTGAAATAGTGATTAATGAGTGATAGTATAGGTGCGAGTGAAAATAAAGAGACGTGGTGTTTCTAAGTTGTGGGGCTCAAGAACATAGTATATACGTAACTTTATCATAGTTGGATAATTTATAACATAAAAATATATATGTTATAATGTAAATCATAGATAATTAATAATAATAGTGTCGACAAATGTCGGTTGATACTACCAGATAGATCACGATTTTACTAATACTCGAAGCCAACGATAGATTTCCACATGTCTAGATCTCTTGAGTAATCTGTATATGACTAGGTCGATTTGACTAATTCTCGATGCGAACAAATAGATCTCTGTATAACTAAATCGTGATTTAACGTAACTCTCGGTAGGATTTCATAAACATTTTTCTCGATCTCGTTTTATTTGACTAATTCGTTATTTAACCATTAACCGTACATATCTAAATGGAGCGTCGGTGGCTCAGCAATTAAGACGCGATCTCCCAATTTAGGAGGCCCGGGTTCGATTCCCAGGCAGTCATGCGCCAATGAGTTTTTAAATTTAATTACTTTCGTGCATTCCCGAAGGAGTACGACATTGGAACCTTCAAGAAACGAACCTACACCTTCCTCAAAGGCCGACAACGCATCTGTGACCCTTTTGGTGTTGTGGGTGTCCATGGGCGGCGGTGATTGCTTTCCATCAGGTGACCCGCATGCTCGTTTGCCGCCCTCTTATATAAAAAAAAAAAGATGTATCCCACTGCTCTCTTAAGTGAAGAAAAACATCGTGAGGTTTTTTTTTACAATGGAATTTTTGTATTTATAGAAACTTAAGAAGGCGAACTTTGACTCCTAAACTAGGATGCCCCGTATTATAGGAGTCAGTGCTCTTCACAATTTAGCAATACATATAGGTTGCAGGTTACATGCCTGTGAAATAAAAATTCAAAGGCATGTGAAGTCCTCAACCCGCATTGTGCCAGCGTGGTGGACTATGGCCCATACTCCCTCATATACAAGGCCTATAGGTGGTAGGGCATTATAAAATGTCCGCCTGGCTAGCTACCACCATTTTATCTAAATCTGCCGCCAAGCAGCTTTTGTGTTCCGGTTGTCAGAGATAAGATAGCCAGTCCCCCACACGTGTTGGGGTTTCCGGGTCAGTACGCTTCCACATTCGACCTCATCTTCACTTAACATCAGGTGTGATTGAGGTTTAGTACGAACCCGTCGTGCATAAAAAAATATATATCCCTGCAGTGGGATGTTTACGAGCTGGTGATGGTGATCTTAATGGTTGCTGGTAATTTCACTGGATTTGCTCGGTATTGCAGTCGCTGGGAGTGGTGTTGTACGTGCTGGTATGCGGCGCGTTACCGTTCGACGGTAGTACACTCCACGAGCTGCGCAGTGTGGTCATGAGTGGGAAGTTCAGAATACCATACTTCATGTCGCAGGGTAAGTTGAGGTTATCTTTCTATATCGGAACTCGATAATTAATTGTTTATACCGGTTGAGTTTTTTTACCGTAAGGAAAAAAATAGGGCATATTAGGTAAGTGAAATATAAGTTATTGGCATAGGTAGTTTACCTTTAGACGAACGCGGGCACCGATCGGTGCCAAAAAAATTTATTATACCGACAACACTCGCGGACACCGACTCTCAGTTGTAATGATTATAGAGTTCCAATTCCTTTGGACTGTGTTTGAACTTGTTCTCTATTAAATTCCGCATCCAATAATGTGCACCATGTTATGTTAGCTATGATATTTAGTCAGTATTTGCGAAAATAATTTTTTTCTCTTTGGGTGGGAGTATAGGCATGGAATTCCAACTACTGTTTTTTATTAGAACGTGCTTAGAAACCTACCATAGAGCTTCCAATTTTCATAACAATTTATTGAATTACCCGTTTCTTAAGAAAAACATGAAATAAATCTGTACTTTCCGTAAAAATACCAATTATATCATGGATAGGGGACCTACATATTACAACTCGTATTTTTTTGATTTTTCAGATTTTTTGTATTATAGCTGTAGTAGTGTTCATTCATTATATCCATAGCTAATATATTCCCGTAGCTATTGCTTTTCACAGATTACAAATACACCCAGTAGAAGAGTATCCCACCAAAAACATTCTGTAAAAAACTAGCCAAGTCTCGATGGAGCTGCTTGATTATCTCTAAAAAGTAATGAAATCTATACAAAGTCGTGCCAAGTGTAAGGTTCCTTACTGCGATTTCTTTATTATTATAAAATCAAAATCAAAATCAAAAATGTTTTTATTTCGTAAGTTATAAGAATAACATTTGAAATCGTCATGACATACAGTTATCGCTCATTCACTAGGCAGTCTCCCCAGAGAAGAACGAGCAAGAAACTCCGGGGTTGCTCTTTTTAAATAAGTCAGTATAGTTAATGTTGTGTGACTTGGCCGTTGAAGGGTACACAGGGGTACAAAACCAGGTGCTCCATGACACCATTGCACCAATCTGTCGCCAGAACCGCTATTAATGTTATTAATTATGTTATTAAGAATGTTCAACGGCAAACTATTAGCGAATAATCTGTGTGGCGTTTACATAACATTCTTTATACGTTAGTGGCTTTATCAAGCCTACAATTGACTGGTTATTGAATCAACGTTTTCCAACTGGCAATTTTCCATCGTCAATGCGTAGCGGTTCTTCTTGTAAACTTGTAATAAGTATAAGTAAGTATAAGTATAAAAGCCAGTGTAGTCTTATCCTGAGTTTTCCTTTAATTTTATTTATATGCGTATTATAAGCAGAAGGGGAAGCATGCGCCCAGCAGTGGGATGCTATAGGCTAGATTAAATTAGAAGATGTGTCCCACTACGCTGGATTTTTGCAATGACAGTCGATTTTTCTATGTACCAATAGTAGAAGGGGGCATTACCATATCTCTAATACAGCTGAGACCAGCTGAGGGTTCTTCATCAGATACTTCAGACCTTCGATTTTTGACATCAAATGAAGCGTCCCACCAAGTTGAATATTTTTTATAAAGGCGGTATATGTCGATCTCTAATAGTTTGGTTGGGCTCTTGTGTTTCCTAATCAGGGTCACCAGGTACTCCAGATCTTCGATTATCCTAGTTTTTATAGTTTTCCCTTTATGTGGCCATTAAACCATAACTCTGTACCAAATTTCAGCTCTCTAAGTTTATGGGAAGTACTAGTTCTATTTTGATGATCATGAGTGAGTGAGTGAGTGAGTGAGTGTCATAAATGCGAAACTTTGCTTTCGCATAACTTTGGAACTAAATGACCTACAGACTTGAAATTTTGGATTTTAAGTATGTGATTATAGCTTACTGGATGACGAAAATTTCTGCGTTCCAGTCTTATCCAGAGGTTCTAAAATAGGGGCCTGAAAATGCGGCGAAATGGTTCCAGTAAAGGATGGTACGGCAGTGTTTGCTTTGCGCTCGACTTGGCGGGGGCACTGCCGTGCCCCCAGATCTATAAACGTTTTTAACACCGCAGGTATTTTCGCAAATATGACTGGCGCAGATACTTGACCCTTAGAATTTTTGCGTGGGAACGCGCGACAGACAGGTTAATTTTATTTTTAGAATAAAGCGGTAATTGTGTCATTTGACGGTCGCGTTTGTAGCCTATTCCATATAATTAAATTAAATAAATAAAGAAGACTTGGAGAAAATATCAGTTCCAAAAAAAATTCGCACGATAGGAACGCTACGAATCCCGCCAGTCGCATATCAATCTCCGGCCGTCGCATGCGTCGATGATGGTTTTGAAAAGGAAAATATAAACTACCTATACCAATATCTTCTATTTCACTTACCTAATATGCCCTATTTTTTTCCTTACGGTATAAAAACTCATCCGGTATACATACGCCCAATAAGTGAATTCGTTGAAGAATAGATTGGATAAATTTTTAAAAAGTAATGGTGACTCAAGTAATTACTGTGAACAACAATATAATAAACAATGTGAACTCTTCTAACACGTGAACAACATAGGGTTTATGAATCGGAGGTCGCGGGTTCGATCCCCAGCGGGGTACATGTTTAGTAATCGGTTTGGTTGGTGGTTTAGTTTTTTCTCATGTACCAAATTATACAATACAATAGTTACTTTAGTAACTTATTAGTAATCTGTGACAATAGTCTTTATTGCGCAAAATAATTTACAATATTTTTTGATGATAACAATAGAACACAATTAGGCGGTCTTAGTGATAAAAGCGATCTCTTCCAGACAACCCACAGCTATTGGACATTTGTAGGTAGAAAAACCCTCTAGTATCAGTAGTCCGATGATCGAACTACTGAGACTTTTTCGGCTCAGTAGTCCGATGATGCAGATGATTATAGGTCATCGGACTACTGAGCCTTTTCGTCCGATTATTTACACATTTCGATCGACTTCCCGAAATAAGAAATGGATGCGGTAGTATTAACTTTATTTTTGCATATTTAGACTTGCATATTTATTTTTTCCTACATGCTAAATATAAAGCAACCAACCAAGTAACAAGCGCCGTAAATATGCGTCAATCTTTATAAATCACGAGTTTGCGGCGCTTGCAGTGGAGACTTTGGGCCCGTGGTCTTCTGACATGAAACATTTTGTAAAGGATTTATCCGTTAGACTAGTCCACGCCTCTGGAGATGTGAGAGCTGGTGCCTACTTTGCTCAGCAGCTGAGCTTGTGCATTCAGCGGGGCAATAGCGCTAGCGTACACTTAAAATAGTCAGATTTTACATTTTTTAAGCTACTGCTTGTTCTGTGGGGTGGTTGGTGATGTGTGCGTAATTATATTTATTATGATGCTATTACATCTGACTCCATAAAGTTAATACTAAGATGATAATTATTGCTTCCGGAGCTAAGCTCAGACGGAGAAAGAAAACGTGTTGTACCGGCGGCAGACGTAGAGTTCTTGTCTTCCCCAAAAACACCAAACTCTACCATTTGGGATTGCCCACGCTGAAGGCGTGAGAATAGTCTCGTCCGACAAAGCTGGGCTCCGGAAGGATAATAACCATAAAGACAAAATTGTCGGCACACAAAAATGGTTGTAGCAAAATCAGCCATTATACAAACAATTGGTGCCTCCCCAATAAAATCATGAAAATTAATAGCGTAGGAAAAGAATTCCCTTAAACTAATTAAAGTAGGTATGCTATGTACTAGATAAAGTATGTTACAATATACTACGTTATACCTAAGCACTTAATCCTATAACTAGTTTCTTATACTGTTGGGTTTATACTGGACGACCTGTTTGGTGTAGTGGTTAGTAACACTGGCCACTATACCAAAAGGTTGCGGGTTCGAATCTCGCTAGGGGCATATGTTTGTGTGATGAATACGGACATGTGTACTCGATTTATGGATGTTTTCATTTATAATAAGTATTTATTTACAAAAAAAAAAATGTATGTAGTATATCAACCATCTGGTATCCACAACACAAGCATATAGTTGCTTACTGTGGAACTAGATGGCGCTGTGTGTATGTCTAAGGATATTTATTTATTATTTATTTATTTATTCATTTATACTATATATAACACTTATCAATTATACAATATTGTGTGACGCAGTCACCACAGTTCAAAAGCTACTTTTCCCCTGAGAAGAACAAGCAAGAAACTCTTTAAAAAAAAAAACCTGCATGCCAACATGCAAACAGGAAGAAACAAAAAATTATTTGCTGCAAACCATTCGACTATTTGAGGATTGTGTGTTTGTGCCAGAATGCGAGCACCTGATCCGCCATATGCTGGTGGTGGAGCCGGAGAGGCGGCTGTCCCTCCGCGCCGTGGCCAAGCATCGCTGGCTCGCGGGCCACCAGCCGGGCCCCGGCCCGGGACACTACGGTATGTACCTAGTATTTGCATCTACCCACAAACACAACAATTTGATGTCTCTCTAATAAGCTGTCTAATAATAATAAGCTCTGTCAATTGTCTGTCTAATAAGCTATGTATAAACTTACTGAGATCTATTTTGGCTTCTAAATGTATAACTTATATTTTAAATTTGTAATTATGGCTGTGATTTCAAATAAATCATTAAATAAATAAAAAATAAAAAATCTATTTATTATACCGATTGGTGTAGTCGATAGTGACCCTGTACTGGCCTGTTTGGTGTAGTGGTTAACCGTCTCCGTGGCTCAATGTAAACAACATTGGGTTTACGATTCGGAGGTCGCGGGTTCGATTCCCAGCGGGGTACATGTTAAGTATTCGGTTTGGTTGGTGGCTGGCTAGCTACCACTATCTTATCTAAATCTACCGCCAAGCAGCAATGTTAATAGCATTGTTGTGTTCCGGTTGTCGGAGATAAGATAGCCAGTCCCCCAAATGTGTTGGGGTTTCCGGGTCAGTACGCTTCCACCTTCGACCTCATCTTCACTTAACATCAGGTGTGATTGAGAACAAGTGCTAACCCGTTATGCATAAAAAAAAAGTGGTTATCAACTCTGACCGCTATGCCAAAAGGTCGCGGGTTCGAATCCCGCTAGGGGCATATATTTGTGTGATGTATACGGACATGTGTACACCCGAGCTATGGATGTTTTCATATATAAAAAATGTATTTATGTAGTATATTAACCATCTGGTATCCACAAAACAAGCCTATAGTTGCTTACTGTGGAACTAGATGGCGCTGTGTGTATGTCTAAGGATATTTATTTATTTTATTTATTATGCTATCAGCGAAACCAACGGTTGCGGGTTCTAATCCCGCGAGGGGTAAATGTTTGTGTGATGAATACTAACATTTGTACCCGATTTATGGATGTTTTTCACATATATATGTATTTTTGCAGTATATCAAACAACTGTTATTCATAATACAAGCCTAGTTGTTTAGTTGGAATTAGATGGCGCTGTGTGTACGTCCAAGGATATTTACATATTTTATTATTTATGCCCGAGTCATGGATGTGTATATAAATATTTATGTATGTTTATCCGTTACCTACATAATTGTATATTTCGTCCAAGCGAATGAGCAGGACAAATGTTATCTTGCGCGACTTAAACATTTAAAGCACCTGCCATGGTACGGGGGCAGGACGATATCGTTTGTTTAACCAATGAGCGTTGGATCTACAGACGCTTCTGAAGGGGCATGCGGCTGTCACGGCGGGTCGGCCGGGCCGGACGGGGACACGGCGCCGCACGACACCGTGATGGCGCACATGCTGGCCCTGCCCGGCCTCACACAGCACCAGATACATCAGGTACCCCAATATATACCAGGTATACCACTGTACACCAGGTACACTACTGTACACCAGGTACACTACTATACATCAGGTACACCAGGTACATGGCTGTACACCAAGTACACTACTGTACAACAGGTACACAACTGTAAACCAGGTACACTACTATACATCAGGTACACCAGGTACATGGCTGTACGCCAAGTACACTACTGTACACCAGCTACACCACTGTACACCAGGTACACTACTGTACAACAAGTACACTACTGTACAACAGGTACACAACTGTAAACCAGGTACACAACTGTAAACCAGGTACACAACTGTAAACCAGGTACACAACTGTAAACCAGGTACATATCTAAACCGGGTACACCACTGCACACAAAGTACACGGCTGTACACAGCATATACCATTGTACACCAGGTACACAAATAACCGGGACACCAGGTACAATTCTGTACACAAGATACACCACTGTACACCAGGTACACAACTAAACCAGGTACAAGTCTGTACACCAGGAACGTCACTATACAAGGCCCTAATCAGCAGACCGCTGCAGCACTCAAACTATAGGCGGTTCAGTGTTTTTGTTTTGATAAACAATTATCATTTCGAATGCATAAGACCTATACAAACACGTGTTCACTAGAACTAATAAATTAGGCCTTACATGTCGTAGGCAGATGATTAAATTAATCATTTAATATTGAAATGAAATGAATTTATTACATGTAAGTTTGGGTTAGGAGCCCATACTGTCCCACTGCTGGGCAAAGGCCTCCCTCCTCTCTCTCCACGGCTCTCTATTGCAGGCCTCCTCCGACCAGTTGGTTAGGAACTAATAATAATAATAAGTTTGGGTTACAAATTTGCAGATTTTTTGCAATCAGTAAAATGGTATCGCCAAACCCTACCTTTTCAGGTGCACATACATTATAGTGCTTAAAAATAAAGTTGTCAATAAACCATAAAATTTAAACACATTTTTGTCAATAAAAACGGAATATTCGGTCAACTTCTGATGTCAAAATACAAGCAAATTAAAATATTATAACGTTCAATTCATTCAAATTCAATTAATAAGATATTTATATCAATCAAACAAATAACTATCAAACAGAGTGCCTACTATTTATAGTCAAGAAATTCAGCCACGCTATAAAAACATATATTAACGTATGGCTGGTATTTTCTACCGTCACATATAACGATCCGCTTAGGCATTGCATTGAATTGATTGGCGTTTCCATGAATATTATTACCTGGTTCCCCTGGCGGTCCCACGAATACTACTCTCTACCTACATCCCCTGTGGGTTCCACAAATATTCATTTATTCATGCTTTCATGTGTACATTAGGTCTTAAAAAAACAATAGTCTATACATGAAACCCTGTATGGGCACGGCAGATTCTAAACTTAATCTAAAATATAATTAATTGTATTTAGTATTCTAATTTTAAGTTACATTTAATTTATCAATGTATATTTATTCATATGAAGTACAATAAGGCGTTTACAAACAAACAAACTAATTATCACAACATTATTATTATGTTTATCTGTTTATTGTTAATTGTAAATATAATAAAAAAAAACAATAACATCCTGGCTTAAAACCCTAAGTTATGAACACACAGAAACACTCATGGCAGTAGTTTCATAAAATAGGTAACACTCATATCAGCCTAGTTAGCACATGCACTCACCCTTACGTAAGCATCACTCATGCACACATACACGTACACACTAGTTAGCGAAAGCTGATAACCAGCTTCGGATCCCAAGACACTTTCGTAGGGCTAACATTCGCACATAACATACACACACACACACACACACACACACACACACACACACACACACACACACACACACACACACACACACACACACACACACACACACACACACACACACACACACACACACACACACACACACACACACACACACACACACACACACACACACACACACACACACACACACACACACACACACACACACACACACACGCGCGCACGCACGCACGCACGCACACAAGTACACACGCACACACCTTACATTTTAATTGTAAAAATTGTGTTTTACTTTCCTGTGTTGCTGTAACTTAAGTCTATTGAAGAGCGGGGACTCCTGGTACAGGTATTTATTTACTTAATAGGGGTCCTCAACAACTAATTACTGTCGTCAATGAATGTTACGCAATAAATCATTTTCATTTTCAATATAAATATGTAATTATAAATATGTTGAGGAGGGCTTATCTGTTTAATACTTATCAATTATTAATGCCACTACCTCGTTCCCCTGGCGTTTCCACGAATATTATTCTCGACTCGCGCGCGTCACTAGTACTATACCATAATAACATATATCTGTTTATTCATTTGCAGTCAATACAGGAGCAGAGGTTCGACCACATATCAGCCATTTACCATCTATTGATGGACAAGGTACAGCAGCGCACCAGCGCCAGGAACAGTCTGCAGCATCGCGGTGAGTGGTGTGAAGGGGAGAAAGATAAGTGGTGATACAAAAGGGCTACGCAAATTTTATGATTAATCTAGTATACATGACGAGACGACCAGTTGGTGTAGTGGATAGTGACCCTGTCAGCGAAACCAACGGTTGCTGGTTCGAATACCGCGAGGGGTAAATGTTTGTGTGATGAATACGAACATTTATTCCCGAGTCATGGATGTTTATGTAAATATTTATGTATGTTTATCCGTTATCTAGTATCCATAGTACAAGCTTTGCTTAGTTTGGGACTAGATGATTGGTGTAAGTGTCCGAAATATTTATTTATTGTTTATTTATGTATACATACTACTTATACTATGACGACCTGTTTGGTGTAGTGGTTAGAAACTCTCACCACTATACCAAAAGTTCGCGGGTTCGAATCCCGCTCGGGGCATATGTTTGTTTGATGAATACGGACATGTGTACCAGAGTTATGGATGTTTTCATTTATAATAAGTTTTTATTTACATAAAAAATTAATTGATGTAGTATATCAACCATCTGGTATCCACAACACAAGCCTATAGTTGCTTACTGTGGAACTAGATGGCGCTGTGTGTATGTCTAAGGATATTTATTTATTTAAATTAAATTAAAAACTCATTTGTACATGGCCTGCCTGGGAATCGAACCCGGACTTCCTAAATTGGGAGAATGCGTCTTAACCGCTGAGCCACGGACGACATTATTCATTCGTCAATCGTAACGATGACACTCGCACTCGTTACTTCATCGTAATTTCGGTTTACTTCAAGTCAAGTACAAAGAAGTGTTGTCTTAAAGAGTAAACCAAATGGGTTTTGAATTAATTAAGCGGGTTTTAGTGATTTCATTTCCCTGTATCACTACAAATGACGCCGACGACGCGTCATTTCGGACGCGTTCTGAATACAACCTTTTCTAAAATCCGGTATAAACATTTACCGGTATTAAGCGTGTTGGACCCGATGCACACTCTTAAGTTAATACTTTAATTTCAATTCTAATTTCAATTTTTCAGACTCATTAGATTCAACAACAGGACAGCCCCTGGATCTCACTAGTTGTAAGGTAAGTTTTTAGGATTACGGCTTTACTGTGATACTTATATATATTTTTAGCACTTGGCCTAAATCACACCTGATGTTAAGTGAAGATGAGGTCTAAGGTGGAAGCGTACTGACCCGGAAACCTTATCTTATTTGGGGAACTGGCTGTCTTAAGTCTGACAACCGGAACACAACAATATGCTGTCAACATTGCTATTTGGCGGCAGACTTAGATAAGATAGTGGCAGCTAGTCAGGCGGACATTTAAAATTTATGATTGAGCTTCTTTGTTGCTAAATCACTGCGAAACGAATGAACGAATTTGGATGAAATTTGGTACGAGTATATAGGTGGAATATACCCCGGATTAAGATATAAGATTTTTTTTATCCCGATAAAGTGGGTAGTTCCCGCGGGATATACAAATTTCCGCGATAAAGTTATTCTACGCAGGCGAAGCCGCGAGCGGAAAGCTATTATTATTATTATTTTCAATTTCTTTTTCTCATTTTATTATTATTGTGACATATCTGATCTTCAGAGTTCGGAGGAGGAGCAGATGGACGCCGAAGACTCGATGTCCACGGAGTGCCTCGTCTCCATCCCGACGGTCTCCGTGGACTACCTCACAGACAGAGACGACAACTTGGAGAAGGTAATTTTTTTTACAAAGCCTTTTAGACTAATAAGTTATGTTATAATGTTTGCTTGGATGGATGGATGAACCAATATGATCACCATATTATATATAATTAATTAATTGATTGATTGATTGATTGAATATACTTGCACATTTCGCTCTCCCAGTATAAATAAATAATGTTGACTGATTTTCATTCGTCTATTATTCATAATTATTCACTTATCTTCTAAATCAAACGTTGTCCTCTATCATTAATGCTGAGTACATTTGTAATTGGTAGACATATAAGAACTGTACCACAAACCATGTCACATCGAATTATAACTACTGTTAATATACCTAAAGTAAATAAATACAGTAAACACTGTATAAACAATGCTTTTTTGGGCCATAGAGCATAGACTTTTTTAAAGAGTTAATTATGTATGTACTTATATTAGACTTTGTTGTATAAATGCCAGATAAAAGTAGAGGAGTAGAAAAAATAAATAACATGCCTGTTTCCAGTTCGATGATGGATTGTCACCAGTGGCGGCAGACCAGCCCACTAACCAGCCCGCGTCCACGACGGAGACCCACGCCACCAGGAGGCATACCGTGGGTCCGGGTGACTGCAGGCATACACAGGTATACTTTATTTATTTATTTTCAACAAATTTTACAGCATATCCTTATATATATCGTGAGCTCAGGTACATACCATATGTCTATTAGATATATAATAAAGAATAAGAATACATTTATTTGCAATGATTAGGGTAAGTAAATTAGTTGGTAAAATAGTATAAATTGTACCACCTAAATCAGCCATATACAATAGCATGCAAAATTAAAATTAGCCTGTCCTTCACTAAACAATAAAAATACAAATCAATTTACACAAATAGCATATCCTTCTTGATTAAATTAATTTTCTAGTTCATTAAGTCACAATTTAGAGGAATAACGTCTTAACAATTTATTACAGTTTAATTAAAATATGTCTGCAATTAATTTATAATTATTGATTCAATTCATTGTCAAGCAAATTACATTACATTTTTATTACATATCATTATTATTAAAGTCATGTTTGAAATATTCATCAATTGAGTAAAATACATTGTTCAATAAGAATTTCAATGTAGTCGTTTTGAACTTCTTGGTAATTCTTAATTGGTAAAATACCATTGCGCATCCAAAGAATAGATAAAGAATCCTTATTTCGTAATAGGCTAAAAGACTTTTTAATTTCAAAGTGCTTTTATACATTACAAGAGTTTTTTGTGTATAAAGAATAATAATTTTTTCTTTCGCATAATACAGATTAACGTTAAAAATTATTGAGACATTTGAATGTTATTTTGTATGACTAATAATAATTTTGGTTGTAATCGAGATTTATGTAATTATGTAATAGATACCTAAAACATTACAGTGCCCTCACAGGGATCGTGTGCGTTCAATGTAAATTGTGTCTTTAACATCCTATATTTACCACATGAGCAATAAATTATTTGAAATGAAGTAAGTCTGTTAATGTGTATTTTCATTTGCACTTACATATAATTTTTTTGCTCGGAAACTAAATTTTTAAGGCTAGTTTTTTTAATGAATATATTATTTTATTGTGATGTACGTGCAATTGCCAAAGTTTGACGGGCTAATTTTGTTAGACCCTATATGTATATAGGGTTGCATGTAACCACCTAAATTCCCACGTGTATGTGTGTGTGTGTGTGTGTGTACAGGGCGGCGAGTTGGGCGTGTGTGGAGCGGCGTCGGCCGACCTGCGCGCCGCCCCGCTCTATGTATCTGCGCACTTCAACGTGAGTATAAATAAATATCTTTGCACATAACATACAGCGCCATCTAGTTCCACACTAAGAAACCAGGCTTGTATTATAGATACCAGATAGTTGATAAACTACACAAAAACATTTTTTACATATAAATGAAAAACATCCATAATTCGGGAACACATGTCTGTATCATTCCGGGACTGGGTCGTCGACGTGACAAACATATGACCCTAGCGGGATTCGAACACGCGACCTATTGGTATAGCAGCAGAGTTTCTAACCACTACACCAAACAGGTCGTTGTATGAACTATATATCTTCCTAATTCTTTATTGCGTTCCATTCTGTATACTGGATGAGCTTTCTTATCGTAAGGAAAAAAAAAAATATTGCGCCGGCTGGAGATTGATATGCGACGTGCGGGATTCGTAGGGTTCCTATCATTAATTTATTGGAACTCATATTTTCTCCAAGTTTGATTATTTAATTTAATGATGTAATTGTGTGGAATAGGCTACAAATGCGACCGTCAAATGACGCAACGCTATATTCCATTTGAAAAAAAAAATGTTTAACTACCTATGCAAATACCTTCTATTTCACTTACCTATTATGCCCTATTTTTTCCTTACGTTAAATTCTTCCGATATAAACGACGACGCAAAAAGTGGTGTTATAATTTTTAAACCTACGTCTGTTTATAACGACTGAAAAAAATCGTAAAAACTTTTTCTTTTCGAACGCTGGTGTAGTCGAGATGGTTTTTACCAATTATGTCTGCAGCCTGTAGGAGTCCATTGTGGAACATTAGCCTCTCTCCTGACGCGATTATGTCTCTTTCATGGAAGGATTAGCCCTATTCGCCTTCTTATCTATGTTTCATGGAATTCAGTTAAAGCGTTTCGAAGATATTTCACTTTAAACAGCTTTGTATGCCTAGACGACATTATTATTTTCGCTCACTTAAAAATACACACTAATGGAACGTCATTCTTTCTCCGGCGGCAGTTATTTCGGTATGATGCTGACAAAGTGTTTGTCAATGATAAATACGGTTCGTCAGATGTGAATTAATCTCATCATATCTCACTATCATCCTTACTATTTGAGCGCTTACAAAGTTGTTTGTCAATGAGAAATATGGTTCGTCAGATGTGAATTAATCTCATCATATCTCACTATCATCCTTACTATTTGAACGCTTACAAAGTTGTTTGTCAATGATAAATATGGTTCGTCAGATGTGAATTAATCTCATCAAATCTCACTATCATCCTTGCTATTTGAACGCTGACAAAGTTGTTTGTCAATGATAAATACGGTTCGTCAGATGTGAATTAATCGTATCATATCTCGCTGTCATCCTTACTATCCCTACTGTTAGAGTACGACTTTCTATCTCTGGAATATCTCTCGATAATTGTATGGCATGGCAATTTCAAATGTTATTCTTATAACTATATTTTCAAAGATACTAGATATATTTTCAAACGGACCCTGTAGACACTTAAACACCCATACGAAAATACTCATAGTGGTCACCCATATAAAGACCAATCTCGCCAGACATTACTTAACTTTACTAATCGAAAACTCCTTCCAACAGCAGCAAGCTTCACCTAACGTGTCGATGCTACCGAACACAAACCTCGCCGCCAAGTTGCCGGCGGTGCAGCATCAGCCGCCAAGATACTTCAGTGTGAAGGACCAGCATCTGCTCAAACCTCCCCACGCGATGCAGAGTCAGGGTGAGTGATCCATTGCTGGTACAACCCCGTTATAAATCGCGAGTTGAGTCTCACAATGGATGACCAAATAAAGGTCTTGGGAAGTCACGCAGGCCTTCAAATATTGTTTTAATGATGATATGATGAGGCAAGATCTATCTCTTTTCAATTCGATGACTGCTAAATTGCAGAGCTTCGAACAATGTCGCAAAGTCGCCTGTCTCTCAGTTTTTTACAGGATGCATTTCGGGGAGTGTGCTTTGGAATTACATAATCTTATTCCACCGTCGCCCTTCCACCTTCGGACCACTAGGCGCGGGGAGGGATTCCACCCGTATATAGTTAATATACCGAACATTCGCACTAAGAAGATCGACTCTTCATTCATCATCGAACAGCCAAGGCACTTAATTTCCTTCCGGCGCCAGTCTCTCCTGAATCCTACAAACCTTGGGATCTTCAAGAGCAAAGTTGAAACGTAGGGTTTTGGTCGTGGTAGTGACCAAGGCCCTGCGTGAGCACGAGAGAGACGTCCTCTTGCACTGAAGGTGCTGAAGAGGGTGAGTATCCTACTGGTAGGTGAATGTCTAGAGGGATCTGGCCAATAGAAACACACTACGTATGACACACAAAGTTAGGTTTATTATCAGTTACCAATATTGTGTACTTAGGTCTAGCACTTATCGCACACGCACAATGGCAGGTTAATTACTACGCAATTAGAACGGAGGGTAAACGCTAAATCTAAATATCGTTTACGCAATGTACGCTAGGGTCTACGCTAAGCTGGGGGCGCGGGGTTATGGGTCAGAGATCTACGGCGGGAAACCTACACGCCCTGGAAATCCGCCCAGGTATCGCCTAGGGGTAGTCGGGAATCCTTCGCGCCCTGGAAATCCGCCCAGGTAGCGCCAAGGGGGTTACGGGGCCTTCGCGTCCTGGATATACGCCCAGGGAACGCCAAGAGGGGTTCGGAGCCTTCGCGTCCTGGATATACGCCCAGGGAACGCCAAGAGGGGTTCGGAGCCTTCGCGTCCTGGATATACGCCCAGGTGACGCCAAGGGGGGTTCGGAGGTACGGATCCTTCGCGTCCTGGATATACGCCCAGGTAACGCCAAGGGGTGATCGGAGGGGTGAGGAAGCCTTCGCGACCTGGATATTCGCCCAGGTATCGCCAAGGAGGAGTTTGGGCACTCGTGTCAACCTTCCCAATCGAGAGCGCTAACACGAGTGCCGGTGAGCGGATGGCAGCCCAGCTTTTATATCAAACGCGGAGGTACGAGGTATGAGGTATGAGGTGGGGGGTACGCGCCGACGTCACTAGTCATACGATGCGGCTCTGCGGTTCGAGGTGGGGGGCGCGCCTAAGTACGAAGCGATTCTTCCTTGATCTTGCCGACCGCTTTTCCCGTGGGATGAAGATGCGGTCCGGGTGGAGCGCGCTTCGTCACATTCCCCTCTCTCCTCTGAAGATTTTTCCGCAGGAAAAATCACCAGTTTACCTGTGATACAGAATAAAAACAAACGTTACTCGGTACCTGTCGTGCGGCTGCTGTGTAATCCTATGTTTCGGTTCCCTATTCTGAATAACAGAACATGTAATTTCTGTTCCGTTTACTGTACTTATACTCGGAAATTTCTATCTAATTTCTGCTTGTTACAACGTTCTCTTATCTTGCTATACTTTATATAAGGCGTTTATCCATGTAGTGGTGTGCGGAATATCGAACTAACTTATTTTATTCGGTTAACATTGTGGGATTATACTATTTGTAACCGGGTAGATTCCTTATTCTCGAGTCCGGTCCCTTGAGTACGTCTCTGGTACTTTCGTTCCTATTTATTTTCTTTAATTACGATAACTTACTATAACAAGTATAATGCCCTTTTATGTATGTCGTGATAGATTGAGATTCGTAGGTAGGCTTAAATATACTAGTTTCGTTATGAATTACCTTGACCATGTGTAGGTAGTGCAACGTATACAATCATATCGAAGTAATTGTTGAACTTAACCAGTTACAATTATCGATCGCTCAGGTTAAATTTCACTTTGTAAAAAGATAATTTTAGGTACTTACATATTCGAGTAATGTCTAAGTTACGAGTTGTCGAATCTATGTTATTATACTCTTAGTGATTACTGTGCATACCTACGGTCATCCGAACTAATATGTGCGCCGCCGTTCACGGCGATTTATACGTACTTATGTTCTTTATTTACTAGTTGGGTCCGGTGTACGTAATCGTAGTCGGTCGGTCTCGCGTTCGAATGTCGGGACGGACGGACCTGTTTACATCTGCCTGCCTACTGTGGCATAGGCCTGTAGGTAGGTACTCCTGCATATGAGTCGAATATTTACGCGAAATATTGCTTATGCATGGGTACTCGGTAGATGTCGGTGGTTTTTGAACCGATTGTGTCGGTTCTGGAATCTCGGTATTTTGAGAAGATTTTTGAGTGACTTATTCTATTATTCTTAATTTTCTTTCAATATTCGGTAATCGTTATCCCTCCGTTCTCATTATTCATACTACAATATATCTACTAATTATATATTATAATAATATAGGTAGCATTCTGTTTATTCTTACAGTATGCTCGGTATTATTTACACGGAAAAAAATACATCTATATGTATATATATATTCTAAATGGTCAATTTGAACTTTAAATGTTTCCTGAGATTAGCTAATTCTGCCTATCTACTGTGGATTGATGACTTTTCTTTCCTAAATCTCACAATTAAATAACTAGGAATGTATTTGTTACTGCTTCGGTATAAAATATTTTTAACGGTAGTGATGTTATACATTATGCGTTTTCCTTTCGTGTTAACGTGAAAGGTGTTTACTAGTGGTTATTAAACTTAGTCCGGGTCATTCCTCATGTTTTTTTTTTTTTTTTTTTTTTTGTAACGGCGTGTAGGTACCTACATTTTGTAGTATATCTTAAAGATTGGTTTATCGGCGTATCTTGTGTAGGTCCCTCACGGCGTCCTGTCGTTAATTATATTTTTTGATGTCTTTTATATGTACGGTGTATGTTTTCCGGGGGGGTTCCGTACTTTGTAATATAAATATTACCGGTGACTTCCTGCCTATTATTTTGTATGGGCCGGAGTATTTAGGCGCTAATTTTGCGCAGAACTTTTATTTGCGTCGGATAAAGGGTATTCTCTTTTGAATACCAAACTGTCCACGTCTGGTCTCCATTCTCTTTTATTCTTATCGTAATGTTGTTTTTGACTGGTGGATGCGGACTGTTGATTTCTCTTGACGATTTCATATATTTCGTTAATTTTTTGTTTTTCTTTTAGGGAGGGTGTCGGAAATTGGTTTTTATCGCCCGGTATTCTCAATTCTTTGCCGAATAGTAGAAAGGCTGGTGTATATCTTGTTGATTCGTGTTTCGAGGTATTTAATGCGAAGTTAAATTCGGGTAGGTACTCATCCCATCTCTTGTGGTTATTTGTGATAAATGTGGATATCATTGTTTCGAGTGTCCGGTTGACTCTTTCGGTGGGATTACTTTGTGGGGTGTATGGGGCTGTCAGCCTGTGCTCAATGCCGTATTTTTCCAGTTCAGCCTCGAATGCTCTACTCGTATATTGTCTGCCATTGTCGCTTAATAGTATTTTGGGGCATCCATACTTCATTATTATGCATTCCTTCATGGCCTTTATTATTGTGTTTGAGGACGCTGTTCTTAAAGGTTTAATTTCTGTCCACTTTGTGAATTTATCGTGGAATACTATTATCCAATTATATCCGTTAGATGATCTTGGTAACGGACCTATGAGGTCCGTCGTTATAATTTCCCACGGTTCTTTTGCATTTTTAATATGCATTAGTCCTGGTCTCTTTTCTTGTGTTGGTTTATGCGTCTGGCACGCCATGCATTGTTTTACGTATGTGGCCACGTCTCTAAACATTCCCGGCCAGTAATATCTTTGCGCGATTCGAGACAGTGTTTTTGTTGTTCCCATATGGCCTGCATTCGGGGCGTCGTGGTTTTCCTGTAGAATTTGTTGTTTTTCTTCGTTCGAGATGCACAACTTCCATTCCGTTTCCGGGTCTATCCGGGTTCCGTATGATGGGTTTATGATTTTTTTGTATAGTCTCCCGTTCCTAATCCGGTACTCTGGGTAATTGTGTGGATTACATTTTACCTCTTCGGTTTTTTTCTCGTACCATTCCTCTTTTTGCGTGGACATGGCGCAAATTGGGTTTCTTGACAGCTCGTCGGCGATCACGTTTTGTTTCCCGCTTTTATAAACGATGTCGAAATCATATTGCTGGAGTTCTAACGCCCACCGCGCTATTCTCCCTGACGGGCTTTTTATATTGTTCAGCCACCTTAGTGCTTGGTGGTCGGTAATCACTGTGAAGTAGTATCCTTCGAGGAAAGCTCTCATTTTCCGTATTCCCCAAACAACTGCTAAGCATTCTTTTTCTGTTGTTGTATATCGGGTTTCCGCTGCCGTCAGTGATCTGCTCGCGTACATCACCGGCTTTTCGATGCCCTTATGTTCTTGTATGAGTACCGATCCTAAACCTGTGTCGCTCGCGTCTGTTTGTAAAATGAATTTCTTTGTAAAATCCGCTCTGACTAGTATTGGGTTCTTTGTGAGGATATCTTTTATATTGTTGAACGCTTTTTCTTGTTGTTGGCCCCATTTAAATTGCTTGTCTTTTTTGAGTAGCTCGACTATAGGGGCTGTGATTTCGGCGTATTTAGGTATGAACTTTCTGTACCACGAGGTCATCCCTATTAATCTTCTGACTCCTTTTATGGTGTTTGGTGGTTTCAGTTCTATTATTGCGGCTATTTTGTCTCTGTTCATTTTAATACCGTCTCTTGTTACTATGTGACCGAGGTATTCTATTTCTGGTTTACAAAATTCGCATTTTTTCCTATTTATCTGTAATCCAGCTTCTCTTATCCTCTTGAAAATTTCTTCCAAGTGTTTCAGGTGGTCCTTGAAGTTTCGGCTGCATACTATTATGTCGTCTAAATACACATAGGCGTTTGGCTCCATCTCTGGTCCTATTACCATATCTAATAGTCTTTGGAACGTCGCTCCGCTCGAATGTAGCCCAAACGGCATTACTTTAAATTGGTACAGTCCACGACCTGGAACTGTGAAAGCGGTAGCGGGTTTGCTGCTCTCGTGTAGTTTTACATTCCAATACCCATTTTTGAGGTCCAACTTTGAGAAGAAACTGGCGTTTCTTAATTTCTCTAGGGTATCGTCTATCTGTGGTACCGGATATGCGTCTTTTTCGGATATCTCATTAATCTTTCTGAAATCGATGCAAAATCTGTACTCTCCGTTGTCCTTTTTCACTAGTACTATTGGGGAACTGTAAGGACTACTAGATTTTTCTATGATTCCCTCCTGCAGCATTTTGTCTACGTGTTTGTCTATTTCTTCCTGTAGTTTCGGGTTTCGTGGGTAGCATTTTTGTTTGATTGGTTCTGTATGTTTTAGCTTGATTCTGTGTTCTAGCCATGAGTTTCCTTTTGGCGTTCGTTCGCACATTTCAAATTGTTTTTGGATGAAGAGTTGTAGTTCTTCTTGTCCTTCTGTTGATACTGTCTCGGGGTGTACTTGTTCGGGTTTTTCCTCGATCTCTTCCTTGTTTTCTTCTGTGGGCGTTGGTCTCAGTAAGCTAATGATACTCATTCCTTCTAATCTTTTCAATATGTCCATGCCTATAATTACGTGTGGTATCCCGGGCATCACGTGCATTTCGTGTTGTATGTTTTTGTCGTATATCTTTACTTGCATTGTCGCTCTGTCTGTGACGACCCCTTTTGTTCCGTTCGCCATTGTTACGGTTTGTAGTTGTTTTTCCCGCTGTCCTTCTCGCAGGTCTACTTTATGTGTGTTGAAGATGTCTTCGGTGATGTATGAACACGTAGAACCTGTGTCTAATAGCGCGTGGTATGGTTTTCACATGATTAATACTTTGGTAAAAATCCTATTATCTCTGGATGTTTGTTGTTCTATTGTGTATGCCTTCTGCGGCTTGCCATCTGATGTAGTCGGTCTACAACAATTTTTGCTAAGTACACCAATTCTCCCGCATTTGCTACAGAAGATTACCTTTCTATTTCTGCACTCTTTCGATGAGTGTCCTAGGCATCCGCAATTCCAACAGCAGTTTGACTGATCGTAGTTTCTAATATACTTTGCATTATCTGACCTGTCTGCTGGTTGGCGTGTGTCTTTGTTTCGGTCTGATCGGGCTTGGTTACTCGTACGTGCTTCTGGTTTGACTTTTTCTTGATTTTGTTGTTGGTATCGTTGCTTGGATATATTTTCATACTCGCTTGTTAGTTGTATCAGCTCTCTGAGTGTGTTGAACTCCTGTCGTTTGATGTAGTATTTATATCTCGCGTCCATATTTTCGAATATTCGGTTGAGTTTCTCGGTCTCCTTTAGCTTACCATAGCGGCGCATTAGCGTTTGTATCTCGTTCACGAATTCTACAAAAGATTGCTTGTAATGCTGTTTTTTGGCGATTATTCTTTCTAGCAGTTTTTCTTCATAATTTATTGGGAAATAATATAACTTAAAATCTGAGACGAAGTCGTCCCACGTCTGCCATGCTGTATAGTTATTTCTGTACCATAATAATGCTTTACCTCGGAAGAATCTTGGTAAAAGCTGTAGAAGTTTGTCTGGTTTCAGGTCATTGGCATGTACCAGTTCGTCTAAGGTTTCCATAAATTCCACTGCCTCATTGTACGTGTTAAACGTAATGTTACAGTTGCTGATTATGTTGATTATATCCCGGGTGGACGGTTCGTTTGACATGTTACTTACGGTGCTTACAATACCTGTGACGTTTGGTTTCGAACTCGGTTCCTCGGCGTCGGAGAATTCTTCCCCTGTATCTGGTTTTCTTACGTACTCGGCTAGGTTCTTCCTTAGTTGCTCGACGGTCAAACCTTCGGTTGGCAGGTTTCTTTTTTCGGATTCTTCAATCAGTTCCGGCTTTTTCTTCTCGTATATCCACGACATCTGTATCGGGCTGAGCTCTGTGGGTGGAAGCGGACGGTTAGGGTTGCGGATTATGGCTTATGTTTAAATGCAGTCTCTTAGCTTATTGAACTTTCTAGCTGCTTGGACACCCGTGAACGGTCGGTATTCAATGGATGTGTAGCGGCTGTTCTTTTCGTTACGTGCCAGTGAACCGTAAGGTTTCAATGGGCGCGTAGCGATTGTGGTTGATTGTAACCTCGGACGCCGGTGAACTGTAGGGTTTCGCTGGGCGTTCCGCGTTTGTGTGTTTTTATAACGTTGGATGCCAGTGAAACGTAGTGTTTCAATGGGCGTTCCGCGTTTCTGGGTTGTTTTACGTTGGGCGCCAGTGAAACGTAGGGTTTCAATGGGCGTTCCGCGTTTCTGGGTTGTTTTACGTTGGGCGCCAGTGAAACGTAGTGTTTCAATGGGCGTTCCGCGTTTCTGGGTTGTTTTACGTTGGGCGCCAGTGAAACGTAGGGTTTTGGTCGTGGTAGTGACCAAGGCCCTGCGTGAGCACGAGAGAGACGTCCTCTTGCACTGAAGGTGCTGAAGAGGGTGAGTATCCTACTGGTAGGTGAATGTCTAGAGGGATCTGGCCAATAGAAACACACTACGTATGACACACAAAGTTAGGTTTATTATCAGTTACCAATATTGTGTACTTAGGTCTAGCACTTATCGCACACGCACAATGGCAGGTTAATTACTACGCAATTAGAACGGAGGGTAAACGCTAAATCTAAATATCGTTTACGCAATGTACGCTAGGGTCTACGCTAAGCTGGGGGCGCGGGGTTATGGGTCAGAGATCTACGGCGGGAAACCTACACGCCCTGGAAATCCGCCCAGGTATCGCCTAGGGGTAGTCGGGAATCCTTCGCGCCCTGGAAATCCGCCCAGGTAGCGCCAAGGGGGTTACGGGGCCTTCGCGTCCTGGATATACGCCCAGGGAACGCCAAGAGGGGTTCGGAGCCTTCGCGTCCTGGATATACGCCCAGGGAACGCCAAGAGGGGTTCGGAGCCTTCGCGTCCTGGATATACGCCCAGGTGACGCCAAGGGGGGTTCGGAGGTACGGATCCTTCGCGTCCTGGATATACGCCCAGGTAACGCCAAGGGGTGATCGGAGGGGTGAGGAAGCCTTCGCGACCTGGATATTCGCCCAGGTATCGCCAAGGAGTTTGGGCACTCGTGTCAACCTTCCCAATCGAGAGCGCTAACACGAGTGCCGGTGAGCGGATGGCAGCCCAGCTTTTATATCAAACGCGGAGGTACGAGGTATGAGGTATGAGGTGGGGGGTACGCGCCGACGTCACTAGTCATACGATGCGGCTCTGCGGTTCGAGGTGGGGGGCGCGCCTAAGTACGAAGCGATTCTTCCTTGATCTTGCCGACCGCTTTTCCCGTGGGATGAAGATGCGGTCCGGGTGAAGCGCGCTTCGTCACAAAGTGAATAGGCATCTACTGAGATCGCATCGTTCGATCGATCGCAGATAATAGGATAAAATTATCTCTTTAAAACGTCACTATTAATATTACATTAAAATTTACTGCTCAATCACAAAGCGGACTCCTCAGAGAAGAACGAACAAGAAACTCTAGGGTTGCTCTTTTGCATCTTCGACCACATCGTCACTTTCCATCAGGTGAGATTGTGGTCAAACGCGTATCTAATTAATCACAAAAAAAAAAGTTATAACCCGTGGTGTATAAACAAAATAAAGAATGAAGAACATAGTGTGGGGTGATTGAGGTGGTTATTGGTTGTGTGTTGCAGCGTCCACGTTCGGGCGGCGCGCGTCGGACGGCGGCGCGCACGTGTCCCGCGCGCACGAGCCCGCGCACGCCAACCATCTGCACGTGAGTGTGTCCCCGCCCTCCCGCACCCTATATACCACCTGTAGACCCCGCACCTTACATCCCACACCCAGCACCCTATACACCACGCACCCTGTAGACCCCACACCTTACATCCCACACCCAGCACCCTATATACCACACACCCTGTAGACCCCACACCTTACATCCCACACCCAGCACCCTATATACCACACACCCTGTAGACCCCACACCTTACATCCCACAACCTGCACCCTATACACCGCGCACCCTGTACACCACCCACCTTACATTCCACAATCTGCACCCTATATACCGCGCACCCTGTAGACCCCACACCTTACATCCCACACCCAGCACCCTATACACCACGCACCCTGTACACCCCACACCTTACATCCCACACCCTGCACCCTATATACCGCGCACCCTGTAAACCCCGCACATTACATCCCACAACCTGCACCCTATATGCCCCGCACCTTATATGACCCGCACCCTATATACCCCCTGACCTGCTCCCTATATACCCCGCACCCTGTAAACCCCGCACCCCACACCCTACACACCCCACATCCTACATCTTCCATCCCATACACCCTAAACACGTCCTCTATTTACACAAAGACCCTATAAACCCTATCCATGTCCCTACCCACCCTACATACCTTATACTATATTGTAACGAGGTGTACAACCTCTTCTAAATTCTGTCTTCTTTTCGATAATCTATTTGGCGTTTTCTTTTTTGGAACATTATTCAAAATTCTGAATTCTAAATTATTTTCAAAAACGAGTCAGTCTTGACGCAGCTTGCGAACTGAACTATTCTTTTCTTTTTCCTTTTATTTCTTTCTTTAAATTATTATATCATTTTTAAGTTTTACAAGTGCATATACCTTCTTCCTGTCCTTCACCTTCTTCTTCACCGTTCATCAGTGGCTGCAGTCCTGGTAGGGGCCGGAAACCTACGTCCCTAAACACGCGACAATACTATTCAGCTTACGGACTTATAAACTCTAAACCCTAAATACCCACCCTACTCTGTACATATACTGCCCTACCGTAACAATACTGTACAAATATGAAGCAATTTATTACACTCATCCTATCTCTGCAGCAGTTAAAAAGTCACTGACTTCTAAGGCTTCTGTCTGCAGGTATCAGACAGCGGCACGCCGACCAGAGCGGAGGACTCGGAGCCGACGGAGGAGCAGTCCACAGACTACAACACCAACCTTTGCAGGTGAGACCATAATTATCATTCTATCTATTCGAAAAACCATTGCTTCTTCGATAACAGCGAGCAATACTTTATTGCTTATCCACACCGCCTCCGTGGCTCAATATAAACAACATTGGGTTTACGATTCGGAAGTCGCGGGTTCGATCCCCAGCGGGGTACATGTTGAAGTACTCGGTTTGGTTCGTGGTAGGGCATTTTAAATGTCCGCCTGGCTAGCTACCACCATCTTATCTAAGTCTGCCGCCAAGCAGCAATGTTAATAGCATTGTTGTATTCCGGTTGTCAGAGATAAGATAGCCAGTCACCCAAATGTGTTGGGGTTTCCGGGCCAGTACGCTTCCACCTTCGACCTCATCTTGGTGTGAAATGTGTAAATAAAGTGTTAACTAAAATATAGATAGATCATCATGGACCCTGTTTGGGCACAGCTCATTTGAAGAGAGGACTTATAGGAGAACAAAGTCAGCATATTTAGAATAATAAACCAACAAAATGTAACCTAAGTACTTACTTGTTCTTTTCTTACTTGTTCTTACTGTTTGGGCGACTGGCTATCTTAAATCAAAATCAAAAATATTTTATTCAATGTAGGATACAAAAATATCACTTATTGAAAGTCAACATGTTATTTTTTTTTAAACTACATCGCTTCACAAGGTATTATGGTTAGGGAGAAGAAGCGACAAGAAACTCCGCAACAACACATCTTTCCAATTAGTTTCCATCTTTACAATAATATTACATTTTATATTACATATTACAAAACAATAGCAATTAACATAACGACCAGCTAACACCAGACCTCCTTATCGTCTAAATAATCATCTATCCTGTAATAACCCTTCTTACACAGAGTTTCTTTAATGTGGCGTTTAAATTTCTGCTCTGTTAAACTCAATACATGTTCTGGTATTTTATTGTAAAAGCGTATAAGTATATAAGTCTAAATTGTGGAATTTCAATTTTATTTTTGTTTCGGTTATCTTTGATAACCGAAACGTAACAATGCTATTAATATTGCTGTTGAACCAAACCAAGTACCCCGCTGGAGATCGAATCCGCGACCACCGATTAGTAAGACCGATGTTGTTTACATGGAGCCAAAGAGGCGGTCAGGTTAGTTTAAGCATTTAATGAAAGGCTAATACAACGATCTGCCTGCTATATACTCTGTATCTTTGTATCTATCTATCACAATTTGTACACATGCGACAACTTATTTTATTTCATTATTATTTTTATTAGTTAATTGTTACATAGATCTACAGTTTTGACATTGTTATTTGGCTTAAAAGTGCTTAATTTCTTTAGTTTGACTTTTACCTGAAATTGGCGTTTTGTATGAAGAATTTCATTAAGACTGTTTTCTGGGTACAAACATTTTTGACTTTTTTTTGGGTACCGCAAATCCAAATTTAGCTAAACTTTGTGTGTATTATTGGATAACATTAAGTTAAGTATAGGCAGCGTTAATTTTTAAAAGTAACCGCTTTATAAAACTTTGAGCAAATCTAAGAAATGATTATGGGAAGCACATGAAAAGAGCTCTGTTCAATTTTTTTTTATTATGTGATGTAGCCCAGAAATTAAAGAATATTTCATGTGATACCTTGAAATAATATTCCATTTACCAAATAAAAAACAAATTTGGATATAGCTTTGAAAATCGCAGGAATTGTTACATATGATTAACGAAGAAAAAAAAACTCAAATTTCATGGGTAAAGACCCAATACTAAGCAATTTAGGCTAATTAACATAACGACTGGTATATTACTGAGGATTGTTTTTTGATACCTATATAATAATAATGTAGAAGTACAAATTTTCTTGTAATATAATTAAAACGTTACCTACTCAATTATAACGATAACCACTGTCAGTAACATAATAAGAATCACTAATTGGCATAAGTTTGGTATTAGTTTACTATAATATAATTTCTGCAATAATGCTGTTGAGTCTATGTAAATAAGAAAATAAATAATCCAATAGCGCTAGCGTACTAGGTACTATGCCTCACGGAAGCGAGTTGGACGGCGTATTTTTCTATAAGATATAGGTATTTTTTAATTGTGTTTTTATATTAAGTGAAGATTAGGTCGAAGCGTACTGACCCGGAAACCCCAACACATTTGGGGGACTGGCTATCTTATCTCTGTCAATCGGAACACAACAATGCTATTAACATTGCTGCTTGGCGGCAGATTTAGATAAGATGGTGGTAGCTAGCCAGGCGGACATTTAAAATGCCCTACCATCAACCAACTATTAAAAAAAATTTGTTTCACATAAAAATAAATTTTATTAGTAAATAAAATATCTTTGTCTTTGCTTCGTGATCTCAAGAATGATTGGTTTTCAGGTATATGATGAACCGCGGGAGCAGTAAGCGGCATACAATGGCTACGCCTGAAGACGCCGCCAACGTGGTGACGTCAGTCAGCACTGGGCCTATGGTAAGTGGACATATTTGAGTTGGGAAATCTCTATGGTTATGGGATTTTTGGCGGGATTTCGGCGAGTGAAGTTGCATTTTTCTTTATAATTCTTATAATTTGTGCATTCTGACTTTTGATGCTTAATAATGGCAGAATATTGTGCAGCAAACGTTAGTGTTGGTGTACAGGTGAAAGGAAGTTTAAATTAAAGTGCGTAACGAAGCTTTCCGGTTCCCACAAGAAGCCGCCAAAATCTTTTGTAAAGCATTCTGCCACTTTACTGAAGAATGACTTGACCGTGACTAGACTCTGTATACGCTAAGTATACGCCGAATTACTTGTTTTGACTGAGACTGACTTATAAACTCATGAAATAAGAGAAATAAAATTTTCCACTCGAAACTACCAGTAATGTCCCTCGACAGTGAGGTTGACTGGTTGCCATCCTCAAAAATAAGAAGAACTTCTACAGTGAATTCGAACAGGGTAATGGTCTGTCTGTGGTGTATTAAATTAGGGAGTCACTTGGCTCTCTCCCCCATAGGGTTAGTCTTTTTGGCATTTGGCGTCACATTAGCTACTGAGGGGGGGGAAGTGGGACTTTCTTACTTTCCCCCCTTAGTCTGGGTCCAAGGGCACCGTCTACCCTCAGTAGGTGCTTGCAGAGTACCACTGTTGATCCTTACAGGAGTTGCAGTGGGAGGAGTGTGGAGCTGGGATCTGATGGAAGAATTAATGTAGACCTCCACCTCCTCGTTAATTCGACTATTCACCATATCAAGTGTTATGGTCTTATAATAAATAAATATTTCGGACACTTACACCAATCATCTAGTCCCAAACTAAGCAAAGCTTGTACTATGGACACTAGATAACGGATAAACATACGTAAATATTTATATAAACATCCATGATTCGGGAATAAATGTTCGTATTCGAACCCGCAACCGTTGGTTTCGCTGACAGGGTGACTATCCACTACACCAATGGGTCGTCAAACTAGGGAAGTGCTCACACTATACCATAACAACTTAATACCGAAATAAAAACATTATTTTAACCTGTGTTTACAGCCAAGTACCTCTCCATCCTCTTCTGCGAACATAAGAGTGAGAAGGACGGGTCTATTGACAGTCACAGAGCGACCGCCCGGTGAGTTTTACAATAAACCTAATAACATACTTGCGTGTGCTGTAGTATTGAATATTTTGATGTTGTTCTACTCTATGCCCTTTGGAACGCTTGATAATAGTTTTTTTTTGGAAAGAAATTGCTGAGGACGTTTTACAAACAATTAGGTTAACCTCAAATTTTTAGGTTAACCTCAATTTTTAAAATAGCCTCAATTTCTAGTTACATTTGTAAGTCCCTTTGAACCTCAATAGTTCTCAGCATATTCTTATTTGTTTTTAGATGTTTTTTTTTTAACTTAAGCAGTAAATTACTATTACTATTTAGGGTGTGTGATACCGATACCAGTATTAATTCAAATGTATATATTTATAAAATTAATTTGAAATAAATAACGCATCGATCGACCTAACCAATGCTATAAGGAAGTAATATCACAACCACGTGGTAATTCAAAATCAAAAATATTTTATTTCGTAAGTTATAAGAATAACATTTGAAATCGTCATGAAATACAGTTATCGCTCATTCACTAGGCAGTCTCCCCCAGAGAAGAACGAGCAAGAAACTCAGGGGTTGCTCTTTTTAAATAAGTCAATACAAATACATTTTGGAATAATTGTTAAATTTATGATTCGACAAAGAAAAATAAGAATAGAATATACTGGATATTGCCGAGCGATTCATGTCCACGCATTCTTATCATCCAGATAGTCAGAAATTTTATAATAGCCTTTAATTAAAATTAAAATAAATTAATCCAAACACCTATTTCACGGATAAAGTAGCTAATAAACATTTGAACTTCAAAACATCACAGATTTTCCTCTTGCTCATTGGAAAAGGCTTGAATGTAAACGTCGAATGCGTCGAGTGTTTTTTCATCGGGAACAACGTAGGTCGCTTCGCGAAATAAAAAATTCTTTTTTTAGTGGATTTGTTTTTATGCACAACGGGTTATCACTTGACCTCAATCATACCTGATGTTAAGTGAAGATGAGGCCGAAGGATATCGTTACACTTAAAGTAGTCAGATTTTTTTTTAAACAAGAAACTTCTTCAAGCATCAAAGAATATTTAGGAGGTTTTTCTTTTTTAACTCAAAACCTTTATAACAATAACATTTGAAATCAATCACAAGGCAGACTCGCCGGAGATGAACGAGCAAGAAAATCAGGAGTTGCTCTTAATTAAATAAGTATTTATCGAATTTATAATTCTACAAAAAAATAAATGTTACACTGGATATCGCCGAGCTGTTCGTATCCATGCATCTTATCATGTATATAGAAATTTTATAACAACCTTTGTCACATACTATCCCTTTAATGGTGGTTTTAAATTACAAAAGGAACAATTTATTTCACTACCTGACGATATACTAAACTGGTTTCATAAAGAAGAAATGAAATGAAATAATTGTATTTGCTTGATTTTAAGTACAAGATAGGATGACACATAACAGAAGTCCCATTCAAAATCTACTTAAAATCTAGCGTGCAAATATTTAATAAACTAGGATAGCAATAATGTATGTTGTCACAGTATAATACTAATTAATTGTCAATTATATGTTGATGCCAGAAAAGCGATATTGTCCGTTATATAAGTATTTTAAAATAGTGGTAGATATTCCTTAATTGAATAATAACATTTGTTGATAAGCCATTCATGTAACTTAATTTTAAATTGTCGTCCAGTCAATAATTTTAATTCATTTGGGAGGGTGTTGTATACCTTCGCAGCCATATAATTAACGTTTTTTTGCGTAACTGGCAACATATATTTAGGTACAATTACTTTATCGGGCCCTCTAGGTCGTAACTGTTTAATATTGGGCCTAATTTGTATGGGATATTGTTCTGGTTGTTCCCTTACGTACGTGTTGTAAGTACCGGTACATATTACACACCCTAATCAAGTAGTGCATGTAATGTTATTTGCATTGTTTCTTTGCTAATTTTCGTATTTTTTTTTCTCACAAAACCCTTGTAGTTATAAGTCCAGAACTAGTTATGGAGGTAGAAGCAAGAATGAAGAGAAACTACCTCCCGCCGTCTATGCAAGGCGGGTACCAATACCAGAATCAATATCAGGGATACCAAGCGCCGCCGACGCCTACTGGTTCGATACCGGCGAGTCCCCAAAGTCCTACATCACCCAATTACCAACACCAGCAAAATCAGAAATCTATAAAACCTAGCCTGGAGACGATACCACAAGGCAGTATTATGTGTACCAAAGGATCTATTACCTCGGGT
This sequence comes from Oegoconia quadripuncta, assembly GCA_949316235.1. NCBI lineage: Eukaryota > Metazoa > Arthropoda > Insecta > Lepidoptera > Autostichidae > Oegoconia > Oegoconia quadripuncta. The sequence goes on from OX438749.1 coordinate 24,025,600, forward strand.
ACACCAATCACAACGCAAGCTGTTTCGCCGTTCACGCCCTCTGTTGGTCAGTTCTCGCCGAATCACGGCACTGTGGTGCAAAATGTACAAGGCTCTGTAATGAGTGGTGTTCCCATGAGCCAACCGCAAGGGTCTATTCTGTCTGGTACGCCAATAAATACCTTTGATACCAGCAACAATTTTGGTACCAATTTCGTACCAGGCTCCATTTCAACTGACGTATCAATGAATCAACCTCAGGGCTCTATTATGTCTGGTACACCAATGAATACATTTGATACCAGTAAAAATTTCGGTACCAATTTTTGTAGCTATCCAACACAAAGTTTTGGCTCTAATTTGAATTATGACAGCAACTACGGGAATCCTAATGCAAATTTCGGTGCCAATACCAATTTCGGTTCAATCACTAGTGGCACACCGATACCGACGGGCTCAATAACGGCTGGTACCCCAGATACCAGATTCCAAGTACCTGTTACTTCGAGTAGCAGTTACATTCAAGTCCAGAATTTAACACCAACCGGAACTACTATGCCTACAGGATCCATAACAGCTGGTACCCCAGATACTAGGTTCCAGATACCTGTTACATCCGGTAGCAGTTACACGCAGAATGTACAGAGCGGCGCGATACCGTCGGGGTCTATAACAGCTGGCACCCCAGATACTAGGTTCCAGATACCTGTTACGGCAAGTACCAGCTTCACAAGGCAGCGGAAGTATTCGGGACCACAGAGGGTGAAACTACAAATGCTTGCAACTGTTCAAGAGATGGGTAAATTTTTTTTTATTTTTCTGTTTGGGTTTCGGGTTTTTTTTATAACTAAAATATGACAGAAGTGACTAATAAAATTAATACTAGGGATTTATATATCTGTTTTTTTTTTTGGACAGTCAACGTTAAGTCGATATTTGCCGCTAAGATTATCCAATTATCTGCATCATATGTGAGAAAAGAAATTTTTTGTTTCTCAAAAGAATAATTACTATTCATTTACATGAGAAAATTTACATAATAGTACATTACGATATAAGTGCGGTAAGTTGAAAATTACGGCCGAGGCGATATTGCTACTTATATGCTGTAATTATCAAAGCCTTTATTTTATGTTATAAAATGTCATACGACGTTTTATAACATATTTGCGAGGAAATAAATAAAACTCGGACTTTCTTAAACGAATAAATTTTTAATCACTTGTTAAAGCAGTTATAAAAATAAATAACAAGCGCGCGGAATAATTTTTACTTGTTCACAAATCAGCGATTTTTTAAGGCAAACGCATAAAAAACAGCCAGTATTACTAATAAAGTAAATTAATATTTTTGTGTTTTTGTTACAAATAAATGGTTGTAATTAATTGACAAAATTAATTAAATTAAAGAATTAAATGTTCTCAGAGAAGAACGAGCAAGAAACTCAGGGGTTGCTCTTTTTAAATTAATCAATACAAATACAATTTGAAATAATTGTTAAATTTATGATTCGACAAAGAAAAATAAGAATAAAATATACTGGATATTGCCGAGCGGTTCATGTCCACGCATTCTTATCATCCAGATAGTCAGAAATTTTATAATAGCCTTTGGCACATAGTTTCCATTTAATGGTTGTTTTAAATTTAATTATAGACAAATTTTGAATGTCTACCGGAACCGTATTATAAAAGCGTATACATTGTCCCTTGAATGAGTTAGTGACTTTGTGTAAGCGACTGCTATGGAAAGCAAGTATTTCACAATTTTACCTAAACAAATGCAGATTCTTTCTTACGTACATTAAGGCCCGTATTAATAAACCATTCACAAGATTGACAGTCTTGTGACCGGTCTCAAGTAAACGTGTTGATTAATTAACCGAACTTGAAACCTGAAAAGCACGTGCTTACTCAAGCAGTACTCACTTGAGAGTTTGACGTATTAATAAATGGAACTCAAGACTATCATTCATTCGCCGCTGAGGCGAATATTTGATAAGTGATCTCAGCTAGACCTTAAGATTGGTTTGTAAATTAGCACGGAGCTTGAGATAGCGTCAACTTCTTAAGACGCATCTCGGGTGATACAGCCTCAAGACTTGTATGAAGATTGGTTTATTAATACAGGTCTAAGTTTTCGTAAATATATTGCAATGCGATAATTCTTCGTGTTCATATCAATTTAACTGCGACTGTCCAATTATCAGTGGCGTGCACAACGTTTTGTCACCGGGTAAGCAGGATGATAAAATTTGCTATTAAATGAGAAAAAATACTACTACAAACTTCAAGCATTTATTTCAACGTAAGATACATGATATCATCTGTTGAATGTCAATTTAAATCTATTGGAAATAAAAATAGGGCTAAGCATTTTTCGGTCAGTCAGTATGTCCAAGCTACCACCGCTTCGGAAAGGGAAATCATCTGTGGGAAAAGAAGCGGCGCAAGATAATAAATAAATAAATAAATATTTCGGACACTTACACCAATCATCTAGTCCCAAACTAAGCAAAGCTTGTGCTATGGACACTAGATAACGGATAAACATACATAAATATTTATATAAACATCCATGACTCGGGAATAAATGTTTGTATTCATCACACAAACATTTACCCGTTGCGGGATTCGAACCCGCAACCGTTGGTTTCGCTGACAGGGTCACTATCCACAACACCAATCGGTCGTTCTACTATACTCTTTCAGCAATCTTCGCAACTGTTAAGAATAATTTCTGTTCATATCAGTATGAATCAGCTCTCGACCATGCATTTCGTGGAAAGCTTACAATTATTTGGGTAGGTACTGAGGGCACGCCACTGCCATTCACAATATATATTTTTTAAATCCTTAAACGATGGTGGAGGGTATTTAATGAAAAGTTTTTGTCCCAAAATAATAATGATATTAATTTTTGTTTATAGTTAAAATGAGAATAGTAAGTATAAAAGTATATTTGATTCTGGAACGTTTTGTTTGTGCGCGTGTTTTGTGTTAGAAAATGCTTTTTGTAGTTGTGTGTGTGTGTGTGCACATTTTTTGTATTTTTTTTTATGGTTTTGCTTGAGCAGTGTTTGTATTAAGGTATGATTATTGATTACTTTACATTTACACATCTTTATCCCAAATATGGTCAGAGATATCCCAAACTTTGGGATACCTTATTAAATCGGTAACGTTTCATAATTAGGCTGTACGCAATTTAAAGGTATTAGTCATCCAAGTTAATATAATAGCAGTTGGAGGTAGTAGGATAAAGGAAATATATTGCAGGTATTTTATAGATTTCCAGAGACTTAAAAGGGTATATTCCGTCCAGTGGCGCCCTCTATCAATCACACTTTATTGCACAAAAATTTAAGAATACACTAATTGGATAAATGAAGATTTCTTTTTGAATATACTAAAAATCTAAATAATTATCATCCAAATTTCTGTTTTATCTTTAAATTTATTAAAAGGAAGATTTTGTACATCAATGGGAACTTTATTAAAATTAGCTTTTAAAATCGATCGCTCTGACCTGCGATTTTATACTGTATTTTAAAGAAATCTTGATTTATCCAATGAGGGCGCCACTGGACGGTATAAACACTTTTAATGCACGATGCTTGCAAAAAAAATACGCATACAATTTGTATGTCAGTGTTGCCATAGTAATATTATTCAGAGCTATTATGATTTTTTTGTGAACAGGCTAAGGTACGGAACCATGCAGCCTCCTTGTCAGTGGTTATTTGCTGTATCATTTAGTAATTTTAGACAGTGTCTTTATTCTTCTGTTTTTATTTTCTGACGGTAAACCCTATTAAACAAATCATTACATCAGTTACTGAGGGGACATGCCTTTTTGACCTCCTCCTTGGCTCACTGTAAACAACATTGGGTTTACGAATCGGAGGTGGCGGGTTCGATCCCCAGAGGGGTACATGTTTAGTACTCGGTTTGGTTGGTGGTAGGGCATTTCAAATGTCCGCCTGGCTAGCTACCACCGTCTTATCTAAATCTGCCACCAAACAGCAATGGTTCCGGTTTGCAGAGATAAGATAGCCAGTCCCCGAAATAAGATGGGGTTTCCGGGTCGCGCCTCTACCTTCAGCATCATCTTCACTTAACACCTGATGTTAAGTGAAGATGATGCTGAAGGTAGAGTGATTGAGGTTAAATAAAAATAAATAAAATCCTTTATGCCACATTTATACCAAACATAAAAACGCAGATATACTCAGTTGTGGCAATGGGAGATGGACTCAGCATTTTGCTACTGACTCGTCAGAGTTCACTGCACAGCGCTGGTTTTCAGCCGTCTCCCTTTCAAACAAATTTGAGTGCTAACCCGTTTCATAAAGACCGCCTCCGTGGCTCAATGTAAACAACATTGGGTTCACGATTCGGAGGTCGCGGGTTCGATCCCCAGCGGGGTACATGTTTAAGTACTCGGTTTGGTTGGTGGTAGGGCATTTTAAATGTATGGCCACTATCTTATCTAAATTTGCCGCCAAGCAGCAATGTTAATAGCAGCGTTGTGTTCCGGTTGTCAGAGATAAGATACTCGTAGCCAGTCCCCCAATTATGTTGGGGTTTCCGGGTCAGTAAGCTTCCACCTTCGACCTCATCTTCACTTAACATCAGGTGTGATTGAGGTCAAGTATGAACCCGTCGTGCAATAAAAAAAGAACTTGTTTTCGAAGTCGGTTAAAAAGTATTTTTTTATGAAATAATTATTTATTATACATTGATATTATTAATGATGGTGTGTACACACACAGCTCGCGAGCACGCCGAGCGGTATTCGCCGGTTCGCCGAGCAGAATGTTCGCCGCCGCGCGCGACCCACGACATCGCCTCCGCTCGTCTCGAGTACCAACAGTTGCAGGTGTGTATCCAAAGATATTCATTCATCAACATCGGAGTCTCAGTGTTTAAGACGCGGTCTCCCAAAACTCTCTCAAGGTTCGGGTTCGATTCCCAGGCAGGCCATGTACCAATGAGTTTTAAATTTAATTACTTATGTGCATTTTGTTATTGTTATTAATGTGCACGTGTACGACCTGTTTGGTGTAGTGGTTAAAATTCTGACTGCTATACCAAAAGGTCGCGGGTTCGAATCCCGCTAGGGGCATATGTTTGTATGTTGAATACAGACATGTGTTGCCGAGTTATGGATGTTTTTCATTTATATATGTATTTATTTACAATAAAGAAATGTGTTTGTGTAGTTTATCAACCATCTGGTATCCTTAATACAAGCCTAGTTGCTTAGTGTGGAATTAGATGGCGCTGTGTGTATGTGCAAAGATATTTATTTATCCGACTGCTCTTAAACGGTGAAGGAAAATATCGTGAGGAAACCTGCATGCCTGAGAAATAAAAATTTTAGGGCATGTGAAGTCCCCAACCCGCATTGGGTCAGCGTGGTGGACTATGGCCCATACTCCCTCATTATACGAGGGAAGGCCTATATCCCTACAGTGGGACGTATATGGCCTGAGATGATGATTAATTTTTTTAAACTGGTAATGGTAAATATTCCAGCGTGGTCTGGAGCGGCGCTCCGTGGGCTCGGGAGCCTCCCCGCCGCTGCCCGACACGCGCTTGCCCTCTCACACCCCCCACACCCCCGCCGCCTCCATGCCAGGTCTGTATATAGCACTCAAATATTGATCATAATTAAATAATATAACAAACAGTTGAGTGAATACACCACTTTTTTTTTATTAAATTGAATAATAAAGTGGTCTCTTCGCGTTCCCGACCCATGCCAGTCCCACGTTGGAGCTGGGCGTGCTGTCCGAAAGTGGTGTTCCTAATTATGGTGGACTAGATTATTGAATAATACAGTGGTGTGTTGACAGCATCCTTAATCTACATCAGTCCCACGCTGGAGCTGGGCTTGCTGTCCGAAAATGGTGTTCGTAATTATGGTTGACTAGATCATCGAATAATACACTGGTGTGTTGACAGCATCCTTAATTTACAGGAACTGGGGTCGTGGTCCGAAAGTGCTGCTTGTAATTATGGTCAATTAGGTGCTTGAATAATAGTGTTGTGCTGGCAGCGGCCCCGACCCACGCTGGAGTTGGGTTCGCTGTCCGAAAATGGTGTTCGTATTTATGGTCAAAAAAATGTATTTATTTCGTAGGATAAAATCACTTGAAAACGTCACATTTTTTAATCTTATTATTAAAGTTGCTCATTCACAAAGCTGATTCCCCGGAGAACAATGAGGAAAAATTCAAAAATCAATCAATCAAAATCAAAAATGTTTTATTTCGTAAGTTATAAGAATAACATTTGAAATCGTCATGACATACAGTTATCGCTCATTCACTAGGCAGTCTCCCCAGAGAAGAACGAGCAAGAAACTCAGGGGTTGCTCTTTTTAAATAAGTCAATACAAATACAATTTAAAATAATTGTAAAATTTATGACTCGACAAAGAAAAATAAGAATAAAATATACTGGATATTGCCGAGCGGTTAATGTCCACGCATTCTTATCATCCAGATAGTCAGAAATTTTAAAATAGCCTTTGGCGCATAGTTTTTGTTTAATGGTTGTTTTAAATTTATTTAAAGGCAAATATTTCACAATTTTACCTAAACAAATGCAGATTCTTTCTTACGTACATTAAGTTTTCGTAAATACATCGCGATGCCAAAGTTAATATATATTGATTTCCTGAAATTTATTCGAGTAGGTAAATGAATAATGTAGTGTTGTATTGTCAGCGTCCCCGACCCACGCCCACGCGCACGCCCACGCCCACCCGCTGGGCAGCCCCACGCTGGAGCTGGGCGCGCTGTCGGGCGAGGCGGCCCGCGCCGTGCTGTGCGCCGCGCGCCGCCTGGCCTCGCCCGCCGCCCTCGACCTGCCCCGGACCCTCGTGCTCACGCAGGTCGCTACACCACTACGCCACTACACCCCCACACCACTACGCCACAACACCACTACACCCCCACACCACTACGCCACTACACCACTACACCCCCACACCACTACGCCACAACACCACTACACCACTACGCCACTATACCACTACGCCACTACATCACTACACCCCCACACCACTACGCCACAACACCACTACGCCACTACACCACTACGCCACTACACCACTACGCCACTACATCACTACGCCACTACACCACTACGCCATTATACCACTACGCCACTACATCACTACACCACTACACCCCCACACCACTACGCTACAACACCACTACACCACTACATCACTACACCACTACGCCACTACACTACTACGCCACTACACCACTACGCCACAACACCACTACACCACTACATCACTACACCACTACACTACTACGCCACTACACCACTACGCCATTATACCACTACGCCACTACGCCACTACACCCCTTCAACCGCCTTCGTGGCTCAATGTAAACAACATTGGGTTCACGATTCGGAGGTCGCGGGTTCGATTCCCAGCGGGGTACATGTTTAAGTATTCGGTTTGGTTGGTGGTAGGGCATTTTAAATGTCCGCCTGGTTAGCTACCACCATCTTATCTAAATCTGCCGCCAAGCAGCTGGCTTGAGGTGTACCTGGTGAATGGAAAACATGATGAGGTCACGTACAATTGATGAGATGATTCTTTAACAGAGAGAAGATGCCCTTTGTGACCACTTCAGTTTCATCAAGGTCTGATGATGGAGTACCTATGGAGAGGCATATCGGATTCAGCATATCAGACACAGGACATCTACTGCTGAGCATGGGTATAACCGCCGTGGCTCAATGTAAACAACATTGGGTTTACAATTCGGAGGTCGCGGGTTCGATCCCCAGCGGGGTACATGTTTAAGTACTCGGTTTGGTTGGTGGTAGAGCATTTTAAATGTCCGCCTGGCTAGCTACCACCATCTTATCTAAATCTGCCGCCAAACAGCAATGTTAATAGCATTGTTGTGTTCCGGTTGTCAGAAATGAGATAGCCAGTCCCCCAAATGTGTTGGGGTTTCCGGGCCAGTACGCTTCCACCTTCGACCTCATCTTCACTTAACATCAGGCGTGATTGTGGTCAAGTACGAACCAGTCGTGCATAAAAAAAAAAGAAAACTACACCACTACACCACCATCGGCACACACACCTCACACGTGGTCTTGTAAAAAAATCGTTCCATCGTGAAAAACAATACAAAAGTCCCCCCCTGCAGAGTAGTTGCTGCCACCAAAGAAAGTACAGGCGACTTTTCAAATGCTAACAATTTTTTTATTTTTGCTTTAATGCTTAGGCGTGACTCTGAACAATGTAGAAATTAAACTTATACGTAGGGTTGCGGCTTTTTGGTGAGATCTCGACGAGTGAAGTCGCATTTTTCTTTATAATTCTTACAATTTGTGCATTCTCACTTTTGAAGCTTAATAATGGCAGAATATTGTGCAGCAAAAGATAGTGTTCGTGTACAAGTGAAGAGAAGTGTAAATTAAAGTGCGGAACGGAGCTTTCGAGTTCCCACAAGAAGCCGCCAAAATCTTTGTAAAGCATTCTGCCACTTTACTGATGAATCACTTGACCGTGGCTAGACTCTGTATACGCGAAGTATACGACCAATTACTTGTTTTGACTGCGACCGACTTATAAACCGAAGAATTAAGAAAAATAAGACATGGCTGTATGGGCTTAGATCCCTTTGCCTTCTCAGAGAGGAGACAATAAAAGGAAGAAAAAAAACATGATTTTTTTTTCTGGAGCATATTTTTCTTCTTTTTTTTTATTCAAAATTGATGAGACAATTTCCATAAAAGATTAATCTATAAACCTATCTTACCTTTTAGGTGACGAAAGTGAAAATTCCGATACTGGCCCAAAGAAAATACGGTTTGACCCCGGGAAAACGAATAAACGCAATTTTCTTGAAACATTTAATAAAATGTTGTAAATGTAGTAACAATTGCTAAAAATTAAACATTTTTAAGAAACGCAAGTACTAAGTAACTAAATAAGCTAAAGTTGAAAAATGTGTTTTTTTTTTAAATGCTCAATTGATGGTTATTTCTTTAACTTCGAAACGTATAGGAAAACCACCAACCAAACCGATTACTTAACATGTACCCCGCTGGGGATTGAACCCGCGACCTCCGATTCATAAACCCTATGTTGTTTACATTGTGCCATGGAGGCGGTTAATCTTTATTTCCAAAATGACCCCGATATTATTTTTTGGGGGCCTTGTATTATATCTATTCATTAATACAAATTTAAACACCCCCAGGATCTAGCCTTAAAGTTGGGCATCAACCTCCACACAGTGAGTCTTCCTCACGTCAACATCTCCCAAGAGGTGCTGAAGGCTCTCCACGCGTTCGGCAGCTACGGCCTCCTCTCCGGGCACACGTCGCCGGCCAGCCCTGGCTCGCCTCTCCACCAGATAACTGAGGGTCTTAGCTATCTGCATACAGGATCTATTACTAGAGGTAAGGTAAATGTACTCTGACATAAACTTATGTTAAATATCTCCTACAATATTGATGAAAGAAATTATTATGTCAACCAAGTCCGCAGTCCGAATTGTCGGCGATCCCCTGGCGTTGCGAAGAGACGTCGCGTCCCTCTGCATTCTCTATCGCATATTTCATGGGGAGTGTTCTGAAGAACTGTTCGAGCTAATACCCGCTGCTCAATTTAACCGATACACTTCTCGCCGAAAATTAAATTTCCATCCACATCACCTGGACGAGTAGAAGTCTACCACTGTACGTTTCTCAAGAAACTTCTTACCACGTACGACCACCCTGTGGAACGGACTTCCGGCAGCGGTATTCCCGAACGAGTACGACATGGGAACCTTCAAGAAACGAGCCTACACCTTCCTCAAAAGCCGGCAACGGGTCACCCTTTTGGTGTTGCGGGTGTCCATGGGCGGCGGTGATTGCTTTCCATCAGGTGACCCGCATGCTCGTTTGCCGCCCTCTCTTACAAAAAAAAAAATTATTAAAAGATGGGGTGAATTTCAATTTCTGTAATTCCTATCACCTGGTGACGTCACTCTTGATTACGAACAACTTTCCCCAAAGAACCATAGTCGAATTCGATCAAAAAAATTCCGATTACCCATACAAAGTAAATAAATAAATATCTTTGGATATACATACAGCGCCATCTAGTTCCACACTAGGCTTGTAATATGGATACCAGATGGTTGATAAACTACACAAATACATTGTTTGTTAATTACATATATAAATGAAAAACATTTATATATGTAATTGACAAAAAAAACGTTTTTTTTATGCATAACGAGTTGGTACTTGACCTCAATCACACCTGATGTTAAGTGAAGATGAGGTCGAAGGTGGAAGCGTGCTGACCCGGAAACCCCAACACATTCGGGGGATTGACTAACTTATCTCTGACAACCGGAACTCAACAATGCTATTAACATTGCTGCTTGGCGGCAGATTTAGATAAGATGGTGGTAGCTAGATAGGCGGGCATTTAAAATGCTCTACCACCAACCAAACCGAGTACTTATACATGTACACCGCTGGGGATCGTACCCGCGACCTCCGAATCGTAAACCCAATGTTGTTTACATTGAGCCACGGCGGTTATACCCATGCTCAGCAGTAGATGTCCTGTGTCTGATATGCTGAATCCGATATGCCTCTCCATAGGTACTCCATCATCATACCTTGATGAAACTGAAGTGGTAACAAAGGGCATCATCTTTCTGATGAAGAATCATCTTATCAATTGTACGTGACCTCATCATGTTTTCCATTCACCAGGTACACCTCAAGCCAGCGCAACACCTCTTGATCTCCGAAGCAATATAGACATGGACACAGGACAATACCCCCAGCTGCTACCTATGGTCCACCCCCAAATACACCTGGTAACGCATAGATCTCTAAACAACTCTCCTATATCTAACCCCGGCTCTCCGTTAGACATGATCCAGGAGGAGATCGGCAATGGCTCCAACAACCCTGAGCGATTGAACTTCACGCAAGAGATGAACAGGAACTTACAGCAGCAGTTCCAGAATTATGTGTCGACACATCCGCAGATCAGTTTGACAGATTGTCTAGGGTCCGAGATTACTTTAGTGGCGTCGTCATCCGAAGACAGTATGGACAGTTTGGAGAATAACTCCAAGTACTCGCTGCCACAGTTCGTGATATCAGAACCTTCAGATTTGGATGACAGACCGTCGATAACGAAAGGCATAGGTAGGAAGATTAGCCAAGAGACTGAAGCGCCACCCCCAGTGGATATACCAAGGGATTTGGAGCTCAACCTTGATAAGGACCAGGAGATGCAATCTCCTAAAGAAAGCGTCGATGAGACGAACAAGTTTTTGTCCGAAGACTTGAAGTATCCGAGACGTGGGAGCGACAAGTCGTTGGGTTTCAGTGACGACTCGTTGAGCAACGACTCGGCGAATGTTTCGCCGAATTGCGAGCAGAATATCCAATCGATATACTCGAACATCGTATCGATTAGTTCGGGGTTCTCTGAGAATCGAGGCAGTTTCTCTGAGCATAGGGAATCGTTTTCGTTCTCCGATAGAGGGAGCTTTTCGGAGCGAGGCGACTTTGGTAGGTCATCGCTATCTGAACGAAGCGATTTCGGACGGGGTAGCTTTTCAGAACGAGGGGAAACTCCAAGATCGTCGTTCTCAGCTCAAGGTGTATTAGGAGAGGTGAAGGAATACTTCGAAGATGTCTATATGCCAAGAGACAACTCGAGGCATTGCCTGGAAAAGTGCGAGGAGGAAGCAACGCCGGGCTGCGAGGACATCGAGAAACTGCAACGTTCGACCATGGATCTCCGTCTGACAGAAATATGCAGACCTGAAGAGAAAATCCCTATCCTCTTAAGCCCTCAAAAAGTCTCCTGCGTCCAGGAGTACTACGAAGTAACGTTATCAACAGTATGCTCCCAACTGGACTCCCAAAGGATAATGGAATTATTAAAAGACGCGATCAACACCAGAGTCCCGCCACAGAACATCGTCGAAACAAGTGAACAGAAGGAAGTAGAAGGCACCGAAACCTCAGGGTTCCTAAACTTGGAGTATTCCGGTGGAATCCAGATAGAACTGGTGGTGTGTGAGAATAAGGCGAAGGAGAAGAAGGGTTTGAAGATGAGGAGGATATCTGGGGACCAGAGGGAGTATGGCAAGTTGTGTCAGCAGTTGATCACCAGTTTGACAGTCTAAATGTGTTACTCAAGTGTGTGTGGTATTGTAGTTTAAAGTGTATAAACTGTTGCCCGTCCAGATGTAGAATGACATTGTCATGCAAAGGGAGGATGTCAGAATGCTGTGATTGATTTCGATCATCCTAAGGGTCAGTTCAAGCTGTCAGAGTGGCTGTCAAGCAACCAGATAATAACGGCTATAGTCTACTTTTCATAATTATTTTTTCCCGGTTCGTGTAGCGCCGTATGCATTTTTATATATATATTTCGGACACTTACACCAATCATCTAGTCCCAAACTAAGCAAAGCTTGTACTATGGATACTAGATAACGGATAAACATACATAAATATTTAATAAACATCCATGACTCGGGAATAAATGTTCGTATTCATCACACAAACATTACCCCTCGCGGGATGCGAACCCGCAACAGGGTCACTATCCACTACACCAACCGGTCGTCATTATGGAAGACTTTTCTTTGCCTGATTGAAAAGTGTAAAAACGAACTAAAATTTAAAGGGTCTCCACGCGTCTGATGTTTAGTGTGTCTCACTCACGGGTCTCACTTGTAAGAATTATAATGGAAATCATCATTTTAATTAATAAATAATTTTGTATATACAGTCGGCAACACAATGTAGCTGGCTTAACTTTTATGATATTGTTTGGAGGGTCTTAATCGTTGTATATCATGTGATAGATAAATTTCAGTTAAACACAATCAATTATGGCGCTAATAATTTTTACTGATAAACCGTAAAGGTCGACAGCGTTTTTCTTGTCTAGAGATCTAAATGCTTTTATAATGTCTACAGGACTTATATGATGAAATTAAAAATGACAATTACAAATCCCCACATTTTGTCTAAGTAGCGATTCAGCGAGTGTGGGACATGAATTAAGAGAATTTGTAGTTGAAATTGGAATGTTGGTGAAGAATTTTTCAAAAGCTTCTGCAACTTCTAAACGCGTTATTAAAATTTGATCATTAATTTTTAGTCTAATATCGATGTAGCGAGGCTTGACTTTTCCAGTTTCGCAATTATAATTTTCCAAGTAGTCTTTACTACGTCTGCACTATTTTTTATTTTGTTATTTATAAATTTAGCTTTTGCTGTAGCACAGACCCGCTTGAATGTTTTCGAATATTGTTTAACATATTCACTAAAACTTTTGCTCTTGTTATATGTCCTTTCTTCATAAAGATCATATAACTTTTTCCTACTTTTATGGATTCCAACCGTCGCCCAATCACTGAAAACGAGGGAATTATTGATTTTAATTGTTTTTGTTACGAAAACATTATTAATTTCAGTTTTCAACATTTCAAAGACTGATTTATATAAATATTTGGATCATCACAGAACGATAGATAATCCAGTTTCGCCGTCACATTACTCTTATATTGATCAAGCCGTGCATCAGTTACAGGCACATATGTGAAATCTCTTTTCAGTGTCTTTTCAACTGCTATATTGGTTTTGGAATTATGTCATATCATGAATATTGCCTTGTCAAACAACATCGTCGATTGAAATATTTCGTTAATAATGCTTTGGACATTTTGTCATATGCTCATTCTAACTCACATACATATTAGCAATGACATTATTTGTCGTCAAAACATTGCGGCCATTTCGTTATATACGTTTTGACATTTGTACGTTTCGACAATTCGTCCACTGGACAGTTTGTCACGTTGACGACTCGGTTACGAGATACGTAATTTACTCTTATGTTTTAACAAACCAAGAAAGGTTAGTAATTTGACAATGTAACGTTTAATAGTGGTGTTGATAAAACCACAGACGTATAAATAGCAGAAAATCGCGTAGCCAGTTTCCATGCAAAAGTCACTTGCTTTGACATATCAGGAAATGTGTGGAAATGATTTCTAATTGTGTGGCTTATCGGATTACGAATCTAATACCATTTTGTTCGGAAATAATGCCTTTTGTATAAGAATATGAATATTTGGTCTGCTGTTATTGTAAGTCTGGGTAAAACTAATTTTAAATGGTGCTATCTCTTCCTGGAATAATAAGACCGCTTTAAAGTTAGTTTTAGGTTAGAGACGAGTTATCACTCAGCAAAATCGACACCATTATAGTTTTAAAAGGGCAGTCTGAAGCGTTTCAACGAACGGTGTTCCAATCAAACTTCAAAATATTCGATACAACGAATAAACCGATTATAATGCAACTTTATATGCATAAGACGGATATTTCTCGCAATATATAATAAATAATTTACTAAAGCTTTAAGTTTTCCGTAGTAATAGAGTCTTATGTTATCATAAGACTCTGAGGAGCCACTGCATAGTTGCATAATCAAGGATTATTCACTTAAGAGTTGTTCCGGGTGTCATGTGTTAATATTCGAAATGCTCAAGATCTCTCATGATGTGTTCTCAAGTAACCATTCTTTCGCTGCTGAGGCGAATAGTTGAGAAGCAATCGCAGCTGAGTGGAACTCAAGATCGATTTATAAATTAGTACGGAGTTTGAGATAGCGTCAACTACATAAGACGCATCTTGGGTGATCTTAGAGCTCTGCTTATGTGTAGAAAGTTTTATTGCAATCGCTTCATTACTATCGAATATTTAGAACTCAAAAATTTGGTGTTTAATGCCATGACGAGTAAATCCTCTTTAGCTATGTGATCTACTGAACTTTTTAAAGGAATTTTTTAGTCTCCCAAAAATGATCGTTAATAAAATTCTACGTCAATTAAAATGGAGAATTTCATAAATTACGTCCCATGCCATTTTAGAAGTGAGCTACACCTGAATGCAAATCTCGCGCATATGTTGACGACGTAGTCAAATTAACATATGTTGACGACGTTGTCAAATTAACATATGTTGACGACGTAGTCAAATTAACATATGTTGACGACGTGGTCAAATTAACATATGTTGACGACGTAGTCAAATTAACATATGTTGACGACGTGGTCAAATTAACATATGTTGACGACGTAGTCAAATTAACATATTATGTTGACGACGTGGTCAAATTAACATATGTTGACGACGTAGTCAAATTAACATATGTTGACGACGTAGTCAAATTAACATATGTTGACGACGTGGTCAAATTAACATATGTTGACGACGTAGTCAAATTAACGTATGTTGACGACGTAGTCAAATTAACATATGTTGACGATGTAATCAAATTAACATATGTTGACGGCGTAGTCAAATTGACATATGTTGGCGACGTAGTGAAATTAACATATGTTGACGACGTGGTCAAATTAACATGCGTTGCGTAAGTTTCCTTTGTCTGTAATAATTTTAATTTTATCTAGTATCATATTTACGTAAAAAGTACATATGAAAAAAATTGTTTTAAGAGGCGTAGTACATATCTTGGTACGAATTGTTTGAATCAATAAGGAGGTGGAGGTTTACATTAATTCCTCTGTCACTGGGACTTAATATGACAGTTTATTACAATTGACAAATAATCGAAAAGTAAACTTATCGACATTGAATTATTTGTCCATTTGCTTACCAGCGGAGGAATTATTGTGAGAGTTGCCATACAAAGAGAATCTTTGTTGTAACGCAGTAGTGAGTTATATTGGAAGGAAACTCACAACTTCAAGCATTTATTTCAATGTAAGATACATGATATCATTTATTAATAGTCAATAAATTGACATAGCAATATGTTTAAAAACATATTGCTAAATAATAATAGGGCTTAAGCATTTATCTGTCAGTCATCCGAGCTGCTAATGCGAACAACCAACGTGATCATAGTAGTTGATACGAATTTGGAACAGTAGATCTCCGGAGGGCGAACATGAAGTATTTCTGTTTCGGATATAAAGGAAGTATACCATCTGGTTTACTTGGAAACATTATGAAACGAAACGAATCGTTTCGTGTAGTATTCCGCATTATATTAGGTCCTTACCTATCAAATTGGCGTTTTGTATGAAGAATTTCATTAAGACTGTTTTCTCCATACAACCATTTTTGATTTTTTTTTGGGAACGGCAAATCCAAATTTAGCTAACTTTGTGTGTATTATCGGATAACATTAAGTTAAGTATAGGCAGCGTTAATTTTTAAAAGCAACCGCTTTATAAGAGCACATGAAAAGAACTCTGTTCAAATTTTTTTTATTATGTGATTTAGCCCAGAAATTAAAAAATATTTCATGTGAAACCTTGAAATAATATTCCATTTTCCAAATAAAAAACAAATTTGGATATAGCTTTGAAAATCACAGGAATTGGTACATGTGATTAACGAAGAAAAAAAACTCCTATTTCATAGGTAAAGACCCATAATTCGCTGAATAGCGCAGTTTTTTCTTTTATTAAAAATTTTGTAATGAACAAACTCTTTGGTAATAACATCTGTATAATCATAATTGTTGTTGCAATTATTTTACATAATAGTAATACAGAATTGGGAAATGGACAAATCATGAACATTCCGAAATTCGAAAGACTGCGAACAAAGGTGACAAATTTCTACGGATTTCGGAGTGGGATTATCACACTTTTCAGCACAGGTCTTCCGTAACAGGTTTTATGGGTCAGTCTGGTCTACGTCTATTGGTGAACGTGATGTCCTGATTTTGATAAACTATTGTACGTGTTTCTTAATTTTAATACAAATTGTGCATTTTGACTGGATGTGAAAACGCATGGAGGCCATTCTGACATGTTTGTTTTTAGTTATTTCGTTTTGTACATAAAATAGACGACCATTTAAGATATTTGTTTCTCTAAGTATCCAAATTCAAAACAATGTATATGTAATATATTATATAATAAGCATAATAAAGAAAATGTATATAAACATTATAATAATATGTATAGTTCTTTGCACATACTATTTGTATATTAAGCGAATTCCTTCGTGCGATACTATTTATTCCAAAAAATACTGTTTTTTAGGTTTAAAATTCCATTTTTTGAAAATTATTAGACATAAGTGTAGTAAGGTTAAGAGGTCATGCTTTTTTGTAAATATTTAGCCTTTAAGGTTAGGTGCGCGTCCGACTATGAGTCATTGCTTACGCAATGTGTAAAAAATATACGTACAATTATGATCCTGAACGTATCTGTAGTGAATTGAAAGAGAAGTTTTATCCTTGAAATATTACTGAATCATAAACTGAATTTTTATTTCTTGTTCAAATTACATTTTTTTTTTACAAAGTTATGAACTGATGTTCAAAATTTTGTACTTGAAGGTTGTAAATGTTGTAATCTATTACTGGTGGGGCTCCACAATTGGGTGGCAAAGGCGAGACAAGGTGATTAACTCCAATCAACGAGGTGGAGATATATATTAATTCCTCCGCCAATGAAACTTGGCATGATAAATACTCCAAAAGTTTTATCGACCATTCGATTATAGCGATGTTATACGTAGTTCATTGCTGCTCTCAATGATTTCACTAGCGTTATCGCGCGTCTTTACGTGGCAATCTTCAACAAAAAAAAATATAGTGAAAAATGCCAAAGAAACATAAAGCATTAGGAAAAAATGACAACGGAAAAATATAGCACTGAAATATCGAAAAACTGATTCGGAAATGGGCCACACTCCTTCCAATCAGTCTTTCCTGATTCCTACAACCTTAGGATCTTCAAAAGCAGAGTGAATAGGCATTTACTGGGATCGCGTGCTTCATCTTCGACCACATCGTCACTTTCTATCAGGTGAGGTTGTGGTCGAACGCGTATTTTATTTTATTTCTTGGTACACAAAACAGATTACAATCGTACATGAGAAGAACTTAAAGTTAATTTAGATTCGAACTAGATTGGAATCCCAAGCATGTATACACAACATGGTTAAACAAGAACAAGCTTAATTATTGTATTATTTTTTTTTTTAATAATACTGACAGAATAAAAGACTTTTAGCTTTGACGGATCATGTAGCTAAGCATCAAAGTAAAATTCAGTTATTAGGAGCACTGCTGTGCAAAGGCCTCCCTCCTCTCTTTTCACGGCTTTCTGTCCCGGGCCTCATCCGACCAGTTGGTTAGGAACTTATCCAAGTCATCCCGCCACCTCCTTTTCGGTCTGCCGCGACGCCTCCTTTCTGGGAGGCGATTCTCGTGCAATAGACATGATCTCGAATTCGAGATATGTCGAAATAAAATGGCGGATGTCGATTGAAACACAATTTTTGTATTCTCGAATTGTCATAATAGACAAATGTCTATGCCCAGCGCTCGACTTGCAAAGAGTGGTAAATGTCAGTCGACATTGGATCTCTAATCGTCAAATCGTAGGTATCGTAGTGACATTTCTTTCTGCCAGTTTGGTATTGGAAAAGTGTTTGTATTTTTGTGTGATTTATCGCCTAAGTGCCATTTATTTAGCTCTGAAATCGACAAATTCGACAATGTTAGGTGACGAAGTAATAGGAGTTGAATTGACATGTCTGATTGACACTTGCTTGAGTTACGTTTTACGCGGATTTGTTTAACAAACCAGTCGTTCTGTGGAATCTTTTTCGTTAGATTTCAATAATAAAGCAATACCTTGTAGTTTATTTATACTCTGAAATGGAGTCGGTTAAGTCTTATATTTCAGAACCTATTATAAGGCTGGATTCGTTGATCTCGATTACGACTAAACACAATCGATAAAACGGAACGTAACTTAGATCGACATCCCAATAGTTCGTGACATTTTATCTCTAGCGACCGCGAGAATACGTTTCTTTCGTATCATAGACATTTTTGTGACATTTTTAATCGACATTCCACGATTAGACATTATCTCGAATTAGAGATATCTCGCATGAACTGAGAATCGGCTTCCTGACCGTGGGCTCCAGGTGGTGGCGGTTTTGGCCCACATGTCATCTGGCATGCGACAAACATGGCCCGCGGAATTTGGAAAAGTGTTTGTGTTTTTGTGTGATTTATCGTCTAAGTGCCATTTATTTAGCTCTTAAATCGACAAATTAGACAATGTTAGGTGACGAAGTAATAGGAGTTGACAATTTTATATCTTCATGTCAGATTGACACTTGCTTGAGTTACGTTTTACGCGGATTTGTTTAACAAACCAGTCATTCTGTGGAATCTTTTTCGTTAGATTTCAATAATAAAGCAATACCTTGTAGTTTATTTATACTCTGAAATGAAGTCGGTTAAGTCTTATATTTCAGAACCTATTATAAGGCTGGATTCGTTGATCTCGATTACGACTAAACACAATCGATAAAACGGAACGTAACTTAGATCGACATCCCAATAGTTCGTGACATTTTATCTCTAGCGACCGCGAGAATACGTTTCTTTCGTATCATATACATTTTTGTGACATTTTTAATCGACATTCCACGATTAGACATTATCTCGAATTAGAGATATCTCGCATGAACTGAGAATCAACCGCCAGTGTAGTGTTCGGACGCGATCGGTCAGATTTACATTCAGTACACTGCGATCCATGGCTCGTTGGCGCGTATCCAATTAATAAATGAACATCGCAGTGGCGGCACAGCATCGTGTTGTCTGGAACTTATCATGGAAAGTCCTTGTTTAGGCTCATGGTGTGATGACGAAGTTATTAACAGAAGTTGGGAATTATGAGGTCTTTTCAAGTCAATGGCAAAAATTATAATGATCTAAAGTAGTCAAATCATGATGAACCAATCTTGAGGTCTACTCAGCTGAAATCACTTTTCAAGTATTCGCCTCAGCGACGAATGATAGTCTTGAGTTTCGTTTATTAATACGCGCACCTCTCAAGTGAGTACTGCTTGAGTGTGCACGTGCTTTTCAGGTCTCAAGTTAGATTTATTAATCACACAAGACTGTTCTCAATCTTGAGAATGGTTTATTAATACGGGCCTTAGATTAGCATTCGGTCGCTGTATCGAGCTTCCGAAAAGCAAGATCGCCGATGCGTGTCTTCTCAGTAGTGTGGGCGCTCGATTGTCCACAATCGATAGCACTTCGATACAGCAAAAACAGTTTTCGATAATATCGATCTCTCTTTTAGTGCAATAATGGTGTCGATTCGGATGTACACCAACTAAACTAAAACCAGTTTTGGATGGTGCCGTCGCGTCGTACTGTTCCAGAGAGAAAGAGACAGTACTACTTTAAAACTGGTTTTAGTTGGTGTACATCCGAATCGACACAACTATCGGTAAACATCAATAGTACTGCAGCACACACATGCGTTAGTGTTACAATATTATGTTATTGTTGTTGATGTGTTACCTTATCTGTGTATCAATATGTATAAGCTAAATGTATGTGTGTGACCGTGGAAACAAATAAAGGCTCTATCTAGTATCGATCTCTGACGGCGAATAAAATATCGATAGCATCGATTTTATTGTTTTTCAATATTAAATAAAGTATCGATAGTTTTGGACAACGAATTGTTACCTTTATTTCAATAGTATCGATTGCATTTACACTGGCAGGTGTGTTTTTTATGTATGACTGGATTCGCGTTTGACCTCACCACAATCTCGACATGAAGCACGCGATCCCAGTAAATGTCTATTCACTCTGCTCTTGAAGATCCCAAGGTTGTAGAATTCAGGAAAAACTGACGCCGGAAGGGAGTTCCATGCCTTGGCTGTTCGGATGATGAATGATGAATCGAATGAATGTAGAACAGAAGTAACCGATACTATTGAATTTAAGGTCACTATCGATTGTACAAAACTGTCGATAGATTTCGTAACTTCCGGGAACAATACTATAGTTTAAGCAATATTAGATAGCAATACTATCGATATTATTGTACTAAGTGATCGATATTTGGCATTTTTCGATTAAAACTATCGATAGTTCGGCGACACTACTTCACGGGCTCTTATTACGTCACACCGATTTTGTCTTGGTTGTCATTGAGTTAACTTGCTAGCGTTGCTGGAGACAATGTCGAACGAGCTTGCAATCAGTACTCCTTGAAGCCGAACATGAGCTCACATTGCTTATACCAGTGTTCCGTTATACACAATACATCAATGTTAGTGCAGCTTCATGAACAGCTCCACCTCTAGTTCTTTGCCACTCATACCCTGAATATTTTGGTGTACCAGATTAATACATTTTTGAATATTTAAATCGTTTATTTATTTTGGGGCGTGGCAACACTTTTATAATTTTTTTTTTTCAAACATTTTTTATAATGTCAGAGGTAGACTCTGTTATCTTATAATTTAATTTAAACTATTTCCAAGGATTTATTAATAATTAATGGCTGCCCAATAGAGGCGCCTGTTGGGTCAGTCACTAAAGTGACTGAATTTAAAATAAAATAACATAGCAAATAAATCAATAAAAAATGTATGTGTACGATGTAAATAGTAAACATTATAAATCATATAAAAAAATCTAATAATAAGACATCAATTTATCAAAAATAATGCCAATTTTCAAAACATTTCTTAAACTATTGATACTCGTATTGGATCTACGTTCTTATCTCGCCTTTGCCGCACAATTTTGAACTCTACGCTAATTGGGAATTAAGATGATAGTATACCGCCATAGGATTTATTTAGAGCCATGCTATCAAATACGTTGTAAATAGTATTTTAATGAATAATACCAATTCCATTAAGTTATTTTGTTGTTTTATTTAAATTAAATGCGATAGATAATCCTCCATTGTCACCAAAGAGACAAAATACCAACGGATTCACACCAAAATAATCGTAGCACCTAACTATTCTTTTTGCACAACGGGTTAGCACTTTACCTCAATCACACCTGATGGTTAAGTGAAGATGAGGCCGAAGGTGAAAACTTACTGACCCGGAAACCCCAACATATTTGGAGGACAGGCTATCTTACCTCTGACAACCGGAACACAACAACAAGGACATTAAAAACGCCCCTACCACCAACCAAACCAGTACTAAATGTACCCCGCTAGCGTTCGAAAGCGCGACCTCCGATTCGTAAACCCTATGTTGTATACATTGGGCCACGGAGGCGTTTAAAAAGTAATGCCTGGCGCGGTCATTCATTGGGTGGGTGACATTTTCATACTAGTGTTGCCGTTCGATAGTTTCAGCAAACACAAAAGAGATCGCTTATAGTGATAAGACCGCCTAATTGTGTTCTATTGCTATCATCAAAAATTATTGTAAATTATTTTGTGCAATAAAGAATATTTGTTAGACAGGAAATTGGGTGGACATTTTGTAAAAATAGTGGTACCTAAAAGAGAAGAGGAAATGATTAGTAATTTTTTTTTTTTCGTTTCACTCTCTCCTCTAGGAGAAGGCAAAGGGATCTAGCCCATAACAGCCATGTCTTATTTCTCTTATTTCTTTAGTTTATAAGTCAGTCTCAGTCAAAACAAGCAATTCGTCGTATACTTGGCGTATACAGTCTAGTCACAGGCAAGTAATTCTTCAGTAAAGTGGCAGAATGCTTTACAAAGATTTTGGCGGCTTCTTGTGGGAACTCGAAAGCTCCGTTACGCATTTTAATTTACACTTCCCTTCATTTGTACACCATCACTAACTTTTGCTGCACAATATCCTGCCATTATTAAGCTTCAAAAGTCAGAATGCACAAATTATAAGAATTATAAAGAAAATTGCTACTTCACTTGCCGAGATCCCGCCAATAAGCCTGTAAAAATTGATGTAAAAGAGAAAAGGAAATGACTTGTACCTTTTTTTTCAAATTTAGCAAAGGAATCTTCCTAATTGGGTTCAGTTTGAAAAACCTACACTAAGTGACATGCCGACCGTAGCTTGAAAAAATGGATGGAAGAGAAAGGAAACGAGATGTAGTTAACTATTTTTTTTCAATTTGGCTAAGGAATTTCGCCTTAATTGGGTTCCACTTCCAGTTTAACAAAATCACTTGTAATTTCTTGTTATGGTTATAGGAGACAAAGTAAAGTTCCAAATTTCTAGTTGGATCTTTCGAAGTTTATTAAAAAAACATTTGACAACCCGACAGCACCAAAACGGAGGGTAATGTTTTTCGAGTGAATAATAAATAAATAAATATCTTTGCACATACATACAGCGCCATCTAGTTCCACACTAAGCAACTAGGCTTGTATTATGGATCCAAGATGGTTGATAAACTACACAAATACATTTTTTTTTGGAAATAAATACATATACAGGGCGTCCCAAAGTTATGGGACATGAAGGGGAAGTACCTTAAATATCGTAGATAGTGAATTTTGCTCAAAGAAGACTTTATGTTATTTTTAAAAGTTAGTAATTCTGCATTCATAGATTTTCTAAAAATTACTTGCTTCGGCTGGGAATCGAACCGACTTAAATGTGAAAAAAAAAACACCCTACTTTTATGATGCCAATCGAAAGAATAGCTAAAAAATAATAACTCTGCCTAAGTAACATAGTATTTTAAAAGAAAGGAACAACATAAAATGATTGAGTCAAATTTCAAGAAAGTTATTTATTGCCGACGACGTTCGAAAAGTAGCGATATTATCATTCCAAAGATAGCATTGATTATTCGTAAATAAGTACCCACTTCATAAAATAGGTACTAACATAGTTTTCCTTATTATAAGTGCACGTGTAGATGAAATGATAAAACTTGTATTTCAATACGTCCTCTGTAAGCTAGACAGAAGGCAAATTAAATACCTACTTAATTGACTACGGCAGTTTCATGTATGTTTTTTATTTGATTAAAATGATTAATTTCACGTTGTTCCTTTCTTTTAAAATACTATGTTACTTAGACAGAGTTATTATTTTTTAGCTATTCTTTCGATTGGCATCATAAAAGTAGGGTGTTTTTTTTTTCACATTTGAGTCGGTTCGATTCCCAGCCGAAGCAAATAATTTTTAGAAAATCTATGAATGCAGAATTACTAACTTTTAAAAATAACATAAAGTCTTCTTTGAGCAAAATTCACTATCTACGATATTTAAGGTACTTCCCCTTCATGTCCCATAACTTTGGGACGCCCTGTATAAATGAAAAACATCCATAACTCGGGAACACATGTCTGTATTCATCATACACTTCCTACCACTGTACGTTTCTCAAGAAACTTCTTACCACGTACAACCACCCTATGGAACGGACTTCCGGCAGCGGTATTCCCGAACGAGTACGACATTGGAACCTTCAAGAAACGAGCCTACACCTTCCTCAAAAGCCCGGCAACGCATCTGTAAACCTTTTGGTGTTACGGGTGTCCATGGGCGGTGGTGATTGCTTTCTATCAGGTGACCCGCATGCTTGTTTGCCGCCCTCTCATATAAAAAAACAACAAACATATGCCCCTAGCGGGATTCGAACCTATGACCTTTTGGTATAGCAGCAGAGTTTCTAACCACTACACCAAACAGGTCGTCAATGTATGTATGTAGATTTCTATGTCACCTCCTGTAGTCTATACGCCTCGAGCGATTTGATATGTGCAAGGTGCTGTGTAACAGTCTTGATCCCTAGAATGCCATAGGATAAATTTTATGGCAAAAAATCCAACATGGCGCCCGCAAAATACAAAATAAGTGCTGTCAGGTCATTTGGTTTGTCCCCGACAGTCCCAAAAAGTAAGGTAAGGGTAATGTTTTTAAATACTGAAATAGTTACCTATTAATATCAGTTTTTCGATCTGACAACGCGCTCATAAAGCCTCACCATGGTTCGGAGATCCAAATTTTCAGAAATGTAGTGGTAGAGCCACGCTGTAATCTTTTAGCTTGCAGCATGAATGGCGGCCCATTCATCCGGCGCTCGACCGGGGAAGTACCACCCTCTCGCAGAAGACCGATGCTGAGTAGTGGCATTTTGCCACTGCGCTTCGTCCGGTGAGCGAGGGCGCCGGAGGCCCAATCTCCCAGTCTCACTCCAGAATGGTAGCGGCATTTAAAGAGTTAGTACCCCAGGAGGGTACCAGCACTATCAGTGCTGGAGAATCACTCCCTGAGCATCGCTCAGGCTGCCCTACGTATTGTGGGGTGGGCAAAAATCCGCTCGTACATGCCTGCGGCAAGAGCAGAAACCAAACGGCACCCTCTCCTGCGCTCCGTGTGCACTTTTGCAATATTAGGGGGATCCACTCGAACCTGTACTCCGTCCACCATCACCTCGAGGCGGAAAAGCCGGCCTTGCTCTTTCTGACGGAGACTCAGATATCGCCACCTGCCGACACGTCATACTTGAATTACCCCGGGTACAAAATCGAACATAGGTAGATTTGTGCTCCGCGCAGGTGTATGCGTGTACGTCAGGGGCGATGTCTGCGTCCGCCGCCTGGGCAACCTTGAAGGTAGGGATCTGTCTATCATCTGGCTGTGCGTAAACTGCGACGACCATCCCCGTGTTTACGCGTGACTATAGAGATCCCACAGCGGTGACTCCGAAACCGACCGACTCCTTGAGCACCTCGAAGCGGCAACTGATTCCGTGCTACGAGAGATCCCATCCGCTGTGATTGTACTTCTGGGCGATTTCAACGCCCATCACTCTGAATGGCTCGGGTCACAAAAAACTGACCACGCGGGTAGATCTCTCCATAACTTTGCTTTGGCCTATGGTCTAACACAGGTGGTCCCTTCGCATACGCGAATTCCAGATGTGGAAGACCATACACCTTCACTGTTGGATCTCCTGCTGACCTCAAATCCGAGCGGCTATCAGGTCACTGTCGATGCCCCACTGGGCTCCTCGGACCATTGTCTAATTCGGAGCGTAGTGCCACTCACGCGCCACATACCGTCCCGTACCACGGGCTGCCGTCGTGTTTGGCACTATAGGTCAGCAGATTGGGATGGGATGCGGACGTTCTTTTCATCCTACCCATGGGGGCAGGTTTGCTTCTCGCTAGAGGATTCCAATGCCATTGCCGATTCTGTCGCCGACGTGGTGCTTCAGGGCATGGAACTTTTTGTTCCAAGTTCTGTGGTACCCGTTGGTGGAAAGTCCCAGCCCTGGTTTGCTTTACCCTGCAAAATGGCGTCACGTCGAAAGCAGGAGAAATTCCAAGCCTGGGCCAATGCAATGTCAGCTAAAGATCCTAAAGCGAAAGAACTTAAAAAAGAATATAACTTTGCCTCCAGATCCCTCAAAAGAGTTGTGGCCAAAGCTAAGTCAGAGCACATCGGCAGAATTGGTGAAAGGCTGGCCCGTCTACCTTCGGGGACACGTGCATTTTGGTCTCTTGCCAAAGCTGTCCAGGGGAATTTCTGTGTGCCTTCGTTTCCACCACTGTTCAGGGAGGGTGACGTACTGGCCCATGACGCAAAGGAGAAAGCTGAGCTTTTGGGATCTCTTTTTGCGTGCAACTCGACTTTGGATGATGGGGAGAAGCCACCTCCAACCATTCCACAATGTGGATGTTCTATGCTGGAAGTCCAGTTCACTCAAAAATCTGTGCGTAAAGCACTTTTCTCCCTTGATATTCATAAGTCTTGTGGGCCTGACGGTATCCCTCCCATTGTGCTCAAAAATTGTGCTCCAGAGTTGGCTCCGGTATTGGCGCGTTTATTCCGACACTCGTACTCCACAGGCGTAGTACCAAATTCCTGGAAGACGGCCTTAGTGCACCCGATCCCTAAAAAAGGCGACAGTTCAGATCCAGGAAACTACAGACCTATAGCCGTTACGTCCCTGCTCTCCAAAATAATGGAAAGCATCTCTTGCAGTACTTGGATGAGCACCAGCTGCTCAATGATCGTCAGTACGGATTCCATAGGGGTTGATCGGCTGGTGATCTTCTTGTCTACTTGACGCATAGATGGGCGGAGGCGGTAGAGAGCAAGGGCGAGGCGTTGGCTGTCAGTTTGGACATAGCGAAAGCCTTTGATCGGGTGTGGTACAAAGCGCTTCTCTCGAAGCTTCCTTCCTTTGGGCTGCCCGATAATTTTTGCAAATGGGTTGCCAGCTTTCTCACGGATCGTAGCATTAAAGTCGTTGTCGACGGTTCTTGCTCTGACTTAAAACCCGTGAACGCTGGAGTCCCGCAAGGCTGCGTAAGGTCCTGTCGCGCAGATAGGCCCCGATAACGGCCCGCAGGTAGGCGGCCCGGAGCTTAGTCCTAATACAATCGTTAAAAAATAACCTACAACGAAATACCTGTCCCTAATATTAATCTTGTTTAAAAAAAATGCTTCAATCCTGAACGACACGCGCAGGATGCAGCGGAGCCTGTGCCATCAATTAAAAAAAAGTAAGGCAGATGTAACTAACCTTTTCGTCGTAAGTATATTTAAAACTTGATGGTTATCGTGTAGGGACGCGAAGATTGATTGCGATCGAGCGTAGTGTTGCCATGGCGATGTCGTGAGACGTTTTGGACAAAATAATGCCTATTGACATATTTTATTGAATTAGTTATTTAAATGATGCAATTTTTAAGATCTGCTTGTTAAATTTTATCGCTTTTCGTATAGAATAGAATTAATAAGGGAGGGAAAAAATATACTTTTATATAAATTTATATTTTATTTTAGAACAGGTAAGGCAAAGGCTTAGCATATTAAGATTATCATGTAAGTATTGAGACTTATCACGAAATATCTAGGTCTAAGAAAATTTTTTTAACCGCCTCCGTGGCTTAACAACATAGTGTTTACGAATCGGAGATCGCGGGTCCGATTCCCTGCGGAGAATAGGTTTACGACTCGGTTTGGATGGTATTAGGATATTTTAAATGTCTGCTGCCACCATCTTATCTGTGTGCCGCCAAAATCAATGTTAATAGCATTGTTGTGTTCCGATTGTCGGAGGTAAGATAGCCAGTCACCCAAATAAGATGGGGTTTCCGGATCAGTACGTTTCCATTCTACCTCATCTTCACTTAACATCAAATGTGATTGAGGTCAAGGGGTAACCCGTTGTGCATAAAAAGTGTCATAACTACCTATCTTTAAAGCACATTAAAATCCCAATCCAATTTGAAAATGTTGCTCACCCCTGCGCTTTTTGGCGGTGACATATCAAAAATCTGTCAACCAACACGGATGTATAAGTAACCAAACTCTCATTTGACGAAAATAAGCTGTTTAGTTGAAATTCCTCAAAGGCCGCCTTTACTTAATCTTAGAAGCATTGTACCAAAAATAAGTCTCCGTTCTTAAAGAATAAGTTTTTGTCTCGCGTACCCGCCACTTCCGTTGGGTGTAACAATTTTTTAGGGATCCGTAGGATTGGGGTTGGAAACCGTACTCTAAAATGGAATATAGTACTTAATTCATGTAGATGTACTTTATAATCAATGATACTATGACTATGACATACAAACAATGACAATGCGTTTCCCCGCGTCAAAAAACAAGGTTTTGTTTATAAGATATAAAATATATTCAATTGAGTAGCAACACCGTCGACTGTTATTTCGTGGGGTGCCCCCTTAAACTACAGTAGCACAACTTTTTCCTTTGGGCACTATTTAAGCACAAATTTTAGACATTATCAAAATACTCAAATCAAATCAAAATACTTTATTTCTTAGGATAAAATTTTCACTTGAAAACGTCACTATAATATTAATAATAAATAAATAAATATCCTTAGACATACACACAGCGCCATCTAGTTCCACAGTAAACAACTATAGGTTTGTGATGTGGATACTAGATGGTTGATATACTACATAAATACTTTTTTTTTGATTTGTAAATAAATACTTATTATAAATGAAAACATCCACAACTCGGGTACACATGTCCGTATTCATCACACAAACATATGCCCCTAGCGAGATTCGAACCCGCGACCTTTTGGTATAGTGGTCAGAGTTTCTAACCACTACACCAAACAGGTCGTCCACCAAATTAATATTACATTTAAATTTACTGCTCATTCATAAAGCTGACTCCCCAGAGAAGAACGAGCAAGAAACTCTATGGGGTGCTCTTTTAAACAGATTATGGGTTACAATTTGTGATTTGATAATTATAATATGAATAATAAGACAGCTATGTCCATGCTTGCTTATCATTCAAAAATAGTCAGTGAATCGTAGCTCAGTTCTACTTTGTATATTCTAACATCGCGTATGTGTTTTTTCACAGATGACGTGTTGCTATGGCATCTATTAAAATTTATCATGTGGGGATACAGAACCCTTTGCGCGCGAGCCCAGCTCGCGCTTCAACAGTTTTTTTTTAAGAACGTGTGTCGGCTCTGACATTATTATTGGGCCTATTTTAAATCCGGAAGCGGATTTTACGACTGCATTTATATTTAGTAAGGGTACACGTGTAATGAATGATTGACGTTGTTAAACTTAATTAGGTACTTTTTCAATTTAACAAATTACATATTTTTAACCTTCTTAAAAAAAAAGAGGTTTTCAATTCGTCGGAATCTTGAATTTTTTTGTGTCTGTTCCCCGATTACTCCTCTTCATCACCCTCCGTGGCTCAATGTAAACAACATTGGGTTTACGTTTCGGAGGTCGCTGGTTCGATCCCCAGCGGGGTACATGTTTAAGTACTCGGTTTGGTTGGTGGTAGGGCATTTTAAATGTCCGCCTGGCTAGCTACCACCATCTTGTCTAAATCTGCCGCCAAGCAACAATGTTAATAGCATTGTTGTGTTCCGGTTGTCAGAGATAAGATAGCCAGTCCCCCAAATAAGATGGGGTTTCCGGGTCAGTACGCTACCACCTTCGGCCTCATCTTCACTTAACATCAGGTGTGATTGAGGTCAAGTACAAACCCGTCATGCATAAAAAAAAAACTTTACGCCAAAAATCAATCTATCATCAACAGATTCAAGAAACTTTGCAGTGTGATAAAGTAATAAGTGATCCAAATGTTTGATAAATTTCATCATCAACAGCCTCACA
Source organism: Oegoconia quadripuncta (assembly GCA_949316235.1). NCBI lineage: Eukaryota > Metazoa > Arthropoda > Insecta > Lepidoptera > Autostichidae > Oegoconia > Oegoconia quadripuncta. The sequence goes on from OX438749.1 coordinate 24,055,538, forward strand.
CGTCGACACTGTTGGGGCAAGCCTCCTCTCACTGAGAGAGGGTGTGGGCCATAATCCACCACGAGGGTCCAGTGTGGTGGGGATGTGGCAAACTAGTGGCCACTTGACTTCAATTGAAAACAACCTGTAGGTACCGACTATTTAAAGTGCTGGAAGCACGGTAACATTCGTATTAAAATGCTACTAGTGGTCACCCATCCAAAAACTGACCGCACCAGACTTGCTTAACTTCGCTAATCGAGTGCTTCACTACTCACTCCTTTGGGATGAAGGCTGTAACGTGACATTATGTAGTATGTATGTATAAATAAAAAAATTTGCACATACACACAGCGCCATCTAGTTCCTCATTAAGCAACTAGGCTTGTATTATAGATACCAGATGGTTGATAAAGTACATAAATATGTAATGTATGTATGTATGTATAATGTGAATTAAATATGAATTGACCTCTTCAATCATTATTATTATCTAAATCGGTTATTTACACAGGAAACGACGACAAATCAGTAATCATTATCTTTTATTATAGACAAAATGATAGCAGTCAGAGTCAACACAGTTTACATACACTTAAAATAGGCTACTGCTTTTCCAAGACAATTTTCCCCTGAGAAGAACAAGCAAGAAACTCGAAGGGTTGCTCTTTTTAAACTGGTTTATATTAAAAAGGCACAATAACATTTAATGGTTAAATTGTGAAATAGCCGGGTATGCGAACGAGCTGGTTATGTCCAAGGATGATTATATCATCTAAATAGTCTGATATTTTATAGTATGCTTTATCAATAAGTTTCCGTTTTATAGTAAGTATCTTTAAATTTATTGAAAGGTAGATTTTGTATATCCTATCCTATATAACCTTGTTGAAAAAACGTATCAGTCAGTCCGCTTCCACCTTCGACCTCATCTTCACTTAACATCAGGTGTGATTGAGGTCAAGTACCAACCCGTTGTGCATAATAAAAATAAAAATAACGTATACCTACACAGCCCTCTGAATTAATTACTGATTTTGCGGAGTCGGCTTACATGAACTGCAAGTTTATCTTTATTTCTTGTATTGACAATGTCAATTCATGTTTATCACTATTTTTCCTAAATGATGCTACCTACTCTTTTTTCATATTTTAGTTTTTCAAAAATATACGTTTAGAATAGTGTATCTGTATCTGTGTATCTAAGTTTTCTTTCAATAAGCGAATTAAAGCACATCTGCTAGAAATACAAAAGAAGAATATTCCGAAAGCATTTGCAACATTTCGAATAGCTTAGCGGTAGCTGCTCACAGACATCTTGATTCATTCGCGTTGTGGGTATCTAGTTAATTATGTTAAGCCCACTTTTGACAATTATTATTTTAAACGAGTATCATTATGATCCATACAATTATTATACACCACCGTACAACATGATCTTTATAGAATACACACTTATGGTGGTTATTGAAAATTTTTGCACTAGTACCCTACCCTCGCTTTCTCTCGCAGGGCACTAGCTGAAAATCAGTGTCTTACCGCTATAGGTGAGGATCCGCACTGAGCGATGGCCCATTCGTGGTACAGATACATATACAACTCTATTATAAGTTGTAACAGTTGTACTTAATTTTAGTTTTTATTTTTATTACTGTGAAATAAGGCTACATTGTGTAAGAATAACACCAAGCAGAATGATTGTTGCGTCGAATATTTTTGTATGTGTTTCTGTAATATGCAATATAAAACGCTTTATCTATCTATCTACTCTTTAAACATATCTCTAAGTGACACTGGGTCTCAATTGGGAAATCGCACGAACGGCTCGTTTATGCAAAACAAAATTACCTATAGTTACTTTTATATCCGCGGCATTTCCCCAAAGCAGGATATTGTAAGACATCAAGCTGTATATCAAGCAAGCAATATATCAATGTAGCTGATATTTGTCGAATTCTATCTATGTCTATCGCATATTTCATGGGGAGTGTTCTCAAGAACTGTTCGAGCTAATACCCGCTGCTCAATTTCCATCCACATCACCTGGATGAGTGGAAGTCTACCACTGTACGTTTCTCAAGAAACTTCTTACCACGTACGACCACCCTGTGGAACGGACTTCCGGCAGCGGTATTCCCGAAAGAATACGACATTGGAACCTTCAAGAAACGAGCCTACACCTTCCTCAAAGGCCGGCAACGCATCTGTGACCCTTTTGGTGTTGTGGGTGTACATGGGCGGCGGTGATTGCTTTCCATCAGGTGACCCGCATGCTCGTTTGCCGCCCTCTCATATAAAAAAAAAAAAAAATTATACCCAAAATATTGTAGAATCTACGAGGTGTAAAGTAGCATTTGTTATCAAATTCAAATCAGTAATCATTATGTAAAGCAATTGTTATTTACAAAATAATAAAAGTATGTACTTCTATTTAAAAATTTTTATCCGGTATATACATATATTATGTAAGTGAAATAGAAGTTATTAGCATAGGTAGTTTTTTTTTTTCAAAAACGCACGCTCCTTATTGATATGCGACTTGCGTCGTTGATTCGTAGGGTTCCTATCGTGCGAAATTTGTTTGGAACTCATATTTTCTCCAAGTTTTCTTTATTTATTTAATTTAATGATATAATTATGTGGAATAGGCTACACACGCGACCGTCAACTAACACAATTAACACTTTATTCGATTGTGGGTTTTGAAAAATAAATTAAACTACCTATGCAAATACCTTCTATTTCACTTACCTAATATTCCCTATTTTTATCCTTACAGTAAAAAAACTCATCCGGTAAATTCAGTATGGGATGAAATTCAGGGAACTGCACGTTTTTGTACACCTGTAGTCTTTCTATGTAGTAATATACATACAGAATCCACCAAAAAACCACATTATAAAATAATTTCCGTTCAAACGAAGGCGGATATAGAATTGTAAAGGTGTTTACACACCGCGTCCGGCGATTTGTGAGCGCTTCCGTGCGGACAATGGGCAGGGCCCTTTGCACCGACTAGATGTATTTATTGAGACAACAAAGTGAAACTACCTAGCCCATTCCAAAATAGGATGAGGAGGTTTCCTTTATTTCGTCACGTAGCTAATGTCTCTTCAATATTCAATTTAATTTATGATCAACTAGGTGTTGCCCGCGACTTCGTAAGGCCCATATTAATAAACCATTTTCAAGATTGAGAACAGTCTTGTGACCGGTCTCAAGTAAAGGTGTTGATTAATAAACCTAACTTGAGACCTGAAACGCACGTGAGTACTCAAGCAGTACTCACTTGGGAGGTGCGCGTATTAATTTACACTTCCCTTCACTTGTACACCACCACTAACGTTTGCTGCACAATATTCTGCCATTATTAATAAACGAAACTCAAGACTATCATTCATTCGCCGGTGAGGCGAATACTTGAGAAGTGATCTCAGCTGAGTAAACCTCAACATTGGTTTTTATATTAGCACGGAGCTGGAGATAGCGTCATCTGCTTAAGGCCCGTATTAATAAACCAATCTCATTACAAGTCTTGAGGCTGTGTCACCCGAGATGTGTCTTATGAAGTTGACGCTATCTCAAGCTCCGTGCTAATTTATAAACCAATCTTGAGGTCTACTCAGCTGAGATCTCTTCTCAAGTATTCGCCTCAGCGGCGAATGAATGATAGTCTTGAGTCTCATTTATTAATACGCGTACCTCTCAAGTGAGTACTGCTTGAGTATGCACGTGCCTTTCAGGTCTCAAGTTAGGTTTATTAATCAACATGTTTACTTGAGGCCGGTCATAAGACTGTTCTCAATCTTGAGAATTGTTTATTAATACGGGCCTTAGAGTCGCTACATAATACTTTTGTTAGGTGTAACTCAATATTTCGTGAGCTCACCGTACAGTTTACCTAATGCTTGCAATTTATATTTGTAACTAGCTTTCCGCCCGCGGCTTCGCCTGCGTGGAGTAACTTTATCGCGGAAACATATTGTTAGTTAGTCATCAAAATCGTGAATGTGTACCTACCTACATAAAATAATACATATAGACCAATAACTTCTTCGATTTTTAAAAATAGAGAATAATTGTCAATAATTGACAGTTCATCAATTAGACAAAATGACGTGCGTGACTGAACGAAGAAGTAGTAACTTAGTCCATTCCTAAATTCCCAGAATGGTACAATTGTTTTATTGCTTTCTGTTAAATAAACTCATACCAATAACGGGTCACAATGTTCTCAAAAATCAAAACAAAGTAGTAAATCTTAGACAAAACTACCCTCAGAATAATAACGTACAGGTTATTGTTCTGTATAACTCCGGAAGGAGTATTTTTTCACACGACATACAAAGGAAAGTGACCCATTCAGCCAGACGGACGGACGCCGATATTTAACGTACAATAAAAAATATTTATGTAAAAAATCCTTGCTCGTCCGGAAACGTCCTGCAGGAAGAAGAGCGTAAACATCTTTGGTGTCCTGATAAATAATAAAGATGTATTACTTAGTTTTTATGACATCCGCTTTGAATTTTAGAGAATTGTAGCGGTTGAAACCTTTTTTATAATGGACTGTAGGGAGGTAGTAAGTAGGCGTCCCATAATTACACATGGAAAGTGATGAAGATGAGTAATTTGTAACAAACTATAAATAACAGGTTTCCTTTCGGCGAAGCATTACGAAGCAAGCATAGCTTCCAAATGATTCAAAAGTATAAGTAGTCGTAAAATTTTTAAACTATTTTAATTCAACTTACCCAAACTTATTAAGATAGATAAATCGTTTATTTGTTACTCCAATCACACACATACATAAAGTTTAAAGAGTATTTCAAGGTACGTACTAGGTATAGAACAACTAAAGTATTTATGTGTGCTGCAGTAGGACAAATGGGTCACAGCTCAGTGTGTGAGATTGTCCAAAGAACAAAACACTGATTTTCAGCTATTACCCGAGGAGAATCATTGGTACCTACAAGTGCAACATAGATAAAAAAATAACAATGCTGGATTAGTGTAAATGATAATATGAGTAATAAGGTACTTGTAAAAATAGCATAATAATTTATGTGCAAAAATATGGCGCCATCATATATTCTGCCATGATTTGGCGTATTATATTACATTTGAGTGTTATTTATTGGGGTTCATACCAGATAATTTTTGTTTAAATGATTTTGTAATATGTAGTGTACTCGTCTGTACTCTGTTGGTGAGCCTAAATAAAGTAGGTAAGAAAAGTGTGATCGATAAAAAATGGAGGACGTAGGTATAATATTTATTTCGAAGAAAAATATAGATAGATAGATAAAGGATTTATTTACGCCACTGCGTTCACACAACTACACAATTCTTAAATTACAAAGAAATATAGGTACATACAAACAAAAGTAAAGAATAGAAAATACAAACAGCGAGTGTGTGCCGCAGTAGCACAAATGGGTTATAAATAACTATCTATCTGCCTACGACATAAATTTCACACCTATCAATACATCTAATTTAGTAGTAGGGATCCGGTTTCCGCTATAATCTATAAGAAATTTAAGAAAAGGCCCACAAAAATTAATCATGAGACAGCCACACGCGCCGACAGCCGCCATTTCCGAAAATAGTTTTGCGCGGGAAACCCACATTACTACCGGAAACGCACGTCCCTAATTATCAAGTCAAAGTTACGATTCTACAAAAACAAACCACACCTAAACCGAAAAGAAACTCTTTCTCGTTTATATTACGCTTTAAATTTGAGGAAACTAACAAATCCCTTGGTGCATTTTTATTTATGAGTCATAGGAGGAAACGATCGCTCTGTGATGGCAGGATGCAAGAAATTCATTATCGATTCTTAAAAACATACCACGTCCCTCTCTAACCAGCATAAATCGTGGTAAGAGTGAAAGCGACGTAATCGCCCGCATCCGGCCACAAAACGACGCACGCTTTGCAAATAACGGCTTAGTGGGAATAACGCCTTAAGTCCGATCTTAGATAACAAGTATTGTACCTTATTCCAATGGGAGTAAAGTGAAAAATATTATATTCTCGTGTGGTTATCCGTCATTTATGTAAACTTATAGGCATCTGCATTCATTCATGTATAGGGAAGCGAATGTAATTTTTCATTCCGCTTGCGGCAGTGATACGTAGTGGTAGTGTAGAAGAATATTTTCAAACCCAAAATACGTGTTAAATGACGATTTATTGACTGATAGATTATTTGCAAAGATTATTAAGACAGATTTAGATATTCAGTGGAATGTGTTGTGAACGTTTGTGCTGAAAACTCGGGATTGCAAGGCATTAATTTCATTTTTATGGTGAGGTTATTATATTTTTTCATTATTACTATGGCCCGGAGTATTGTTTTTGAGACATGAATGTGAATTAAAGAATCTACAAGACCTTCATTCTTAAATACAAACGAAAGGCTACACCGTGACCAATTGTCGATCTATAAGAAAAATAAACGCCGTTTTTGAGAAGTTTAATTTGTACAAGAACCTAAAAATAGGTTAGAGGTATGCTAAGTCAGTCATTGAGCCAATGTGAAGAAATGGCCCGTATTAATAAACCATTCTCAAGATTGAGAACAGTCTTGTGATCGTTCTCAATTAAACGTGTTGAACTGTTGATTAATAAACCTATTGAGACCTGAAAAGCACGTGCATACGTAAGCAGTACTCACTTGAGAGTTGCGCCAAGTTTCACGTATTACTTAATAAACGAAACTAAGACTCATTCATTCGCCGCTGAGGCGAATACTTAGACGCATCTCGGTTGATACAGCCTCAAGACTTGTATTGAGATTGATTTATTAATAATTTCTTCTACCTCGTTACCTTTTTTTCGGTTGATACCTAGGTAGGTACCTACTTATCTCAAGAGCTTTATTTCTTCGGTAGTCATCAATAATGGCCGTACAGCAGTATTCAGTCACAAAATATAGGTATATATTTTTTTTAAAGTCTAGAATAAATTGCGACTAAACAATCTGTCATTGGAAAATAACGATAAATATTGAAAATTTTGAAAACCCCAGAGGAATAATTATTATCATCCAAAAACCAAACCTATCTTTGAAACGGCTTAGCCGATTTTCATCAAATGTGGCTATTAACCTGTCTCCTCGTTTAATCTTTCATGTAAAATAATAATACCTACTTCTACGTGTTTGTTTTTTTTACTACATAATAAATAAAATACCGCGATTTTCTTGAAACATTTAATAAAGTGTTGTAAATGTAGTAACAATTGCTAAAAATTAAACATTTGTAAGAAACGCAAGTATACTAAGTAACTAAATAAGCTAAAGTTGAAAAATGTGTTTCTTTAAAAAAAAAATGCTCAATTGATGGGTATTTCTTTAAATTCAAAACTTTTAGGGAAATTATCGTTACAAAATAATCGTTCTCATTTTTATTGCTTATGCAATGCAGCTCCACGACATTTTCAACTAAAATACATGCATGCCTAACTATAACATGCTTAGTTTTTTATCCATCAAAAAGTTAAGTTAATTAAATATCAGTTAGTATTTATTGTTATTAAGATACAAATGAAAAATAGGATTTTCAAAAAAAAACTTAATTTTAGGCTTAATTATTCAAAATTACATCTCTAATATACCTTTATAAGATAGCAATTATATAAGTCGGTTCTGAATTATGTCTAGCTAAGCTAATTGTTTATCGTATTTTCCCTGGGCTAAATATAAAAGCTTGTAAAAACTAAATCCGCATGCTCTCGCGTACTCACTCCCTGAGTAACTTCTGGATTTTCGTCCAGTCATTGAAGTAAATCTACAACAAAGATTGTTATTGTTTCAACCACAAAGGAAATATGTAATTAACTCCTCACTTCCTTTAGCGAGAAATAAGACCGATATTTCAAAACCATATCTCCTTTCTGTAATAAACTAACCGACGACGGAAGCGTCATGGATTTTATTACCAACAAGCTCGTCAAGATAATTATTTTGCAAAGAACACTTTTTACCGCATCCACTGTTATAACTTCTTCCTAATTAATGGCAATGTCACGTCAAGAGGCTTTTTGGCGGGAACTCGGCGAGTGAAGTAGCATTTTTCGTTATAATTCTTATAATTTGTGCATTCTGACTTTTGAAGCTTAATAATGGCAGAATATTGTGCAGCAAACGTTAGTAATGGTGTACAAGTGAAGGGAAGTGTAAATTAAAGTGCTAAACTATCAGACTATTTGGATGATAATCAACCATGGTCGTACCAGCTCATTCGCATGCCAGGGTATTACAATACAATACAATACAATACAATACAATACAATACAATACAATACAATACAATACAATACAATACAATACAATACAAATACACTTTATTGCACAACAGATAAGAAAATACAGTTTCAGAAAAGTGGTATTCCACAATTAACAATTAAATATTATTGTCATGTAAGCAGACTATAAATTCAAGTAATCAACTCATACGTTTTTTCAATAAGTTCCAGTAGATGTACAAAATCTTCCTGTTTGGTGTAGTGGTTAGAAACTCTGCTACTAAACCAAATGGTCGCGGGTTCGAGTCCCGCTAGGGTCAAATTTTAGTATGATGAATACAGACATGTGTTCCCGAGTTATGGATGTTTTTATCTATACATGTATTTATTTCCAAAAAAAATGCATTTGTGTAGTTTATCAACCATCTGGTATCCATAACACAAGCCTGGAAGCTTACTGTGGACCTAGATGGCGCTGTGTGTTTGTGCAGACATTTATTATTATTATTATTCCTTTATACGACAGTTCGCGAACGAAGTCGGTCCGTGACTGAGCTCCAATTGGTACCAAAATTGGTGCCATTTTGATTGTTTGGATCCATACGCAGTAATTGTAAGTCTATGCTAATGGTCATCCACGACATTACTTAACTTCGCTTATCGACAACCCGAGTAGCGAATGCCCCACGAGTGCTTCTGTATCAATTGTATAATATTCCATCTATTGCATTTCGACGTGGTTCGATAGGTTCGCCATTCGCTAATTTTAAATTATTTGCAAGTCATAAAAGATTTACTAGCATACAAAACGACTTCCTCTAGCAACTATCAAACATCAAAAACGTGTAATTTAAGATAATTGCCCGGATTGGCAGCCATTGTTATTTGGCGGGCAGTCTTTCCCGCGCTCTCTCACATCCGGTATTAATAGGGTTGCTGGCGAATGAAAATTGTCGTAAAAATTCAAAGAGAAAGAATGACGACCGATTGGTGTAGTGGATAGTGACCCTATCAGCGAAACCAACGGTTGCGGGTTTGAATCCCGCGACGGGTAAATGTTTGTATGATGAATATGAACATTTATTGCCGAGTCTTGGATGTTTATATAAATATTTATGTATGTTTATCCGTTATCTAGTATTCATAGCACAAGCTTTGCTTAGTTTGGGACTAGATGATTGGTGTAAGTGTCCGAAATATTTATTATTATTATTTATATTAGTTATTTCAATGAAAGAAATTAATAGTTTAAAATAGAAAGGTAGTAGAACGCACAACGAATTTCACTATACGATATCGAATCCTTTAAATAAATTTAAAACAACCATTAAACTGAAACTATGTGCCAAAGGCTATTATAAAATTTCTGACTAGGTATCTGTGTGATAAGAATGTCCATGAACCGCTCGGCAATATCCAATATATTGTATTCTTATTTTTCTTTGTCGAATCATAAATTTCATTTAAATATGTATTTGTATTGACTTATTTAAAAAGTGCAACCCCTGAGTTTCTTGTTCGTTCTTCTCTGGGGAGGCTGCCTAGTGAATGAGCGATAACTGTATGTCATGACGATTCCAAATGTTATTCTTATAACTTACGAAATAAAACATTTTTGATATAATTTGAATCAGGAATGAGGACATTCTAAAGGAACTGTTTGCGACATAGCGAGTGTATTTTCATATACAGGCAGATAGGTATTGCCTACCCTAGCAAATTATTCTACAAGTATCACAAAATGTTTATCATATCAAGACAGCTGATTTATACTGATGTAACAGAAGTGTTCTAAACAGTTGCTAAGTATTTTTTCTCATTTATTAGCAATTTTTTTAATTTTGCCTACTCTGTGGCAAAAGGCTGTTTTTCTTTAATGCATAACAGGATAGCACTTGACCTCAATCACACCTGATGTTAAGTGAAAATGAGGCCGAAGGTGGTAGCATTCTGACCCGGAAACCCCATCTTATTTGGGGGACTGGCTATCTTATCTCTGACAACCGGAACACAACAATGCTATTAACATTGCTGTTTGGCGGCAGATTTAGATAGCCAGGCGGACATTTCATATGCCATATCACCAACCAAACAGAGTACTAAATATGTACCCCGCTGGGGATCGAACCCGCGACTTCCGAATCGTAAACCCAATGTTGTTTACATTGAGCCACGGAGGCGGTTTCCGCCACTGGTATTAGTAAGTTGGAGTAGCCTTGGGCAGAGCATATAGTTCGAAGAACTGGTGGCTGGTGGAGCATTGAGGTTTTCGAATGAAGACCACGCACCGGCAAGCGTAGCGTGAGATGTCCACAAAATAGACCCAAGACGATGAGGATTGTTGGTCGCTCCTGAAACTGTGGGCATAAATAGGCACAGGCAACATAGGTGGTAAGATATGATAAAATGATTTGATGAAGACAATTCCCTAATTCAAAATCATGTGAAATATGATTTAGTAGAATTTCAACCGCCTCTGTGGCTCAATGTAAACAACATTTTTTAATTTTTTTTATGTATTCTTACAACAGCTATGTTATGGTGAGAATTGGTGCCCGAACTAGGTGACCCTGTATCCCGGGTAACCAGGTCTCCCCCCTTAAATACTTGAATCTTTTATAATAATAGTTACGGAATGAATTTATTAAGTAGGAACTAATAACAACAATATTTTGTTTGGGTTTACGATTCGGAGTACTTTATGTACTTGGTTTGGTTGGTGGTAGGCATTTTAAATGTCCGCCTGGCTAGCTACCACCATCTTATCTAAATCTGCCGCCAAACAGCAATGTTAATAGCATTGTTGTGTTCCGGTTGTCAGAGATAAGATAGCCAATCCCCCAAATGTGTTGGGGTTTCCGAGTCAGTACGCTTCCACCTTTGACCTCATCTACAATTAACATCAGGTGTGATTGAAGTTAAGTATCAACCCGTTGTGCATAAAAAAAAAAAGAAGTTCTCAAGTAACATGAGCTCCTTTTCTCATGGAAAGTATGGAGACTCATCCGTGTCTATTGGCCTTAATTGTCGGCCATTGTGTTCACGCATCTTTCCCGCGCTCTCTCACTTCCGCCGACAAGTGTGTTACAATCGGCGAGAACTGAGAATCGGTGTCGACGATCCGTCAGATTGTCTTTGGTTCGAATATTGTTCTTAGGCCCGTATTAATAAACCAATCGCAATACAACTCTTGAGGCTGTATCACCTGAGATTCATCTTGAGAAGTTGATGCTATCTCAAGCTCCGTGCTAATTTATAAACCAATCTTGAGGTTTACTCAGCTGAGATCACTTCTCAAGTATATGCCTCAGCGGCGAATGAATGATAATCTTATGTTTCATTTATTAACACCTCTCAATAAAATTGTGTACTGCTTGAGTGTGCACGTGCTTGTCAGGTCCCACGTTAGGTTTATTAATCAACACGTTTACTTGAGACCAGTCACAAGACTGTTCTCAATCTTGAGAATGGTTTATTAAAACGGGCCTAAGAGCAGACTGAATATAACGATTAGCGAGGCAAATTTCCATCTAGTTTCAGTCCGAAATAATAAACTACATTTATACTTTGACGTAGCAGGTAGCGTCTAGATTTGATACAGATTTAGCCGTTAAAGGGCTTTTTGGCGGGATCTCGGCGAGTGAAGTTGCATTTTTCTTGCAGAAAATTGTGCAGCAAACGTTAGTGATGGTGTACAAGTGAAGTGTAAATTAAAGTGCGTAACGAAGCTTTCGGATTCCCACAAGAAGCCGCCAAAATCTATTGTATAGCATTCTGCCACTTTACTGAAGAATTACTTGACCATGACTAGACTGTATACGCCAAGTATATGACGAATTACTTGTTTTGACTGAGACTGACTAATAAATTGAAGAAATAAGAGAAATAAGACTGGCTGTACGGGCTTAGATCCCTTCGCCTTCTCCGAAAGGAGTGAATTAAAAATTAAATTAAATTAGCCGATAAAGAAATTTTAATTTATCCAACGGAATAAACCCTCTTAACTGCCAGAGGGTAAACGAAAGACATTAATTCAATAATTCAAATTCGTTTATTCATTCCCAACATAATAAGGAACAGAGACATCCCGTTTCCTCTAATTGCGTCTTATTAAATCAACAATACCGCATACAGACCCCTAGTAATACACAATGAGGCATTTAGGATGTACAGTATAATATCTTTGCCAGCGGATAATAAAAAAAAAACCGACAATGTGTTCCTTTTTTGAAGCGAGCGGAAGTGTCGATTTCGATTATGGAACGTCCGTCCGTCTCGGTTTGGCGGGAAGACGGCGCGAGCGCTTCCGGTGACTTCTGTCTGTCTGTAAAAACAGTGACGTGTGCGCATATGGGGGAGGAGGGGGGGAAGATAGAGGGATACAAGGCACCTTGCATTTTTCATTACAAATCTGACGACGTGTTTGGTGTAGTGGTTAGAAACTCTGACCACTATTTATCAATTGGTCGTGGGTTTCGAATACCGCTAAAAAATCAATAGTGGTATTCTGCAAGCACCTACTGAGGGTAGACGGTGCCCTTGGACCCCAGACTAAGGGTGGAAAATTAAGGAAGAAAGTCCCACTTCCCCCCAGTAAGTAGGTAGCTAATGTGACGCCAAATGCCAAAAAGACTAACCCTATGGGGGAGAGAGCCAAGTGAAGCTCGACTCCCTAATTTAACAGACAGGACAGAACATTTTATAATAATAAATTAATAAAAAGTTCTTCTTCTTATTTTTGAGGATGGCAACCTCACTGTCGAGGGACATTACTGGTAGTTTCGAGTGAAAAATTTTATTTCTCTTATTTCATGAGTTTATAAGTCAGTCTCAGTCAAAACAAGTAATTCGTCGTATACTTGGCGTATACAGAGTCCAGTTAGGGTCAACACATTCTTCAGTAAGGTGGCAGAATACTTTGAATGTAAGACTTAACTACGACAAACACTATTGCGAAAGACTGAACTGCGAAAGATGGAACTGCGACAGTGCCGAACTGAGGGCCTATTACGTAAATCTAAACGTTTCAATCGGCCATCGGCCATCGTTTACGATCATCGACCACTCGTATAAAACTTACTGCATTACGTATGTCGTCGTTTGACACTCGTATACAATGAATGAATGATATTGTAATTGTCCAAAAGTATTGCTACTCGACACTAGACGGCGCTATTGTGTACTTTTTTCGTTAACACCTTGGGCTAAAAGAGCGCAATAGAAAGGGATGCCCTTATACCCAGAATAACGTTATCTCACTCTATTTTTGCATTACATAATTTCTAACCTACCAAATTTGTACATGCAGTGCTGCCAATTACGAAAAAATTCCTCGATTTGTGGGAAAATAGAGAGTGGGGAATAATTTAAATCGGGAATTTATCGGGGAATCAAGGCCAATAAAATTTGTAAAAGAACCCATAGTATTTTTATTGCTAATCGTGTTACTACATTTTTTACGTAATAAGAACAACAAGTTTTCAAGTTAAAGTAAAACATTAAACAACATTTTACATGAAACAATATTGTAATTCTTTAATTATCATTTCCGAGAAATTTCTGAAAAATTACGTAGGAACCATTAAAAATATTGTTTGATACATGCTTCGATCATCTACATGACTCATACATCATCATGTAATAAAAATAATTTTATAATAGTAGGTTATTTGTGGGAATATTCACTTTTTGGAAAAGGTATTTATTCTACAAATTATTAGTAGGAGTACTAGCTTAACTAATAAACGTAAAACACGTTTTTGAAATAATATTTTTTTGCAATAACAAAAGAATCATAAGAATTCTTAGTACCTATAGTGAATACGAATACGATTGGGGTAAACCCCGACTCACCTTTATCGATAACGTTTGAATCGTATACGATGTGCATAGGTAATGCCGATGTCATTACTTTTGTATGAGAGATCATTCATTCATCGTCAATCGTATCGATGACACTCGCATTCGTAATCGTTTGAAATGCGTAATAAGATTTCGCGAGTTTGACGTCGATGATCGTAATAATCGTTTACGATGGACTCATCGATTGACTTACGTAATAGATCCTCTGAACTGCGAAAGACTTAACTGCGACAGGACTGAGGATCTATTACGTAAGTCAATCGATGAGTCCATCGTAAACGATTATTACGATCATCGACGTCAAACTCGCGAAATCTTATTACGCATTTCAAACGATTACGAATGCGAGTGTCATCGATACGATTGACGATGAATGAATGATCTCTCATACAAAAGTAATGACATCGGCATTACCTATGCACATCGTATACGATTCAAACGTTATCGATAAAGGTGAGTCGGGGTTTACCCCAATCGTATTCGTATTCACTATAGGTACTAAGAATTCTTATGATTCTTTTGTTATTGCAAAAAAATATTATTTCAAAAACGTGTTTTACGTTTATTAGTTAAGCTAGTACTCCTACTAATAATTTGTAGAACAAATACCTTTTCCAAAAAGTGAATATTTCGACAAATAACCTACTATTATAAAATTATTTTTATTACATGATGATGTATGAGTCATGTAGATGATCGAAGCATGTATTAAACAATATTTTTAATGGTTCCTACGTAATTTTCCAGAAATTTCTCCGAAATGATAATTATGAAGTACAATATTGTTTCATGTAAAATGTTGTTTAGTTTTACTTTAACTTGAAAACTTGTTGTTCTTATTACGTAAAAAATGTACTAACACGATTAGCAATAAAAATACTATGGGTTCTTTTACAAATTTTATTGGCCTTGATTCCCCGATAAATTCCCGATTTAAATTATTCCTCACTCTCTATTTTCCCACAAATCGAGGAATTTTTTCGTAATTGGCAGCACTGCATGTACAAATTTGGTAGGTTAGAAATTATGTAATGCAAAAATAGAGTGAGATAACGTTATTCTGGGTATAAGGGCATCCCTTTCTATTGCGCTCTTTTAGCCCAAGGTGTTAACGAAAAAAGTACAGAATAGCGCCGTCTAGTGTCGAGTAGCAATACTTTTGGACAATTACAATATCATTCATTCATTGTATACGAGTGTCAAACGACGACATACGTAATGCAGTAACTTTTATACGAGTGGTCGATGATCGTAAACGATGGTCGATGGCCGATTGAAACGTTTAAATTTACGTAATAGGCCCTGAGGATCTATTACGTAAGTCAATCGATGAGTCCATCGTAAACGATTATTACGATCATCGACGTCAAACTCGCGAAATCTTATTACGCATTTCAAACGATTACGAATGCGAGTGTCATCGATACGATTGACGATGAATGAATGATCTCTCATACAAAAGTAATAACATCGGCATTACCTATGCACATCGTATACGATTCAAACGTTAACGATAAAGGTGAGTCGGGGTTTACCTCAATCGTATTCGTATTCACTATAGGTACTAAGAATTCTTATGATTCTTGTGTTATTGCAAAAAAAAATATTATTTCAAAAACGTGTTTTACGTTTATTAGTTAAGCTAGTGCTCCTACTAATAATTTGTGGAACAAATACCTTTTCCAAAAAGTGAATATTTCGACAAATAACCAACTATTATAAAATTATTTTAATTACATGATGATGTAAGAGTCATGTAGATGATCGAAGCATGTATCAAACAATATTTTTAATGGTACCTACGTAATTTTCCAGAAATTTGTCCGAAATGATAATTAAAGAAGTATTGCCTTTTGGTACAATAAAGCGTTTACAAACAAACAAAGAAGTACAATATTGTGTCATGTAAAATGTTGTTTAATGTTTTACTTTAACTTAAAAACTTGTTGTTCTTATTACGTAAAAAATGTAGTAAGACGATTAGCAATAAAAATACTATGGGTTCTTTTACAAATTTTATTGGCCTTGATTCCCCGATAAAGTCCCGATTTGAATTATTCCTCACTCTCTATTTTCCCACAAATCGAGGAATTTTTTCGTAATTGGCAGCACTGCATGTACTTTGGTAGGTTAGAAATTATGTAATGTAAAAATAGAGTGAGATAACGTTATTCTACTTATAAGGACATCCCTTTCTATTGCGCTCTTTTAGCCCAAGGTGTTAACGAAAAAAGTACACAATAGCGCCGTCTAGTGTCGAGTAGCAACACTTTTGGACAATTACAATATCATTCATTCATTGTATACGAGTGTCAAACGACGACATACGTAATGCAGTAACTTTTATACGAGTGGTCGATGATCGTAAACGATGGCCGATGGCCGATTGAAACGTTTAAATTTGCGTAATAGGCCCTCGATCTGTCAATTAAGAGAATATGAGAAAAAAGAAACACGTACCACATTTATTTAGAATGGTACGTATATCACAGTTAGGTCAGGTTAACTTTGTTTGTTAATTAGGTTAGGTTGGCTTTACGATTCGGAGGTCGCAGGCTCGATCCCCAGCGGGGTACATGTTTAATAAAGCGACTGCGCCACGAATGCTTCACTACTCACTCCTTTGGGATGAAGGCCGTAACGTGACATTATGTAGTATGTATGTATAAATAAATAAATATCGTTGCACATACACACAGCGCCATCTAGTTCCACACTGAGCAACTAGGCTTGTATTATAGATAACAGATGGTTGATAAACTACATAAATATGTAATGTATGTATAATGTGAATTAAATATGAATTGACCTCTTCAATCATTATTATTATCTAAATCGGTTATTTACACAGGAAACGACGACAAATCAGTAATCATTATCTTTTATTATAGACAAAATGACAGCAGTCAGAGTCAAAACAATCTTTATTTTATATGTACACAGAGTACCTACACTTAAAATAGTCAAATCTTACATTTTTTAAGCTACTGCTTGTTCAAAAGGCAATATTTCCCTGAGAAAAACAAGCAAGAAACTCGAGGGGTTGCTCTTTTTAAAAACATGAATTTTATTACATAAAGGTACAATACCGGATGAGTGTTTTTTACCGTAAGGAAAATAATAGGGCATAGTAAGTAAGTGAAATAGAAGGTATTGGCATAGGTAGTTTAATTTTTATATTTTTCAAAAACGCCCGCTGCGGCCGGTGATTGATATGCGACTGGCCTGATTTGTAGGGTTTCTATCATTTGAAATTTATTTCAAAACTCATTATTGTCTCCAAATTTTCGTTATTTATTTATAATAATGATGTATTTATGTGGAACAGGCTACAAACGCGACTGTTAAATGACAAAATTAAAGCTTTATTTTTTCATTTCTTTTTTATCCTTGCAAATACACACAGCGCCATCTAGATCCACAGTAAGCATCTAGGCTTGTGTTATGGATACCAGATGGTTGATAAACTACACAAATACATTTTTTTTTGTAAATAAATACATATTATAAATGCAAAACATCCATAACTCAGGAACACAATGTCTGTATTCATCATACAAACATATGCCCCCAGCGGGATTCGAATCCGCGACCTCTTGGTAAAGCAGTCAGTTTCTAACCACTACACCAAACAGGTCGTCGTTTATTCCATAATGGTTTAAAAAAAAAATTAAACTTAAACTTAGTATAGGTAGTAGCCGGCACCCCGTGTTCGCCCTACCAAGGGCACGCACAGTGGCCATGACGCACACCCCCCTCTACGAGGCCCTAGCACTTATAAATGCTCTCATGGAACTGGACTCGGTTGACATATTCTTTGACTCCGAGCATAGATTCCTGCTTTCAGTCGGACGATATTTAGAATCAGTTTTGACGCATATTATTTTGAATAATTTTTTATGGATAATTCAATTTGTATTGCATGCTATTTTTAATGTTTAATTTTTAGTATTAAGAGACATTTATTGATTGAATAGATTATACTCACTTATATTAAATTTCAAATGACATGGTACTCGTATGTAATAATCCTATATTTAATAATGACTAAGCATGTTAGGTTAAGTACTGTTAATGTAAGTTGTGAAAATAAATGAATTGAATTGAAGTATTAGGTTATATTTTGGCTGACTTTTGTCGTGATGTTACATATGAAGCTAATTACGCGTTCAAAATAACGTAGTCGCCTCACATGCATATTGAACGTATGTCGTCAATTTGTAATAGTCATCCATTATATTTTATTAGTATTACACAGACTAAACAACAATATCACAAAACCTCTTCGACTAATCATCGGATATCCGGCGGGACTCACAAAAATCGGGAAGCGCCACACAAAAGCGCGCCATTCACACGAATTGGCGGGAAACCGATCATCCGCCATTTTGTGCCGGAACCGGATGTGGGTCACGCGTTCTATAATGACATGGCCACGATTCAAAAACTGTTTGTTGCTATTATGTAATAATTATTATGGGGAATTTCTGTCGGTATCACATAAATGGCATTAGTAGACGATGCCGTTAGATAATATTAAATAACTCTAATAGATTACACATGGCCTTGTAGTTTCGAGACTTTAGTCGGAGCTATTGTCCAGTAAAAACTTCCTATAATCTTAGGCTCGTAGGACGTCCGCTGCTGAACATAGGCCCTCCCATAATAGTCCAGAGCGTCCGTTTGAAACTGTTCTATACGAAAAGGTCGCGAGTTCGAATCCCGCTCGAGGCATATGTTTGTATAATGAATACAGACTGTGTTCCCGGGTTAATAAACCATTCTCAAGATTGAGAACAGTCTTGTGACCGGTCTCAAGTAAACGTGTTGATTAATAAACCGAATTTGAGACCTAAAAAGCGCGTGCATACTCAAGCAGTACTCACTTCAGAGGCGCGCGTTTTTATAAACTAAACTCAAGACTATCATTCATTCGCCGCTGAGGCGAATACTTGAGAAGTGATCTCAGCTGAGTAGAACTCAAGATTGGTTTATAAATTAGCACGGAGCTTGAGATAGCGTCAACTGCTTAAGACGCATCTCGGTTGATACAGCCTCAAGACTTGTATTGAGACTGATTTATTAATACGGGCCTAAAAGTGCCTAAAAAATATTTTTCCTTTGGGCACTATTTGACATTGTCAAAATAGCTGTATTCCATTGTATGTATTCTAGCATCACTACGTATTTCTATTAGGTATTTAAAAACCAAAAGAGCCGACAGAATATTTTGTAATTTGCTGGGGCCATGTTGCTTTTTTCAACAAACTGTCTCTTATGACATTCCGGGCATCAAGATGATTCTAACGACAGCTTGCACTTCAAAATCGGTGAAGCCGTTTAGGCTACAGAGGTAACATAAAAATCTACATGTATATAAATTCCCAATGAACATTACTCTCCTTGATAGGGCGTCGGTAAAAATAGTTTAAAAGTACACTATTTCATAAAAAGTTCGTTGCTACGAAAATATATTTGCAAACGAAGTATTAAGGCCGTATTAATAAATCGATCTTGAGATTGAGATCGCGTCTCAGTCTCAATACTATTATTTTTGATACTGTTTTAATATGCAACAGATTCTCAAGCGTCAACTTAAGGTAATCTCAATCTTGCGGGCCTTTGAATGTCAGTGGGGAAGAGGTTGTTTGTTCGAGAGAACATAGGATCCCCCCGTATCTTCCTGTATTGTGCATAAATGGACGGCTAACCACTATTCGATATATGGAAAAATTGGGATACAGATGACACTAGTGGTCACCCATCAAAGGGCAGACCGCACCAAACGATGCTTAATTTTTCAGAAACGTTTTGCAACTGTGGACCGAAAAAGAGGACTAATTTGAGGACTAATTTAAGAGGACTAATTTTAGAGGACTAATTTTAGAGGTCTAATTTTAGATGACTAATTTGAGAGGACAAATTTGCCAAAATGACAAAACCTTCAAAATATCGGACGGACTATACTTAAGCTCTTTTTTACTGTGTTCTGGAAAATAAACGATTTCTATTTGAATCCTTATTCCAGACCACCTTTGTGACAGCGAAGATTATCACAATGCCGACGCAGGCGCGCTGCGACCGCATCCCCCCCACCGACGGCGGCAAGTGGGAGGGGCTCGACCTGAGGGTGCTGCAAGAAGACGACCTGCCTCTGGGTAAGTTTTATCTAAATTACTTCGTAAATTACCTCATCATCATCAGCCCGTAAACATCCCACTGCTGGGATATAGGCCTAGGCCTCCCCCAAGGATCTCCACAAATGATTGCTAATGTTCAATATTTTAACATATCTTATAATATAACTTAAATTTGAGATATAAGGACAAATTAGCCACCCCTATGTTCAGATTGAGCATAGTTAATACATCATTTATGGGACACTGTATATACACTTTTATAACCTCATTTAGAATATCATTAAAGGTTATTACAAAATTAGTGACTACCTGAATGACAAAAACGCTTGGTATACTTCGCCCAGCTCCCAAAAATTATAAAATTGTATAAAATGAAAAGAAAAGAAAATGATCCTGTGGGTTTCTTGCGCCGCTTCTTTTCCCACAGATGATTTCCCTTTCCGAAGCGGTGGTAGCTTGGACATACTGACTGACCGAAAAATGCTTAGCCCTATTTTTATTTCCAATAGATTTAAATTGACATTCAACAAATGACATCATGTATCTTACGTTGAAATAAATGCTTGAAGTTTGAAGTTTGAATACATTGACGACCGATTGGTGTAGTGGATAGTGACACTGTCAGCGAAACCAACGGTTGCGGGTTCGAATCCCGCGACGGGTAAATGTTTGTGTGATGAATATGAACATTTATTCCTGAGTCATGTATGTTTATCCGTTATCTAGTATCCATAGTACAAGCTTTGCTTAGTTTGGGACTAGATGATTGGTGTAAGTGTCCGAAATATTTAAATATTTATTTATTCATATATTTCCTTCCAGATCCCCGAACGTGGGGTCGCACGGAGGTCGGCACGTGGGTGTCCCGCAGGGGCGGACTCCCTGAACGCTTCCCAATGAACGGGAAGGCACTCTGCCTGATGTCCAAAGACATGTTCGCTAGCCGGGTGCCTCACAAGGGGCATTTACTTCATCAGGTAAGTTTGCCATAACTGTTCTCGTGTGTCATCAACAGCCTCGCACGTATCCACCGTTGGGACACAGCCTTCTCTCATTGGTAGAGGGTATGACCATAGTCCACCATGCGGGTCCAGCGCAGCGCAGTTGATGTCAAATCAAATCAAAAATGCTTTATTTTGTAGGTATACAATACTTAAAATAGTCAGATTTTACTTTTTTAAAGCTACTGCTTGTTCAAAAGGCAATTTTCCCCTGAGAAGAACAAGCAAGAAACTCGAGAGGTTGCTCTTTAAAAAAAAAAGTTTTTTTTATTACAAAATTATTAATTGTTATTTTATATTATAATATTTCAATATTAATTGTGAAATAGCCTGGTTATGCGAACGGGCTGGTTATGTCCATAAATATTTATCATCTAAATAATCGGATATTTTATAATATGCTTTCTTAATAAGCTTCTCTTTTATAGTATCTTTAATATATGTCATATGGCATATTGTTGTGGGGAAACGCTGCTGACATACATATCATTTTTGTTCTGCAGAAGCGTGCTATTCGTGCCATTTATAAATTAGGACCTAGAGTGTCTCTTAGAGATAAGTTTAAGAAAATTTATATCTTCACAATGGCATCTCAATACATTTATGAGAATTTGTTATATGCAAAAAAAATATAACCTTATTCGCTAAAAATAGTGATAGGCACAATGTTAATACAAGGAATAAGAACCAGTTATCTGTTTATGTGAGCCGACTTCACAAAGTATACGCTTTTATAATAAGGTTACAGTAGACATTCAAAATTTGCCTTTAAATAAATTTAAAGCAATCATAAAACAGAAATGATTAGCAAAAGGCTATTATAAAATCACTGACTATTTGAATGATAAGCAAGCATGGACATAGCTGTCTTATTATTCATATAATTATAAAATCACAAATTAACCCTAGCGTTTCTTGCTCGTTCTTTTCTGGTGAGTCAGCTTTGTGAATGAGCAGTAAATTTTCATGTAATTATTTATTAATAGTGACGTTTTCAAGTGATAATTTTATCCTACGAAATAAAATATCTTGATTTGATTTGTGTCGGGGGGGGGACGACGACACGACGACACACCGGCAAAAATCTTGAAGAGATTTATTTACAAAAATCTTGAAGAGATTTATTTAAGTTAAAAAAAAAGATAAATAAAAAAAGGTACATAAATTCCTTTGTTCCCAGTAGTTCTGTTAGCCGAACTAATGGGAATTGTTGTCTCTCTAGTTCTGTAAATAACTTGAACTTTTTTTTGACCGAACTAATGGGATTTTTTTGTCGCACTAGTTCTAGTGAATAACATGTCAACCTAACACGAAGGGTATGGCGGAAGCGAGCCGGGCGAGCAGAGCGAGCCATGTCGGGGTGCCAAAAACTCCCGTGCTCGCTTCGCTCGCACTCGTCCGGCTCGCTTGCGCCAGTTAAATATAGATGACATTCCATTTTACAGGACAAGACAGGCTAGGACAGCACTAGTTAGGGAATAAATACAATAAATGGTGTGGAAAAATTAGAATTCGACAGAACTACTGGGTATCCCTAGTACCATTTGTTCTGTTGATAGAACTAGTGAGACAAAAATTCCCATTAGTTCGGCCAACAGAACTGTCCAAAAGAATCACGGAGGCGGTTAAACTCGCACTTGACCGTCTTTATTTTGACCCCTGAGTTTCTTGCTCGTTCTTCTCTGGGGAGACTGCCTAGTGAATGAGCGATAACTGTATGTCATGACGATTTCAAATGTTATTCTTATAACTTACGAAATAAAAACATTTTTGATTTTATAAACGATATTTTTTTTTGCAGGACTTCAGAAGAAGACTGGCAAAGGCATTGGCACTACAGGAGCTTGTAGAGAAGATGTCCGCGAAATTAAACTAACTAGGTTAAAGTTACCACGATCAAGTCACTGTTACTTTAACAAGCCTGCAATAGAAGGCGGCTAGTAGCTAGCTAGCAGTAATAATAATGCGTAATAGCTGAAAATCAGTGTTTTGCTCTCTGAGCAATTATACACACTGAGCTATGACCCATTTGTACGGCTGTAGCACACACATAGGTACTCTAGTGTATCCTGATGTTACTTTTATGAATTGTTATAAAATATGTTTATCCAATTGCTTTGGAACTTATGGTATGTGTGTGACTGGAGATACAAATAAGCGATCTATCTAGTATATTCTACGAGTACATTGACATGTCAAAACCTCAAATTGATAAATCCGCAAAAATCATGTCAGTAATCAAAATGTAAGACATTTGAAAATGTCAGATAGGTATGTATACAATTTGCGCTTTCAGATTACTTCAGCGATAAAAACACATGGAACTATCCGCTCGTTTGTCGAGTTATTTCTTTGATTTGTACAATACAATAACCTTCTTATTCATAAAAATTTACAAACGCTTTATAAGCCTGTTTTAGTTAAAGTATGTTTTGTCTCTGTCGTTCATAAGGAAATGTCGTAATGAAAGAAAGTGACAAAACATACTTTAACTAAAACAGGCTCCGTTTGTAAATTTTTATGAATAAGAGGGTTACTGTTTAAGTATTTAAAAAACAAAAACCCCGACAGCCATTTTGTATTTTACGGACGCCATGTTGCTATTTTGACACTCCGGGTACCGAAACGATTCTAACGACACTATGCACTTCGAAATCGGTCAAGCTATTTAGAAAAACATTACCCTCCTTCCTTGGACATTCGGGTAAAAAAGCATCTTTCTTCTTCAATTTAAGAGCTATGCTCTTGTCGGTGGAGTAATGACCACGTCTCTCTACTTTCCGCTCTCGTTTTAACCTCTTGGTACGACACGACATTCACCTTTTCTTTCACTTGGTCAAAGTAATTACGCCTAGGTCTTCCCCTTCCTCTCTTTCCTTCAATCTTTCCCTTAATTATTACGGAAAGGTTAGAGGCATTCGAGATGTGGTGCTGGAGACGAATGGAGGGAATAAGCTGGACTGAGAAGAGAACAAATGAAGAGGTGTTAATGATGGTAAAGGAGAAGACATGCCTGTTAGCCACAGTTGAGAACCGAAGAGGAAAGATGATAGGTCACTTGATACGACACGATATTTTTTTTAAAAAAAGCATCTTTTGAGCATAAAATAACTATCAAAAAACCCGATAGCATATTTTACATTTCGCGGACGCCATGTTGGATTCTTTGCCACAAAGTGTAACATAGACGCTCCAAGGTAAGGCGGCCAACCGTCCCTGTTTCTTGTTCCTTGTATAAGGTCCTTACCTATGAAATTGGCGTGTTGTATGAAGAATTTCATTAAGACTGTTTCCTCCATGCAAACATTTTTGATTTTTTTTTGGGAACGGCCAATCCAAATTTAGCTAACCTTTGTGTGTATTATCGGATAACATTAAGTTAAATATAGGCAGTGTTTATTTTTAAAAGTAACCGCTTTATAAAAGTTTCTGCGAATCTAAGAAATAATATGGGCAGCTCATGAAAAGAGCTGTGTTCAAGTTTTTTTTGTTATGTGATTTAGCCTCAGACATAAAAAAAATATTTCATGTGAAACCTTGAAAATATATTCTATTCTCCAAATAAAAAACAAATTTTGGAAATAGCTATAGAATCGTAGGAGTTGGTATACATATGATTAACGAAGAAAAAATCTTCAATTTCATAGGTAAAGACCTAATATTAACATTGTGACTATCACTACTTTTAATGAATAAGGTTATATTTTTTTTGTATATAAAAGTCGTTCTATGTCGGCACGCAACGGGGCGGGCCGCAATAAACGTCCGGTATACATATTACATTTTATGAACTGTAGCCATTGATTTCAACAACAAATCTTTGTTCCCATTAGCGAAACCATGTTGATTGTTTCAACGACCTGCAGTCAGATCGCCTAGGAACTCAATTGGTTTCAAACTTCAAACTTCAAGCATTTAATTCAAAATAAGATACATGATATCATTTGTTGAATGTCAATTTAAATCTACTGGAAATAAAAATGGTTTATTGCATTTATCTGTCAGTCGGTATGTCCAAGCTACTACCGCTTCGGGAAGGGAAATCATCTGTGGGAAAAGAAGCGGCGCAAGAAACCCACAGGATCATTTGTCCCCTTTTTTTTTAAATAAAGTATATAACTAATACAATTTTATAATTTTGGGGAGCTGGTCGAAGTACACCAAGCGTGTTTGTCATTCAGGTAGTCACTAATTTTATAATAACCTTTTTTTGCTAATGTTATTTTGATATGATCTTTAAATATTTTCTCAGTTAGATTAATGATATTCTCAGGTATAAGGTTCTAAAAGCGTATACAGTGTCCCACAAATGATGTATTAACTTTGCTTAGTCTGAACAAAGGGGTAGCCAATTTGTTCTTGGTTTGGGAATTGTTATCGTCCATGACGTGGAGGCACTGTCTGTCCTTGTCATATCGTAACGCAATGACAAGGATAGTTAGTGCATTGCTATCACTGTCGCTATAGCTTTAAGTTAGGCGGTAGGCCCCTGGTCCATGCGCAATAATAATATCTATGACAGTAGCATATTGTAACCGAGCGGAGCGGGTCGCTTTGCACAAAATGTATGAAGTTCGCAACAGCGGCCCGTTCCGTCCCGTTGCGGCCCGACATGTACTACGCTAGTTTTGTTAAATCTAGTGAAGTGGTCGTAAACTTTGAATTTAGATGTCGAATGAGGCTTAGTATAAGTTCCTAGTATCTTTATTTGTATATTTGTGAATTAAGAGTTCCCAAATTAATGGGAGATGTCTGTACGTTTATTTTTATATACCTAAATAATTTAGAATCTAACGTTACGTTGTAGAATATGAAACAGTATTAGTGAACCATTTTCCCTTGTTATTAAATGTGAAATAAACAAAATAGAATTAAGAGTTACGTATATCTAAATGTAGTAGGTAGATCGTTAAGCCAGCCATTTAATACAATGCCTAGACCATCTGCCTACAACATAGATATTGTCTAGTCAGTTAATTGTAAAATTTGTAAATAAAAATGATCCGAAAACTATTAAGTATTTTCATTCTTGATTTAGGTATTTAATAAATAATCGGTGTAGTGGTTAGAAACGCTGACTGGTGTACTACAATTACGAATTCGAATCCCGCTAGAGGCATATGTTTGTATGATGAATACATACACGTGTGCCAGAATTAGGGATATTTTCATTTATATATGTTTATGTCGGGGAAACGCGGTTGTTGCTAATGACTGAGACGGTGCCAGCCTCTCGTGGTATAGGGTAGCTCGGTAAATTGCGATATCAAACTACTAAAGGCGAATAGGATATCAGAATGACACTAAGATTTAATATAACGAGGTAATGGTAAATGGCAATTACAGACCACTTACCCACACACAATCATAATATAAATTATGATCAAGGAAACTGAGATGCTTACCGGTGAAGGGTAATATTTTTTTTTTTTTTTATGCACGAAGGGTTTGTACTTGACCCCAATCACACCGGATGTTAAGTGAAGATGAGGTCGAAGGTGGAAGCGTACTGACCCGGAAACCCCAACACATTTGGGGAACTGCCTATCTTATCTCTAACAACCGGAATACAACAATGCTATTAACATTGCTGCTTGGCGGCAGATTTAGATAAGATGGTGGTAGCTAGCTAGGCGGACATTAAAAATGCCCTACTACCAACCAAACCGAGTACTTAAACATGTACCCCGCTGGGGATCGAACCCGCGACCTCCGAATCGTAAACCCAATGTTGTTTACATTGAGCCACGGAGGCGGTTATAAATTATATTTGCATGCCCCTCAAGCCATCCAGCTTGGCCCTCGCATGCAATCTGTGGGACTCAGCCGGAATAGTCTACAATTATAAATTCCGTCGCTAATTTATCGCTATCTGTGACAGATATATTTACAAAAAAATGTATTTGTGTAGTATATCAACCATCTGGTACCCATAATACAAGCCTAGTCGCTTAGTGTGGAACTAGATGGCGCTGTGTGTATGTGCAAAGATATTTATTTATTTGAGGCGAAAAGAAAAAGAGGAAGACCGAAAATAAGCTACATGCAGCAGATAAAAGAGAAGTTGAACGTCGTGTCGTATCAGGAGATCAAGAGGAAGGCGGAGAGCAGAGAGATATGGAAAAATCTCCACCGACAAGAGCATGGCTCTTAAATCCATCATGATGATTCAACAATATGGGCCCTAGTACTAGAAAGCTGTAATTTGGCATGGGTTAGGTAAGTAATAAAAAACAAGTAGGATACGCAACTGGAGAATTATTTTATTTCTTCTTCATTGCTTTATGAAATGCAGCCGCCGCTTCGCTTAAGGCATTGAAGAACCTCGGTGCTTGCTCTGCCAACATATTCTTCAGTTCCTCGGAAGTCTTCTTCTGTTCTTTGGCAATTTTCTCGAGGACCTCCTTGAATTTCTCCAGCTCCACATTTGACTTATCCTTGCAGTCTTCGAACAGCTTGAAGGCTCTGTCTTCTGCATCCTGAGCCCCTTCTATAACTTTTGCTGGAGAATAAATAAATTGAATTAATATCTTATCACATACACAGCGCCATCTAGTGCCACACTAAGCAACTAGGCTTCTTCTTAGTGCGATGACAAACACATCAAATTCTTGCTATTAAATATGTAATACGATTCTGCCGTTTATCATGATTGCAAAAAAAAAACGACTGAATCAATTGTAGTGAAATTGCGACGGGGCCAATTTGACGGTATCCCCTTTCATTTACAAAAAGAACCGCGCCCATCAATCGCCAAATCTCTGAGATATTGGTGTACATATATACTCCTTTTTAAATCGGTTAAAAAGTATGTCTGCGCAGGTTAGACGCGTTTTAAATACTTAAATAAATAAAATTAATATCCTTGGACACACACACAGCGCCATCTACTTGTGTTGTGGATACCAGATGTTTGATATACATAAAATACATTTTTTTTTGTAAATAAGTACTTATTAAAAATTAAAACATCCATAACTCGGGTATAATATGTCCGTATTCATCACACAAACATATGCCCCTAGAGGGATTCGAACCCGCAACCTTTTGGTATAGTGGCCAGAGTTGCTAACCACTACACCAAACAGGTCGTCTTAAACATGTACCCCGCTGGGGATCGAACTTGCGACTTCCGAATCGTAAACCCAATGTTGCCAAGCCACGGAGGAGACGGAAGTCTGACCTATATTCCCGCCCTAAGGCTGTTATGAGGATATACCTATGGGTAGGTTATGTTTTAGTATAGTTTCTCACACTGGCTGCACTCGATTCTGTGGAACGACGCGCCATAAGACTCATAGGCGATGACTCAACGGTCACCGGCAAATTGCAAAGCCTTGAACACCGCTGTAGGGTCGCATGCCTTTCAGTATTTTACAGGATACATTTCGGTGAGTGTGCGATGGAATTGCACGATCTTATTCCACCGTCCCCTTTCTATCTTCGGACAACCAGGCGCGGGGAGGGTTTCCATCCATATGTTGTCAACATACCGAACATCCGCACTAAGCTCTTTGCTTCATCATTTATAATGCGGACTGCTAAGGTATGGAACTCACTGCACGCGTCGGTTTTTCCCGACACGTACAACCTTGGGATCTTCAAGTCTAGAGTGAATAGGCATTTACGGGGTGCGCGTGATATATCTTCGGCTACATCGTCACTTTCCATCAGGTGAGATTGTAGTCAAACGCGAAACCAGTTTTTAATAATAAAAAAAAAAGTTTTACCCTTTTTCATCCAATGAACAAGATTATCAACTGAATTGTAGCCTTTTTTTCGCATTTTCTCGTATTCATCCTCCATTCGCATTGCTGTAGTATTACCTATTGTGATATTTTGGAACACAAAAAAAAAAAAATAGGTACGTAATTGTCTACGTACCCGTTCAAAAACTAAAAAGATATAATAAAAATAGTAATATTTTGTAAACAAACCACTGCGTCGCGTCAGTCTGACAGAGTTGTCCAAAGAATTAGGCATAAAGCATTCTGCCACTTTACTGAAGAATGACTTGACCGTGACGGTATACGCTTGGGCTATATGGGCTTAGATCCCTCTGCCTTCTCCGAGAGGAGTGAATAAAACGAAAAAAAATACTCTTTGGATCTATGTCAACAATTGATAAAATCTCTTTACTCTTCTTTTTATTTCTTTTCTTTTCTAAAATTAATCCGCCAGAACTGGGACAATCTACCACGATTTAAAAATGTTATTCCAATAACTTAGAAAATAAAACTACTTTACTAATTTCCCGCTACATAACGAGCACATATTATTAATACATACTAATTTTACACATGGCTTTCCTCTTCCAGGGTGGGACGGAAGAACAGCGCCCTGTTGTTGAAGATAAGCATAAAGCTGAGTCCCACTCCTCTTTGTCACACATATCAATCAATAAATACTCTTTATTGCACAATTAACAAAAGCTACATGAAGAATACAGCGTACATCTACACAAGGCGGCCTTATCGCTAACAGCGATCTCTTCCAGGCAAACCTTAGGATAAAGATACAAGCTACCAGTAGATGAGGTTTGTACTAATAGTAGCAATAATGGTGTGTTTTATAGTTGGTAATTATATCTGGGGACACGGTAGTGCCCCCGCCAAGACGAGTCAAGCAAAGCGCACGGGCACTACCTTTCTCGAAGTGTTGCATCGTTTTTTTGAACCCTCATAGAGTTGGTTTCCGATGTACCAGATAGTTCATATTCTCAGGATATGATGTCAATAATAGACTAATTAAACATACAAAGTCTCAATTGAATAGCTCTAATACTTTAGATTTTATTGATATCTAAAATACACCGATTTCGTCCCTGACACACTGATGATCATCAAAATGTTTGGCTACTTCCTGAAGTGCTAGAAAACTGAATGTTGGTATGTAATCTAATTAATATTAGACACATAACATTTGCACTGTTTATTTGTCTCTTAGTTTGACCAGAATCCCAAAATTCATAAATGTAGTCCAAATAGTTACTGATATATTAACGTCTGAAAACCGACATTTTTACCACTGACTAACTGACTCATCATCAAAAACCTAACCCACTTCCAGATGACTTAGAAACTTGAAATTTGGTATCCATCTAGGTAATAGCGTGTATACAAAGGAAAAAATCGAAAAATAGAGAATTATTATAATCTTTTCTTAAAAAGTCGAAAAAACCCTCCTACCATAGTAATCGTATGGAAGCGGGGGTCAAGATATTATGATGTTTCTGGTGTGCTGGCATCATATTCAAGTACAAAGGCGGACTTATCCGATACAGGAATTTCTTCCATTCAACCATTGAGTTAGCCAAAATAAGGTTAGGCGTACTTAAGACATTCAAATAGGTAATTAGTAGAAATATTAAAGTACAAAGGCGGACTTATCCCATACATGAATTTCTTCCAGTCATCCATTGAGTTAGCCAAAATAAGGTTAGGCGTACTTAAGAAAAAAAAAAAGAAAAGGACATTCAAAGAGATAATCCCAAGACCAACTTCAGCCAACATACTCTGTGGATCTTGAAGAATCGGGGGATTGGGGGGCGGAGCCCCCCTAAAATTAAAAGACATTCGAAGAGACAATACCAAGACCAACTTCAACCGACATACTCTGTGGATCATGAAGAATCGGGGGGTTGTGGTGAGGCTTATGTAGCACTCTCTAGAGTTACCAATTTGCAAGGTGTTCACCTTATAAATATAGACTTTGCTAGTATTAAAGCACAACAGTCAGCTATAGTTGAATATAATCGCTTAAGAGCGAAATATGGCCCTGATTTATCGCTTATGGTAATCAGTAAACCATCAAAGAAAAAAGGCAAAGTCAGAAAATGGGCTATGAAAACCGGTACTGCTGATGTGCAAGAAATACACCCCAAAAAAGAAGAAAAAAAATAAATAAGTACTAAAAAGAATGCCTAGCAACTTACAAAAAGAACTGAAATCCCACCAAAAACATTTCATGTAAAATGTTGCCAAGACGTTTCGCTACCGTCGTGGAGGTGATGCGAATATTTAGTTTCTGAAGTAAGTAACGGAATACGGAATACGGGCCTTAGTGTGTGCCTACTTGTGGTGAATAAACTACTTTCTTCCTTTCCTTCTAAAATTTTTTTGAATTTGATTTTGTACTGTCGGGGAGTTTGCAGTTTTTTTTAAGTTTTAAAGTATTCATTCATCATACTTTAGATACTTTTAGTTAATGTTTAAATTTATTCATAGAGTAATAGTATCTAATTAATTCCTTGGTGGCAGCAACTACTCTAATTGGGGGGGGACTGAAAATCAACAAATCCGCTGAGTCCCTACCTTTTCGTCACAGTTTGACCTAATTTATTATCAATTAATTACTTGTTAAATTAACTTTGTGGTGAATAAATACCTTTTATTTATTTATTTATATAATATAAAAATCATTTTTGATAAATAAAATACCAGATTCTTGAACTGTCAACGTTACGATGAGACCTTTACTTTTTCAATAGCTAAACAGAAATTACATACAATCTCTTAACAATTTTCAGCCTTAGTTTTAGGTAATTGTCAAATTGACATTTGTCAAACAAGGAACCGCATGGATTTTATCCAAACAAACCAAGAATGTAAAGTAACTGCTGAACCACTATCAACGTCCTCATCCATCATTGCCACCAAGAATGGACGCCGCGTTCAACCAAATGCAGCAAAGCGGACAAAATAATGTGGAGAACCTCGTGAGCTGGATGAAACAGTGTAAATATCAACTTCACACAGCCTATAACAACAAGCGATACGTGGCGTTTCGATTAGTGAAGTTAAGCAATGGCGCGATCAGTCCTTAGATGGGTGACCGCTAGTGGAAAATTTAGAAAACCCCCGAGAAAACAAGCGATTAAAACAAAACGGTTGAACCGATTTTGATAAAACATGTCTAACGCCCGTATTAATAAACCGTTCTCAAGATTGAGAATAGTTTTGTGACCGGTCTCAAGTCAAAGTGTTGATTAATAAACCTTACTTGAGACCTGAAACGCACGTGCATACTCAAGCAGTACTCACTTGAGACGTGCGCCGGGTTTCACGTATTAATAAACGAGACTCTTCTTAGTAGAGAGTTTCAGCAAACTGCTTAACATTTCCAGCAAAGGTGATTGGGGACAGCAAAGACGCGGAGGCAAAGGCTAAAAAAATGTTTGAAGATGCCCCAAACCAGCAGGATGTGCAGCTCGACAAGTTCAAAGAGGTACCGGGTGGGTTAATCTGTTTCCCGTAGATACATCTCTCACTTTTCAATTTAAGAGCTCTTGTCGGTGGAGTCCTTTCCACATTTCTTTACATTAATATTTAGTAAACAATAACTAATTAGTTAATAAGCTGACAAGAGCAATAACTAAATATAGTTAATAAGCTGACAAGAGCAATAACTAATTAGTTATTGTTCTTGTCAGCTTATTTGCACTCCAGCCGTAGGTACCTCGTAAATATATTTGCCTTCGATCGCTAAATGTGGTATGCTACCACGTACCACCTAAGCGCCCGTTTTTTTTTCTTCCGGGAAAATGCCTTACGTATACCGCCTGGTTCGAAGTTTTTTTTGTTGTTTTTTTTATGCACGACGGGTTCGTACTTGACCTCAATCACACCTGATGTTAAGTGAAGATGAGGTCGAAGGTGGAAGCGTACTGATCCGGAAACCCCAACACATTTGGGGGACTGGCTATCTTATCTCTGACAACGGGAACACAACAATGCTATAAACATTTAGATTTAGCCGATTTAGATAAGATGATGGTAGCTAGACAGGTGGACATTTTAAAATGCCCTACCACCAACCAAACCGAGTACTTAAACATAAACATGTATGAACCAGCGACCTCCGAATCGTAAACCCAATGTTGTTTACATTGAACCACGGAGGCGGTTAATTGTATTTATTTATTTTATGAATATGTTCCACATACTCGTATGTCCAATCATCCGTGTTGACAGGATACACCTCGCTTGTTATGAAGTCTATGGCCTGTGTGGTTGTGTATTTATATCTTCAACAGGTTTTAGGTAAAGTGGCAGCTGAACAGAACGCGAATGTCCAGGATCTGACCGGGAAGCTGAACCAAGTACCCAACATGATCCAAGGCGTCGCTGATGCAGCCAAGAACGCTTTCTCTAACTTGATGAAGTAGAACGAGTTAATAATACAATCGTTTAATACAAAGAGGTGCAGTTTTCATTTCTTTAACATTATTTAAATTTTTCTCTAGCTGTTACATGCGACTTCGTTCGCGTGGAACGTTTCATCACAATTTTGCCTATACTGGATGAATTTATTTTACCGTAAGGAAAAAATGGGGTATATTAGGTAAGTGAAATAGAAGGTATTGGCATAGGTAGTCGGTTGTCAGAGATAAGATAGCCAGTCCTCCAAATGTGTTGGGGTTTCCGGGTCAGTACGCTTCCACCTTGGACCTCATCTTCAAAGTCAAAGTCAAAGTCAAAAAATATTTATTTCGTAGGATAAAGATTATCACTTGAAAACGTCACATTTTTATCTTAATATTAAAATTATTGACATTATTGCTCATTCGCAAAGCAGATTCCCCAGAGAAGAACGAGCAAGAAACTCAAGGGTTGCTCTTTTAAATAAGTTTGGGTTACAATTATATTATATTGTATAATTAGGCTGAATATCGCCGAGCGGTCTATGTCCATGCTTGCTTATCATCCAGATAGTCAGAAATTTTATAATAGCCTTTGGTAAATAATGTCTGTTTTATGATGGTTTTGAATTTATTTAAAGGTAAATTTTGAATGTCCACTGGAACCTTATTATAAAAGCGTATACATTGCCCCTTAAATGACTTAGTGACTTTGTGTAAACGGCTGGCATGAACAGCAAGTTTATTTTTATATCTGGTATTAACATTATGTATATCACTATTTTTCTTAAACGATTCTATATTTTTTCTTACATACATTAAGTTTTCGTAGATATATTGCGATGCTAATGTTAATATATTAATTTCTTTCAGTTAACATCAGGTGTGATTGAGGTCAAGTACCAACCCGTTGTGGATATAAAAAAAGTAAAAATGTTTGTTTGGAGTCATAATTTCTATTTTTGAACTGAATAAACGAGAAAAAAATCTCACTAGTCCAGTTAACTGAACTAGTGGGAATAGAGGACAGAGTAGACCGTTGCTGCCGTTGTACCTACCACGAAATATTTTTGCGTTGATCGCTTGCGTTCATTCGCTAAATTTGGTACTCCTAGCATTTTAGAATTCCAAAAGTTAAATGTGTCAAGAAAGGATCGTGAGGCGGTTGCTGCTGCTTTAAGATATTGAGAATAGAGAGAGAAGAATTGAGAACCCGTGACTATGAATACACACTAAATTATGTTGAGCACCTAGTGATCCGTTTTATTTTTTTATTATTGAATGTTAATTATTAATATATGTCGTTGTCTCAATCTTTTGTAAGCTAATTCGCATATTTATTTACTTATTTATTCCAATCTACCGACAGTGTATCTATATCTATACTGCATTTGAATACACATATATCTACATGACGTTATTCACTGACGCGCACAGTAAAATATGCTTGTCTGGTTGTTCTCTTTTGTACCAGTGTCTCCTCATGGGTAATAGCTGAAAATCAGTGTTCTGAGAAATTATACACACTGAGCTATGACCCATTTGTACAGCTGTAGCACACACATACTGTAGTGTATCCTGATGTTACTTTTATGGATTGTTATAAAATATGTTTGTCCAATTGCTTTGGAACTTATGGTATGTGTGTGACTGGAGATACAAATAAACGATTTATCTATCTACCTATCTAGTAAGGATAAGGGGATAAACGTCTAATGGATAGACATATCGAGTTACCGCAATTTACTTCTACGGCGCTCACGTGGTACCAATTTTAGCGAAAGAACGCAAAGACTTTTACGTCATACGGTTCCCAATTCGATCTCTGTGAAACGCCGAGTAGTCTCCATAGTTCGTTGCATGTCCATAAGCTTTCTTATGACGCCCATAGTCAGACCATGTTTCAGTGCCGTACATTACAAACACAAGATTTAGTACAAAAAATCATTTATTCATTGATTCTTTAAAGGCGGAGGCAGCAGCAGTGAGGGCAGTCAGGATCTTCGGGCCTTGTGCAGCGAGCATCTGCGTGAGGTCCTCAGCATTTTTATGCTGCTCAGCAGCAAGCTTCCCCACGATTTCTTTGAACTTATCAATCTCTACATTACCTTTATCTTGGCACTCATCGAAGAGTTTCCTCGCTTTGTCTTCTGCATCTTTGGCGTCGCCAATTATCTTTGCTATGAGAACGAAATGAGACGATTAGACATATGTATGTCGAATACTTATCACTTCAGAGATATAGACCTTCCCACTTATATGAGGGGGGAGTATGGGCCATAGTCTACCATGCTGGCCATATGCTGGTTGAGGACTTCACATGCCCTTAGAATTTTTACTTCTCAGGCAGGCACTTCACGATATTTTCCTTCACCGTTTAAGAGCAGTCGGATAAATGCACATAAGTAATTAAATTAAATTTAAAAACTCATTGGTACATGGCCTGCCTGGGAATCGAACCCGGACCGCCGAAATTGGGAGACCGCGTCTTAACCGTTGAGCAACTATCCAGTAAAAATATCCAGTAAAAATACGCAATTTTTGTGGTATAATCTTTTGTGTCATCTTAAAGTTCCTGATTTTTAGTTGAAGGATAGATCAGTACTCGTGATAGAATAAAAATGTATGTGTTTAGTTATAATAATGCTACGCGCATAATGGGCTACAGATTTGGATTTGGGCGTAGTTTGACGTCATATGAGGATCGATTGAAAATTTTTAAAACTACACCTCTCTACATTAGACGCAAACAGCAAGATTTAATTTATTTGCACAAAATTCTACATTCGTATTTGGATTTTTCTTCACTACTCTCTTTGCTTAACCTCAACATTAACCATAGATTTCGTAACCCCAAAACATTTTTATTAAATGCCTATAAAAACAACACATCCTATTATAATCCCATGGTTAGGATGTGTAGATTTTATAATGAGTTGTCCTCAACTGGTGATTGAATAGACATATTCGACTTTAGAACAATACCATTTAAAAGGCTAGTAAAAGATGTTCTCAGCTGAGCTCTATCCCATACTTTGATGCTTAGCTACAAGATCCGTCAAAGCTAAAAGTGTTTTATAACAAACATACATTAATTAAGCTTGTTCTTGTTTAACCATGTTGTGTATGCATGCTTGGGATTCCAATCTAGTTCGAATCTAAGTTAACTTTAAGTTCTTCTCATGTACTATTGTAATCTGTTTTGTGTACCAAGAAAAAAAAAATATATATATAAATTCTACCATAATAAATTTAAGTTACCATTGCCAATTTAATTGCGTTGTAGAAGATGCTAAGGCCCGTATTAATAAACCAATCTCAATACAAGTCTTAATAAGGCTGTATCACCCGAGATGCGTTGCGCAGTTGACGCTATCTCAAGCTACGTGCTAATTTATAAACCAATCTTGAGGTCTACTCAGCTGAGATCACCTCTCAAGAATTCGCCTCAGCGGCTAATGAATGATAGTCTTGAGTTTCGTTTATTAATACGTAAAACTCGGCGCACATCGTACTGCTTGAGTATGCACGTGCGTTTCAGGTCTCAAGTAAGGTTTATTAATCAACACGTTTACTTGAGACCGGTCACAAAACTATTCTCAATCTTGAGAACGGTTTAAGGGCCTAAGATCTCATAACATTTTCTAAAAAAATAATCAATGGTTACTTTTTAATTTCAGAAATAGTTCATTACGTCGTGATATTTGGTTCTGACTGAGCTTCTCTAGACAACACCGCATTTTCGGCAATCTTTAATTTCTAATATGTGTACAGTATGTTTCAGAGACAATAAATAAAGAAATAATAAATTTTCTTAAGGAATTGATGAAAAGAAAAATGTTTCACGTCTTGGATACCGTTACTTTGAGCGATTACACGTACATCGAGGCATGTTTAAGCCTAGTTAAAACCACAGACATGTCTGCAAAAAGCCGCCTCCTAAAGATTTGGGTTAGAAGCCATGCTTGCGGCAACCCGGGGCTGTCTCCAATCCATATGCACCTACATGTATATATTATTATTTTATTTACTCATTATTTACTGATATTATATACTGTTTCTATAACATGTAAGTTTGTTTATATAATAGGGTGTATCAATGTTAAGGAGATCATTTTATTATTGAGACAAAGAGATGTATACACGTATGTATCCTCTCATCGCATCTTGCTGATTATTCCTATTAATTGTAATTGTTATTTGTATGTACATTTGTTGACCAGTGTCCGTGCGTCATTTGGAGGCTCCACTGAAAACCAGCGTTGTAGTGAAGGGCTACAACCCATGTTGAGTTGGAGAGCTTTTTGACTTTCCACCTTGCGACACCGACAATTAAGTAGATGGCAAACACAATGTTATTTTTTGCATGTGTCTCGACTGTGTACTATTTGTACCTGATTGTTTGTGTCATGAGATGGGTTTAAATAATTTTTTCTTTCTTTCTTTCTTTCTTT
The DNA here is from genome assembly GCA_949316235.1 of Oegoconia quadripuncta. Classification (NCBI taxonomy): domain Eukaryota; kingdom Metazoa; phylum Arthropoda; class Insecta; order Lepidoptera; family Autostichidae; genus Oegoconia; species Oegoconia quadripuncta. The sequence continues at coordinate 24,093,369 of OX438749.1, forward strand.
TCTTTCTACATTAATCTTGACATACCTACTTAGATTGTAAAACTTACAAGCGTGTCGCGTCCCACTGCTGGGTAAAAGTACCCAGCAGTGGGACGGTCCTTTATTGTGCCAGTCCTTTCTGCTCTTGGCAAATGTAAACCATGGTTTTAACAAAAATTTTGGTCATTTCTATACCGTTTTGTCAAGATGCTGCTTAATAGTTGTGGCAGTGAATGCCGGGTGGCTCTAATGAACTATGACCTTAAATCGGCGGCCTGAGTGTGGGAACGCAGAGTAGCATTTCGCAGTCTTCGCCAAACTTTCTGTCAAAGCTTAAGCACCCGTACAGGATGTACCTACATATAATACTTACATTCTTTGAGCCATTTCACAAGGTTATCGACAGTGTTCTGACTGTCGTTCTTCATTTTATTGTAAGCCTCGTCCATTGCAGTTGCTAGAAATAGATATTTTTGTAATTTACGCACAAAACAAACAGTGATTTTGTTGCATTTATACGTCAATGATTCAGACAGCAGGAGCCCGATTCTCGCATACTCGACATTTGTCTATCGATAGACTTTGGCATGTCTACCTCTTATTGCAGTCTATTGACATTAAAATCTCGTGTGTGTGAGAATCAGGCCCTTGGACATTGTAGTAAAAAGATTTTATGATCAAAAGGGACAAGGGTGATAGAGAAATGTAGACCTATATTCTGTCTTTGTATACTAGACTAATAAGACAGTACTTATACGTAGGGTTGCCATATTTATTGAAAGATGTTTGTGATGTTTTTTTTATGCACGACGGGTTCGTACGTGACCTCAATCACACCTGATGTTAAATGAAAATGTTCAATAATCATTAAAATCGGTCAACAAATAACCAAACATTGTTAAAAACTATACCGAATGGTTTTTTTGAAAATGAAAATGAAAATGAAAATGAAAAAATGTTTATTTTCGTAGGATACAATTGATCACTTGAAAACGTTAATATATCATTTTAAATCTACCGCTCATTCGTAATGCTGTAATCCCCAGAGAAGAACGAGCAAGAAACTCAAGGGGTTGCTCTTTTCTGCGAGTCAAGATATTATTTAATAACAGTAAATTGCTTTATACTTTTTTTGGTATAGAGTCAAACATATTTATTAACAATAAATTACTAACTTTAATTTGGTTTATAGTTATACATACTATACGTCGCCAAATAAGTTTTAAGTCCAAGGATTACTGTCATTTAAATAATCACAAATTTTATAGTAACCTTTTGCACTGAGCTTCTGCTTCACGATACCTTTGAACTTATCTAAAGGCAAATTCTGCATATCTTCGGGAATCTTATTGAACAAACGTATACATTGCCCCTTAAATGAATTACTAACTTTATGGAGTCTAGTTGAATGCAGAGCAAGTTTATTTTTATTTCTAGTATTTATGTCATGTTTATCGCTATTTTTCTCAAATGAAGATATATTTTTCTTTACATAAATGACATTTTCATATATGTATTGGGATGCTAATGTCAAAATATTTACTTCTTTAAACAGTTCCCTCAAAGAATCCCTCGATTTTAACTTATATATTGCTCGAATGGCTCGTTTCTGTAGTATGAATATTTTACTAATGTCAGCTGCATTTCCCCACAGTAAAATTCCATAAGTCATTAAACTGTGGAAATAACTAAAGTAGACTAACCTAGCTGTATCAACATCTGTAACTTGTCGAATTTTCCATATTGCATATGCTGCCGAGCTGAGCCTTTTAGACAATTTTAAGATATGTGGTCCCCATTGTAGCTTAGCATCTAGAGTAATACCTAAAAACACAACTGTATCTACAGGGTCCAGCAATTCTTTTTTAATAACAACACTAGTGGCGACCTGTCTGACGTTTGGTAGAACAAACTTGATGCATTTAGTTTTCTTTTCATTCAAAAGCAAATTATTAGCCGTGAACCAATCTACCATTTTTGTTATACAATCATTAACAATACTGTAATCTTGTTCATTTCGTCTAAGTTTGAACACAAATGATGTGTCATCTGCAAACAGTACAATTTCATGTCTGTCTTTTACAAAGAAAGGTAAGTCATTTATGTAGACTAGAAACAGGAATGGACCCAATATGGATCCCTGGGGAACTCCCATGCTAACCGCAGAACCTGATGATCTCATTCCATTGACATCCACCACTTGGATCCTATTACTAAGGTAAGATTCCATAAGTAGGAGTGCTTGACCTTGCAATCCATAGTGACGTAGTTTTTTTACCAAAATGTCATGCCGAACGCAATCAAACGCCTTGGAAAGATCACAGAACACACCTACTGCATCCTGCGACTTCTCCCAGGCATCAAATATGTGTCCTATTAGCTCAACACCTGCATCGGTTGTTGAGCGACCCCGGGTAAAACCAAATTGTTTAGTGTGCAATAATTTATTTGTATTAAAATGTGTTAATAATTGTTCAAGGATAATTTTTTCAAATATTTTACTAAGAGTTGGTAGTACTGATATAGGTCTGAAATTTGTGGGGTCCGATGTACTACCTGATTTAAACAAAGGAATTATCTTGCTGTATTTCATTAAGTCAGGAAAGACCCCCTGACCAATGCACATGTTAAAAACATCAGCTAGGTAAGGAGCCATGCAATCAATTACAGATCCAATAATTTTTACAGAGAGACCATCGAGATCTGCGGTATTACTCATTCTAATACGATTAAATGACTTTAATATATCGGAGGACACTATAGGCCTGAAATCAAATGCAACGTTACATGGACTAACACTTGACTTTAGCAGAGATTCAGCTAGGGTGGGAGATGAGTTTAGGGTTTTGGTAGCTAACACCGGAATATTAGTAAAGAACTCATCAAAAGCTTCAGCAACTTCCATTAAATTAGTGATATCTCGATCATTAATTTCTAACTTTAAATCGAAACTACGTGACTTGACCCTTCCAGTTTCTTTGTTAATAATTTGCCAAGTTGTCTTAGAAATGTTATTACTCATTTTAATTTTCTTATGCAAATATTGTGCTTTTGCAACTAAGCACACTTTTTTAAATAATTTAGAATAACTTCTAACATAATTTTTGAATTCTTGGTTATTGTTATAGGTCCTTTCATCATATAGGTCGTATAACTTTTGTCTGCTTATATGTATTCCAACCGTCGCCCAATCATTAAATTTTGAGCAGTTATCAACTTTAATCCGCTTTGGTTTAAATACAGTATTATATTCATTTTTAGTCAAGTTAAAAACAGAGCTATAAAGCTCATTTGCCTCATTCGAATACTTTACAAAAGGTAATTTAGATTCCAAGCTATTTTTATATGACTCGAGGCGATTGCGATTTATAGGGTTACATGTAATGGTCCTAGATACTTTGTCAATATTTAAGTCAAAACAAGCCAGTTGGCCGCAATGGTCTGAACTTAGTTGATTAATAATTACTTTATAAGTCGGCTTAAGATTTGTAAAAATATTATCAAGACAGGTCGCACTGCTAGATGTTATTCTAGTTGGCTCGATGAAGACATTTGACATACCATAACACTTGAATAAGCATTTTAGGCTGTTGCTCAAACTGGATTTTTCTAGAAGATTTATGTTGAAATCTCCACAAATGGCAACACATTTATTATTATTGCATAATTTACTTAAAACGTCTTCCATAATGTTTTCAAACAACTCATATGGAGATGAAGGGGGTTTGTAGACTGCCAACACGATTATCTTATCTAATTCGATGCATGCTAATTCTACAGTTCGCTCCACAGATAAGCCCACAATATCTAAACGCTCCTTGTATTTTAAATAATTATGGATGAGTATTAGAGAGCCACCATGTGAGGCCTTTTCTCTACAAAATGAGCTGGCTACCTGGTGGTTTTTGAAACTAAATATACATTCACAAGCTTTAAGCCAATGTTCAGTAATACACATTATATGGACATTATTATGATTTAAGAAAAGCTCAATTTCTAACTCTTTACGTTTCATGCTTTGAATATTTTGATGCACAAGGTTTAATTTACATAGTTTATTTTTGTTTGACTCTTTATTTTTATTTGACTCAATATTAAGCGAACTGTTACTCCGTTTTATAAAGTTATTGCAAGAGTGATTCTCTGTTGTCTTGGTAATTAATTTAAATAGTTAGTTGCATGTTCCAATGACATGACGTCAGAGTTAATACTAACAGTTTGCTCAATAGAAGCAGTTGTCTGTGTGGCCAATACTTTGGTCGAAAAAGAAAAATAATAACACAACAGTCTACAAAACTGTTGTTTGTAATATCTACTAAGATAATACTTATCTTGTGTTAAATAAAACCTTTTACTAATAATACTATTAGTGTCAATAAAATGAAATTTACAATTTCTACATGTTAATGTATGCAATGTCGAATTCAAATTATGTCTTACATCATTTTCGCCACTATTATCATCATGAATGAATGGAAAAGCAAATAATAAAATTTTTTCCACATTGGTTAATTCATTCAATCGAGAGAAATAATTAATTAATAATTTTTTGCTTATTGTATGCCGCCTGCCTACAAAAATTATTAGAGTAGTGCCTTCTGTAAATTTAGTTGTCAAAATTCTATCCAATATGTTTAAGTATGTGGCACCAGGCATGCAGTTATTAGTAATTACTGGTCCCATGTATTGACTAAGTTGTGAACCCATACTTTTACCAATTTCATCACTAAACATTATAATTTGTTTGCTCGCGATGGAGGTGGAGGTATTTTCTTGTTGTTGTTGTGGTGTGACACACAGCCCCAACGATGGGCGCTCAGTTACACTCGCTGGCCCGGAGGCACTAGCTGGAGCTATTTCGCAATCGCATTGATGATTTAAAGTTAAAGAGTTAAATCGCTCTGCGTTATACTTACTTAACTCCAACAATTCATCCATGGCCAACGAGTGTTCTTTTAACTCATTTTGGGCTGTTTCATACTTTTTAGTAATATCATGCAACGATTGGGTCAAGTTATCAATTTCCATCTGTAGGCGCCGTGTGTCACACTCAACACTAATTTTTGACTCGATGAGTTTACTATTACACTCTTGCAATTCTTGCATTAAATTATGTCTCTGCCTTCTCATCACTACTGAGTTGCATATTGCACTATTTTTTTTAATTAACTTTTGAGTATTCTTTATGTATTTATTGATTTTAACATATTTCTTTAGCTTATTTTTACTAGTAGATTTTTGCAATTTACATTTGGAATCTAATGAGTCATTACATGTGAGGTCTATGGTCACAGAGGAAGCGATGGGAGAAGTGCCACCATGAGCAACGTGAGCGCTGCTGCCCGCGACCAGTTCATCATATAGGGATAGGGCCTGTGATGTTTTGTGGGAATCAAGTTCTTCTCTTAGTGACGTTATGAGTTTGTAGGCGTCACGTAATTCTGAATCCAAAGTTCCAATGCGTCTGAGGGAGTCTTCGAAGTCACTGCTGTCCCGGTCGAACCCATCCACTATTCGCTGAAGCTCATCTCTTTGCTGCTGAACCCCCATATACTCCCGGTGCACTCCCGCCATCTCATCCCTAATTTGTTTCTTTTTATTAATTAAATCTAATACCTCCTTTTCACTGTCATCTCGTTCCCGTAACAGCTGATCACATAGGGACTTTGACGCCTTAAGCTCCTGCAGAGTCAGTTGGAATTTATCCTCCAGCTGACGAGCTGCGGCACTGCGGGTCGTCATTATGCAATTAGTGGTTGATTGGCTTACAAACAAAGCGGCCGACCGATAACTGTGTATTTCACTTTGAGGTTATATAAGTCGAGATTAGCTATCAATAAACACTAAATTGATTACAATTATTGTAATTGATAAGTAATAGCTGTTCAAGAACGAGATGATGTGTTTTTATTTAAATTTTTACAAACGTAGGTAACGGTTAAGCGCTCTCACTTTCACAAAGATTCTACACAAAATATTACAATTATTCACCGTATTTTTACACGAATACAACGTTTACACATTAATATACTTAAATGAAATTGGTTAAAGCATATTTAAAACAGTAATTAAATAATAAAAACAAAAAATTACGGAGCTAGTTTAGTTCACAACCTACTCGCCTACGCCTACCCTCAAAGCAACCGTAAGGAAAAAAATACGGCATAGATATACATATTGATCTATATGTGTATGTAAATATATGAAATCTATTCACGTAGTTTGTATCTGCATCCCTATTTAATACAGCACATCCTACCTATTTCAAATATACTGTCCTTATACCCAAAGGTTGCCTGGAAGAGATCGCTTTTAGTGATAAGGTCGCTAAATTGTACATTCTAATCTTACCACTTTTCTGAAACTGTATTTTCTTTTCTGTTGTGCAATAAAGTGTATTTGTATTGTATTGTATACTTAGTTTTTTTTTTCAAAATAATAATAGAAAAAAGCCTTGTGTCATTTAATGGTCGCGTTTGTAAATCCACATGATTATATCAGTAAATTAAATAAAAAAAAATATGGAGAAAATATGAATAAAAAAAAAACATATTTTCTCCATCTTGACCTCAATCACGCCTGATGTTAAGTGAAGATGAGGTCGAAGGTGGAAGCGTACTGACCCGGAAACCCCAACACATTTCGGGGACTGGCTATCTTATCTCTGAAACCGGAACACAACAATGCTATTAAAATTGCTGCTTGGCGGCAGATTTAGATAAAATGGTGGTAGCTAGCCAGGCGGACATTTAAAATGCCCTACAACCAACCACCGAGTACTTAAACATGTATCCCGCTGTGGATCGAACCCGCGACCTCCGAATCGTAAACCCTATGTTGTTTACATTGACCACGGAGGCGGTCATAACACACAAAACATTCTCAAACATATGTGTCATGATACACGTCGTTTATCGTCGGGGGAATAACTAGAATATATCAAAGAGCCTGACAAACCTGTGTTACACAGTTTCATGTAGAGCTCATCGAGGCCTTTCTTGGAGTCCTTGGCCAGTTTCCCCAGCACCTCCTTGAACTTGTCCAGCTCGACATTATCTGTTGCTCCCTTCAGCTGGGCCCTCACCTGGTCTTCTTTTACTTTGGTTCCGTCAATAATCTTCGCTGAAAAAACTTTTGAGGGTCTTTGAAAATGAAACCGTGAAACTACTTCGTATCCTTAAGGGGCGAAATGTCGTCAGTGCTTCATTCTGCTCCATCGCTATAATAAATATCCTTAGACATACACACAGCGCCATCTAGTTCCACAGTAAGCAACTATAGGCTTGTGTTGTGGATACCAGATGGTTGATATACTACATAAATACATTTTTTTTGTAAATGAATACTTATTATAAATGAAAACATCAATAACTCGAGTACACATGTCCGTATTCATCACACAAACATATGCCCCGAGCGGGATTCGAACCCGCAACCTTTTGGTATAGTGGTCAAAGTTGCTAACCACTACACCAAACAGGTTGTCACTATGCATTCTACTTTTTTATACAGACTACAAATCAATAATAAGCAAATTTATAAACTTGAGATAGCGTCAACTGCTTAAGACGCATCTCTGTTGATACAGACTTGTATTGAGATTGGTTTATTAATACGGGCCTTAGTGTGTGTGATGGTGGTGGATATTGCATGATGGAGTAAATCAAGAGAGATATCCCTAACCCAGCGACAACATGATCTTTCCACAAACCTGTGTCATAAAGCTTATGAAGTCAATAAGTTGGCAGTAGGTGAGAGCTAAAGCTGAAATGCACAAATGACCCCGATTGGGTCGAAGTGCCTTTGGCAGTGGCGTAGCGTGAGTTTCCGCCGCCCGGTGCCGACGAGAAATTTGCCGCCCCCTCCAATTTATCATTAGCCAAGAAAAATAGTAAAAAGGCAAATAAAGCATCTATAAATGAAAAGTAATTATGTTAAGCAGTTATAAAATTTGTACAGCCGCAAAAACAGCCTTTAAATCATTTGGTTAGCTTAAAAAGATTTTGTTTGCATGAAAACAAATCAGGCATCAATCCTTGTTCCGCAAATAATCTTGATAATGGTCAGTAATTAAATCATAAATAGGTAGTTTACAATAATATGAGTTTGCGTAATAAACAATCAGTCAGTCTGCAAAATAGCTTCTTCACCAGCAAGATTTCATGATTGATTAGCAGAGAAAACATGTCAATAAGCAATGTATTTGATCGTTATACATATTTAAAACATGGTTAGCAAAATAATATACTATTTTTGCTACTTTTATATGCTGCATAACATTACATTTGTTGCTTACTCTGTTTACCAAAATTTTGGTAAATATAAGTCATTCATTGCAACTTATATAATTAAGCTTATAAAATATGCTGTACAAAAATTTTTACAGCCGTCCAGAATGACATAAATTGCTGATTGATTTAGAAATGTTTGCTAGCCATGAGTTACTGGTCAATCAGCTATTTCTGCAGACAGTTTACATTTTTCTGCTCACAGATATACGAATATTAAGCTTATCCTTTAAATAACACCCTCTGTAAATTGTTTAATTAATAAAAAACAGTTCAAACGCGTGTCGGGCCACGCCTAGAAATTAGGACAAGTACAAAAGTTTTCCTTTAAAAAACGCACGATGTTTTAAAAATGTACTCTTCGTGCTTTTTTTAAAGCAAAATCTTTTATACAATTATCGAGATCAATATGTAGGTCATGTTCGTTTGATAATATAGCTAAATTTGATAATCTTTTTTTTTTTTTTATGTTTGACTGGATTCGCGTTTGACCACAATCTCACCTGATGGAAAGTGACGATGTGGTCGGAGATGAAGCACGCGATCTCAGTAAATGCCTATTCACTCTGCTCTTGAAGATCCCAAGGTTGTAGGATTCAGGAAAGACTGACACCGGAAGGGAGTTCCATGCCTTGGCTGTTCGGATGATGAATGAAGAATCGAACTTCTTAGTGGGAATGTTCGGTATATTAACTATATACGGGTGGAATCCCTCCCCACGCCTAGTGGTCCGAAGATGGAAGGGTGACGGTGGAATAAGATTATGTAATTCCAACGCACACTCCCCGAAATGTATCCTGTAACTGAGAGACAGGCGACTTTGCACGGTGTTCAAGGCTCTGCAATTTAGCAGTCATCGATCTCAATCTCAATCTCTCAAAAAAAGATCTCAACGTGGACATAGTTGATCTCAGATAATTTTTGATTAATTTTAATTTAGAGAAACTTTTTTCGCAACTGGCATTACTAACGGCAGCTGTTAGGAATATTCTTAACATTATGACAATATTTGATAAGCCATCTTCAAGTTTACACTCAATAATGTATTTTAATAAACCAAATGGGCCTGACTTAATTGAATTCTTCTTTGTTAATGTCTTGAGGAGCATGATCTAGGTTAAGTTCGTCGACACCCAATATTACTGCAGGTCTTAAACAGGCATATTTTTGCGCTAGATTCTGCAACTGTTGGAATCTTCCTCGAATTTCAGCAGTTACTCTATCTATTGAGGAAAACATTGTCCGCCTCAAGTCGTCTTCATACGATAACCCAACATCTCTACTTCCGTCGCCAAGTATATGCCTCCTCCTTATTCTTCTTGGGGGTTCAAAAGAAATTTCAAGCTCTTCACCTACATTTTTAGCGTATATTAAAGCCTCTTTTACATATTCATCACGTTTTGCTTCCAATACGGTCTGTAAAGCGCTTATTTTCTGAGCACATTGATCATCAATAACTTCACGCAGTACCGGTTGCCAGAGTCCTAAATAACATAAAAATGAAAATGATTGCATCGCGACTAATAAACTTCCTGCGTCCGTCCGCGTGTTAAAGCTTTCGTCCGTTTCCGTCAGATTTTCAAGTGCAGTTAAAGTTTCCTTGTAATGATCTCTAAGGACATTCACAGCGTCGCCTCTAGCGCTCCAACGTGTGTCCTGAACCCTCTGCAAACTTTTTCCTGTGGCTGCAAGAAGAACATCCCACCGGTGCGGCGATGAAGAAAAAAAAGCGTAGCAGCGTTCTAGCGTACCAAAGAAAGTCACGGAATTTATCTCCACTGAAGCTGCATGTTGGCAAACTAGATTGAATGAATGGTTTGGGCAGGGGACAAAGTCGGCATTAGGATTGATATCCTTTATACGCTGCTGCACACCTGTGTGTTTTCCAGCCATTCGTAAGCTTGCCCTCTACAGTTCATAATGTCGAGCCCATCAGCCTCGAGTTTGCTTAGTATCATGTCACTAATACATTCCGAAGTTTTGCTTTTCGTTTCAATGAAATGCTTATTGTTCTGTGGCTGCATTCGAATGCACCTCTGCCGTCCCGCGCTGCGCCTCGCCGCCGCCGCCCCGCCCCGCCGCGCCGTCCGACTCGGGGCATCGCGGAGCGCGCGCGATTTGAAAAAGGATTTTCTAATTTAAAATTAAAAAATCCCGTGCTCGCCGCGCCGCCCTTTTTATTTGCCGCCCGGGGCCATGGCCCCCCCTGCCCCCCCCACGCTACGCCACTGGCCTTTGGGCATATGTCATGCATATTTCAAAGCGCTTACTCGATGTCATTGGTGACCCGAGAGCTGGTTGTTTCCTCGCTCAACGCTTAAGTATCTGCATCCAACGAGCAAACGCTGCCAGTGTTTTGGGTACCTTGCCTCGCGGCCCCAATTTTTTACATTTGTTCTAGTTTATATTTAAATTCCATCTCTTTATTTAGATAGATAGATAGATAAAGCCTTTATTTGTTTCCACAGTCACACACATACATTTAGCTTATACATATTTGTTACTGGTTTTAAATAATTAAATTAAAACAAACACACTCTTCACATTCCTATAAGCCAGGATCAACAGTGGTACTCTGCACGGCACCTACTGAAAGTAGACGTTGCCCTACGGGTCTCTATTGCTACCTTGGACCCCAGACTAATTAAAAAAAAAATCTAAATTATTTATTTTCAGTAAAATATCAGTTTTAATAAATGAGTTGTTAAGGTCTCCTTGTAAGTATAGCAATACCTGTATCAGAAGACCTCTCTCTTCCATAGCTATGTTATATTATTTTACTAAATAAAACAAACAGTGTAAATTTAGTAAGAAACTTAACAATAATAATAAAAAGAAATACTTGAGTGAGAAATTGTGAGAGTTTAATTAACTGTGTGCGAAGTGCGAGTTTTGTCTCTTTTTTAACTTTACCATCGCGTTCCCGTTTACGAAAAAAGTCCCTATGAAAAAAATCGTTTTGCAAACTATCCGCACATTTCTCCATACAAATCGTCACGTAAACGAGAACGCGGTAGTAAAGTTAAGTCGAAACAAAACTCACACTCCGTGGTCGTTTGTAGCTATGTGCATGTGTGTGTGTGTGTGTGTGTGTGTGTGTGTGTGTGTATGTGTGTGTGTGTGTGTGTGTGTGTGTGTGTATGTATGTGTGTGTGTGCGTTCTGTGTGTGAGTGTGTGTATGAGTACTTTGTATGTAAAAATAGGTGTGTTTGTTAATAATGGTAAAAAGTGGTGTAGTCTAAATGTTTATTATGGAAATTAAAGAAGAGTTAAAGGAGTGAAATAGGTAAAAAGTTTCACACCCTCTTGGCAAATGTCAGTGTAGCCAATTGAATTCATCAGCCATAAGGCCTACGGGGAAGGGGATTTGTTGTGTTTAGGCAACAGAAAGGAACACAGTTACATCCATAAACACATAAGTCGCCTCCCCAAAGTCAGTAGGTAATTCATTCAAAGGGTTATGTATACGCTTTTTCAATAAAGTTCCGGTTGATATACAACATCTTCCTTTCAATAAATTTAAAGATACCTACTATAAAACAGAAACTTATTAAGTAAGCATATTATAAAATATCAGATTATTTAGATGATAAACATTCATGGACATTTATAACCAGCCCGTTCGCATTACCAGGCTATTTCACAATTAATAATGAAATATTATAATATAAAATAATAACTAATAATTTTGTAATATAAAAACCTTTTTTTTTAAAAGAGCGACCTCTCGAGTTTCTTGCTTGTTCTTCTCAAGGGAAAATTGCCTTTTAAACAAGCAGTACCTAGCTTTAAAAATGTAAAATCTGACTATTTTAGGTGTATCCTGTGTACCTACAAAATAAATCATTTTTTGATTTTGAAAGCTTCCTCGGGCAATTGGGTTAAATTGGCACAGTCGACAGCAAACAGTAAAAGCTGAGCTACTTGTGATAATGCGGTCGACTGTACCTATACAGGGCGTCCCACGGCTATGCCACATGGAGGGAAAGTACCTTGAATTTTGTAGATGGAACATTTTACTGAAAGAAGACATTATTTTAATTTAAAAAACAATTTAAACTGCATTCATAGATTTTTAAATAAGTACATGGTTGAACCGGGAATCGAACCCTTTATTTATAAAAAAAAAATTACCATGTAACTTTATCATACCAATCGAAAGGCTTCATCATAAGGATAATTTTTTGCTAAATAACATAGTGTCAGAAATAAAAGGAAGACCATGAATTTTAACATTTTTAATACAAAATTAATCAAATTTATCAAATGCTCAAAATGAGTCCCATCCTGTTCAATACAAAGTCGCACTCTTTTGATTATTTCGCTCCCTGTCGATTTTTTGATCATGTTGTGGTGGATATTTAGAATAATACGTCGAAGTTCAGTTTGTAGCTCGTGGACACTTTGACACTGGTTCTTGTAAAGTAAATTTTTTACATAACCCCATAAAAAAAATCTAACGGGGTTAGATCTGGGGATCTCGGCGGCCATTTTTTCGTCCATTTGTCCCGATCCAGGAAAGAAAATGTTCATTGAGATAGTCCTACTTACTAATTACGTATCTCTTTATCATTTTATCATGAACTTAAATTATAATAGGGAAATGATGCATACTTCTCGAGTGGGTAATTAGTATTAGTAATGATAATGTCAGTTGTATGTCCTTACGGCAATGTCAGCTTTTCCATTTTTCTGAACAAAATTGAACATCTAATGTTAAAATTCATGGTCTTCCTTTTATTTCTGACAATATGTTATTTAGCAAAAAATAATCCTTATGATGAAGCCTTTCGATCGGTATGATAAAGTTACATGGTAATTTTTTTTTATAAATAAATGGTTCGGTTCCCGGTTCAACCATGTACTTATTTAAAAATCTATGAATGCAGTTTAAATTGTTTTTTAAATTAAAATAATGTCTTCTTTCAGTAAAATGTTCCATCTACAAAATTCAAGGTACTTTCCCTCCATGTGGCATAGCCGTGGGACGCCCTGTATAGTGGGTCACACAAGGAGTTGATAGTTCCAGTATCAGCTGCCCGCGAGACTATTTGTAATGAAACGTATACAATACAAGCAGTGTAAGCTAGTTTTGTTACATTTCCATGGCGCGTCTTTGGAGTAGCCTATGGCCGACACTTCAGAATCAAAATGACCCAAAAACAAAGCGTCTACATACCATCCTTCATCCACTGAACCAGTTCATCCACCGTATCCTTCCCCTGACTCTTCAAACTTTCGAAAGCCTCCTCCATTATAAATAAATAATATAAAATATGTAAATTTTAAACTCCAAGTATAAAATATTTGACAATGTAAAAATTAAATCAGTGTGGCATCGGCAGTGTGGTAGCTTAGGCCTTGTTCACGTCGGTGTCGTGACGCTTTAGTAATTATTATGTTATGTTTTCTGTGGTAATTGGTAAAAACGTCGCGGGTTCGATCAAATTTTCTGGACCAAAACCTAGCCACTGTAACAACACTCTCTGTGTGCTCCAGGACATGCGGAGCAAGATGGTCGCGGTGGTATATTGTCTGTGGAGACCGCACCATCGGAGAAACCCCACCTGCAGGATATTATTTTCGGCAGACCTGGCTCCGAAGCCGATTTAATGATTTCTATGCCAGCCATGGCAAATCGTGTCCGCAGGAAGCTGAGACTCCGCGAGCGGAAAAAACGATGAAAAAAACATAGTGTGCAACGTCTTTTATTTAAGAGGGTTTATTCTGTCCAGTGGCACTCTCATTGGATAAATTAAAATTTCTTTTTAAATCTAACTAATATTATAAATGGGAAAGTTTGGATGTTTGTTTATTTGGATGAAATTTGGTATATAGGTAGAATATAGCTGTTTAGTGTAGCGGTTAGCAACTCTGACCACTATACCAAAAGGTTACTTGTTCGAATCCCGCTACGGGTATATGTTTGTGTGATGAATACGGACACGTGCACCCGAGTTATGGATGTTTTCATTTATAATAAGTATTTATTTATCATATGGTTGATATCATTTTAAAAATGATATCAACCATCTGGTATCCACAACACAAGCCTATAGTTGCTAAGGATATTTATTTATTATTTTTTTATCCCGATAAACTGGGTAGTTCCCGCGGGATAAAATTATGCCACACAGGCGAAGCCGCGGGCGAAAAGCTAGCACAGAATATATCGAAATATCGCTCTGATCTGCATATACCTTTTTTTTTGTAAGTTGGTTAAGTATAGTCAAAGTAATAAGGTAGATAATCAACTATATATTTTGAAAAAAATTAAAAACATCTCAAAGACAATGTCATCATCCAATTACATTAATCTGTGTGAGTAGATATCTTCGAAACGGCTGATACAATTTTCATGAAACAAACCTTAGCCTTTAAAATAGAAAAACCCTCACTGAAACCAGACCCATTACTGAGGTACATCCGGATAAAGATTAGACCCAGTCGTTCGTCGAGGTTTTAAAACGATGGCATCATTTTCTACTCCTTCTCAATGCTTTCTCAGCTTTCTCCCTTCTCAGAGTCTCTCTGATCTCTCCTATAATGGTGTCTTTCTCTAAGTTGAATTTCATTACGAACTCTTTGAGATCCTGTCTCGACTCTCTTGAGAGGATACCTGGAACCGGTAATAAAATCAAACGTGTAAAAATCAAAAGTGTACCACACTAAGCAACTAGGCTTGTATTTAGATACCAGATGGTTGATAAACTACACAAATACATTTTTTTTGTAAATAAATACATATATAAATGAAAAACATCCATAATTCGGGAACACATGTCTGTATTCATCATACAAACATATGCCCCTAGCGGGATTCGAACTCGCGACCTTTTGGTATAGCAGCAGAGTTTCTAACCACTACACCAAACAGGTCGTCAAAGTGTTATATCGGATTTTAGGTTTCATTCGGAATGAGAGCGCTACCTATATAAAACCTTCTAAAGGGCTCCATCGTCATCATCAGCCGATGCTGATGATGGACAAAGGCCTCCCCAATCGATCCCCAATCCCCAATCCCCAAAGGTTGGCGATCGCAGTCGGTCGGGAGTCTTATTACAGGATGCCCATCCTGTATCAGCATTTCTTCCGACCTGCTGCAATGTATTGACCGCCATTGTTCGGTTGACTGACTACACTAGTGATGGACACGACCATAAGTGGGCGATGAATTCGTCACGTCCTTACGCCAGTGTGTAAACATTCATATTTTTTTTTGAGACACTTGTACCAATCATCTAGTCCCAAACTAAGCAATCCATGACCATCCATTTGGGACTTTTTATGGTTAACTGGATACGCATTTGACCACAATCTCACCTGATGGGCAGTGATGATGTGGCCGAAGATGAAGCACGCGATTTCAGTAGATGCCTATTCACCCTGCTCTTGAAAATCCCAAGGTTGTAGGATTCAGGAAAGACTGACGCCGGAAGGGAGTTCCATGCCTTGGCTGTTCGCATTATGTGCGAATGTTAGGTATGTTAACTACATACGGGTGAAATCCCTCCCCGCGCCTAGTTGTGCGAAGATGGAATGGCGATGGTGGAATAAGATTGTGTAATTCCAACGCACACTCACCGAAGTGCATCCTGTAAAAGACTGAGAGACAGACGACCTTGCGACGGTGTTCGAGGCTCTGCAATTTAGCAGTGATCGAATGGTCACCAAATGAGTCTTTTGGCACGTCGTTCCACAGAATCGAGTCGAGTAATCGAGAGAGACTAGATGATTGGTGTAGGTAAGTGTTCGAGATAAGGCGCAGCTGTGTTTGATCATGGGTACACTAACAGGTCACGGTTATTACAACAAACATCTGTTCAATATAGGTGTCACAGACAGCCCCCCTGTGCAGAGCGTGCATGGAGGCCGAAGAATCAGCCGCCTACGTGCTTTTAGAGTGCGAGGAGGTGGCCACACATCGAGCCACCCATCTCGGAAGACCGGAGTCTCTCCCCGAAGCCTGTGGCAACATCCCAAAGTTGCTCGGCTTCCTTCAGGAGCTTGAGTGGCAGTATTAAGTATTCCCCCGTACGCAAATTAGGCGTACTCAGACCCTCCAACGAATACGAAGTGTCCGAAATATAAAATAAGGGCTTGTGACGTAATGACACTAACCTAACAGTTGTATGAACTTTGTAAGAGTTAAATTCTCTTTATTAGGACACAGCCTTTCGTAAGATCGCTCGAGCATATCCACAGTTATATGTCTGTTGTCAATAATGCGGCAGCTCTCCAGTAGCTTCTGGGTGACGTCAAATTTTGCACCGTTGCTTCTGCTTGCTCCACATAACGTCGCAAAGAACTCTTCGAAGTTCATATTACTATGTTAGCTACAGATAATCCATGAGGTCGAAGGCAGAGCTGTTTAAATTTTGTTTACTTAGATATTACAAAAGATTTGGAATAAAAATATAAGGTATAAATTGAGTTTGAAGTATAGTTGAAATCAAGACGGTTAAGGCCAGTACTTGTTTCGTTTCACAGATAAAATCTCTGTTCCACAAAGTTGAAATACTTAGGCCCGCATTAATAAACCGTTCTCAAGATTGAGAATAGTTTTGTAACCGGTCTCAAGTAAACATCTTGATTAATAAACCTTACTTGAGACCTGAAACGCACGTGCGTACTCAAGCAGTACTCACTTGAGACGTGCGCCGAGTTTCACGTATTAATAAACGAAACTCAAGTTTGCATATCTGGGAACCGTTAATCAAATACCATTACTAAAATAGTTAACTTCGTTAAAGGGTTAACGTTAATCGTTTTTGACGCACTCCGTGGTTCAATATATACAACATAGGGTTTACGAATCGGCGGCCATGGGTTCGATTCCCAGCGGGGTACATGTTTAGTACTCGGTTTGGTTGGTGGTAGGGCATTTTAAATGTCCGCCTGGCTATCTACCACCATCTTATCTAAATCTGCCGCCAAGCAGCAATGTTAATAGCATTGTTGTGTTCCGGTTGTCAGAGATAAGATAGCCAGTCCCCCAAATGTGTTGGGGTTTCCGGGTCAGTACGCTTCCACCTTCGACCTCATCTTCACGTAACATCAGGTGTGATTGAGGTCAAGTACCAACCCGTTGTGTATAAAAAAAACGTCGAAGCTGGGAGGTCCGGGTTCGATTCCCAGGCATTGGTTAAAAAATAAAATGACTTATATATAAAAAGTATATTATTATATTTTTACATTCATATTTGAGATATACAATTGAAATTCACTGACATAATCAGCGTTTCATATAAAATTAGGATCCATACAGTGAAATCCTGCCTCGGATTTCTCTGCATAGATTAGACATATCAACATGGACACAACATATCAAAAGTGTAAGTAAAAACATACATGTTACAACTATAAGTAAATATATTTTGAAAAAAAAAACAGAGATAAGCTCGCCTTTTGTGTATTGTAATTTCTGTCCTATATTTGTTCAATGTATGTTTGTATACTTATATATGCAATAAAGTGTTAAATAAATAAATAAACACAAGTTGTTATTTAGTTGATTGAGATAAGATGGATACTTCAAACCTAATTTTTAAATAAGCATCCCGTTCAGTCTAATTTTACATTCCTAAATTTTTTTTACGAAGCTTAAACAAAGGAAGCATTAATTAAACAGAGGAAGCATTATATCTACTTTATAGATATAATCTATGCATCATTCATTTCATATAAAAAAAAGGTCAATACCCCCTATAAATATCCTGGGACATACAGCGCCATCTAGTTCCACACTAAGCAACTAGGCTTGTATTATGGATACCAAATGGTTGATGTACTACATAAATACATTTTTTTAATATGAAAATGAAAACATCCATAACTCTGGTACACGTGTCCGTATTCATCCAATTTATGAATTACGGTTCGATTACTCTATTGTCTTTATAACATGTTTTATTAAATGTTCGTTTATTAATTCAATATTATTGCTTATCAAGTGATACCGTTTTTAAGAGTACATCTGAAGATATATTATTTTAAGGGTATCCTGCCTTTTCGCCGAAAATTGTTTGGCAGATTGTTTGGCCGATGTTTCACTTTGACAACTAACGATTAGCAAATTTTTGTATGACAACGTTTCATTTGGTAGAATCGTTTGGAACATTTATCATTTGTCAAACATTTCATTAGGCCACACAACTATTAGACGAATGACGTTTTATCAGTGTAACAGTTCCCTTTTCATACTGAATCTCCTAAAAAGGAATAACAATAATTTAGATGAATGTAGGCAAGTACTATACAAAATGTTTATAGGGCGGGTGCGAGCGTAGCGACCACGGGAGTTCGGGGCACCCCGACATATGTTGGTTAGGTTGGCAAAGCGAACCCACCTCGCCCGCCATGTCCTTCTGTTAGGTTGACATGTATACATAGAGAAATGAAACCCTATTTAATTCAACATTTGGTAAACAATAAACAACTAAAGGAATATTACGCAAACAATTCTACAAAAAAAGTGTTTAAGAGCCGTATGCAATGTTAATTTTATGGAGCCATGTAGGCCACTATTTAAAATAACCAACGTCCTACCGCTTCCATGCATGTACATCAAACAAATGGTCATGTTTGTTAAGGAACACCCTGAATATTTCAATAAACACAGCGACGTATTATTGCGAACTACTCGTTATGGTGACAGACTCTATTTACCTACAGCCAGAATAAATATTTATAGGAATAATGCTTTCTGCATGGCAATTAGAATTTTTAATAATTTACCTCCACATTTAAAAAAGTGTCATCCCAAGCAGTTCAAAACAAAAATTTCAAATTGGCTACTAGAAGAGTTCCTACTCAATCAAAGAATTTCTAGATACCAAACACAAAGATTAATAAGTACCATCACTTACTTTTAAATATATAGAGGTACCTATGTCTATGAATGTGATAATTTTGTGATATGTAGTAAATCTTCTTGACTATTTGACTCCTAGTCAAAGAAATGTATCAATATAATGTCTTCTAAACATATAAATGCAAAAATATAAATTTTAGGTTATGAAGAATATCTGTATTGTATTGTATAAATGTATGAATCTGTAATTTAGAATATCAAATTTGACAACTGAATAATGCTTAATTAGAAAATAAGTTAACTATTATAATAAAATGTTTGCATGCCGCATCACTGGTAGAACATAAGGTCCTCAAACTAATTTGTGACCTTATAAACTATGTTCTTGCAAATAAACTATTCTATTCTTTAAACTAAAACATTCTGCTACTTGAAAGTTGGCATTTTAAAAAGTGTCATTATGAAAATCAGAAGTTGGTAACTGTGAGGTTAGGAAATAAAACAAAACTATTATGATAAGTTGGCAAATGATTATTCGGCGAAATAAAATTCTGCGAAACGTTAGTTGGCAAGTGATAATCTGGCAAACAATTTTTGAGCGAGAGGGCAGAGAACCTATTTATTCTGTATATATATTAATGTCTTTGTCTACATTAAAATTTCAATTGCTTTTCCTTTCGAGCGTTTACTGGAAGAAATATCTTACAGAGAATAAACTTGCCTTTTGTGTATTGTAATTTTTGTCCTATGTTTGTTCAATGTATGTGTGTATACTTATATGCAATAAAGTGTTAACTTGAAGAAACAACTTCTATGGAGTTGAGGTTCGTCTTTTATTCTTTAAATTGTTAAAATGATGTATAGAATATACCACTAAAGTCTCCGAGGTCGGGTAACTGTATATATTTTATAATGAAAAAGTGAATTTTGCAATTTGACCGATTTAACCGCCAAATCGTGGTGTACTTTCTTTTAACTAGCTTGGCATCTAAGTAAACCAAGCCTTTGTCTCGATGTTGATATGTCTAGAAAACGTTTAAAAAACCTTAAACTAATTCTCCATTGTACAAGTCTTTGGATAAATTTGTGTTTTAGTAAAATACTAAGTGTTTCTAATATAAAATACTCCGTTGGTGCAATGACATGTACTATTTTTAATAACTTGGGAATTTAGGATTAATTATTATTATTCCGCAAGGCTTTCCATGCAAAATTACAAATCCAAATTTTGCGAAGTAAATAGCTCAATTCTAATGAATCTTTATACGTATGAATAGGATACATAGATCTAAAAAGATAATAGAGGATATTTACGAAAAAGAGAAGCACGAGTTGAAGTAATCCACAGTAATAGAAAAAAAAATAATATACTCTTTTAAATTCGATGTATTGAAAATGTCTTCTACTAAGTTTTTAGATCTACTCTTGGATCTTCGTATAAAGTTTTATTAGAATCGGTCCATTTATTTCGAAATATATGGACCCGAATGTTTATGCGGAGTGCTGTGTGGGATAAACCCTCTTAACATGAAACAAGTATAACTTCTTTCCTTCCTGCTATTGGAAACCGTCAGCCTATTCGGGCGACATTTCTGCCAGTGTCGTTTCTTCCGCAAGGTGATAGTGCTTTACGGAAGATATTTGGCGGCTTCTTATGAGAATATAAAAGCTCAGTCATCCACTTCCCTATCATTGACATTTGACGTTCAATATTCTGCTTTAAAAGTCGAAATAAAAAAATTATAAATAAAATGTAACATTACTCGCCGAAATCAATATCAATTATTGATATAACCACAGACTTAGGCTGCCCGCCCACGACCGACAATCGGTGACCGATTTTTTAAGGAGAAAAATGGAACGTACTGATTGCAATATTTCAACGCTCACGTCCTACAAACAATCAGTCAGAATATCGGTGATAAAAGTATTGACGAAATAAAATCGGCCCCGATTATCGGTCTTACAAAAAGTCTGTCGTGGGCGGGCAGCCTTATATTACTAGAAGTAGCAGCAAATCGCGGCAAGTCTATTATTATGTCCAATACATTTAAATTGACATTCAACAAATTATATCATGTATCATTCATACGTTGAAATAAATGCTTGACATTTGAAGTCATTTAGGTTAGGTTATATTTTGAGCTAAAAATTACAAAATATATTAGCAAATATACCTTGACAAGGTATGATTAATAAACACATAGAAAAATTATTATTAGCTAATATTTCCTAACTTCAATACCAACGAGTCGTTTTATATTAGAAAACATATAAAATATATAAACATGGATATAAAGGAAGCTCCTAAAATACATGATCTTGTATTATTTGTCTAAAATACTGGTAACTTAGTATATTAGTAATCGAGCTATTGCGTGCAGTCAAAGTGATAAGGTACGCTGTGTAAAAAGTACACTCTCGTAGAGATGATACGTAGTCTATGGTAGACAGTACCTTATCTAATTTAGAATTAAACGATTTGACCTTCAAATACACTATGGCAACAATACGATTTAATTTTATACAGGGTGTTTTAATAGACTGCCTGTTTTGTACAAATTAAAATATGTGTTATGAGGAAGCCCAGCTTCACATACAACGTCCATTAATAAGCTATAAACAATGGTGTTGAATTTGATATCCCTTCTCTAAATTAGCACCAGTTGCATGACAGACGCTATAAACGTTTATGTCGCGCGAAAAGCCCAGGGATAATACGTTTACACCTCGGTAAAACGCATAACCGCGATTTTCTTGAAACATTAATGTTTCTTTATTTAAATAAAGTGTTGTAAATGTAGTAACAATTAATTAAGCATTTATAAGAAACGCAAGTACCTATATATTTTTCCAAATAAGTAGAAAAATGTGTTTCTTTTAAAAAAATTGCTAAATTTATCAATTTTTCTTTTATTCAAAACATTTAGGGAAATTATCGTTACAAAAGCAATGCAGCTCGACGACATTTTCAGCTAAAACACATGCATGCCTAACTATAACAAGGTTAGTTTTTTATCCATCAATAAGTTAACTGTGTTTAACAAAAGTCTACCTAATTAAATATCAGTTAGTTTTTATTGTTATTAAGATACAAATTAATAATAGGGTTATTTTTAATCGAGACTAAGCTATGGTTTTTTTTAGGTTTAGTTATTCAAAATTACATCTCTAATATACCTCTATAAGATAGCAACTATATAAGTCGGTTCTGAATTATGTCTAGCTAAGCTAATTTTTTACCGTATTTTCCCTGGGTTATAGTCTAAAACTTGTTTTAGTTTTATTCAGAGGAGGCACTCATTTTCCGTGAAAAGTCGACTATTTAGCATATTTTAGGAAATAACGACGCTTCTAAAAATAAGGCGCAGTAACAAAATTTTTCGTTCGGTTTACGTCTTTGAACTCGTTAAAAATCAGCACACATTTAAAACACACCTGTATCAATATGTACTCTAAACACGATGAGCTGTTAGTCCTTCAGGATAAAGTATACATTTTTTTTTTCTTTATGATTAACTGGATTCATTCGTATCGATTCGGTTGGCACTAGCTTAAACTAAATACAGACTAGTCTATGACTTTTAACTGCGAGCACACAAAAAAGACAACATGACATTTAAGTTTGTCAATTCCTTCAAAAATCATAACCTCAAATAATTTTAGTCATTTTAGTTGTCACGTGACATGTCTATACATACTCTCAAAAACCTTTGAGGATGCTATTTTTAAAGAACTAAATTAAAGCGACAGGACTAAACTGTGATATCATCCTTTTTCTGTGCTTATAGTCAAAGATAGACTAACCTAAATTTAGTTTTAATATATCCCTTTCGTCTCACAATGACAAAAACACAAGAGGCCATAGACAAAAAAATGGTTAATTTTTTACTATGGTAATGCCATTGCAACGGTATCTAAATGAGGGAGACATATCGATGGAAGAATTTACGTACACAACAGAGACAAACTAAACGAAGCTAAATAAAGGCGGCATATCTGTCACACTTTCAGTAACAATTGTGATTATTACTCGCTCACAGGTACTTTTATAAAACGAAGGAAGAATTGCCAATAGTCACTTAAAACCCTAAAGACGTGTTATATCGCATTTCGATTACGCTGATCCGTTTACATATCTGAATATAACACAATTTTTAGGCGTTTAACAACTTGCGCATACTCCAGCGGTGCATAACCAATTATGAGAAGTGTTGCAGATGATTTTCAGCTATTACCCACGAAGCGACACTGGCGAGACGTTACGAGATGACATGATTTACTTCGCACTTGGCAAACTCATCTTGACACCATGACCAGGATCAACAGCGGTACAGCTGAACGTCGCCTACTGAAAGTAAGCGGGTCCCGAGAAAGGACTTTACGCTACCTTGGGCCCAAATTTATTTAAGAAGAAGAAAAAGGAGTTTAAAGAGGGAAAAATAAAATTATTTCCTCCTTCCCCTTTACAAATGGGAGTGTAGCCAGAGGAAAGCAAAAAACCCACGTATGAGGTTAAAATTAAATGGGAAAAGGGGACTGAGTGAGGCTCAGTCTCTAATGAGTAAAGAATACACCACGGACGGCGCCAAGGGACGCAGTGAGTTCTTGGTAAGTAGCTAATCAGTGTAGTAATGCCAGTAATACGAATGACAGAAAGACTTGTGCAGTCTGGTTACGTGCACCACACTCACAGTCCGATGAGTTTCTGACATGAGATCTTGACACCAGACTAATATAGTTATTCTTATTCAGTTTGTACCTATTTTTTACAGTCAGGTATGGTAAATGGTAACAATAAATCGTCCTACTTTGACCACGTTAACATATTCAAATTATCGTAAGGAAACGTGTCAACAGACCCCATTTTAA